>JABCPU010000001.1:0-600000 GCA_016800925.1 Suillus spraguei
GAGGTCACTGCCAAGATCTCCGACAGCAAGACATGTTTCTTCGATATCTGACAGCTGGTTGCAGGAATAGTCATGGATTGTTACGGCCGGGATTTTGTTGGGACAGCCTAATCTTTCGAGCAGTGTGGTTAATACGTCGACGCGACGTCGAGTATTACTATAACCTCGGTACCAGTACGCACATTAATGACACGTATTTTTTGTGACATCACGTGACATATTGTGACATCTCCACAACTCTGGATTATCTCGAAGTTGGCTTCAGCCTGCTGTTGTGGAAAGGCAATTTGATGTCTTTATCCGTCTCCGCTGCGTTTTACAGTTATTTCTATATAGAATCTCGAAAACTCTTTTAGCTGCTTTTGTTGGAGCAACATCAAGCGGAGGCGCTTTATGCTATAGCTACTCTTGTAAGTTGCCTGAGGACTGTACAACGACTGCCGACTCTGCACGGAAACCGTCAATATGTACCAGACGCTGCGAAGTAGCAGTGGATTGTTATATTCACACGTAGCATGACGTCGAAGGCCACAGCGCAAGTGACGGAATGCAACCATCGAACAGTCATCGCAACTCACAGGCTCTGTTGTTTGAAAACCTCTCGAAAGTGGTCGTCCTCATCTACTTACAGCACAGGACACTGCAGTAAGTAAATCACAAAGGTATTCTAAATTTGAGACCTAACTGTTGCAGTACCTTGTTTCAGGTGTCGACATTTCTATCCGAAGTACAAAGTACTGTGCGGGAGATGAGGAATATTGAAGCGTCACTTGCCACCATCAATCGGAACGAACACCATAGGCATGGATTGACACACAAGCATGTATGTAAAGTCAGTACGAGGATAGCGACGTTCAAGGACCTCGTTAATGAAAGAAGGACTGGCTTGAGAACTGGGATGCAAGAGGCCGTACTTGATTTCACTAAGATGCTAGGGTTGCAGAAGCCAAGTGGTGTCTTGCACGGCGAGGTCTTCGTTGCTTGACAAGATCACCTACGGTAATAGCCACCCTCCTGTCCAGCTGGTCGCAGGTCAGTGCGCGCGGTGCGATTCCAGGGTCTCATCACTAGTGTTGCCGCCGAAGCGAAGTGGATTATGTACCGTCTCTGTATTTTCGTCCGCCTCCAAGTTTATCGTTTGGTCTGTTTTTGTATTTATAATCATCGTAATTTGCATCCTATTGATGTCAGATTATCGTTCACGCCGATATATGAACTAGCTTCGCAAGGTAACTGGTAACTTCAAATTGTATGTGACTTCGCGAAGTGTAAGGAAGCGCACTTCGAATAACTTCGTTGACATCGAAGTCCACTGAAGTGTCACAGATTTATACTTCGATTCGCTTCAGTTCGCTTTGCGGCAACACTGCTCGTCACCGCCTCGCACACTGTACCCACACAAGTCCCACAAGTCTGGATCAGGTTAAAGACCTACCAGAGTAGCTAGCATAAGCGTCTGTTTGGTGTAGCGGCTAAGTGAATTTTCGAGATTCTGGTCTATTGATATGAAATAGCTCTAATTGTCTCGCGCTCAAGTCTCGTGGATACGCAGACGACCGGTTATGGAATTCTCGTTATACCGGTACCGAGTCTTCGTTGTGATGCCGTGAGGGTGTTCGTAATTTGTCTGTGCATGTTTGGAAAGATCCGAGTACCATGAACTCTTTTTTTACGCATCTTTAGTGAACAACACCCACCCACTCACTTCTCTCTAGAGGTCTATCAATCCCATTACACAAGATATATACTGTAACAATGGCATCCAAAATATTTCTTCGTAAGTCGAGTCAGAAATACTAATAGTCGCTGTTGGTTCATCGATAATTGCCAGGAGGTATCTTACCTATTGCAATATTCATCTCAGTGGGATATCTTGCCAACCAAATTGTGTTTACACGTCACATGTACCAAAGTGGTACAGCACTGCAACTTGCCAAATCATTGCAATGTCCCCAATTGGAACCGAAGGGTACCCTTTGCGCCTAACAACACAGGCTATCCCGACCTCGATCATCACATGTGCGCACTTGTCGCGCTCTTTCATGCCCTGCTAGATCCTGCATACCGACCTCTCGTAGCAGAACTTATGACTGGCCTCGCTGCAGTGACCCATGATACCCTTCGTCGAGGCTGCACGCGGAAATCGCTCCTATCTTCCTTCGCGTCCCTGCTGTCGTTGGAGTACTCTTCCAGCTTTTTCAGTTTTGCAGTCATCATGCCAATTTATTATGTCGTGTTCATTCTGAGTGGAGCGGCGATTGGTAGCCCTGTCAAAGGTCGCTCAACAAGAATCACTCAGGGCAGTGCCGAAGCTTTACTTTTTGCTCTGATAGTCGGCTACATTATCCCGACGGTGTGTATGGTCATATTGCAAGATATCACAACCACTGCACTATGGCAAGGCTACCCCATCATCATGGCACTCGCTCAATTCGTGTACCTCGTCATTCGTCCTTCCCATGACGTGGAATCCGGCCACGCCACCATTCAAGCTATGTATGGTCTCATCTTCGTCACTTCTGCTATTTTCCACGTCTACTACACGTGGCCACTTGTCTTTGACATCCAGGAATTTCAAAAGGTGCTAGTGCCACAATTAGCACTGAGCAAGCGTCCGTTGTCCTTACCCGAAGGAGTGGCTGCTGTCATCCAATGGGACGCAGTGTTTGGGATAGGGTCGACCCTTCTTATGACATTCTGGTTCGCTCAGAGCGTGAAGGAAATGGTGCTTCTCTTGGTTTGGCACGTATTATCCTCAGTGGTGTTTGGCCCCGGAGCAGCTATAGCAGGCGTACTGTTATTCAGAGAAGCGAGACTAAATAGCCTGGAGGATAAGGAGGACTGACTCATCAGAGAACCAATGAGTCCTTTATGGTGCGTTGCGTCGATTGCAGGGCCTTTACGTCGTAATATATTGCTTTTAGTGACGAAAATAGAGGACATACTAAGTGACTCTGCATATATTGTCGTGTAATGGTGTGTATCGTAACGGTGTCCCCGACTCCCGATTGGGGAATTCATTTCTGTTCATCCTTCTGCCTTGTGCGAAAAACCTACTGTTTCCTGTGCATGTCACTTCTGAATCCACAAAACGTCAACTACCTTACATGCATTCACAACACCACTTCCGGTATTTGAACGTTTCTTTGTTACCGAAATCAAGCGCTCATCCATAGAATACAATATCGGCATTGCCATACATTTGTAGGTAGAAAGCTGCAAGCTTGTGAGTTAAAACTATCTTGCAACCTGCACCCGACCAATGCCAATCGACGTCACCCAGATCCAACTACAAGGCATCCAGTGTGTAGTTGAGAGCCAGATGATCGTATCTAAGATAAGATAAGATAGATCTGTGAATGCAAGCACATAAGTATGTAATGGGCTACCACTGAATACTATATCACTTTCCAGCAAGCCATGTTTCATGCGTGGCTAAGGTGATCAGTATTTTTATCGTGTTCGCTGGCACATAAGTATATAATGGACTACTACTGAATATCATATCACTTTCCAGCAAACCATGTTCCTAGCTGCATCCTTGCTAACACAGGTTCTCCTGGCTTCGTCGATCACGGGGTCGCCCATTGAAGTTCACAATTCCCTCATCACCATCCCCCTTACCAGGAGGCTAAAGTTCTCCAATGGTACTATTAACCTCTCGCAGCACGATAATGCTCGTATGGCAGCCTTTAGGAACTACAACACACGTCGCCAATATATTGATATCATTCCTGTGTCAAACATTTATTATGGTTACAACATAGCAGTTGACGTTGGCAGCCCCCCCACAACCTGTCAGTTCAACACTGAGAAAACATGCGTCTGCTAATGTATTATTGAAGACAACTTGGCTATCGACACCGGCAGCTCGATCACATGGCTTAGAAATAGCGCATACGTGCAAACCGTCACCAGTGTCAAAACTCGTCAGCGTGTAAGGCAAGCATACGGTTATGATAGTGATTATGATAATGATGGTGATGGTGACGACGACGAGGGCGAGGACGACTCGGAGGGCGAAGACGAGGGTGAGGACGACGACGGTGACGAGGGCGACAAGGTTTACGTCAAAGGTATGACATACGACAATATCATAAGTTGAAAGCTTGAATAACTACGATTATCTGTAGGAACTATCTGGAAGGATACCGTTACTCTTGGTGTTGGCTTACCGTCATCGCGTTCCCACTCACTATTGCTGAGATTGTGAAGGGCATCGAGGAAGATGAAATCGGTATCCTTGGTCTCGGGCCTAGGACCTTGTCACTCGGGGCCCTGATAGATGAACCGCATGAGAGGATCCCGACTATCACTGACTACCTGCATAAACAAGGCAGGATTGATCAGCGCATTGTTGGTGTCTTTTTCCAGCCCACCACTACGGAAGCAGACAGCCTTTGCGGAGAGCTCAGCTTTGGTGGACCTGACAAAACCAAGTGCATTGGTAATATTGTCTACACGTAAGCCACAGCTCCTAGATCAATCCAGACTGATAGTAATTGGTATGTTTCAGTCGTGTCACCACCATCCCCACCGCATCGAACTATTGGGGTATCAATCAGAAGATCACCTACGGCTCCACGGAGATCTTGGAGACCACTGCTGGTATCATCGATAGTGGTTCCACCTTTCTTTACATTGCCTCCGGTGTGTATTCAGAGTGCATCGTGTAATAATATATAATCAACGTTCGGTAGATGCATTTGAACAGTACCAGACTGCGACCGGCGGTATTCACGATGAGATCACTGGTCATCTCACTATTACCTTGACGCAGTACATGGCCCTACAGAATTTGAACTTCCATATTGAGGGCGTGCGTCCAATCTATCAGCCCTCTTACCCCTTGTTCACCATTTTGCACAGCAAATCTTCAGTCTTAGCCGTAACGCCCAAATCTGGCCTCGTCCTCTCAACTACAAGCTTCATGGAAACGCTGATCTCAATGCCATATATCTCATCGTTAAAGACATTGGCACGAGATCTGGCACGGGGGAAGACTTTAATCTTGGTTACGTATTTCTCCAGCGCTTCTACACTGTGTTCGACAGCTCCAGCTCCCCGGGCCGCGTCGGTTTTGCCAAAACCTTGTTCACTGATATTACCACCCACCTGTGACTCCCACGTAACGACAGTAATTATAGGTGATAATACATGGGTTCGCACCTGTAAGACGATGCGAATATAGTCGATCAGAACCTCCTTCAATATCTTCCCAATAGTGATGGACTTGTATTGTAGGGTTGTATGGTATCAACAGGGCTAGGTGCCACAGGCATATCGGCAAATGCCGTGATGCGTTCCGCATCAGAGTTTGGACCTGTCGAAAAACTTGAATGATCCCTGTTTGGTATAGTCTCGGTCGAACCGCATTTAATTATTAGGTGTGTTCCGATAGAAAAAAACCTCGTTGTGGGTAGGTTTCGAACCTGCACAGTTCAAGAGAAACAGATTTTGATTCTGTTGTGGTAACTACCTGGCTGAGACCAGTTGTGGTGAACTTCTAAAGTCAAAGTCCGTTCTGATAGAGAGAAAAAAACTGTAGTTCAGCACATTTCAAATCTGTGTAGTTCAAGAGGAACAGATTTTGATTCTGTTGGAGTAACCACACTGGCAAGGTTATATAAAGGTTTTAACTCTTGGGGGCTGCATGGTGTAGTGGTACCATCCCCTGCTTGTGTTAAGGTCATACTCAAAAGGGTAATGGATCCGAAGGGCTTTGGCCTCAGCTCATATGCTGTGCCCCTTTCCCAAGTATTGCCCCTTACTTCAGAAGGGAGATATATGTCTGAAGTGTCTGAAGGTAGACACATGCTGGATCTGGACATCTGAAGGTAACAGATATGGTACATTCAAAGGATATCCAGAATGTAGGTATGGAACAAGATATAAGACTATTTTTGGACAGAGTCCTAACTAGAAACTAACAGAGATAGACTACTCGAAGGTAGAGCTGGAGATATAGACTATAGGAGATATTCCTAAGTCTTGGAGGTTGACTAGAGTTGAAGGAAACTCAAGTCCAGAAAAACAGAATGAGCAGAACTAAGATGATATTTGAACTAAGGTTCTATGGAGGTGTCATATACCATACATTCAGGCCCAGATCAGATCCGATCCATGGACATCCAGACATCCAATCTATACAGTCCACCCGTCCAATCCAGTTCACATATCTGATCCACCCATCCACTCCAATCCATATCCATCCATATCTGATCCATATCCATATCCAACCCAACCCATCTGTCTGATCTCATCCACCCATCCGATCTGTGTCCATATCTGATCCATGCTCATATCTGAAACTATTCTCGTGCACCTGCACATTACTCCTTTTAGGTTATACCTGTGTCCAGCTTTCGGTTATCTCGACTTCCATTTTGATAAGATTTCGTACAAGTCTTATTTCTGAGTTCATAGCCTTGTGTTCCGCATGCCTCAGACATAGCCTCGGACTATCCTTACTTGCCTTCTGGCATGCTACCTACAGTATATAAACTTGTAGTACAACTCCTGCAGACCTCAGTCTGATCATTGCTTTCCTACTTCTGTATATTCCTTTGACTTCTGTATCTTGTTACCATGTCTATATAAATCTGTTTCTGTTCTTGCACTTGGTCTCCGGCCCTTGTAAGCTTCCGACTCAGACCTATGGGATCATTCCCTAGGCCGGAGCCTTGATCCTTTGTCCTATATCCTTTTTGGACTTCGTCCGTTTCCTGTCACTCATCTGTTTCACCTCTGGCTCTACCTTTGGTAGTCTTATCCTGTTTGTTTCTATTCTGGACCTTGTCCGGAGTAATCTATACTCATCCTGCTATAATATCCGGACCTACTCCTCTATAGTAGTTCAATACCTCCCCTAAGATCCATAAAGCCACGCTTGTCTGATCATCCGCCTCTTTCCGCTCTTCCGCTCCTTTCCGCCTCTTCCGCTCTTCCGCTCTTCCGCTCTTCCGCTCTTCCGCTCTTCCGCTCTTCCGCTCTTCCGCTCTTCCGCCTCCGCTCTTCCGCTCTTCCGCTCTTCCGCTCTTCCGCTCTTCCGCTCCGCTCTTCCGCTCTTCCGCTCTTCCGCTCTTCCGCTCTTCCGCTCTTCCGCTCTTTCTTCCGCTTCCTCCAAGCTCTGGACCTTCGGACCTCTGGTTCTCCGGATCTATTCTACCATAGCCTCCAACATTTATGAATCATCTTTCCCTCTGGAGCTCTGCTCCTATCCTGCCCTGGACTTTGTCCAGGAGTCCATCCATCATTCATTCTACTTGGAACTTGTTCCAGTAGTCTTACCATTACTCCCTACCATCTGGTGTGACGAACATATTGGCGCTGGGCTTAAAACCCCATCTTTTGACACTCGTCTCATGTCTATAGGAGTTACCACTTGTCCATGTCCGTCTTACCCCTTTAGCATTACTGGCAGCATCCCACGCTTACCACACACCGTATTGACTGCCACACTTCATTCCACGTACTGATGTCCTCCCATGTCCTTGCCACATCCGCATAGCTCCATTTGGTGCGTTGTTTGTTTTATGTTCGTTATCACTGATTCCATGGCAAGCCTTATTACATGTTGCCTCGTGCCGCAGCGCCTCGCGCTATGTTTACTTATGGCGGTTACTACACTCCAGCACTACTGATCTCACCTAGAGTATTCTGAGTACATATGATTTAGGATATAAGCACCGCGTACCCCGCATGATAGAAACACCTGATTTTACACCATTGCATGTACTATAGGTCAGGATTATTGTCTAGCTCTGGATCTACCCAGTAGTGGACTTAGTCTTTAAAGTTTCCTTATTGCTCGTTAATCTATCATGCTTGTGCTCCGTTACTGCTGGACTTTTGACAGTTAATTTGACTGAACTTCTCACACACCGCTGCTTTACCGCTGAAAGTACCGCGGCTTTCTTCACTGTTTCCTTGCACCGCTCGCAACCTTACTGCTACCGCTGATATCACCGCTTGACATCGCTCGCTTGACGCAACTGTTACTGACCTTATCTCGACCACGGTAGCACCGCTACACACGACGCTAGTTCCAGTGGTATCATCGCTGACCGCGGCAACTTACCGCTGACCTCGACGCTTATTTCACACATAAGTTAGACTCAAACTTGACCATACTAATAGGCATCCCCCTTTAGGGTCGAATGCTCTTGTTCTCACAAGTGAAGCGGACTAGATGGAGCGCAAGACTCACATACTAGTTTAGGCAGTGGTTTATCTACAGCCCAGGCTAGGTTGTATCTTTACACCGGAAATAGTTCCAGCGTGTTCTGGTGCTCATCTGGAAGTCCTTCGTAGCTCTATCAAGCTATCCTGTCCTACAGAGTTCATCCGGACACCATCTGGACTACACTATAACTCCCCCTTGGACTTCATCTGAAATTAAGGGCACATACTCGGGTAAGGGGCACAGCGTATGAGCTGAGGCCAAGCCCCTTTGACTTTCCATCCCTCCGGTACAACCCCATGTAGAGCCAGAGCTTCTTAGTAGCCCCCAGTTTTTGCATGGTTGTAACAGGAGGTTTACAAGTGGAATATATACTGTAAGTAAACTGGTATGGATAATAAGTGAGCCGGGTTTGAGGGCTATGTACAAGGTATAACAGAAGTCTATTAGTACAACACAGCAGATCAGTAAGCACAAGTTGGAAATGAAACATAGGTAACAGATCAATAAGTAGGACAAAAATATACATAGCCAAAGTACCAGAGACAGGAAGGTTACTGAAAGGAGATAGACACAAATATTCATAGTGGAGTTAGAATGCAAGAAGTAGGAAGATTCAGATGAGTGGTCCAGATAGGATCTGTAGACCAGATGGAAGCAGGATCAATTGGATCTGATTGGATCTGAGATCGGATGTATGGTACATATATGACAGCTTGTCTGGGTAAACCAGAAAAGCAAAAGTGAACTCTCGAGTTTGATCACCCCACTGAAGAATGTTCATTGTTCTCTAGGTTTTCCACTTTGGATGAGCATCAGCAAACTACTATGTTATGTACAGCTCTGTACAGAACTGCACAGCGTGCCAATGCCACAGCTTGGTCCCAACTTTACAGACCCGGTGTAAAGATACAACCTAGCTTGGGCTGTAGATTAACCACTGCCTAAACTAGTATGTTAGTCTTGCGCTCCATCTAGTCTGCTTCACTTGTAAGAACAAGAGCGTTCGACCCTAAAGGGGGATGCCTATTTAGTATGGTCAAGTTCGAGTCTAACTTATTTGCGAAACAAGCGTCTGAGTCAGCGGTAAGTTGCCGCGGTCAGCGATAATACCGCTGGAACTAGCATTGTGCGTTGCGGTGCTATCGTCGTCGAGATAAGGTCAGTAACAGTTGCGTCTAGCGAGCGATGTCGAGCGGTGGTCTCAGCGGTAGCAGTAGGGTTGTGAGCGGTGCAAAGAAACAGTAAAGAAGTCCGCAGTACTTTCAGCGGTAAAGTAGCGGAGCGTGAGAAGTTCAGTCAAAGTAACAATCAAAAGTCCAGCGGTATGCCGGCGGTAACGGAGAATGAGCGTGATGTATTAATGAGCGATAAGGGAACTTTAAAGACTATGTCCACTACTGGGTTGATCCAGAGCTAGACAATAATCCTGACCTATAGTACGTGCGATGGTGTAAAATCAGGTGTTCTATTGTGTGGGGTACGCGGTGCTTATATCCTAATTCGTATGTACTCGGAATACTCTAGGCAAGATCAGTAGCGCTGGAGTGTAGTAACTGCCATAAAAAAACATAGCGCGAGGCGCTGCGGCACGAGGCAACATGTAATAATGCTTGCCGTGGAATCAGTGATAATGAACAGGAAACAAACTACGCACCAAATGGAGCTATGCGGACGCGGCAAGGACATGGGAGGACATCGGTTTGTGGAATGTGGTGTGGCAGTCGGTATGGTGTGCGGTAAGCGTGGGATGCCGCTGGTACTGCTAAAGGGGTAAGAAGGCCATGGACTAGTGGTAACTCCTGTAGACGTGAGATGAGTGTCAAAATATGGGGTTTTAAGCCCAGTGCCAATATGTTCATTACACTGGAAAGAGGCTTCTCTGTCATATACCATACTTCTGATCTCAGATCCGATCTGATCTGATTGATCCTACTTCTGTCTGGTCCACAGATCCTGTCCAGATCACCCATCCGAAAATTCCTACCTCTCGCACTCTAACTCCCTTGTGGACATCTGTGTCTACCTCCTTTCAGCAATCCTCCTGTCTCCGGTATTCCGGCTGTGTATATTTCCTTCCGCTTATTGATCTGTTACCTGTGTCTCATTTCCGACTCGCGCTTACTGATCCGCTGTGCATTAACTAATGGACTTCCATTATACATTGTACATAGCCCTCAGTCCCAGACTCGCTGATTATCCGTGCTAGTTACTTCCAGTATATAAATCACTTGTAAATCTCCATAGAACCTTAGTTCAAATATCATCTTAGATTCTGCTCATTCTGTTCCTCTGGTCTTGAGTTACTTCCAGCTCTAGTTATCTTCCGAGACTTAGGATTGCTGTCATATACCATACTTCTAATCTCAGATCCGACCATATCCGACCAGATCCGATCGTTTCCATATCCGTCTGTCCACAGATCCTGTCCGGACCACCCATCCGAATGTACTCACTTCTCGCACCTTAACTCCCTGGTGAACATCTGCGTCTATCTCCTTTCGTCATTTCTCCTACTACCGGTACTCCGGCTGTTTATATTTCCGTCCTGTGTTACTGATCCGTTTCCTGTGTTCATTTCCGATTCATGCTTACTGATCCGCTGTGCAATAACTAATAGACTTCCGTTACACTTCGTACATAGCCCTCGGTCCCGGACTTGCTGATTATCCGTCTTAGATACTTACAGTATATAAACCACTTGTAGATCTCCGTAGAACCTTAGTTCGAATATCATCTTAGATTCTACTCATTCTGCCTCCTCCGGACTTAAGCCACTCTCCGCTTTAAGTCACCTTCCGAGACTTAGGATTGATTCCTATAGTCTATACCTCCGACTCTATCTTCGGATAGTCCACTCCGTTAGTTTCTAGTTAGGAACTCGTTCCGAAACTAGCCTTAATCTCTGTCCTCTCCTTACGTTCCGAATAACCTTCGGACGTATCATATCCGAACCTTCGGACACCCGGATCCGTCACGCAACTCCTTCCGGTCTTCGGACGAATAACTCCTCCCTGAAATAAAGGGGCATTACTCGAGAAAGGGGCACAGTGTACGAACTGAGGCCAAAGCCCTTCGGATCTCTCTACCCTTGAGTACAGTCTTAACAGTATATTCGAACTCAAACCTTTCCGAGTAACTTACAACCATCCCATATCATGCCTCCCCGTAAAACTCAGAAACACTCTCGAGGAGCCGGACTTGGTCCGATCCAACGAGATCCCACACCCATCGTCCAAACATTTACCAGTTTCTCTCAACGCCGCGCAAGCATGAGCGACATAGGTCAAAGTATCTCCGCCCGTCAAGCCAGACCGGATCCGATAACACCAACTCGGAACCCGGATAACCCAGACTCCAATTCGCGCCCGACCATTCGCTTTGATGATGAGCTGCGCAGTAACCTACCAGATGATGAAGTTGATGATCCGGACAACGAGGACCTGGATGACGAAGAAGATAAAATCCACCTAAGCCCTCAGGACCGGGTCCTAGCCCAACTATCCGTAGCCATTAACCACCTCGCTCGCAGTAGCCGTCGCACCCCCACCTCGGATGATAGCAAAGTCAAAATCCGTGAGCCAGATACCTTCGATGGGTCCGAACCTCGCAAGCTCCGGGCATTCTTCGTCCAATGTGAGCTCAACTTCCAGAGCAAACCTAGCGCTTTCCGTTCCGGACGCGCTAAAGTCAATTTCGCCCAATCCTACCTTAAGGGTATGGCTCTCGAGTGGTTTGAACCGGACCTCCTTTCGGACGGATATAGCAACCGTCCGGACTGGATGGATGACTACTCCGAGTTCATGCTCGAGCTCCAAACCAATTTCGGACCACACGATCCCTCCGGAGACGCAGAGATGCAGTTAGAACAACTCCACATGCGTGACGGACAACGCATCAACAAGTACGTTGTAGAATTCCAGCGACTTGCCTCCCAAGTACGCGAATGGGGAGACGGAGCCCTACGACGCCAATTCTACAATGGACTTCCGGCCCGAATCAAAGATGAGATTAGTCGCATGGGTAAGCCCACTACCCTTTCGGAGTTCAAGACTCTCGCCCAGACCATCGACGCCCGTTACTGGGAACGGAGGGGCGAAGTCACCCGAGAGAGTAGAACCACCTCTTCCAATCCTCCCAGGCAGTCAACATCCGACCGGACGAACTCCAACTCATCCGGATCCGATACGCCCAAATTCAATAAACCCACATCCTCCACAACATCCTCTCCCCGAAAGTTTCGGATCTCCTAGCGTTGTTGGTGCGGACGGAAAGCTAACCACCCAGGAGCGTCAGAGACGTATTGACAAAAGGCTCTGTATGTTCTGCGGCGGACCTGGTCACACTGCCCGGGAATGCACCAAATCCACTTCGCGCGCTGCCAAAGGCCGCGCTACTGTGCTCACTCCGGAAACGGAACCGGAAGCCTCGGATGAGGCAAAAAATTAGTCCGCGACCCTCCTGACTCCGTACGGGATGAGGGTCGCGTTGGCCCAACCCGTGCAACGGAACTACGACTCAACGCTGTAACTCTTCCTGATCCGAACTCTCTGTGTCCATATGTCTCTCTTCCATCTTTCTCCAATATATCTGACTTTCCGGCCCTCATAGACTGTGGTTCCTCCCACTGCTTCATAGACACTGATTTCGTCCGAGAACATAAAATTCCTACCTATCAGATTCCTCCGCTTCCACTCCGTTTATTTGATGGTACATGCAATAACAATATTGTCGAGCCATAAACTTATCCGTCCGATTCTCCTCCGGTGTAATCACTTCCGACACGTTCTACGTCACCCCTTTGGATTCCTCATGTTATATCGTTCTCGGATATAGCTGGCTCACCCGACACAATCCGTTGATTGACTGGGTATTGGGCAGCATCGAGTTCCGAACTACTGAACAGGGAGTGCCATTAACCCCATCCGCATCACCGCTGCCTCCGGACACACCGTCCATGGCAGGAAAATCCAATCCGACACCTCCGTTACCTTCGGGTATTCCACCCAAGGAAGATTCCTCCCCTCCAATATCTCCGTCGCCTCAGAGCACCCCATCCGTGGCAGAGACTCCGCCTCTGACCAAATCCGAACCCTCCGCTGGTACTCCAGTCCCTAACATATCGTTGATAAACGCAGTGGCCTTTTGCCGTGCCTGCAAGTTAGAAGGATCTACTCAGTTCAGCATCTACCTCCGTCCCTCCGAAGTAAACCTTCGATCCGCATCCGTATCATCCGATCCTCCAGACCTCTCCAGAATCCCTTCCGATTACCACGAATTCGCGGATGTCTTCGACAAAGGCAAAGCCGGACAACTTCCCCCACATCGACCCTACGATCTCAAGATTGAGTTGGAAGAAGGGGCTAGTCCGCCTCTCGAACCATATACTCTCTTTCTCCGGTAGAGCTTGAGGCCCTCCGGAAGTTCCTTGATGAAAACATCTCGTCCGGACTCCTCCGTCCTCATCTTCTCCCCACGGAGCCCCCGTCCTATTTGTCAAAAAGAAGGATGGATCCCTCCGCCTTTGTGTGGATTTCCGCGGCCTTAACCACATCACCAAGAAGGACCGATATCCGTTACCCCTCATTGCCGACCTACTAGACTCCCCGAGCCGCGCTAAAGTTTATACCAAAATTGATCTCCGATCTGCATATCACCTCGTCCGGATAACAGAAGGAGACGAGTGGAAGACTTCCTTCCATACGCGCTATGGCTCCTATGAATGGTTGGTGATGCCGGAAGGCCTCACGAATGCTCCGGCAGCTTTCCAGCGCTTTGTCAATAGCGTATTTGCCGATATGCTGGACGTATGTGTTGTTGTATATCTGGATGACATCCTTATCTATTCCCAAGACCTTGCAAGTCATAAGGAACATGTCCGAGAAGTTTTGCGACGTCTCCGTAAACACCGACTATATGCCAAACCCGAGAAATGCGAATTCCATTCATCCTCCGTCGAATATCTTGGTTACCTCCTATCTCCGGATGGCTTGACAATGTCGTCCGAAAAGATCCAGTCTATCATAGACTGGCCAGAACCTCGGAAAGTCAAGGACATCCAATCTTTCCTCGGATTCGCTAATTTCTATCGTCGTTTCATCTTCAACTACTCGGATATCGTGGTTCCCCTTACTCGACTCACTCGCAAGGGCGTCACTTGGGACTTTTCCGAGGAATGCCGGAAATCATTTAACGCACTCAAGAAAGCTTTCACGTCCGCTCCGGTGCTAACGCATTGGATTCCGAATGTTCCTATAGTTGTGGAAACTGATGCCTCGGATTATGCTATCGCTGGAATACTATCCATTGTGTGCCCAGACTCGGAACTTCGTCCGGTGGCATTTTACTCCCGGACACTGTCCGGTGCAGAACTCAACTATGATGTCCATGATAAGGAACTACTAGCCATCTATGCTGCGTTCCGAACCTGGCGCCATTACCTAGAAGGCTCGTCCGAGCCTATAGATGTTGTCACGGACCACAAGAACCTTGAGTATTTCTCTACCACCAAACTGCTATCCCGTCGTCAGGCCCGCTGGTCCGAGTTCCTCCATCAGTTCAACCTCGTTATCCGTTACCGTCCTGGAAGACTCGGAGTCAAGCCAGATTCCCTCACTAGACGATGGGACGTCTACCCTAAAGAGGGGGATAAGGACTACGCTCAGATTAACCCTCACAACCTCCGTCCAATATTTGCTTCGGAACAATTAGCTTCGTCCCTACGAGCTTCCATTTTAGCAACTCCGGTCCTTAGAGCAGCTGTTCTTATGGACACCGAACACCTCCGGAAAGACATTCTGATAGCACTCCCTAATGACCCCATTGCACAAACACATTTTCCGGTTCCTTCAGATCCGAGATGGACAATAGACGATGGTGGATTCCTTTGTTGTGACAACCGCATCTACGTTCCGGATACCAATGATCTACGACTTCGCATCCTCCGGAATTGCCATGACCACCCCCTATCCGGACATTTCGGACAGAATCGTACTCTCGAGCTCATCCGACGCAACTATACCTGGCCCGGAGTACGAGCCTTTGTCAAAGAGTATGTCAGATCCTGCACATCCTGCGCCCGAGCCAAAGTTCCGAGACATAAGCCCTACGGACTACTCAAGCAACTTCCCGTCCCAGAAAAACCATGGAATTCCATCTCTATGGATTTCATTGAACAACTTCCGGACTCATCCGGCTTTACAGCCATCCTCGTCATCATAGATCGTTTATCCAAGCAAGCCATATTCGTCCCGACCCACGACACCATTACTTCTCCTGATCTCGCCCGCCTATTTCTCCTCCATGTCTTCTCTAAGCATGGAGTCCCGTCCCATGTAACCTCGGATCGAGGAACAGAGTTCGTATCCCACTTCTTCCGTTCCTTAGGAAAGGCATTGGACATGGTCCTACACTTCACATCCGGATATCATCCCGAAGGGGACGGACAAACAGAACGTGCCAACCAAACGCTGGAACAGTACCTCCGGATCTACTGCAACTATCAGCAGGACAACTGGTCCGAGCTGCTGCCCCTCGCAGAGTTTGCATACAATAACGCTCCGAGTGCCACTACCGAGTTTCACCTTTCTTCGCCAATAAAGGTTATCATCCGAACATTTCCATCCATCCGGAACGCGACCTATCCTCCATCCGTGCCCAGGAATATGCCCTAGACCTTAACAAACTTCACCAGTTCCTCCGAGATGAGATGTCCGAAGCTCAGAAACGCTATCAAGGACCGCGGACGCTAAAAGACAGCCTGCTCCAGACTTCCGGATTGGAGAACAAGTCTTCGTCAAAGCCAAGTACTTCCGCTCCACTCGTCCGTCGAAGAAACTTTCGGAAAAGAATTTGGGACCATTCGAAATTATATCCCGCCCGGGTACTCATTCTTTCGCCATCCGACTTCCGGATTCTATGCGTTCCGTACATCCTGTTTTCCATGTCTCGCAGTTAGAGCCAGCAGTTCCGAACACCATTCCCAATCGCATCCAACCTCCTCCGCCACCAGTCGAAGTCGACGGAGAACCAGAGTACGAGATATCCGAAATCCTGGACTCTAAACTGGACCGTCGTAGGCACCACTGCCAACTTCTATACCTCGTCCGTTGGTCCGGATACGAAGGAACGGACGAAGAAACTTCCTGGTTACTGGCCACAGAACTCGGAAATGCATCGGATCTCGTAGCGGATTTCCACTCAGCATATCCGGACAAGCCTGGTCCCATTGCTTGAAAAGTACATAACGAAATATAAGTACATTGAGGGCAGTAGCGGAAATCCGGATCTGGACTAAGCACCAGTCTCCATTTCACCTCCGGCACCCCCAGTCTCCTCCCCAGTCCCATCCGCCATCTCTTCCCCAGTTCCATCCGCCATCTCTCCTCCATTCTCATCCGCCACCTCTTCCCCAATCTCCTCACCAGCGCCATCCTTGTCGGATCCGGCAGAAACGGAAAGCCTAAATCCGGTCCGGATTTCCTCATGAGCAGGGCCTGGAATTCCCTCTGTTGCTGGAGGAAGGCCTCCATGGTGGAGCTCATCCGCTCCATGGCAATCCGACTCCCTTCCGCCGCCGCAATACCATCTTGGAGAAGTCCGTTGGTCCGCGCCAACTCAGCAATGATGCCATTAGCAGCGGCCACCCAAGCCTGATCATCGTACTCCACAAAATCCTCATCCGTACCTTCGATAGTGACTGGATTAGAGAAGACATCCGCGTCCGCCACATCCGGAGTAGGACTCCTCTGACGGCGCTTGCCTTTGCCCTTCGGAGACGGAGTACCAGCAGGACGCTGCCTCTTCCGGCCCTTAGGCCCCTTAACGAATCCGGGCCTTCCAGGACAAGTGGCCTTGTCCTTCCGGCAGACGTCACAGGACTTAATCTACGAAACGTCGAAATCAGCGGATCCGAAGTTTTTCGGACGACTCACCATGGCATTCTTCTCAGCATCACCCCACTGGCACATCCGGCCCTTAGTGACGCAACGAGAGCAGTACCCATCCTTTGCTCCAGACGCAGGAGCAGCCTTGGCCTTTGCCAACCCATTAATATCCGGATCTGGAAGAGTCCACAGCACTCACCCGAGCCTCAATCAGTGCCCTCCGCCTCTTTTCCTCCATTTCCCTCCGGATCTCCGCCAACTCAATCTGCTTCAACTCCTCCTGCCTTTTCCGCTCCTCCGCCTCTTTCCGCTTCCGTTCCGCCTCGGCTTCCGCTGCAGCCTTAGCAGCCGCCAGTTGCTGCTCCAGATCCGCCACAAGGTCAGCAGCAGACTTAGGGGCATCGGATTTCTTTCCAGACATGTTTGGAGACAAGTTTTGTTAACAAGGATATGAAGTGGGGGTAGGAATCATTTCGGACGTCTGACGTCCGTATATCTGTTGGATTACAGACTCAGCACTACAACCATCAAACTTCCCCATCGTCTCGCATTAATCTTGTCCGATCCGGATCGACGCTTCTTGTGCCTCAGGGGTTCGGCCCTAAGGGGGGATACTGTCATATACCATACTTCTAATCTCAGATCCGATCATATCCGTCCAGATCCGATCGTTTCCATATCCGTCCGGTCCACAGATCCTGTCCGGACCACCCATCCGAATGTACTCACTTCTCGCACCTTAACTCCCTTGTGTACATCTGCGTCTATCTCCTTTCGTCATTTCTCCTACTACCGGTACTCCGGCTGTTTATATTTCCGTCCTGTGTTACTGATCCGTTTCCTGTGTTCATTTCCGATTCATGCTTACTGATCCGCTGTGCATTAACTAATAGACTTCCGTTACACTTCGTACATAGCCCTCGGTCCCGGACTTGCTGATTATCCGTCTTAGATACTTACAGTATATAAACCACTTGTAGATCTCCGTAGAACCTTAGTTCGAATATCATCTTAGATTCTACTCATTCTGCCTCTCCGGACTTAAGCCACTTTCCGCTTTAAGTCACCTTCCGAGACTTAGGATTGATTCCTATAGTCTATATCTCCGACTCTATCTTCGGATAGTCCAACTCCGTTAGTTTCTAGTTAGGAACTCGTTCCGAAACTAGCCTTAATCTCTTTCCTCTCCTTACATTCCGAATAACCTTCGGACGTATTATATCCGACACCTTCGGACACCCGGATCCGTCACGCAACTCCTTCCGGGTCTTCGGACGAATAACTCCTCCCTGAAATAAGGGCATTACTCGAGAAAGGGGCACAGTGTACGAACTGAGGCCAAAGCCCTTCGGATCTCTCTACCCTTGAGTACAGTCTTAAACAATTCAAGTTAAAGAAATACCAAGGTTATCTGTGCATATTTATACGTAAAATTGAAGTGGAGCGCTGACATGCAGAAACCTGTTTTGAGCATGGTCACAGAGATATAGTATATACTTTATAAGCTTAAGATACTTGGGAGTATAGTTCCAAATTTCTAATACCTTACAATAGTTTTTGTACTACAGATTAAAGGGCAAATGAATTAATGGCATAGTTTTATGACTTATCCTTGCCATGAAACTGTGTCAAAACTCTTAATTATGTATGACTAAGCAATTTCCCACACCTTTCAGAGTTTTTTCATACATTTTCCTACCTTTCTATGAAAGTTGACCAAGTTAGCATTTCGTAAATCAAATATTTAAATGAATAATAGTCAATATAGATTATGTAATGGACTATTCACCAGTATTTGTGTTGTTGAATGTTTTTGAATGTGATGTGCTGTGTTTATGTTGTTGAATGTTTGGACTAGTTCCGAAGTTTTGGTAGCCAATCGGGACTTTAGGATGACTAAGCAAAGTGAGTCATAATGAGTCATGATGAGTCATATTACCTTATTTAGTTAGTAGTGCAGCCACATCTATAGTAGTATATAAAGGGACCACTTTTCCCCTCTGAGCAATAAGAAACATATTACCATTATTACTGAATATTGGTGTGAACATCTGAGTGAATATTAGTTTATTCCCTCACTTTCTTTGTCACTGTTTCCCACGACATTTTGACCATCTGAGATATTATCTTTACATTCTTTAATTGCACTAGCTAGCACACAGTTGTTAGTCATCTAGTGTAGTTTGCTTTATTCTCTTGATTGAACAGAAAATCATTTCTGTGGGGAGAATTATTGTATTTCATTGATTGAGTGACAACAAATAGGACTTATACTTTATTCAATAATATTAAGAACTTGGTTAGCTTTAAGACTACATCAAGAGGGTGTACTCTGTTCTGATTCTGCGTCATACTCATGTGAGTGCCTGAGCAGCAGAGAAGTTAATTTCGAGGCCACATATTGGATTGTATTTGACTTCTAGTTTGCTCTCCTAGTCGTGAGAATAAGAAGTAGTCAAGATATTGTTCTGACACATTTCATATTGTTACTTCGTTATCTGTAGCATCGTAGCACTGCATCAAGCCAGTTATCGGTTCGGCTACACTTTGTATTTCCGCCATCGCCTTTCTCCGAGTTATTTGAGTATTAATCAGGCCAATTAGCAGTAACTATCTTCCTAAGTTCCTGAATTCTGATCACAATAGTTAGCAGATACTAACCCTGAGATTTTCCCACACAGATCTCTACCCTTTTAGTCATTGGTAAATTGCCTAAAAAAACTGCACTCTGTTTCTGCAACCCCCAATGAACACCACATTATCAACCATTGGTATTTGTCTGAACCGTTGACCGTGGAAGGATTGTGAAATCTGGTGATTTATTTGCCTTTTGCATCCTAGTAAGACAGCGCGAATAGTAAGTATTGCTAATTAGGTATGAGGTCAGATAACCAATAAGATGATGCATGCTCAGAGATGAGTCAGAGGTGTATGAACCAATGAAAGCATGCATGTGCAAAAGGGAGTCATAAGTGCGGAGCTGAAGGTATAAAGGGTATGAGCCAATGAGCCAATGCATGAGTCAAGAAAGATAACAGATAGAAAGGGATAAAGCAAAGGACAATACCAGTCATAGTCCGAGAGCCAACAGGTTGCTTGAGTGAACCAATGGATAGCGTGTATTGAAGCACAAGGGAAAGCATGAAATGCGAAGAGCGTGCATAAAGTGCGAGGTGTGGGAACAAGCATGTATAAAGTGTGAAAGGCGAAAGTGAGCCAAAGTGCGTGAAGAAGGTGACGTGTGCGCAAGGATGAGCGCTTAGTGATGATGATGGAGAAGGCAGGCATAGGCAAGGTACGGCGTGATGAGGGCAAGCCAGATGAGATAGCAGAGAATGAGTGTGGGGGCCTCATTGGGACAAGAGTAGACGGCAACACATAGGAGGAAAAATGATAGTAGGGGCGCAAGAAGGTGTTCTTGTAACACCTCCAGTGTGGATGACGTGTCCAACCCCATCTCAGCCTTAGCCCATCACCTCTCATCCAACTCTTCGTACCAAAAGATGCACCCTTTTTCACATATGAAGCAGATGGTGGGGGTTGGGCCTCTATGACACACCCATGGTTCATAAAGTGTTGCAATGATATTTGGAAGAGTGAGTGCAGGCCTTCCTGAACTCTCAGGTCATTGTTTTAGGATTGGTGGGGCCATGGAGCTCCTCCTCAGGGGAACTCATCCAGATATTGTTGCCATGCAAGAGCATTGGAAATCATGAGCATTCCTCAAATACTGATGCAAGATCAACTCAATCCTTCCTATATTCATCACTTCTCACTTTTGGACTCCCGTGTTGCATTAGTACAGTCATTGATGAGTTTTTTCTCACATTGTTACCAGTAGTTACATGTCTTCCCTTGTAATCCCAATGATGACATTGAAATTTACTCTTATTAGCCTCGCATTCTCAGTTGGGGGGTCATGCTTCAGGCACTACATGGTTTTTCTGCCTCAGCATGCCTGTTGTGAGCTTGGCTCATCATGGGTAGTGTCATTGTGATGAGCAAACTCACGCTGAGCTTGAAATGGCACATTTTTGTATAGGTGTCACACGGCTATCATTATCCTTACCTCTCGGCTTCACCGTCCCTTGCAGTGATATTTTACCATGTGTTACCCCTATCTAACAGTATCGTTCCGCACTCCGGAAGCCTCATTGCAGCTTAGTGGCTGTACTGTGGCAACTTTCCCGTGAAGCGGTGATCTTCGGCAATCTCCACAAACCCATTTGGTATCCTCAAGCAAGATTTACCGTCTGTCCAATGTCCATCCAGTCTCGCCGGTACATGATGTTTTGTAAACTGAAGTGCAGTCTTATTACATGTCTGCTGCGTGTTTATCCTATCCCTTCCATCTCCATAGCTATTCTTTTGTATAAAATTCCTAGGTACCTGTACTCTTTCCTTACTTCCCTCCTATAGCACACACCATACTTAGGAATAGTCACCACTACTGTCTCTTATGGAATAAAGTCTTTTACTGAAGTCACTGTCTCTAAGAATTGCTTTACTGCTGCATGCACTACCACTCTTTACCGCTTTCCCGTGCTTCACTGCCAGTGCTACCGCTTTCTCATGCTTCACCACTACACTACTGCTTGTTTTACCGCAGAAGTTCCCATGCTTACCACAGTTTTACTGCTTGTACTAACATAGTTTTACTGTTCATGCTACTGCATTCCCACACTTACTGCTAGTTTTACTGCAAGTTTCCCACAGACCGGAGGTCACCACTAGCATCTCGCTACCTCCGACGGCATTCTCGCACCACAGGTTGGGCATTATTGAACTATACTAACTTAGCATTCCCTTTAGAGTTGAACGTTCTTGCCTCCACAAGTGAAGCAGACTAGGTAGAGCGCAAGACTCACATACTAGCTTAGGCCATGGTTTATCTACAGCCCAGGCTAGATTGTATCTTTACATCGTGCTTACAGCAAAAAACCCTTTCATGTCTACCTCACACTCGAGGGATTTTGGTTCTACTTTGTTTTGTCTTGCTCTTGTCTCCACTTAATTGGGCCTCACTTGCCTAGTCAGTGTGCCTCTTCTTACCCACACTCTTCTCAGATTCTTGGTCATGTGGTGCGCACTTTGTTCTGTGTGCTGAACCTTTTTCTGTCCATACAAACACACCTCATAGCAAATTTGGAGACTCTGCAAAACACTCAGCACACAAAAAACCAACCCCCCCCAAATAAAACTGTTCATTGCCTTTCACGACCTTCTTGCACATATGAGATCAGCACGTTCTCAAAACATGATCAGTCAGATATGTATGTGACTTTGTGTTTTGAGAACATCCACTTATCTCATGAGTACATAGTAAGCTGGTTGTCTCAGTGCCCAGATGTATGAGGGCATAAGACTTGTTTTCAGTGGGTCATTTTACTTAAACAACTTTGAATTTGGACTTGATGCCAGGTGTGGGATTAACATAAACCAAATTGTACCATCTGTATCACTACAGTTGGATCATTTGAAAGTAAAGCTATAAGTATTGATTGAGTGACAACAAGGAATGGTCAAGGCTAAGAACTCATGCATCTCGGCAATTCAACCAGTGTTCTACATGAGCTATGCAACTTAAATCAATCTCTACCCCACTAGGTTTGATAAGTACAGTCCCAGGAGAGTACAATAGTTCATGTTGGGAAGCAGGTGGTACCCAGAAAAGCAGCTGATGATTGGCTCCTACCCCATCTATCCATCATCTTCCAGCAAGACAGGGGTGGAATTGAGGTCAGGATGAGAAGTGTACTCAAGGATGCCATTAATGTTGTGCAGTGCATGCTCCAAGCTTAATGTGAAGCAAATAGCACATTTGTTCAAAGTATTGGTTGAAATGGTAGTCTCCTGTCTGCAAGGTGCATTTATCAAAAGGGGATGCAAAAAAAAGTGTCTCATTGTGCTCCTGGAATTGTTGCCCCATCGCTGCATCCCACAGCTGGACAGCGGATCATCTGAACCAGAAACAATGCAAGTGCCATCCAGGGAAAACAAGACTGACCAAACCAAAGTGTATCCTCAGAAGGGCTCACCCAATGGCAGCCCCATTGCTGCATCCCACAGCTGGACAGTAGAATCTCTTGAACCAGACACAATGCAAGGGAGAACAAGACTAACGAAACCAATTCAGTATGCCCTTGGAAGGGCTCACCCAATGGCAGCCCTGTCACTACATCCCACAGCCAGACAGTGGAATCCTCTGAACCAGATACAATGCAAGTGCCATCAGGGGAGAATGAGACTGACTCAACCAATTTAGTGTGTCCTTGGAAGGTTGCACTAACTTTTAAGGCTCTGTGTTGTGGTTAAGCCAAAATTTAATTAATTAATTAATTAATTAAAGTAAAATTGGAGGCAGAACAGCCAATTGATAGCTACAACTTGGAAAAAGTGAGTGTTTAGCCCCAGGTAGTGAAAACAATGGATCTACAAATAACCAAGTTATCCAATCGAAGGATGCACAGGCACACTGTTAGCAACAGGCTGTGTTGTACTCTCTGGCACCAGGATTAAATTCTATGGAGTGGTATGAAATGCCTGAGATACAGATGGTGCTTGGGTTTGAAAAGGTTACTCAGGGAGTGTTCAGGAGGGAGGGTTGGAGGTTGGTGAAAGGAGCGTGGCAGATGCATTGTGTTGACAGGCTTGTAGTAAAGACTACATTATAAATTATTAGAACATTAAGAAACAGGATGATTACTTACACCAGCTGAGCACTGTGTATTGAACGAATTCCAACCAGGACCTGGATGAAATTTGTTTGCCTGATCAACAAATACACAGTCATCTAAAGCAAAAAGACCTACCCTGATACAAAGACAAAAGACTGAATTCTGTAAACACAGAGAGTCATCCTAGGGAAGTCAAGCCAGAACTGCCAAAAGATAGGCTCACCAAAAATATAAACAATGTTCCTAATGAATGTGAAGCTTTGCAGATCAGTGCATGGAGCAGAAGTGCCCTGTGAGGGCAAGAGACAGGAGAAATAACTTCTCAGTAAGCCTCACAATACTCAAAGAAGAGGGGCTGAGTCACAAACTTGTTGTCAACAAGTTAAACTAAGGCTCCAGAAAAGGTTATTTCCACACAGATTGATACATGAACTAACTCTGAAAATTTTCAGCCCACTTAGGCTGACGCATCATCAATGAATATGATATAAGATCTGGGAGGTTGTAGGCAGAAAACTATGATGTTATAGGTGCACATTTATTATTCCATGTTGCGCAGCCTGCGCGGCCTGCCACTGCCCGTTTTGGCAACCCATTTGTCTCCGCACTGCCCTTTGTAAAGTCTGCGCGCTGCCCGTTCAATTGGTGACTCAGACTTTTACCATGTGTTCTTGTTTTTTCTTCTTTGCTAGTATTTTTTGTAGGGCTGCATTTATCTTATCTTCTGTGTCCCCTACTGCCTGGCACCTCAAATGGGTTAACATTAAAGCAAAGGGAGCTATTGTCCTAGTCATATGTAGATGTAATGACAGTGCAAAATCATTAGTTGTCAATGTCCAAATCATTCAGCTCCAAGGGTATTTGTAAGTGTGATGCTGCAGTGAAGCATAGTGCAGACAAGCAATTGAACACATAGACAAGAAACTGATGTATCAAAGTATCAAATGAGATAATCAACAGGTCTGATAGCATATTCAGACTCCCAAGGATTGACTGTTGCGGTGCAAAAGGGTCATTGGGTTGAGGCTGGTTGCACCACAAAATATCGTCATCGCTCACAGAGACAGTCATAACTGGACAGGATAATTCAGGGCAACTAGCATATGCAGCTGGTATACTTGGAATGCTCAGCTGACTGAGTGAAGTAGACTGCGAAGATATGAAACATGGGACAGCAGTAGCTGTTTCTAATGAACAAAAAACATGTGAGTCTGGATTCATGTTATCAAAGGTAATGGGGACAAACCACTCTTGAGTCTTTTCACTGTACTCTCTGATTTGTTGGTGACTCATCAGGGGAAAGTGCTATGCAAGTCTTTTGGCTAGATACACAATTGTCATTTTTTTGAGTCAACTGGATCAGAATGCAGACCTACCATTGACCATTGGTGTCTTCAAGATACTCAGACCTTTGCCCTTGTAGTTGCATGAACATCTCCAGAGTGCTCAACTCCATCTCCATCAAGGAGCTAGCAAGTTCAGGGTTATGGTCGCATCATCTCTGAGCTGTCCATGTCAGACAGAAGCTCACTTCTGAACTATCAGGATCGCCTTCAGAATCTGAACCAGCTATAATGGGCTGAGTGTTCCAGGATTCATACACAGTGTCTGGAATATGGTTCCTGGTGACTAACAAGTTATTAGAACAGGCTCAGGTGTACAGTGGCTCAAAAAAGTGTCCAAATATTTGTGGAAATTTGTGTAATTGCTTCACTGTGAGTCAGGGTGTGGAAATATGACTAAGCCATAGTGAGGTGTCAGGAAGCCCTGTTTCTAGCTTTATTAATGTTCCCTATGGCGTGGGAATCCACTCACACCATGCGAATATATATGGTCATCTTAATTTAATGACTCATTCGGACACTTTTTTGACTTTCAGTTTGACCAACACAATCTCTATAATTCTGACCCTTTGTGTGACCTCCTTTTGCTCTAATCACTTATGCCACTCTTCTAAACATATTATCTATCCATTTCTGATATTCCTCCTTAGCTATCTTGCTCCACCCTGCTGCAACTCTGTCCTATAGCTGAAATAGCCTCTGTGATGAATTTTAATAGGCTGTATGCAATTTCTTGAGTAATTGCCAGAGGTATTTAATAAATTTGAGGTCTTGGGACTGCACTAGTCAGTATATAATACTAACATTGTGGCCTTCAAGTAATTGGTGCCCAACTTAGAGGTGTGCTTAGAGTCATTATCTCATTGGAAGGAAGTGTCTTCTCTATTAATCCATGACTCCTACATGCTTCTTAGCAAACATCTATCTAAAATGGAAATGAGACACTCTGTATTTATTATCCTCTCTATTTCATAGAAAATATTTGTCCTATGTGGCCTCATAGCATCAAGTTTCATCCTCCAAACATAAGTCTTTGTTTAACTTCTTTTGTTTCCAGTAGATCTCCTGCCTTTTTTCACAAATTTTTCATGCTTCATGACCCCTTACTATGTATTTTGGTCTCATCTGACAAGATAACCAATTTCCAGTCATAACAGTCCAGTACTGATGCTTTAAAGAAAAAGTTTATCTTGTCTTTATATGAGTTGGAGATAAAAGAGAGTTTCATTCTGCATTACAACTTTGAGTTTGGACACCTTGAGGGTATTACTGACTGTCTGAGCTGAGAGAGTAGTGGAGATGATGGAATCAATGATTTTGATAGACTTAGTAGCATTAATGACTTGCCCAGTTAGAATATAATGAATAAGATATCTTTTGTCATATACAGTGAGCTTTCAAGTTAGCTATGAAATGGTTTTAAGATCACAATATTAGTGTCCTATAATGGCCAGAATAGTACCAAGACCTCAAATCTATTAAATATCTCTGGCAATTACTCAAGAAATTGCATACAGCCTATTAAAATTCACCACAGAGGCTATTTCAGCTATAGGACAGAGTTGCAGCAGGGTGGAGCAAGATAGCTAAGGAGGAATATCAGAAATGGATAGATAATATGTTTAGAAGAGTGGCATAAGTGATTAGAGCAAAAGGAGGTCACACAAAGTGTCAGAATTATAGAGATTGTGTTGATCAAACTGAAAGTCAAAAAGTGTCCGAATGAGTCATTAAATTAAGATGACCATACATATATTCGCATGGTGTGAGTGGATTCCCATGCCATAGGGAACACTAATAAAGCTGAGAAACAGGGCTTCCTGACACCTCACTATGGCTTAGTCATATTTCCACACCCTGACTCACAGTGAAGCAATTACACAAATTTCCACAAACATTTGGACACTTTTTTGAGCCACTGTATATAGTGGCAAATGTACCAAACCAAAGGTGAGATTCTGTTACACTTGCTTTGTCCGCAAATTCTGAAACATTCAATGGCATGTTTTCTGCTACTGAAAGTGCTGGACTGCAAGAGATAGATGGAAAAAGCGACGAGAGGCCCATCTGTCTTAGTGGTACAACGCAGGAGATGTTTGAATTATTCCTTGAATATACCTTTGGCAGGTAAGTTATTATTCTATAGGCTTGTCATTGAGCTGCTAAACCAGTTGTAGAGCACGCGCTGGCCAATACACCATTGAAGAACTGTCAAATTTTCTGCACTTCTGTGACATGTATCAATGTTCTCATACTCGGAAATTTGTCATTTCTCGCATTCACTCTACCCGCTATCATTTCCACCCTGCTCAGCTCATCAACCTTGCCATACAGTATAACACAGGCGCGATTTTCCCATTTCGCCTTCAAATCGACTTGTCGACACTCCCATTACCCAATTAACTGCATAACACCGGGAACTATTAGGCAATGACGTATTTACAACCTTGGTCTATGTACAAGCGGCTCTCGAAGAACATCGTCGCATTGTGGCTGCAGAGGAGCCCAAAATTTTAATGCACAGTAGCGACTGTCAAGATCCGGTAGCGTGTAATGAGGACTGGCATGCTATCTGGTGGAATGGCATGGCTCGTTTCCTTCTCGACGGACGAAACCCGCAACCATATAATGAAGCTGTCAAATGCTTTAAAGATTTGCAGTTCGGGCGTGTTAGTGGAGGGTGCAAGGAACTTATGTTCAAGATTATCGAGCAGGGAGCAGCATTCAATCATGCTGAACAATTTGTTGAAGAAGCTTGTCACCGCCTCGCAGAGAAATTATTTTCGATTCTTCGTCATAAGCATAGTATAGATTGTTTTGATGTCCTTACTGGTCAATTTTTAGTAGTAAGATGCGGCCCAAAAACTTGCAAGTGATCCATTGGTAATACTAGCAAAGAAGAAAAAACAAGAACACATGGTAAAAGTCTGAGTCACCAATTGAACGGGCAGCGCGCAGACTTTACAGAGGGCAGTGCGGAGACAAATGGGTTACCGAAACGGGCAGCGCGCAGGCCGCGCAGGCTGCGCAACGCGGAATAATAAATGTGCACCTATAACGTCATAGAAAACAGATGGTCACGGTCGTCGGTGATGACGGTCACTCATTGAAGTATTTAGACCGTTCATTGGAACAAGTTGTACTGAGGAAGTGTAAGAGGATTGGAGAATTAATAGAAACATACACGGTCGGTTGTAGAAGTTATTCTCGTTGGTCCCGCTCTTCAATCATCCCTTTGCCATAAATATTAATATCACTTTGGTTGCCCAATGGGTTGTCCTTTGTATTCTGCTCAGTATCTCGTACGTGCCCGGACTTCAGAGAACAGAGACGGATACAGACACACGCACTACAAATATCAAGGGATGAGAAAAACAGGTGAAAGAATAAGATTTTCCCGCTGTGTGAAAGCGACATACAGGTACCTGAATATTCCAATATTATCTTCTTCCTAGAGTCAGGGACGATGAAAGGCAACAATGCCCGGTGCGTTCCGCAAGATTATGATAGTCGTATATGCTTCAAATTACATAATAACGTTTCCAGTTTCAAATTCCAACAGCGGACCCTCTGGGAACAAGTACCGGTATAGCCCAAGTGATGGCGTGTATATAGGAAATACCGCATCCATTAATACCCTCCAATAACCTTCCTATAAATCTGCGTCCAGGGTAGTAACTCGCTTTTTGCGGTTGCCTCCTACCACCACCATGGCAGAACAAATCCGAATCGTTACTCTCAACTGCTGGTATGTCATCTTTGGGTCAGCAAGCGCGCGGTCAGGTTAATCCCAAGAGTGATGTAGGGGGTTGAAATATGTATCTAAAGACCGGCACGAACGAGTTTCCGCAATAGCTAGTGCGCTCGCTCGCTCAGACTACGACATCATCGCATTGCAAGAAATCTGGGTCGAGGCAGATTACAATGAAATTCGGCAAAGTGTCGTCACTCGCTTGCCCCACACAAAGCTTTTCCATAGGTACTGTATGTCTTTTGTGGTAGGTACATCATAGGCTCATGCTATTACAGCGGTGCTCTTGGTGCCGGACTTGGTATCCTCACAAAATGGCCTATCATCGCTACCAGCATGACTCCATACTCTCTTGTTGGCGAACCAACAGACGTCTTCGGAGGAGATTGGTTTGTGGGAAAGGGTGCTGGGAGCGTAACGATCATGCATCCTGTTCTTGGACCGGTCCAACTTTTTGTTACCCATGTAAGCCTGCCCACACACTTCCTGTCTTCAGGTATTGACACATCCAAGTTCTGTGCCAAGGGCGGAGAATCAGGTCCTGAGTACAACAGAACATATCGCTTAGTGAATGCTTGGGAGTTTGCGAAAACCACACGGCAAGCCGCTGAACTGGGGCGGTATGTGATCGCCGTGAGTTACCTGCTATCTGCACCATCGTTTCGAACGTTGCTGACACGTAAATAGATGGGTGATTTTAATAGCATTCCAACAAGTCTCCCGATGAACATCGTCCTGAACCATGCCGGCCTAGTTGACTCGTGGGCGATTTCACATGCACACATACCCCAGCCCTCTGGGATGTTATCTCCCATAGAGGGTGTCGTCAATTATGGTGTCACTGCTGACTCACCTCTCAACTCTTATCGCGACTCAGAGCCCTCTGGCGACCCAATCGTTCGCAAATATCAAGGGAAACGCCTTGATTATATCTTATTCCGGCATCCCAGTCCCAACGGGTTCAATGATCACCTTCCCCAATTAACCTGCCGAGATAGTCAGGTTGTCTTCACCGATTCTATTCCTGGCAATTCATGCTCCTATTCTGATCACTTCGGTGTCGAGGCGACCCTAATAATCGACACGCAGGCGGAGGGTAAACAAGATGATATGGCGCCATTGAAGGATACCTCAGCAATGTGGTCCAAGTCTCCCTCTGAACTCTCCTTGCATGCCATAACCGAGATGATGAACGCCTTCAACACATCGTACAGGATGTCGCAAGATCGCTCTCGCAAGGAATTGACTATCTTTGTAACAAGCATCTTGGCACTGATTGGTCTTATCATTGGATCCGCATGGGTTGTTGTCCCCTGGCTCAACCCAATTTTCGTGCTTCTTGTCATTTACTTGTCGTGGCAGGCTACGACTAAGCTTTACGAAGGCTTCATCTTCGGGAACTGGGAGCGGAAAGCTTTACAGACTGTTATAGAAGAGCTTGAGCTTCACAAGCAGATCCTGGCATCACAACAACCCCGCGACTGGTAGAGAATACAGTATCATTGATTGCGGATTGATTGCGGACATCCTATGTAGAGTATGGAATTGACTATTTGCTATGTATCACTTGCTACTTATGTTTATTGGACGTGAATTATGCGAATAAAATGGTAACAGATACTTGTGGAGTAGTACTATACAAGGTAAGTAGTCGAAGCAACGGATGTCATAGCGGCCCAAGATGTCGCAAAAGCAGGAATATTAATGTGAGGAGGCGAGGATTCGGATGGAGACGAAGGACGAGTTGGCGCGGATGACAACGTGAATTTTTTGCGATGAGGAGGCCAGTCTTCCAAATACTGGGATGCGACTGATCTCTCCGAGAAAACGGAGAGAGCAGACTGCATTCGACGCAGAGCTGGGGTGGACGCCGCGTGCCGAAGAATTCGAGATGGATCGGCGACGGTCACGCAAGGCGTAGTTGGTTCTGCTTCACTACCACTGGAATTAGGAGTCAGCTCCAAATCCAGCCAAGTGCGACCCCAGCTCGGAGGCACTGCTGAGCTCAATTGCGCTTCGTAACTCGTATCGGCACTTTCCCGAGCCATCTGTTCTTGAACCTCTTGCCATCCAGAGTTAGTCTCCACACCATCACCGCGGACGACACGGACGTTATCGTTATCTGTGTCGTGCTCGAGGCAAATCTCGGTGTTTTCGTCCAAAACCTGAGGCGAATGGTTTTGAATGTGAGGCAACTTGTGCCGCACGAATTCGCGACAAGAGATAAATGCAATTGTTGCAACACTTAAGAAAGGAAATGCTTGAAAAACATGAACCTTGAAAAGACAATGATCAGTGCAACAAACGAGAAAATAAATGGACTCACAGCATCTTCGTAGGTCTCCAACTGAACCTGGACACCGGCCAGTGAAGCTTTATGTGAGAGAAGTACGATTTCATCATGCAGAACCTCCGCATCCCACATTGAATAAGCATGGGCGGTAGTCCATCGAACTTGCCAAACAATGGGCTGGCGTATGGGTGGGTAATGTACTGCTCCAGTCCATCTCCTAGATACATTATAACGGGATGCAAGTGAGCGGTTGGACCGGGCGTAGGAATGATGTCGTAAGCAGCATTAGTATCCCACGATTCGCAGCTCAAGGTCAAGTCTGTCATTATGTTTCAGACTACCCATAAAAAACGCATCAATCGCCACATACCAACCCAGGGAGAGAATAACATGGCACCGCCCGGAAGAGTGTACCCATTGTCTCGTAGATAGAGTAGGAGTGCAAGGCCTAGTGCAGCGCCTGCACTATCGCCCGCTACAACTAAATTTTCCGGCGGCACCCGCAAATCATCCGTCAGGCGGAAGTAGGTGCTAACCACGTCGTGCAGCTGACCAGGAAAAATCGTTTCCGGAGCGAGCCGATAATCGATGGCTTAGATTGAGATGAGGCAAGGGTAGATGCGCGAGTTTTGATCAAGAAACTCACCAAATACGCGTGCGTTGGTATATTTGGACAGTGGTATGGTCAGCATCCTTTGTGCTGCAGCGCTAGATGAATAATATGCTCCTGAAACAAAGTAAAACGCTACATTGCACAGAGAGAAAACCACGAACTCACCGCCGTGAATATAGAGAATGACTCGAGATTGCCCCTTTCGGGGATCGTAATCAATTTTTGTCTGGTCGATAAAACTGGCCTCTTCCCCTGTTTTGCGAGCGGACTTGTAATCTGATTGCAAAGATTGCCAGAGTCTCTTCCCGATTATCCACTCCCCAGATAGTTCACGTTTTTCGTCTTCCATCGCATCGCAAGTCTCCAGAATACCACGAAGTTTGCGTTTACGCACACGGAAGGTCACTGGGGTGACTAAAGCGTCTGAGGGCAAGGGAACTAGCCCACCGATACTCATTGCCTTGCGAACCATAGCCTAGGGTTATACTGTCATTACTAAGCTCGCGAACGACTCAAATGGTACTCACGATATCAGCTAGTGCAGAATGCCTTGAAACATCTCGCATGAGACTAGAGAGAATAGTCATCTCAATGCCCCATGATTTCCTGCGCGGGCCCCAAATGTGATGAGATATTACATCGAGAGCGAGGGATGATACTGGATAAATGATATCAAGGTCCAAGATGCAGTAAATCATTGGTAGAGCACTGTGTATACCCACCTTTATTGAATGCGAAGGCAGGATATTTCCATACGTCCCAAACTTTCATGGTGAAGCCATTCGTTGTTTTGAGACTCCGGTCAAGGCGTGCAGACGCTGGGAAGACGCCGGGGGTATCAAACTCCCGTAGAAGGGTTACAGTCGATGTTTTATTTGTTATTACTGGGGAACTGGCATTGTCGCCGTGATATAGAAGTCGCAGTGAATCCCGAAACATCTTCGGTGGGCAACACTACGATTTCAGACGGGGTCAATAGGGAGTGTCGAGTTCCGTTTCTGTGATCTACTAAACGTCAGTGCTCGGCGGACGTGTGCTTGTTAAAAAATATAAGGACGACCGTCCTTTTGTAACTTTAGGCGAGTGCTCCATGGACATGACGACTATCCGAATCGGAATCGGTAATCACGTGACCGAGTCATCCATGCTGACAAATTGGAATTTGGAAGCGCCGATCGCATCGCATCGACCAACACGTAGAGCTACAGATCAGTGAGTCCAATGCCCACGTGCGCCAAGCGGTTCAAGGTCACACTAAAAAATCTACAATTTTACCTGTGGAGTGAAAACCGACTGGGAAACCCTTGGTAGATGACAGCAAAAATAAGATTGGTGTGCATAAGTAGTATCTTACACATTCAATAGTCATCGCCTCGACTGATAACCTCTTTAACGGTGGGTCGAAGAAGGATTGTATGTTCCTATTCGCCACGTTGAGAGATCATGTTTGAAACCAGGAGTCGAAAAGGCTTACAAATTGCGCGGTCATGGAGCCTTTGGCATCACAGAGCGGTGGATAGTCTTGAACAATTCCTTGTTGCACTAGATGGTTAAGCTGATGTTGGGCGAATTAATAATGATGGATTGCCTAGCAAGTTGTGTGACCAACCGCCAGTAGATATTTGGTTTCACCAACGCGATCCAAGTACCGTCGGCAAAATGGAAGAGTTCCGAAGTTAGTGCTGATCGACTTGAGTAGCGACTTTGCAGAAGTCAGTCTTGCAGCAAATTTTTGATGTTAATGGTTATCAGATTGCAGCAATAAGAGCACCTAACCTTAGGGGGACGCGAGGAGCGTCGATGATTTTCGCATAATGCGAGCACTCGCCCTGTGAACGGAATCAGTCTCTAACAAATTTGCCCGCAAACAAAGCCCACGCTTTCAACCACACGCCCACGACCTGTCGAGCCGAAGGTTTCAATAGCAAAATATTCGCCTTCCTCCATTTTCGTCTGATCATCGTTCTTCACGAGTTGAACCGATTTCCCGCCGTGTATCTGGTAAAGACCTATAGAATGCCCGCTGAGGTTCTCTATCGACTTGACTGGAAACAGTGTCAAAGGAGTCTGAAACACCAAAAGAAAGATGCATACCAGGATATATTTTTCCATTGACCTCAACCTCGTATGACTCCATAGTCTCTTGAATGGCACCTCCAATTTCGCCCAAGCGCACGTCGATACCAGATTCCTACACATCCTCCTGTGAATTGCAGTCGAACATGCAAAGCTAAACTTGACTCACCCTAACACCGGTATCAGTGGCAGCCTTCACTGCTTCAATGAGCGTGTCATAAGTAGGCTCAAAATTGAGCGTGAAAGCAGAATCGACTATGCGTCCTTTTACGTGCACTCCTATATCGATCTTTAAAACATCACCACTTTGAAGAACTTACCATCCATAAGCAGCGAATTCTATCCATTTAACGCATACGCACTATTAGTGTCCCCGGCGTTCGGTGTGTAATGAGCTGCGCAATGATTCAAGCTGAGGCCAGTCGGGAAACCAATGCCCGACTCCAGACCATTTTCCTCGACTAGGGCACGGCTTCCATCTTCAATTAAGTTTGCAACTTCGGTCATGGTCATTCCGGGACGTATGTGTTTCCGTGCGCTTTGTCGAACCTGCCGATGAACTTCTGCGGCACGACGAATACTCTGGTACGTGATCTCTGGGTCTTCCATTGCCATTCTTTCGTCGTAGCGCTTCTCTTCGGACGTCGTCCTCCATGCATTGCTGTAAATAAGACGTTGTCAATCACACTAGGGTATAACTCATGAGTTGCAATACCCACTCGTCTTTGTAGGGTTGTATCTCCCCCTCTGGGTAGATACCATTCGTGAATATCTTCGACAGACCAACTCGTGGCGGATCTGACTGTTGCACCTTTTTCTTTTTAGGTTTCTTTTTCTTCTTCTTTTTCTTGGTCTCCTCTGAATAACATATGACGATAGTTTTGAAATCACCTTCAACTTGCTCACCTCCAGCGCCTGGTGTGTCATCTACGACGTCATCCTCTTCCACATCGTCCTCTTCATGATTCTGTGGCACGATGCCTTTCTGCTCAACCTCTTTGGATATCATTGAAGTGTTCAGAGTGTTCAATAGTCTAGAACGACATCGATTTCCACGAACTTAATCCTAATTAAAAATTACGAGAAATCTGCTTTGCAAGCGCAGCATTTACATTAGGTAATCGCAAACTTCGGCTACACCTACAAGTCATAACAGGACAAATAGAGGTCATTGTGCTGATACTACTGAATCGGAACCCGGTGGAAAGGTGTTATAAGTGGACAACCAGTCGTATAAGAGGAGCCAACAATAGGACTATGTAATATACAAGAATATCGATACCGACGAGGTGTTATACTCCAATACAGAAATATGCTCCCATGCAAACATTAATTATGCTCCGAAACCATAAAGTGTACGCCCTGAGCGCTTCAAAGCGTAGACAACATCGAGGGCGGTAACAGTTTTCCTGTGTATGCGCGTCAACAGTTTAGCGAGAAGTCATACAATCATGGGCCAAAGGAAGACTCACCGTTTAGCATGCTCCGTGTAGGTAACAGAGTCACGGATGACATTCTCAAGGAAGATCTTGAGCACGCCTCGTGTCTCTTCGTAAATAAGACCGGAGATACGCTTGACACCTCCACGACGTGCCAGGCGTCGGATAGCCTGCGGATAAAGAGTCAGTACAATTGACACGATGAACACAGGTGGGAGTACACACAGGTTTTGTGATACCCTGAATGTTGTCACGCAAGATCTTCCGGTGACGCTTAGCACCGCCCTTGCCGAGGCCCTACAGATTGTCCCAAAACATAGTGAGCCCTGCGGGTCAGAGCTCGACTCAAAATTACGCACCTTGCCACCTTTTCCGCGACCAGACATGTTTCAAGAATGTAATAGAGGTTAACTGAATAAAAAGCCTTGCTTCGACGTTCGCGAAGATTTGATTGTGGTGGTGAGGAGAAAGGGTTTGTTTGTTTCTGTCACGCATCGCGCATTTGTTTAATGGCATGCATCACGTGACACCGAGTGCTGGCATATTTGAAATTTCAGATCTCAACCAGATTTCAAGATTGCTGAGTATAATGTTGGTAGGTGGTCAAAGTATAGCAGAGTTCCTCTCGTCGGTATTACCAGTACCAGGCAATAGTCGTTCGGAGGATGTTCAGCGACCCTTAGTGACCCTCACATTCGCTCAATCTCTTGACGGAAAGATAGCAGGCAAGGGAGGCAAGCAGCTTATCATCAGCGGCAGAGAAAGCATGCTCATGACTCACTGGTATGGTGTCGATTTAAAATTCATATATTCACCCTTTACAATTCCCAAAGAAGGATGCGCACCAAGCACGATGCCATCCTAGTTGGCATCGGTACGGCACTAAATGATGATCCCCAGCTAAACAGTGCGTTCTAATTCTCATCTACACATGTAGCTTATGTAGGTACAACAAGGTCGCCACATCCCTGAGAATGAACGGCCAAGTCATCTGCCTCGTCCCGTGATACTCGACGCCAACCTACGCCTCAGACCTGACTGCAAGCTGCTCAAAAATTATCGGGAAAGAAAAGGTCGTCGTCCATGGATAATTTGCGATGCTAATTTGACCTCCAATGATGCCGGAAGGAAATCCACCCTCGAGGACGCTGGAGCAAGAGTTATAGGTGTGCCCTCGGTAGACGGTGGGTCGTGTTCGTTGCTGTCTTGTGTAGGTCATATGAATATATACAGGTTTCATCATGATCCCGGACCTCTTGAAGGTTCTTTACAACTTTGGGATCAAGACTCTCATGGTTGAAGGAGGTGCGACTATTATTGGTTCTTTCTTGGCGGAACCTGCACGCACCAAGCCTAATACCATCATCGACACACTCATCATCACAATTGCTCCGACGCTAATTGGTGATGATGGTGTTGGTTACGGCGAAAAACTCTTGGGTACGCAGGTACGAGAAAGGATGCGTTCATGCAGGATCATGGGTTTTTACTTCAGGTCACATTAGATCCCATCCTTGAAGCACATCCGAACTGAGGTCATGGGACGAGATGTTGTTGTTGTCAGTGCGTTAGAGTGAATTTTATTTAAGTAAGAGACTACGACAAGAACAAAGCAAGGCAGAATGACTTGTATGTTACACATATACAATGCGATAATTGCTGGGTATAACAGTTGGAGTGTGGCACAGATATTCAATGCTAATACTATTGAAGAATAAATATGGGATGCAAACCATTCTATCTATGGGAAAAAGCAGTATTGTCTTGTGCATGATTGCACTTATTAGCAATGCGGGTCGCAGCTTCGAACGCTCTCTCAACTAGAGCACGGGAAGGAGAAGCAAGTGGAGTACTCTCCAAGAGATCTATCCCCATAAGAATTAAAGTGAGAAATCGCCAAATGGGAATAGAACATACCTCGGTACAGCAGAACATATCTCATAACTCGCTGTGTTGGTTGAATTGCAAGATCCCGTACACTCTGCCTCCGAGTCGGATGCTCTCCCTTTGATTGACTGTCGGCCGAGTTGACTCTAGGACGTCGTTCTGCGTAGGACTCGGCGCCACCGTCATTGGAAACCTTCCAATAGTGTTCATCAGTCCGTTGTCTATCTCTGATTCTACTCCCTGCCTCATTCATTAAAGTTAGAAGAGGGGGAGGGGGGGAACCAGCGGGAGAAGGGTTTCCACTCGACTTCTCCACCACAGTGGTAAGGGGATTATTTGTGGCGGAGAGCAGAGACTTGCGCAGACGCCGTCTCCCTCCCATGATGACTGACTCGCCTTGGCTATGAGTAAAGAAATTGCCTACCACGCTGCACCACGAAACCATGGCAGCTTCAATATCATCTTCGCAAGCCATGAAGGCGATGGATACGCCCCAAGCGGAGGGGTCGTCGAGGAAGGCCTTCAATAATGTCTCTGATACTCGTATGAGGTCAGGAAGGTATGTCAACAACAACGGAGGTGGTTGATTTGCTGTCTAATCATATCACCTCAGTACGACATTCTCTTAAGGCGTCATAATGGTGACAAACCTGTCCTGTCAGGAGCATCTTGAGGGCTGCTTGGTATTTTTTCTCTGTCCCGACGATTTCTCGGATGCAAAACAATGCCTTTCTGGCAGTACTCCAAAGCGCAGCGTCGTCCATGTCTGATTCGGACTCTCCCGATAGGCACGGCGAACTCGAATGACTGGTGAAGTGATCTCCGAGTTGGAACAGATGACTAGATCCTTGCTTAGAAAGTGGTGTGCTAACCAGATCATGGCTAGTGGTCCTTGGAACAGGGAGTGACCGACGTTTGTCCTTGCTACTCCGTTTCCGTATGATTTCAAGATGTTCTACCACGGCTTCATCTGATAGATTTTCGTCCATTGCCATGGATATATTGATCTCCTCGTCGGTCGGAACAGTGCTGGATTGGGTATAATGCGGAGTGCCAAAAGATGTCGAGACAGAAGTGCTCATTAGAGATGTACCAATCCATGCCAAAGACGCAAGTGCTTCAGTGCTGGGACTGGCCTTTTGAGTGTTTGATGCTGACAAGGCGACAGATGCGCTGTGGTGACGTTTCTGGATGGGTGATAACTCAAAGTTTGTTCGCCGATCGTGCCATGGCTGATGTATCGGCTAAAAGGCGACAAGTCAATGATAAACAAGGTGCACTTGGTGCTCGAGCTCACTATGTCTAGCCGTAGTGGCGAGGGAGGCCTAACGAGTGGCAGAAGATTTTGGTTACGGACGTCTTTATTGGTGTTTAATTCTTGGTTGGATGATGGAGGGTTACTAGTCTCTTCTGATGCAATGTGGTATGGTGATGAGGGAGGTGAACTTGAGACACGAGAAACCAGTGATGAGCGTGGCTTGATCAACTTTGACCTCTTTTGAAGCGGGGATTTGGTGATATGGCCATCCTCTGCAGTACGGGTCTCCTCCGAGGTGATTCGACATGATAATTGGGATGGACTTGAAACATGTGACATTGCGGCCGGTTGTCGCTTGATCAACTTTGACCTCCTTCGAAGGGGAAGCCTTGATGTAACATGACCATCCTCTGGCTGCTGCAACAACGGTGCGACGGTATCGGCGGGATAGGAATTCATAGGTCCGAGGATCATGGCGGGCGAAGTTTGGGAGGACTGAATTGAAATCGGACGGCGATCATTAGGATGGACATTGATATCGATTTGTAATGAAAGTGGTCGATGACATTTTTGGGATTGTGCCTCGACTTGAGCATGACGAAATCGTGGAGCGCTGCTCGATTCAGGTGCATCGTCCCATTTCCATGATACAGGTGGAGATTGAAAGGGAAGCGATGACAGGAGGGGTTGGGAATGCGATCTTGCATGTATCGCGTGAGGATTCGGAAGGCTTGGCATATTCAGCATTGGCTGATTGATAACCGAATGTTGGGGCACCCCTAGCTGTTTATGATACGTGCGAGGATCGCCAGTCAATTGACTAATAGTGGGTGATATCGGCGAAGGGGGCATGTTTTGAATGTGACGATATGCACTATCTAGCCTTCCCTCAAGATCTCCACTTATTCTAGGAGAGCACGTTCCAGGGCAGGAGGCAGGCAAAACTGCTTGACCAGAAAAAGAGCTGAAATTAGGGCCCGGAGTAGTACAACCCGTCTGAGCACTCCAGCTGGAATCATAGCTGTCTCCATGGCTCGCCAATGAATTCTGTGGATGCGACACCCATGACTCTTCCGTTGAAAAGGATCGCACATCTTCGATATGTTCGGATGTTTTACGGGGCTCAACTTCGAACACTGGGACAACGACGGAATCGAGAGTCGTATTTGAGATTTCACTGTCACCCGGAATGTCTGAGTGTTTTCGTGGGGTTTCGTGAGGGACGGTCCTTTGGAAAGGAGATCGCAGTTTCGGCCAGGATTTCTTTTCGCCTGACATGCTGCATGAGTGCCGGGGGTAGCAGGAACTGCCCTTGAGAGTGATTCGGTTCCTGCGTACGGTACGCAGCGCCGCTAGTGGACCAGTCCACCCGTCAGAATTTAAATAGATCCAACTAGCCTCGAGTTGGCCTTGAGCTGAGGAAAACGAAAAGTGATCGTCCTGAGACAGGGCCCTTTGATAGCCTTCGAAATACGGCATTAATGCCGCAACCTCGGCAGATGTATGGCAGTTCGGTTCCGAAGCCGTTGTGGCTCTTGCAATGAGCCACAACGTTTAGTATACAATTCAAATAGAGCTCATTGTTTTTTTTGCTACCAACCTAACTTTGTAGGTCTTGGTACAGCAATAAAGTGATGTTCCTTTGTCGGAAAAAGTTTCCGGTCTTCCGATACCTTTTAAGGGCCAAGTTGGTACATATCGTATTATAATTGGGTACGATAATCTTTTAATGGAACATTATAAGGCAATTTATAAGGGTCCTTTTAACAACCTTACGTTGAACGCAACCCGCTACAGTACCAAATTGTAGTCGTTCGATGCCTTGTGAGGTCTTATAAGGCACCTTTCAAGGCGCTAGCCAAACTTGTAATCCGGCAGCATTGTAATGGCCCAGGCAAGCGGAGTCCCGTTTCATACTCGGGGGACTCAGACAAGTTTTATTGCGAACTGAGAGAGCGAAAAGTACATGATACGGCAGTGTAAGGCAAAACAGATGCTAGACTCGATAAGATGTGCTTGAGAATGAGCAATAAAACTAGGAGACAGACTTCAATAGGCAAGAAAAGACCAGAATTGAGTGTCGGAGGCACGATAGAAATGCTATAAGGCTATTTTTTATTTTTATTTTTTATAACGTGTTTTTTCGTTGTTTTGTGGTCATGGTGCCAGGCGAGTAGGTGAAATCCAGTCGAACAAGCGATTAGGCGAAATCCAGTCTGAGTCAAGAATGAGGTCATGTGTGAGTCAATCCGTTCATGTAGCAGGGTTGCGTTCACGAGCCGAGCCGCGTAGTAAAGCGTTGAGCAGAAAAGGATGCTGGCGGATATACTTTCTGAATTCATCAGAGGACCACCGACCTGCTGCCTGAATAAGGTCTGGAGCCATTCCCGCAATCGCAAGTGCAGTTGCACCTCCAGCCCTCATTGAATGTCCTGACATCGCGTTACCACAGTGTCGACGTAAGCGTCGTAAGAACCAACTTCTAGTTGGTATGGCGCCCGTGCTTGACAACCAAAGTGCCGGCCGACTTGGAAATGCAGTGTCACGAAACGTCAAATAGCAATGGATGAGCGGAAGAGGATCCAAATCAATAACAGAACGTGACAGGATGAGGATAGTGGTGCCAGTCCCCAAACTGTCATTCTTCTGGGAAGGCAGTGTATATGACATGGCGGTGTCGGTGATAGTGAGTGTGTCGTAAAGGCACCTTCCGGTAAGTCTGATGGCTGATTGCATCTGGCCAGGTCAATTCTCCAAGACGTTGGAGTGTTGCAAAACCGGTGAATAACAGAGCAAGGAAGAGACTATCATCACGTTGCAGTGAAGAACCAAAAAACAAGCGCACACGTTGCAAGTCATCCACACACAAAGGTAACTTCCTTTGTATTGGTTTTGACATACGGCGTTTGCAACCACGGAGAGTCCGTGCAACCAAGGGTGAATGTCGCGCGGCCCGTACCATGGGGTATGTGTCCTCTAGCTGACTGGCGATGCCCGAAAGATATGAGTCAACTGACCGAGGTTCAATATGGTGTGATAACCATACAACATAAAAAGATAATGTATCCACTGTGGGATCAATAGGGAGGTGGTGCAGCCGACAGAAAGTGATGTAAGAGTTGAGATGTGAGTCGTAAACAGACGCAGTAGTGGAATCAATAGCAAAACCAAGCGCCACTGAACGTTCGTATAAGAGACGCTCGTGTGTCCAGGCTTGCCGTACAGGTTGCCTGGATGATAGTGAAACTTGCATCATTTTTTTGCTGCCCCCAGCGCATTCCGAGGGGGTTCGAAATCAAAAAAGCTGGCATCTGGTGCCAACTCCAAAACTCTTTCGTTTTGAAAACGTGAGAGTGCGTCGGCAACCATATTCTCACATCCACTAATGTGCTCTACACGTAAGTCCACCTCATACTCGAGTAGAACATCCATTGCTGAGAGCATGATGGAATTATAAGGAGGATGCGCACGGAGAGAGTTGAACATCGACACTGTATTTGTGTTATCGGTGTATATGAGCATTCGGGGTGGGACTTCTGTCATGTTAGGGATTGCGTAAATTGCGGAGCAAACCGCCAATGCTTCAAAGAAAAAGATGGTGTTTTTAGGAGCATCCGCAGGCAAAGATGATTGACCCGCAAAGTTATCATGAGGGAACCAGAGACCCATTCCTACACCAGATGCGTCGGTATAAGCAACCACGACATCATCAGATGATGGATCAAAATCCAAAGATTTGTAAAACATGAGCCCAGGTAAATGTTCCATATGATCAGCCATCCAAGTGAGTTCGCAAATGATAGGATTGTTGACATGAAGGCGTGCGCGTGGTTGAATTTTCCCGCGAATCTTCTCATACACAGCCGAAAGTCCTGGTTTGAGCAAAGGGAAAATATTGAAACTCCATTCGCACCATCCGGCAAGCTGTTGATATTCGCGAAGTGTCCAACGATAGTTTTTACAGGCAAAGTCACGTAGATGCTTGATCAACTCATTCTTTTTGTGCCTCGGCAAAGTAGCAGACATAGCGTTAGGGTCGACGTCGAAACCAATAATGGTCAGAGTTGAACCAAAGAGTTGTTTGGGACAATCATGAGGGATTCCGAGCTCGTCCCAGAGTTGTAACAGACGAGTCTTAGGGGATCCTCATCCTCCAAAGTTATTGCAACGATCCACATGACGTTGACCTTGTACTGTTAGCACTTGCTTGGTTTGCCACAGCATGTGCATAGGTAACCGCCGAAAAGCTTGAGAAACATCCGATTTAAAAAGGACCAATTTATCATTAGGATGTTCTTGTCGAAATTGCAGCAGGGAAGCACCAAGCGAATGCAAACCGTCAAGTTTGGTGCCTCTAACGGCATCTGAATCAATCATGGAGTTCAGCGAGTATTCTCCTGCTGTGTGATCCACTACAAGGCGTAGTTTATCCGAATTGGGTTTAGGGATGGTATGCATTGGCACACTGTACATTCCGGGGAATAAATCTGGACCAAAAGACTCTGATACACGTCCAAGACGTACAGTGGCTCAAAAAACTGTCCGCATGTTTTGACATTTTTCACTATCTATGATATTGTGTGAGAATGAACAAATTCCTCAAGGACATACTTATACCACATTGTAGTATGGCTTCAGGGCTTTTATTTGAGCCCTACACCATGGGAATCGGCGGAGATATGGTGGAGATATAAGGCTTATAAAATGATGACTCATGTGGACAGTTTTTTGAGTGTATATTAAAACTATATAAATCATTATTTATGACACCATAAAAATCATGCCACTATTATATAAATTATAAAGTGGTGTCATTATGTTATTTTATGACTATATCTAACTATATAAACCAGAATATCTCATGTATCATAGTCATAATCACCATGAAAGCCATCTCCTCTGCTCAAAGAGATAATATCCTCTCTCTGTCTTATGCTGGCCTCTCTGCTTGCCAAATTTCCTCTAGAACTGGAGTATGCAAGTCCACTGTGGCCAAGTTCATCAAAGAAAGCCACCCAGACAAGGAAAACTCTTGTGGAGGACGTCCATCCAAGCTTACCTCTACTGACAAAAGGGCTATTATCCAACATATCACTACAGGAAAGGCTGATAATGCTGTCCAAGCCACCCATTATATCAATTCCACCATCACTACCCCTGTCTCTTCACAAAATTCTCACAGTTTGTGAAGAGACAGGGGTAGTGATGGCGGAATTGATATAATGGGTGGCTTGGACAGCATTATCAGCCTTTCCTGTAGTGATATGTTGGATAATAGCCCTTTTGTCAGTAGAGGTAAGCTTGGATGGACGTCCTCCACAAGAGTTTTCCTTGTCTGGGTGGCTTTCTTTGATGAACTTGGCCACAGTGGACTTGCATACTCCAGTTCTAGAGGAAATTTGGCAAGCAGAGAGGCCAGCATAAGACAGAGAGAGGATATTATCTCTTTGAGCAGAGGAGATGGCTTTCATGGTGATTATGACTATGATACATGAGATATTCTGGTTTATATAGTTAGATATAGTCATAAAATAACATAATGACACCACTTTATAATTTATATAATAGTGGCATGATTTTTATGGTGTCATAAATAATGATTTATATAGTTTTAATATACACTCAAAAAACTGTCCACATGAGTCATCATTTTATAAGCCTTATATCTCCACCATATCTCCGCCGATTCCCACGGTGTAGGGCTCAAATAAAAGCCCTGAAGCCATACTACAATGTGGTATAAGTATGTCCTTGAGGAATTTGTTCATTCTCACACAATATCATAGATAGTGAAAAATGTCAAAACATGCGGACAGTTTTTTGAGCCACTGTATTTCTTCTCGTAGCTGTTCCTCAATAAACTTTTCTTGATCCGCTGATTTTGCACAGGTGTGCATTGAGTTATCGTTTATAGAGGGACATGACTCATCTGAAGCATCTGCCCATGGCCAAAAACCTTCACGTAAGGCTCGACACACCGACAAAACAAAAGGTTGATTTGGATGGTCAGCAAGGAGAACTTGAAACCGATCAACATTGATTGGTGTTACTATTTTGAAGAGATCTGGATGATTGCATACTGTGCGGGCTGCATCACTGTCCATAAGGTAAGTAGGAGCCTCTGAGACAGGATCCGCATACTCTGTAGAACGTGTGGTTGGGCTAAATGAATTATCAGTTGGCGACCAAATCAGCCCTCGGCGAAAACGCGGACGTTTAAGGTATTTTTCAGGCTGATTTAGTGTTCCCATCCTCATGATGTTTTGTTTTGACATGACGACAGGCACAGATACGTCCATTTTGTTTGACATTGCAGACGTGTACGTAATGACAGGTGGCTGCACTGCATGTGCATTCACCATTATTGTTAAGACCGTACTCAAAGGGAGAAAGATCGAAGGGCTTTGGCCTCAGTTCGTGCACTGTGCCCCTTTCCTGAGTAATGCCCCTTATTTCAGGGAGTAGGTATACATCCTGCATGACAGATCCGGACATCCGAAGTTATCGGATATGATATGTCCGAAGGTTATCCAAAATGTAGGAATAGAACGAGGATTAAGACTAGCTTCGGAACGAGTTCCTAATTAGAAACTAACAGAGATAGACTATCTGAAGCTAGAGTTGGAGATATAGACTAAAGGAATCAATCCCAAGTCTCGGAAGATGACTTAGAGTGGAAAGTGACTCAAGTCCGGAGGAAGCAGAATGAGCAGAATCTAAGATGATATTCAAACTAAGGTTCTACGGAGATCTACAAGTGGTTTATATACTGTAAGTATCTAATACGGATAATCAACAAGTCTGGGACCGAGGGCTATGTACGAAGTGTAATGGAAGTCTATCAGTTAATGCACAGCGGATCAGTAAGCACGAATCGGAAATGAAACACAGGTAACAGATCAGTGACACAGGACGGAAGTATACACAGCTGGAATACTGGAAACAGGAGGAATGATGAAAGGAGATAGATGCAGATATACACAAGGGAGTTAGAGTGCGAGAAGTGGCACATTCGGATGGGTGATCTGGACAGGATCTGTGGACTGGACAGAAATATAATCGATCGGATCTGATCAGATATGGTTGGATCTGAGATCAGAAGTATGGTATATGACAATTATTCCATTTATGGCAGGGTTCTCGTTTGGTGACATTTTCTCGACCTCCTCCAGTGGATTTGTTAGATTCCTCCGTTTCATTATGCAGTCTTCCTCCAGCGGAGAAGTGAGAGCTGTAGATGTCCCTGAAGCACTCAAAGTCTGACAATTCATACCTGCGAGTGTTTCCAACTCTGAATCTGACAGATTTGTCATATCTGATGACTCGTTCATGGCAGCTTTCTGATTGTTGATTGAATTGTTCATTAATGTGTTCCGAGTAGGCATTAAGTTCAGCCTGTTGGAACGGGAAAGCAAATTTGAGAGCTCGTGAGGCTCTGTTCCATGCAGCATTCCAGTGGCCTTGCTTGGTAATTTTCTTTGTGGCCGTTTCAGAGACTCCGTAGGTAAATTCAACATCTCCGATGGATTCTGTATGTTTATCAACTGATCTTGATGTAGTGATGATGGTGTGGATGGCATCAAGATTGAGGCTTTGTCCGGCAACGATATCGGCCCATCCAGATTCATAAAACTCTGGACTCCGTTCATGATACATGAGTTTGAGTTTGGCTTGTTTCTGATCCTATGCCCAATTTTGTAAGATGCAGACAGTTTGTCTGAGGTTTGCTGATAGGGGCCTGGATGGTTCTTCATTAACTGTTGATTTGAGTTCAAGACAGGTAAAGTCAAGTTTAGGTCATTTCCGAGCAGGTTCTCCTGGCTCGATGCTGACTCATTGACTCCTGTTATCCTCTGCAGTAAACTCTTCTTCAATCTGTGCGGGATCAGACATTGGTTCTGCTGAACGTTGTACTCTGGATGTGCCTGCTGCTCTTTGTCCAGCCTGATTTTGTTCTGACTCCCATTCATCAGCATTGTAAGGTAGATAGCCGTGATAACGGACGGGTCTTCCCCTGAGCCAAGGGGTAAGCTTTCTTTGATGATCCCACAGATAACATAGGAGGCATCAAATTTCGTTCCTTTGGCAGACCTGAAATCTTGGATGACATCGAGGCATCTCTTTGCCATGTCTTGTTGGGGTAGATGCGCTCTATCAGGCTTGGTTTCAACTGAAGACCCCCGTATTCCAGGTCCTCTGAGAGATGCTTGTGTTTGTGTCGGATTGCTGGCATTTGTATATGAGTTACCTGGATCTGACATATGATTGGAAGTATGACCGAATTTTAAAGAAATTCAAGATGACACAAAATAAAATGGTGCTGAATGTGCACGAGCAGACGGTGCTCAGAAGACAAGTGTGCGACGTGCAGATCAAAACCGACTGATCAGTCAGACACTTTATCAAGATTGGTAAAGGGGCCTCTGAGTATGACGCAGAGTCACGAAGTTGTTTCGACCAGCGTCGCGAATCGATTCAACTTAGTTAAACAAGTTTAACTCCGAGCAATGAGCCACAACGTTTAGTATACGATTCAAATAGAGCTCATTGTTTTTTTTTGCTACCAACCTAACTTTGTAGGTCTTGGTACAGCAATAAAGTGTTCCTTTTCAAGTTTCCGGTCTTCCGATACCTTTTAAGGGCCAAGTTGGTACATATCGTATTATAATTGGGTACGATAATCTTTTAATGGAACATTATAAGGCAATTTATAAGGTCCTTTTAACAACCTTACGTTGAACGCAACCCGCTACAGTACCAAATTGTAGTCATTCGATGCCTTGTGAGGTCTTATAAGGCACCTTTCATGGCGCTAGCCAAACTTGTAATCCGGCGGCATTGTAATGGCCCTCAGCTTCTTGATCACACTAGGTCGATATGAATTCTGATAGCTTGTAATAGTACAGTATAACAAGATGGTGCGGATCTGCCGCTGCATACAAAAAGACCGTAAATAGAAAGCAAGCAGAATTATCGATAAAATTTATTCATCCTCTGAGCCATTGCTGTCGTATAGCACAACGTACTCAAGGTTCTCAGGCTGGGAATGCATATCCTGCCAATCGGATCCATAGTCATCAGATGAAGGGACGCTGACCAATGATACAGATGACCCATCAGAGGCTCCATCATCTGTCCCGTCCGTCGTAGGCTTGGACGTTGAAGCATATGATGGTTCAAATAAGTGACCAAGAGGACCGGCAGAATGAGCGGATCTATTGTCCGGTGATGACTTTGGCATGACCATCGAGGATGATGCCAAAGAATGATCGTCAGCTTCTTCAGCTGACCGAGGAGGCTGGGCAACAGTGACACTATAAAAGTTATTAATTCAAATGCAGCGGGACACAGAACCGTACGCACTCGATCCAGATGTTAGCGCCAAACATTTGGCCTGCGCCGTCCGTCAACTTCCAGTAACTAACATATCTACCAGGAGCATCGGGTGCCTAGTAGGAATATGCTTTAGCGAACAAGTTCTGGCAGACTCGACGAACGAACCTTCAGGTCACAGGTCCACACATCAAGGACTTTGCCGGGTTCAACGCGCCCCACTTTGACAACCATCGAGGAGTCAGCTTCAGGCGAAAAAGACTCTCCCGCAACGAACTGAATCTCAGTCGTCTCCGGCCAAGGCTGCTCCCATCGTTTAACACCCGCCAGGACTTGACAAACTCGGCACCAGGTGGAAAAATCTGACCGTCAGGAACTGTAGTATCGGACACAAAAGCACAGCTGAGAGGGGTAATTCGCGCTTCTTGCTGTTCTGTGCTAGGCGTAGCAGCTGTTTGCTCATCCATGACACTATCAGGGAGGGTAGAGAATGCTGTACTAGAAGGAGCGGGCACTTCAGAAGCGACAGGGGACGGTGTGCGGAAACCACGTAGAAGTGCAGTAAGATCCCTGTCCGCAGAAAAGAGTGGCTCTATCATCGGTGGAGCATCAAAAGACAATGCAGGGATAGCAGGCGACACTTCCTTGAGGGACGATTCCGCGGATTTTTCAAGCCAAAGTGCTTTGACGAGAGAATTCGTAGATTCTGCCAGCTTGCCCAGATCGGTATCACCAGCCTTATCCGACTCAGCCACAGAACCGGACAAATCTACTTCGGATTGTCTTGCTTCAGTGAAGTGTTTCATTTCTTGATTCACTCTTGGCCAAACTTCACGAAAGATATCAAGTGAAGGATTCAGGTCGAGAGGTGGCGATTTCACTTCAGTGGAAGGTCCATTGATCGTCTGAGTCAGGTCAATATGAGGTGAGGTTGATTGTTCACAGTCGACTGCGCAAGGCTGCTGGGACTTTAACAATCAGAAGTGACATCAAAAGCTAACAACTGTTACACTGACCTCAACGGGCCTGGCCGCCTGGTAGCAAGAACCAACACTTGATTTGGTGGAAGACGAGGAAGGTTCTTCACAACTAGAAGCGGGAGACTGCGGGGATTGTGGTAATTTAGCAGGAGTTAGACCATAACCCCAAGGGCCGACAGATGTTGCACTGACGTCGGAGCACTGTGCTAAAATGGCAAGAGGACTCAGAGACTCGGGAACGACAAGAGATGATTCCTGTTCTTTTTTCACAGAAATATCGGAAGAGGTTTGTGATACAGAAACGGGCGAAGATTTCGGAGGGCGAGGTTCCGAAGTCTGAGTGATCCCCTGACATGTCCTTCGAGATTGGATGAGATATGTCGTCCCGACTCTGTATACGGTAGGAATAACAGTGTCAGGAGTCTTCATCTTCAACAACGGATGAATGGAAGGGTGGACCGGGATAGGGAGGGCTTCGCAATTCTGGCACAGGTCGAAATCAGGACAGCTAGGGTGCATGCACTATACAAAATGGAATCATTAAAACATCAACATCAACGACGCCCGAGAAGTAATTACCTTATAACGGACACCGCGAATGGTCTTCCGGCAAGCTGATGGCGCAGCTGATTATTTGTTGCTCACAATCAATAAGACAGAACTTACAATCACATGTCGCATAATGAGCAGCTGTGTTAGTCACAGCATTCCGTATCTTCAATATTTGTAAGACGGCTTTCTTTTCACAAAAAAAAGGAACACTGACCATGAGGTCGCTCGTCTTGCTCACCCGCACAAAGCCGTGATGGGGATGTTGCTCTCCAGTAATCCTGACATCAAAGTCTTAATGCTAATCATGCTTGGTAATGGAATACATACTTGAAGCAGTTGGCACAGGTATCAAAATCTTTCAAGCAACCATTAGTACTCTCAAGATCATCCAGAAGTGCGTTTTTACCTGGACAATTGACACATTTCTAGGTAATCGTGAGTCGTAAGGAAGTGGGATGAAGAAAGCAGACTCACGAAGCGATCGCCGACAATACGAGAGTCGCACATGTTGCAAGCCGCGAAATGACGAGTCTCTAAGGTCGCCGCAGGACTATCTGCTGTAGCATTACGACTACTTTGGGAAGCATCACGTTCCCCACTTCCACTAAAGACCGTGTGAACGAACAGTGGTCCGGGTGTTTCAATGTCGAAGAATTCATGGAACGGGTTGTGCCTCTCTGCGGCACCTGACTCGATACAGGGTGTGCATAGATCATAGTCTAGGATGGAGAATACATAAGGAGACTGCATTGTGACATGTGGACCATATAATCTTACCAGGACAATCCAGGCATTTGCGCCAGACACCATCAATGGTTTCGTTGCAACCGTCACAAACGACATTTCGGTGAATGACAGGCGGGGAATGATTAGACTCGGCATCAACAACAATTTCGGTGGACTGGGACTCTGCGGGCATTGCCGCGGCTGACGATGTGATAGCGATTGATGGTGCAGCTTCACGCAGCTGGACAACGTGAGTTGGCCCAAAACTGAACGTATGCGTAGCACCAGATTTGGAGAAACAACTTGGACACTGACAGATTGTTGAGCTAAGCAAATATCATAGACAAAATAGAACTTCTCACAACATAGTGCCATGGGCATTTCACACATCCGTACCAGTTTCCAGAGAACTCGTTCCTACAAACGAAACACCAATGTGATGAAGGAGGCGCCGTTGAGACATTGGTTGTGTTGCAAGATGCCTCAGGCGAAGCAACAGGGATCTCGTTGGATATTTCCGCTCTAAAAGGGGTCTGGCGATGAGATGCATCGAGTTGTGTTGAAGCATTGGATTCGCCAAAAGTATTGACCATGATACGATCGATATCTTTCCTGAAAGATGCCAAGAGTGTTTCCATTTCCGACTTCCCCTTGGCGACCGAGCAACATGGCTGAGAAGGGGTCGCTTGTGGCAAGAGAGAGGGAAAATTTGAAAGAGTGTGTTGTCTGGAGAAAGCAGGTGGTTCTCGGAATATGATAGGTGGTGGCGGCGGAATGAACGAAGGGGAGATTGGAGGCCTGAGGAAGCCAGGACGTTCAAGGACAGGAAGTGCTCTAGAAGGTGGAGGTGGATGAGCCGCTTTGAATGCTAAAAACTCCTGGAAACCTTTGTCGAAGGATGACGTGGGTGGCAAGTTAGGTGGTGCAGAAGTCGTCGGTAAAAGTGCAGGAGGCGGGGGGATCGCCATGAAGGACAAAGGACTGGGAACCTCCTGAGAATCCTCGGCTGTTGCGCTAGGCACTTTGTGAAAAGTCTCGTCAAAGATAGAGAACCTGAGCAGTGGGTTGGGCCAGCGCCTGCGCAAAGGGGCAATACGAGTGTCGTACTCCTCTGCGTTATGGACCTCCTTTCCAATTAGAATACGAGATGGTTTAGACGCGTCAGGAGAGAAAATGAGTTTGGAAAGATAATAATTATGGCTTATAGGAAATATGCGATACAGCTGCAAATGCGAAACGTCAGCGCTTCAGTAAGGAGAACAGATAAGTGAAGAGCAGTAAGCATACCTGCTGGTGAATCTCCTCGTATGTAGGGAACAAGACAGTCCCTGAGAAAGAAAACTTGCGAGTCTCATTCCTATAAGTTGCCTTTACTGTGAACATGGTAGCGACGTTCAAGAGGAGTTGGGGCGCCCGCAGCTTACGCAGTGATTTATATTGATCACGCCGTGACAGACCAAGGAAACGTGACGCATTGTGACGTCGAATACTCTCGCCTCGAGTAGAGTCGCAATTATCCAAATTCAATACATGCATCATGACATGATAATAATGTATTGTTCCTGCTGTACCACGTTCACGTTTCTACACTGATCGCCCCATCGATGGGCAAACGCCCTGCAACTTGATTATCGCGCCGCGACATTCGCCAGCTCTACGTAATACATCCCGAATAGTGAATATGATACCAGTTTCCGCATGACCTCTGCGTTCCAAACCGCCTTGATGTGCTCCCAAGGGTACCATATTGCTGGCGGCTGACATCAGGCGCCCTCGAAGTGGACTCCACTAAGTTGCGCACGGTGATCATTCAAATTGGCGGAAATCCCCATTGATCTTGAGATTACATCAATGTATGACATAGCCTGATGATATTCAATGGTGATGGTGTAAACGGTTCTGTACTACTCCGGGTTATTGGAGGCCATCATGGGAATTTCAAGCTCATTAAGACGCTCCTGAAGAAGCTGGATGGAGTCGACGTGAGGACAGAAATTCACAGAAAGTATAAGCGCAAAAGATTCATACCTCTAGATCATGTGTTCGAGCATCCATGCCATTGCTTCGACGGAACATTGACTTGCAAGATCGCCCTCGTTCTCCCAGTCATTGTAGTAGGAGACGTTCTGTTTACAATTTTCGGTCTCAATTCGCTAGATGGGCTAACAGGGATGCGCGGCAACATTCGCTGATTTGTATAAAGCGCCAGATCACCGCAGCACTGACTGATATGATGGGCAACAAGGAGAGAAAATGACAAACATACTTGAAACATACTAGTAAGCACCGCTTGCAACCACCCAAAAGCGGAGTGGCTCGATCGGCTGTTTGCGGAAAGAGTGTTAAATTTTGGTTCGCCGTAACACGGCAAGATGTTTGTGCACCTCTTTCTCTCACTTCGACCTTGAAGCCCGTGCTTACTGGGACAGGTTCCTTCAATCAAGGACCTCTATATATATTTGTCTAGAAAATATCAGTGATGTCGCATCTAGCACCGACTGGCAAGTGGGACGCAAGGTATTTATTTTCTTGTATCATGCGGAATTGGTTTTCATTTTGTGCTTTTCGAAGATACCTTGGTCCTGTCCCTCACGACTCTTCATACTATGCCAAGTGCATGCTTGGTGGTGTCCTTGCATGTGGCATCACTCATGCTGGTATCACACCTCTTGACGTGGCCAAGTGTAATATGCAGGTCAGTCTATCTAGTCCTTCCAGGCCCGGTGTCGTGTCTCATAACTTTTTCGAACAGGTAAATCCTACAAAATACAAGGGTCTCACATCTGGTCTTGCAACCCTCCTTCGTGAGGAGGGTCAGACCGGTATCTGGAAAGGCTTTGGTCCCACCTTTGTCGGTTACTCGTTACAGGGCATGTTCAAGTACGGTCTCTATGAAGTGTTCAAGGACCAGTACATGAACTTGGCTGGCGAGGAGCTTTCCAACAAATATAAGCCCGCCATCTGGCTCGCTGGTTCCGCATCGGCGGAGGTCTTTGCTGACATTGCTCTTTGCCCTCTCGAGATGACGAAAGTCAAGATCCAAACCAGCCCTAGCGGCACGTTCCCCACTGCCTTTGGTGCTGCCCTCGCAGAAATGAGTAAGACCAAGGTTGAAACACGCTACCCCTTCGGTTCCCTTGTTCCCCTCTGGTCCCGTCAGGTTAGAATGAGCGCCTTTTCCGATTGCAATGTTCATAACTTTTTCTTACAGATCCCTTACACCATGGCCAAGTTCTTCTTCTTTGAGAAGATCGTTCAGGTCTTCTACACTCGCGTTTTCACCGAACCCAAGGAGTCATATGCCAAGACCACTCAACTTGGAGTCACTTTTGCTTCCGGTTACCTCGCTGGTGTTGTCTGCGCTATTGTCTCCCACCCAGCTGACTCTGTCGTCTCCCTCATGGGCAAGCCTGCAAACAAGGGCAAGAGTATTGGCACGATCGCCTCAGAAACTGGTTTCGTCGCACTTGCAACAAAGGGTCTCGGCACCCGTGTATTGATGATTGGTACTCTTACCGGTACGTGCACATTGTCCTTTGCTCAAAATAGCTTACCAATACGTTAATCAAGGTTTCCAATGGTGGATCTACGACTCATTCAAGGCATCGATGGGTCTCGGCACCACTGGTGGCAAGTAAACTGCTCGATTGTCTGCATTGGTGGCGTCTGCGCTAGTAGTCAGTGCCCACATCCAGTTTTTGATTCGTTCGTCTGACCATCATGCAGGAGGACTTATAGATCGTTTCTGGCAGTATACAGTTAGTTTACATTCATTCCCTTGTGATCCGTATTGCTATCCATTTACCCCGTACAGTCCGTACACTCCTTACCATGCAATAGATCACGATCATCTTACGCTAATGCTACTGCATCCTCTTCAGAAGTCTGCACCTAGGGTGATTTTTGAGCGAGTTTTGCTGCGTTATAAAAGCCCATTGAGCAAATTCGAAATGTTGAATCCTACGAAATCACGTGACATTAGGGTGCAACAGATTAACAATTCAACGAGAAAAGAAAAAAAGTGCAATATCAAAGTGAGGATCATTAGCCTAATGCACGTTATAATATTTACAGCTACCTTCATATCGATAGACCAGATTTCATTTTGTTCCCCTCACCGCTTTTGTTTAGTTGTGGAGCTAAAAGGGTCCCACTTGTTACGATATTTGGGCGCGCGAAGTATCCTAGAATGGCCACCCGTCCGACTGCCTGACACAATTGCAGTACTCTTGAGACTTGCCGCCATGCCTGGAAACCTCCGTCACATTCCAGCACAGCGATGGTTGACCATGTCTGCTCGTATGACATCTGGTAGCATAACACGAGCTACTCATACAAGCCACCGAACTGTTAACCTTGAAGTTCTTCGGTTCTCTCGTCTCACAAGCCAACTGAGTGGACGTCCTCGTGCTCACGGCAACGGATGCTTCAGTAAGTGAATCAAGCCTGCAGTGCAGAGGTGGTTATTTCCCTAACTCCCTTACTAGTATCTGTTGTCATGTATCAAGCGCACCCCAGACCTATTGCAGTCTGAACTTCAACATATGCATATGCTACGTCAGGCAATGGGTGTTGAAGTTTCACCATTGAATGAACTATGACAAGACATGGCTTCACGCGCAAACGTGTATGCAGGTTTTCACTAGTTGCATTTTATTAGGGTCCCATCTTTGCATAGACGCGCGAGGAGAAATCGATAAAAGAAATGTCGAGGGGAAGCTAAAGTTGAATTCGACTGACATGTCCCCCAGTATTCAGCGGAATCAAGACAGTAATATCTGAAACAGCTGAAGGATCAGATTCTCAAGTTTCAGATGACCATAATGATAAAAATTCTTCCCTCACTGACAGGCTGCTGAGATTGCTGACTTGGAGCCGGAACAGAAAAAGGATGAGACAAGATCTACTGCGGTGGCATGTTTTCGACGACGTGGATGAAGGAATGGGTGGGAAGCATATTGAACCAGTATCCAGCACGAGGAAAGCGCTGTCGAAGTATTGCTCGCTGCTCCTCTTCATTAAGAGTAGAAGTTTGAGAATAACTGGAATCAGCCATGAGATTGTTGGGGATCCTGCACTTGACCAACGAGTGTTATATATGTTTGTCCATCAGTGGAAGGTGGATTTGGTCAGATCACCCTGAAATCACAGACGGTTATTCAAAAAGATGAGAAAGCCGTGATGCTAATGACCAGGCTGAGAGCATGGGGCCGAGTAACACTGAACTTGCATCACTATGAGGGATCAGCGCTTCAGCATGGTGAATTGTGAAGATAATAGTATAGCAGTATACATAGTAGCACAAGATCGTCAATCAATAGTTGTATGCTGCGAGAGGTGACAGACGCTCGTCATCGACCAATAAGAGCATGAAGCGAGCAAGACTCCATTCTAGGACAATTCACGCGCCCAAATATATTTTATTTGTACAGCTCCACAAATTTAGCGGTAAAGGGAACAGATCTGGGCTAGGTAGCTGTAAAAGTGAAACCGTTCTGTAGATGTGTGGCTCACTCATTGGCTTTGGCCGGCCCACAGCTTGAAGCCGGTCATCGCCGATTCGCTAGTCAAAGTTAATTACATAAATTTGTTTGATTTACTGGTGTACTTGCTTCGTGGCTTGACTTGTACTTCACGCATATGTATGTACTATTTGTGTACCGGACAGACCCGCGGACACGTCACCCAAACCAGATGGGCCCTCCTTTTAAAAACAATCAGCTCAAGTCCACGTCGCAAGTACTTTCATAATGTCTTACGCTCTCCTTGCGTCTACGCGATATGACCCCTTTTTGCTTTCATGTGCTTGGAATAATGATATAGACGGGCCATCACCTTATCTCCTCCTTCATTACCAAGCAGACCGTCTCATCGCATCTGCTGCCCTCAATCATCAGGCTTTCCCACATGGAACCACTTTTTCCAATGTCAAGGCATTATGCGACAAGGTTGTCCGCGAGCATAACATTGAGGGAGAAACTGCGTTGAAGGTATTATCATTTTATACGGGATTTATGAAACATTAACTTACGGTCTCTCACACCAGATTCGTGTCGTTTTGAATCCTCCTGGAGAGCTTTCTGCTACTGTATCCCCCGCGACAGCTTTCGCAAGCGATCCAACCCTCCCATCTCTCTTCAATCCCGTAGCGGACATACCCCTTACGCCCGTCCTCACCATTCATATTGATACCCAGCCAACATCAGACACCATATCATTGAAGACAACTGATAGGCGGGCATATGACGACGCACGTGTACGAGCTGGCCTCCAACCTGTAGGCTCGTTAGACCCACCAGCCAACGATGCACCTGATGATGTCATCCTGTACAATACTCGGAATCATGTCACTGAGTCATCTGTGTGTAATGTATCATTCTATCGCAACGGTCGTTGGGTCACTCCCCCTTTGGCCGCTGGTTGCATATCTGGCGTTCTGCGACGATGGCTCATTGAACAACACCGCATTTTTGAAGCAGTAGAGGACGAGCTTACACTTGATAGCATCAAGGATGATGAGTGGGTACTTGTTTCCAACGGTGTCACTGGTTGTCGTTTAGGGCGGATTAAATTGCATACTTCAAACCAGATCGGTGATTATGTCAAGGATTAGACTACTTTTGATGGTTTGCTGGAAATACAATGTATGAACTGACCTCTGTATCTATGTGTATCTATGAACTGACCTCTGTATCTACCTCCATGGTATCTGCGTCCTGGCCATCAAACATTCCGTCATCCATCTCGCTCAGGATATAGTCCACCACGAAACTATCCTGAACAAGGCGGTCCATTCTGGAGAGATGCCGTTCAGTGTATGGAATCATACCATCAACGAGTTCCTTCAGTGCAGTATTGCCGCTCGGTGTACTTTTCATACTCTCTTGACCGGAAGATTGTAAGATACCTTCCTGAGCTTCATCCGTAAATGCCGCTATAACATCGTCCGCCGATCTCAGCTTCATAACTGCATACAACACCCCTTGCGCCACTCCGCTTGTCTTGGCATTGGGATTCCAGTCACGAACATAGCGTAAGAGGCGGGCAAGATCAGACCCGCCAAGGGTCCGTAGCACCTCATCAACTGCACGGTTACCAGTTACCGACGATGCATCAGCTGCGGATTCCGATGGGCTGGCACGAATATCTTTAAATAGGGATAACAATCTCCCAGGCTGTTGCATAGCGAGGGCAAGTTGTATAGCTTTGCGATAGTCATGAAGGGACAGATAATTCATGAAATCTTGCTCCCTGACGAAGAAAACCATGAGCTTGAACAGGATATACATGATGACGTTCAAACCTCAAGACTAGCTCGGAACGTTTAGCCTCGTTCTCCCGTTCCTGTTCCTCAGTGCAATCTTGCCAGAATGTCACTATAGAGTCCGCTGCTGCAGACACAATCGTACGCTCATCCGTGCTGACGGCGAGTGCCCAAACCTGCAGGTGGATCAACTTCAACTAAAATCAAAGAGCGAGCAATCTTACCTTGTCTTCGTGATTGTCCATGGTAGCCGTACACTCCTCTTCGCGTACATTCCACAGTTTGACAAGGCCGTCGGATGCTGATGTGACGAGCTGCATGCCGTGATTGATAAAATCAACTCTCAACACCGAGTTGGTATGTCCCTCGAACGTTTTCACGCAAGTGAAATCCTCCAAGTTCCACAATTTTACAGTTTTATCGCCGCTTCCGGTTGCGAGGACGCGCTCCGAGCGACCAAACTTGACCGTCCAAATACCCCGCTTGTGGCCTTTACAGGTTCCCAGTAGCTTGATCTCTCCATGGGCGGAGCGGTCTCCACTTGCACGGGAAAAGTCAATTTCATATACTTTAGCTGTGCGATCTTGCGATCCAGATGCCAAGAGGCGATCATTGGGTGCGACATCGAGAGAATTAATGTCTTTCTCGTGTGCTTTATGAGTGGTCAAACTCTTGCACTTCATTAGGCTTTGGTCATGCTGGGAGGCATCAAAAACCAGCGGCACATCGCCGATATACCACATCTTAATCGTGCGGTCCTGACTGCCGCTAAACATGAATTGCACACCCGTGGTGTCACCTTCGCCAGAAGTTCGCGACATTGCGATGGTGCCTACGCTTTCTGCATGACCTTCGCAGATAGCAACGCAGCCCCACTCTGTCGGCAGGTCGTCGTTCGGAGATGCAGGTGCCCATAATCGAACAGAGCGATCTTTGCTTCCACTCGCAAAGAGTTTGCCTCCCGCGCCATGGTCAAGCGATAACACGATTTCTGTGTGACCAGCCAAAAGCCGCGCATCTAGCCCTGCAGTTGAATAAACCCGGATGAGGGATGAATTTGTAGCGAATGCAATGTGAGAATCGATAGATTTGGGGGCATTTGGAGACAGGAAGACTGCATCTACGATCTCGTCGTTGAAACCGATGAGTTGCCGACGCAGACTTCGGGTGTTCAAGTCGTAGAACAGGATATTCTGGTCTGCATGTATCGAGACGATCGTCGATATTAACGGCAAGTAGCTGAAAACGTGCTGTTAGTGACAAAGTACTCAGGAGGGGGACTTATACTAACACAGCTTCTACAATCTGACGCTGCTCCTCTTGATCTTCAGCCTGTTGGTCTACCACCTGGTTGAGGGAATATAAGCGGATGAATCCTTTACGTTCCATATCCGGATGATACCTTTCTCCCCAGCAGTGTAGAAACGCAGTTGGGAAGCACTACTACTAGGAACCAAGTCCCCAACCTCCAACAATCCAACTGCTTCAACGCGTTCCATAACAGGAATAGTCTGAGCCAGTACAGGTGAATTGCTTTTCCCTTTTCCTTTGGCGGCTTCTGCAGATTTTGCCCCAGACGACTTTGCGTGCAAGTTCCACACCAAAACAACAGAGTCTCTCCCCCCGCTTATAAGCCATTTTCCGTCAGGAGTCACGTCCAAACCCCGAGGAACAGAAACGTGCCCTTCGAGAACAGCAATCGGACGTAGCGCACCTTGATCCCCCTTGCTTGCTGTTGCCGTTAAATCAAATATTCGTATGCGAGTGTCCACGAGGCGGTGATGAGTTGGAGTATTTTTTGTGGAACCACGACAGAAGGGTCTCGGGGGAAGTTGAACTTTAACGCGCTCACAATGCCGCCATGCCCTTTGAAGATATGAGTGACATAGCCACGTTTGATGTCCCAAACCTTGACAACACCATCCGCAGAGCCCGAAGCAAGATATGTGGAAGATGGATCGATGGTGCAGACGTGCACGGGGGCATCATGTGCACGAGCAACCACCCGAATGGGGTGGATTTTATTTTTTGTGGCAGCAGTGGGGATTTCGTACACACGTAAAGAAGGAGCAGAAGTGAATACGATCAGTTGCGAAGCCGATGGGGTCAAGCACAGCGAAGTGATTGATTGAGTATCCTAGATTTATTCAATCATCAATTATGGCGTTTCCTAGCGTTTTGAGGGCGGAATAACTCACCCCTGCAAACCGACATATTTCTTCGCCCGTCAGAATATTGGTGAGCAAAGCTTCCTCTGCAACACAAGTAACAAGTCTGCTCCCATCACCAGAGACCGCGACAGATCCGCACGTATGAAGCGGTCCAATGGAACGCTTGTTTTTGTAGCTGCTCAAAAACTCAGAACGATAGCGCATAGAGGCAGCACGCGAAGCAACTCACACTGTTTTCAATCTGGATCTGCCACCTGTAGACGCCATCTAATGTAACTTCGGGTTGACTTGAGTGCATATACTCAAAATTCACTCAAGTCTATTTGGTTTTGTATCCGCTAATTTCCTTTTTGAACTGCTCGTCCACTCCGCAAGCGGCAAATATACATGTTCGGACATCCTAGAATACTTCATGTGTACCGATATATTGAGAAAGTAAAGAAGGTTTGTAGAATATGTTGAGTCCATAATGAGTCCCAGTGCAAAGTGGCTGAAAATTTGAGAAGGAATCTCCAGTGCTCGTGGAAGGATGAACAGACAAGGAGTTCGGATTTCAAGTCACGCCAACGATCTAAACGTGCTACAAGTATGATCAATGGGTCAATATTCATTCATCAAATGAATACGAGAAGGGACGAACATACCTTATGTAGCTCGATGGTCAGCCTGCCACTGACTTTGCATGCGTGCAATCGTGTCCTCTGCCGCTCGCCTCAACTTAGTTTCTTGGTCTGCTAGATATTCAGCTCCCCTCCTCTTTATAACCTCCTCCTCTAGCATCGCCTCGACTGTTCTGAGAGCAGCTTTCGCTCTGGCTGCCTCAGCCTGAGCTTCCGCTAGCTGATCCGACATCTTTACCGAAATAGATATCGCATCCGCAGACTGTCTCCGCAATCCCGCCATTTCGATCTGCAATCGGTCCACGAAATTTTCATCAGAATTGGATAGTAGCGCACGAGATGTCGAAGGGCTCAGCAAAGAAGGGGCTTCGTTTAGTCCAAAAGCGCCAAGTCCGGCAAAGGATGACTGATGAGGAGGAACCACCATGTCTTCCTCGCTCTCGTATCCATCCTCACTCATATCCTGTATGTCTGCACCTAGATCTATATCATCCTCGTCATTTCCACCATCATGGTTGTTTCCCCTTGTGCGTACGGCGGAAATGTTACATGGCGGGATCGGACGTCCCGAGCCGACAGCCAGTGGGGTCAGGGGAGACAGCATATCAATAGATTTTCGAGGGCGTCCACGTTTCTTCTGCTGAGTGGATTTAGATGGCTCCTCGGCAGCCTTCGTAGGTCTTCCCCGCTTCCGTGGCCGCTTGGTGCCCGGGGGAGCAGAAAGATTTACTGTCCAGTAAGAACCGAAGCCTGGGTCTGTGACGGGACGAGGCTGTTTTTCAAACAATCTATTCAAAGACAGGTGATGGCGGACAGATTGCTGTGATTCAAGTTTTGAACAATAGTTTTAGCCATCACACGCTAGTGCACTGACCTTCCATGTCGGCCCCGCGGTCCTGAAATACAAATATTTTTCTTCCATGGCAGCGTATATCTCGCGAATGGTGAGACGTCTTCGTGCACTGCCAAGGATTGCACATCGCAAGATTACTGGAAGAGTGTGCTGTGGCCGTCCATCCGTATCTGGAAGACAGGCTAAAGTGTCAGGACAATTGGGATGAGGAGCATGTTCTTTGTATGGTGGATCGTATTGAGGAGATTCTATTGTTGCGTTGGCGCTACCGTCTGAGGTGGGAGAGGGGGAGCTCGCAGAAATAGGTTGTCCGGTTGTTGAGCTGTCGGTGAAGACAAAGGGGGTAGCAAACAGAGGTGTCAGAATAAGCCGCCAAAAAATTCCGAGAACCGGTGCACGTACTGATATAAACTTGTAGAGTCATCTTCGGGGTTCAACAAATTTTTCAGGCTCGACATAGTATTTCTGAGGGCGAAACATAGGTTCGCAGACAATTACAATCGTTCAATTTAGAGGTTCTTGTAGGTCCATTACATAAGTTACATAATCAATGTTGTATCTTCTAACTGAGTAACAGGAGCAGGCGATGAGGGACGATGGATTATTATTGGTGGCGTTTTACACTAAGGAGACAAAGGTAATTAGCCCACTACATCGGATAACGATCAGGTGGCGCATTCTGATATTCGTATGAATAGTTGGAGATGGGATTTTGAACTCTCCAGTCTTGGTTGCTTGGTAGAGGATAATCCATATTGATCAGCGAAGATGTTGTGGATGATGCATGATATGACTGAGGCGGAGGCTGGTTGGCTCGTGGCCACCACTCGTAACCTGGGTAATACGAGGTCGAGGGTTCAATGCCAGGAATGTCAAGGCCAAGCATATGCGCCATCATTCGGGTGCTAATCTCCTGGATACCGCTGTTCTGTGGAGCACGTTCCCTTTGAAGAACATCGCCAAATGTTTCGTGATGCAGTACGTCAGAGCTCCTTTCGCCAAACGCATCATCTGCTGCTCTCTTTTGACGATCAGGGCCATGCACCAAAGGTGGCATATTGCTGTCCACTTGCACTCTAACACCATTAAGAAGATCCCAGGTTCTTCCGGCGCTAGGCCATGTAGTCTTCGCTAAGGTAAGATTAGGTGTGGACAATAACGGCTCAGGCTGACCTGCATCTCTTTTAAAACGGCAAGACATTGTCGCAAGCCAATATAAGCCTGGACATTTGATGGCCGAAGGGTTACTGATCAGGGAAGAGAATTCACAAAAGTGTATGTCCTTCAAAGGAAAGTACTCACATGTCACAATGTGCATAATTCTGATGGATATTAGAGATGAGAATATGCAAATTACTAATAGAAACGACAAAACAAACCCAGCGCTAAGAATATACGATGATAAGAACGGTGAACTATGTTTAATATTGAAGTTCTCGTGATATGTCGTTACTAGATCAAAATCAGCATGTACCAAAGAAATTTAGCTCGAGTGCACATACTTATTGTGCTGACATAAGTGGCGGCACTTTGGCAGAGATCGAAGGCTTTCAGAGAGGCAGTGTCAGGTCCGTTGGGAGGATTCTGTAATATCTGTTCTGAACTAGAGAAAGAAGGTCAGCCTTGGACTCTTCAAGGTATCAAGATGACACATGAATCACCCTTTCCAATCAGGAATACTGTAGAGCTATCAGTGATACAAATTGAATATTCCGACATTTAACGTACAACGCTCGATGTAACAATAATACCGCGGACCAATATTGAACATGGATAAACAGAACCGCCAGGGGCGTATTATTCCGCTTGCTAGCTGGGTCGTACCGAAGATTATCAGGAAGATCGATGTACCATTGGTCCAGTCTAGACTCCAGACTATTTAAAACTGCCCGCCGCGAGCCTCTTCCCGTTGAGCGAACCGGATAAATCATTGTCACAATAGAACCGATTAAAACGGCTGTATCTCCATCAGGTTTGCACAGTCTGCAAATAAGGAATACGAACATAGTGTTGCAGCAGCCCTGAAGCAGGTCATCGTCAGCGGTGTCGATATGTACGGCAATGTCGCTAGGTCGCCGGAAATATCTTCATCGTACTGCAGAAGAAGAAAGGTAAGTCAATAACTAACATGTTATAGGTCTGTCTGAGTGTACTTCAGCGGGATCCGGAAGAAGCGTATCAAAGTCGCCTTCGCCGATAGACACGGGTCGACCTAAAAAGGGGAACGGTTAGGTGTGCCAAAGGAGACGTACAAGATATACCCATATATACGGATGTGTACCTGTGAACAGTCGTTAATGCAACACCTTCCTGGAAAGAGACGAATTTCGCACTTGTCTGCAATGCAACAACCCCACCATATGTGCTTCCTGACCTGATTCTCCTCAAGGGAGAACATTTTTCTTCCATGAAGTTGCCAGTTATCCGCAGCACGATTTAATCCGAGGTCCTGGGCCTACACGTAGCTCAACACTCTGCCTTTAGAAATATTCATCGTACTAACCATTCTAATCGCCATACCTGCAACGGGAAAGCCATGAGACAAGGCGAATGTAAATCAACAACGCATACACACCAATATAAAGCCAGCCTTGCTCCATGGAACCTAGATCATATTCACAAACATGCCATTCAAATAATTTGCTTCAATTACAAACCTATCCCAAATTCACGATGGCCCAGGAGAAGTAAAGCTTGACAGGTAGTTGCACGAGAACTGTGGTAGACTTGTGCTGTCCCACTGGTAAACGTATGTATTTAGGACTAAAAAATATTATTTACCAAGAGCTGTTCTCGCTTGCGCAAGGTAGTCATTGCCAGCATCCCACATCGCATCAGTAGATGTAGTAGGGTTGTCATCCTGATAACGAGCGGCGATGGCAAATATAGCCAATAGAAGCAGCTTGGTTAAGTTTTGTGAAGGTTCTGGATTGGGGTGGTATGGGGTGCCCCCCGCAGCCTCTGGTGTAGCTGGATTACTACTTTGACAGATATGGTAAGCAAGGACTTGATGCCAACGACTGTCCTATTAACCAGCTTACTTTTGCTTCCTATGTTACGGTCAGAAGAACGATAGATAAACGCAAGAGTGACAGAACCCACCACTCATTATACTCCCTCAAGAAACGGCCCTTATGGATTACAGGGAAAAACGGGTGGGCGTAAGTGAAATATAAATCAATTAAATGATCTTGCATCACAAGGGAAGGTAAGTTGACAACAACGCCTTCGACTGGTGGAACAGGAATTGTGTTGGACTTTGCCGAGGGCCAAAAACGTGCCATAGGTAGTTTCCTGTCATTAGTCGTAACTATGTATAGAAGGAAACAGAATAGAAAACGAACCATATTCCCCCCTCATGTCTGCTATCCAAGCGGGAACTACGGCCCAAAAGATGGAGACCACTGACTTTGCCATGGTACCGAACCTAATACAAGAATGTGGGCATAGGTTGCATAAGACACAAATTTCAAAGTTCGCTGACCTCTTGATTCTCATCCAGAGAGAGTTGACCAAAAGCAGTATCCAGGATATTGGATTCATCTGTGCCTTCTGAGTCTAGAATCGTATTGGCTCATCAAATCAAATGCACATGGAGTAAGACGCCTACCTGAAAGTGCATCCATCGTGTACATTTGGTTCCAGTTTGGCTGATGTGGACCACTACTAGTTGACGCTACGTCGAGCCGACGCCGTTGCGGTGAAGGAACTCCGCTAAGGTTGTAAGCTGGCGAAACACCACAATGATGGCCAACAGGCCCTCTCGTCAGGCTCGCGGACAGACGATCCTGCCACTCTGAACTCGGTATGGTCGAAAGTGTATCGTCTACAAAAAGGCGCTTTGCATGGCATTCGGGTACCCCAAGGCCAGTTACTCACCTCTAGACGATGATACAATTTCTCTTGAAATCCTGGACTGCCTTCGGGAACGGGGAGAATCACGAGCCGAAGCTTCGTTACTCCGGAATATACATGCGAAGAAGTCTTCTTTTGTCGCCCCAGCTGGCTGTGACAATCTGCCCGAAGGTCCCTGTAGGTTCGGATCCAACAATTTACTCCATTTAGTTGTTGAATGTACGTCAGCACTTACGAATGGGCCGGTGTCTACTCGATTGAGAATTTCCCGTGCAAGATCATCTTGCCTAATATCGGCTATGACTTGTCGTACTCGGGTATCTGGGCAAGAGAGAACGGCACCAAGAAGGGACTCCACTTGATGCCATCGCTGTTCGATCGCTTGTATGTAACCCTTAGGAGGACCGCGCTTATAACTGGGACCTAAAAACAATGATATTGGACTCCTCTCCGGCGCTCATGCAAAGAACGCTCACCCAGAAATGTACATGCTGCAATGGAATAGAGTGAATTGAGATGTATGGAATGCCTCGGTTACGTTACGCACTGTTTCCCGCTATCGTACAACTCTTGCAACTACCAGCGGCTCCGGATGGCTCACACTTGCTCTTCGTCTTTCTGCACTGATCACAAGCTGACACAAATTAACTATAAGTGGAATAAGTGGCCAGAGTAGGCGCACCTCTACTGCTTCGCTTCCTAGTTGCGAGTGTTTCTTGGTTAACTTCTTCGTCAGAAGGCTCTGACTCATTCCATTGGTGAGCGGACATGACAATCAAATGAGAGTCTCAAAAGATGCTGAGAGGTCGCGTTTATAGAAGGATGACTAAGACGCGCCTCCTCCACTTTTAGCACAGTTTGTGATCAGTCGGGGCCCTTCACTAAGACTATTAAGTAGCACTCCTGCTATCTAGCACAGCCTACACACTCCAGGAGTGATTAAAGCTATTGACGTGGGTCCCTATTTTACGTGCTACGGTGACAGCGTGCTACTCGAAGCAATGCCAGGACCCATAAGCCCTGCCTGACTCATCAACCCTGACTCCTGACGTAGCTCTATTCTTGCACATATGATAACCACGTGCACACGGTCTCAAGACTTAGAATGGCTCGGAAGAAAAGCAGTACGGCGATCATTGCAATGATTGTGCCCTCCACTTCAAAACGACAGTGAATAGCGAATCATGCATAAGCAACTACGCAGAATGAGGTATTGAAGGTAATACAGTTGGAATGGTGAATCTAGTCCTGAGGATGGTGGAGTATATAAATAGGACATGGCCGTAAGAGATGAGGCTGTAGGTCGCTTCGATGAGGAACATGCCAGTAGACGGGGAACATTCTGGAACATCATCGCCTGTCGCTATGTGCGCCCTCACTTCAAAGTGCTGTAAGAAAGCGGAAGTAGGATGAACGAATCCATGTGCGTCGTAAGCTGGGAAGTCTGATATCAATGCATAAGTTACGGTAAGAACATTTCGAGGAAAGCTCATTTCACATACTTTAGACACAGTCTCCGCCCAACCGTCAATCTGCCATGCTTTCTCGCGTAACTCTTTCCTTGCCTCGAGACTCCTGTTCCCAGGATATTAGTTCTGTCAACGTAAAGTATCTATCGGTGAACGAACGGGTATTGCCACATGTGGTTCACTTGGTGTAATCTTCCAACCTGCGAGAACCAAGCTCCGATGGGCGCGATAAACTTGCGACGAGCTTCAATGCCTCTGCGCCTGCACGAGTTTTGATAAGAACGACATCACTTCCAAAAATAGTTGAAACGAACCATGTATTCTCCCATTCAAGTAGTGTTCCCGGTTTCAACTGGTAATTGCGAAGTTCGAAGATGCCACCTTGGGCGTGGGGTGGTGCAGTGGGGAAAAAAGCAAACTCTTGTGTGAGCTGAGTTGACCTTGAGGTAACGTAAGGTAGGAGGGCCTTGTATGCTTTGGCATGCTAAAAAATACTCAATGAGTCCATGCACACTGAAGACTAGTAGACTCGTACGTCTGACGTTCTTATCAGTTCAGTGGTCTTGTCAAAGCCAGCGTAATTCTCGTATTCAAGTATATGAACTTGACGTCGCGCGCAACATCAGGACAACAAACAAGATTATGATGACATTGAAAACACACCGAAAGTGTCCTGCTGTCCCACTAGGGTTTCCCAACTTCCAGTCAGCTTGACGTGTAACTCCGGAGCATCCTTTATTCCAACATAGTACTTCTCCCTGAGCAAGTCAACCATTTCTCAAAAAGCACATTTTAAAAGATGAGAATTGTTTTCTTACGCTGCGGCTTTATACTCGTCAATCGCCCCCGGTTGAACTCGATGAACTTTAGGATGCAAGTTGTTAGACAAAGTCGAGAAGCTCGTGTTTGCTTCTCACCCTCAAAGCCATGAACATATTTCCCTCTAGCAACTATCCTTGAGTGCTGTTGAACCTCGATATCTCCTGCTTTCTTCGCTTCTGGTGATCCATGGAGAAGACTCTGAAAAATGGTACTCCATCAGGACAACTGTCGCAACGTTACATGTGCGCTACCTGGACGGATATCGTTCTGCGCGCTCCAGAGAGCGCGGCTTTAGAGACAGATGTCTTTGCGAGGGATGGCAACATGATAAAATTAGATATAAGAAAATGCGGTGGAGATTTGTTGCAGGAGGGTTGACAACGTTGAAGAAACGGCACCGGCACAGGTGACGCAAATGCTACGTAACAACTATAAGCATTTGATACCGTTTATACTGGTAAGCGACCCCTGAGGCAACCAACTATTGAAACTAAAATTCGTTCTAATTCCGCTGACACCTGCTAGATCTGATACAAGTTGGTTGTGTAACATGTGAACATGTGAATATACCCAGCGCATGCAATGTTACATAAATATAGGTACATCATGTGAACAACCGTATCCAAAATTCATAGATCATCCAGTGAGGGGAAGACGGTATATCAACCTGCAGACTCGCTCGGAAGAACCGATGGTCTGTCTCCTGCAACTGCACGCTACATTCCTGCAATTTGTGAGGCGTAGACGTAAGGCCATGAAGTTCGGTCAATTCGGTTTTTTCGCATACCAACGCCCGTGTGGAAACAACCTTAATGGCCAAGTTAGCACAATAAAGCCAAGCTGACCGAGGCACACAATTTACCCAGTTAACAGCATCTGTAGAGGATTCAAACAAGGCATGGTGCAAAATGTCTACCGTTTCTTTCGTGACTAATAGCGTTATTTCAAACGTGGAGTTTGTTGAGCCCAAGCGTGACAGCATGTCCAAACCTACGAAGTCACCCCGCCGTGCCGCTTACAAAAAGAGGTCAATCGCCGCACTTTGACTCGTTTACTATTAACTTACGAAGCGGACTGCGGAATGCAGTGTCCGGGCGGCCATCGACAGCCTGGGAAGGAGGGAACCGCAAGTAATGGTTCACAGCACCCTGACCCAAGGACTGGATAATTCGTAACTCCTGCACAAAAATATCATCGGCCGAGTAATTTCCAACCTTCAAGTTTGACGGTAGTAAAGGGATGTTCGTCTGCAGCAAACAAGAAGCGCCAAGACACGGCGCTTGAGATATTGGATGACTAGCAGGGATTGCCGTATCAACCTCCATGAACGGTAATCTCGATTTATGAGATATATCCGAAGCTCTGAACGCGCTCAAGAGAGTGTCCAGGTATCGCCAAGCATTGATCTGTGTTTCTACAGTTAGTGTCGTTTCACAGCTTGCGTAGTGGTGCCAGGAAACTGCACTTACAATATGGATTTTATTACGTTCATCACCTTCCATCCCGACTGTAAATGGTTGACCACCTCCTAGCTCGATACCTTGGTCGAACCAAACTTCAGGAATTCGATTATTCAGGATCGTAAAGTAGTTGTCTGCCATCTTCATCTCATCCTCGGATGCATTCAGGTGATGTAAGAGTGCCAAGAAGTCCGCAGCTCCAGCCCGAGGTAGAATCGTACCATGCCCAAGCCACGCAAACGATGTATGCACACCGTCGGGCGTAACCGCTGTACGTAGTTGACTAGATAGAACCTCATGTGGAGGCAGAAGGTGTATTGAGTGGTCAGGAGTCCTGAGAACCCGGGCGTGTAGAGTGCGAATAATCTCGGGCATAATAAGATAATCGTCGTCCTGTGAATTCAGAAATTCTATTCAAACATGAGCCTGGAAGAGAACTTTGTCTACCGACCTGCAGAAAGCAGAAACGAGTGGTAGCCTGTTCACATGCGATGTAACGAGCTTGAAAGTAGGCGTTATGAGGCGAATTGTATATCCTCAACTTTTCAGAAGGGCAACCTGTCTTCGCGAAGGTCTGGCTAGGAAGAATGATGTGTATGAGATGGTGTCCGCAGATTCTCTACTCACCTGATATGTGATCTCCCTCGGATTGTTGTTCCATACCACAATCTCCGCTATGACATCTTCCAACCATGGACCACAAAGAAGACTGACGATCTGGACAACATTGGGGAGTCGTGACCAGTTCAAGATGACTGCTGTCACGTCAGGATAGGATTGAAACGCTGAAACCAAGCTAACTCTTTGGAGATTCGAAGACCTATTTGTTCCAACCAGGAAGCTCGCCGCAAGTAGACGATTAGGGCTAGCGAGGACATCCTGAGGAGTCTGACTCTGATCTAAGTCATTCAGCACATGAGTGCGTCCACGCGAAAGCAAATAGATGCAGGGCAGCACAGCACACGTGACGAGGAGACAACGAAAAACAATCGTCCTACGAACCATCGACCCCAATTGTGACTCGCGACGAAGACGTGGTTTACAGACATGCGTAAACTAGTGTCATGACCGAACAATGACCGAAATTTCGGTTGCTGCCTGTTCTGCGGCTGCAGTTACTAATTGGGTCTAGGCCGTCTGCAAACAGTCTTACAATAATCTGTTCCACTTGAACTGAGACCAAAATTCGAGATACAGACTAACTTGAAGATCCAAATTATGTGGTTCTGAACATCGCTGACTGTGGTGATGCACTAGTGTAATTAACTCTGCAGGGGGACCATACATTTGACTCGGTCATATGTATTGCGCAGTGATATCACAATCTAGTCCATTCTACCTTTCAGTGTACGTGTAATGATCTTGTCCTTAGTACTATGAGGTAGAAATGAAGTCAATGACAGAAAACAAGCTGGAGCAGGAGGAACTCACATGACGTGGACAATTGCTCCCCAACCAGAATACGCGTCTCTGTCAACAGCATTCAAAAGTGTTTGCGAGATAGTTTCGAACAGATCTTCCGCTTCCAAATCTGGTTCCCAAAGGCCTTCTGCTACACCAAACAATTTTGCGCTTGCTGTACCAGCTACCACAAAGTCTTTTGCAAAGTTTAGACACCCTATGAGGTCTGTGGCTGCGATGAAGGGTTTGAAACCTCCAGAAGGCGTTTTCGATAGACCAGCCATGACTGGTTCGATGAAGTAAGGGCCAAACCGATGCTGATAGAGCGTCGAGGAAACCAAGTGGGCAAACGTCTCTGGTCTATTTCTCTCTCCTCCTTGATGGTATACATATTGACCCGATAGCGGAAGCGCTCCCGACTAGATGCCGCTACGTTAAGCGGCGAGTGATAAAACCAAAAACAGTCAACTCACAGTGTCGTCACGTCAGTGGCCAATCCAGGCAGGCCAACATATACCCGGTCAGTTACAGGAAATATCTAGCAAGCAATTGCGCTTAGCAGGATGTGAGGTACCACAATGAAGGCAAAAATCATACTCTCTGGAAATTTGAGGATATTCCCAATGCTTGACTTCCTAGCCGCAGATCTGAAGCAATGGCGACGCAATCTTTCCCTACCATGGCTATAACGGAGCCACCGTTGTATTCCATGATCGACTGCAGAAAGTGTAAATCAGCACAATAGAATATGTTAGCTCAGAGAGTGAGCCGACCATAATTGCTGGCTCCGGTTGGTGATTCTGTTATTTAGTATGAGAGAGACAGTACTTCAGTCACTGGCGCGGCCAGTGACGCGTCGCTCGTTTGGTGTTACATGCCTTTCCTAATTTGGCGCGATAATTCACCTACAGCAAGGGAATTCATCAATGTCGTGCAGGCTTCAGCTAACATTGACAACAATAAAAGTGAATGCATTGTTGATCTTGAAACTAATGATCTCATTGCAGAGAGCTACGTGCTGAGGAGAGTTATAATTGCTACTGAGGAACGAGAGAATCATGTAGAGTAAAGTCTGCCTAGAGTTCCGCCCAACCGCCGTCCACCTCTTGTTGACCTCCGAAGGTAGTCAACAGTAATACAACAACGCTAACCCCGAGACGCATCCTCATTCCCCGGTATAGTTGTCCGATACCCGTGTTTCTTAGCCATCCGGAACCGTCTTGCTTCTCCACAAACAGGTCATTAGAATCATTTTCCTCCGCATGTTCTGCCTGCCGTCTCCTCGCTTTTGATCTTGGCTTGATAGGAAGGTCTGACCGTTCCTCAGTTACAATGTGCCACAGCGCGTCCACGACGCCATTGTATGGCACAGGACGCGTCTCAACGCACGTACGCAGCGCCTTGGCCGTACCCCGGGTTTGTACTTGTAACCTTCTGCGCACTGTCTCGATGGGTAATGTGATAAGAAGACTTGCAACAGATCCTAGCACTTGAGCAAAAGCCCATGCAACAGGATTGGTGTCTGGAGCGACGTGTGGGCCGAAACCCAGTCGAGGAGCGATAAGCGTAGGCATGAGGATGTGCAATAGAGGACGGAGGCCATTGTCCAGAATAGTAGGGATAAGGAGTTGCGGATGACAATAAATGCTTCTGATACCGCCCTCTTGAACTATTATCTGTCTGAGTGCATCAAATGGCCCAGTGTACGTCCGGTGACGCTGCATCACTGATTGGGCAATTAAGCGTGTCCGAACGAGATCCAGAGGCGAGAGCAGAAAGCCAGTAATGACATGCGATGCTACCGGCAAAAGAAGTGGTGGGCGATATAGCCCAGCAGCTGACGACAAGAACACGGAGTGCATAAGACTGTCGACGAGGGGTTGAACATTACTAAAAAGCACGTCGTGAATGCAGGATGTTAATAGCCCTGCGCATAATAACTGAGGTGAGATACAGGACACCAGAGGATAACAATTCACCTTTCCATAGTGAAAGCCAGCCTTCTCCACGGAAGACAGCGACACGTTTCACCATATCCCAAGTGCCATTCATACTGCCCACAGGAATGATATATTCAGGGCGCGTTCCGTCTTCCAGCACAGACGTCCTGATTACATAACCCTGATCGTCAACGGGCTTTGGTGCGGGATACTTTATGTGTGAAGCAGCGGGGTCCGCGAAGTAGGACTCGTCCTCGTTCGTAGAGTCGCTAAGCTAATATGAAACTTACAATGGTATAAATTGTACATTTTATATGCCCACCTACCGTCTCTTCCTCTTCCTCCTGCTCGTGCACCTCACTAGATGGCGCTGGAGTATCCTTGGGAATCCACTGAATCTGAAGAAGTAGTTTTCCTACTTCCAGTGGCATCACAAGTGCTGTACTTGTGTATGAAGCAATGCTGAAGCGACTAAAGAACGCAATAGCAGAGGCACATCAAGACTAGAAGGTTCGCTGAAATCTAGTGAAGGAGACAAATCAAAAATCGAGTTATGCGCAGGACGAGTAGTCCATTCGTAGCTGGTCGTTGCAGAGCCTGCAGGCGCGGGTGTGCTTGCGTTCTGCATAGGAGGTGGAGGAGGAACGAATGCCCATGCGGATGAGGAGGGTTGTAGTGATCACGAAGGGACGGGTTTGAACTCATTAATGATCATATGATGCCCCCTCCGAAATTGAAGAGTCAAGGAAATTTGTTGCACTTGGTAGGGAGTTGCTGGTCTGTGAGATGGCAAGAACACACTTCTGACTTGACAACCCCAACTAAGGCTAGGAATTCGCTGAATGCCACGTGACCATCCTGATCACGTAGTGGCGGTGCAGTGCAATTCTTGGGAACAACTTCAACATTTACTACCCACTTAATATATGTGTTGTCGATGGATGTGATGCAACGGGAAACGCAAGTAAAATCTTAGCACAACATGTGATTCAAAGATCAGACCAACAAGACTTTCACGCTCCAAGGTGCAGCGAGCGTCCCCCAGGACATGCACTCGCAGTGATATCAAGTAGGCAATTTTCGGACAAAAGAGTCGGACTGGGCCGCTACGATGTAAATTAGCAATGAATTATAAGTCGACAATATTTGTCATACCTCATTGCACTTTCGAAAACTTACTATGTATCATGATGTGCAGCCTCACCTAATCTCATTTTTTAATTACAATGTTATTCAAGGCCTTTTCAAGGAATGAGCCTCTGGCATTTGTCGATAAATCTAGAATGCCATTGCCATCAAATTTAGCCACAAAGCTACGACATTCCTCCTTTTCAGATGATGAGGGATGGTAGTAGATTTATCCCAACTATTTCATGCATTGCCGTTTGGCCCTATTTATTTGTCCCATTACAATGAATCTACTTAGTGATACAGAAACCCAACCAAGGAATAAGACCTCTATACGACATAGGGTATATTACCCCAATGGACATAAATTGTATTCAAAAGAAAAAAAGAAAAAAAGACCTCTATAGCCTATTCGAAAGGAGTCCATACAAGTCCGTATGCTGCTTTGCATCTGAAAAATGATCCTTTGTATACTTTGACAATTTCACTAGTTCCATATCAGTAGGTTGGTGGTGGCTTCAGTGAACCTTGTTTTGGCAAAACCGACGCGGGACCTGGAGCCATCAAGCACAGTGTAGAAGCGCTGGACAAATGTGTAGCCAAGAAGAAAATCATGCCCTGTGCCAGAGGGCGTGCCAATATCGTCAACGATGAGATATATAGTATCGAAAACACCACCACTAAGCCTGGTGTTGAGAGAACGAGGCCAGATTTGGGCATCAGGGGTGAGACTGAAGATTTGCTGTGCAAAATGGTGAACAAGGGGTGAAGGGCTGATAGAATTGACGTACGCCCTCAATATGAAAGTCCAAGTTCACTAGGTCAAAGTACTGGCACAAGGTAATAGTGAGAAGACCAGCGGTCACATCGTAAGTAGCGTCGGTCGCTGCCTTGTACCTCTCAAAGGCATCTATCAAACCCTGATTAGACCACGATGACACGTTGCACTCTCGATACACACCGGAGGCAAGGCTAAGCAAGGTACAGCCAGTATCGACGACACCAGCATTATAATCCAAAATCGACCTCTGGCCGTAGGTGATCCTCGAATTGATACCCCAATAGAGCGATGAACCTGGGTTAGCGGTGAACGACTGAAACAAAACAACTACTATCAGTCTGGATTGATCTAGGAGCTGAGGTAGCTTACGTGTATACAACGTTATCAACGAGGTTGGTAGAATCAGTTCCACCAAAGGTGAGCTTTCCCAATTTGCTGTCTGGGTCCGCAGTGACGGGCTGGAAAAAGATACCAATGACGTGCCAATCAATCTTGCCTTTCTCATACAGGTAGTCAGTGACAGTCGGGATCGTGTCATCCATGGCAAGTGGCATAGTTGTGAGTGACAAGTCTCTAGGTCCGATTCCAAGGATACCGTCTTCATGTGGACTGAAACCTGACGAAGTAGAAGCAACACCAAGTTGGAAATTGGTGATGGTGAGCCCAGCACCGAGAGAGACGGTATCGCGGTAGATAATTCCTATAAATAACCGTAGGTATTCAAGTTTTCAACTTATGATATTGTTGTATGTCATACCAGAGAAGGAGCACCTAGTGCCATCATGCTCAGAACCATATATTTCCTGCACAGCCCAGCCAGTTTTGACGCTGGTGGGGGTTTCCACGTACTCAGTGCCAGAGGCGCCAACCCATGTGACCGAGCTACCGCTATCGACAACCAGGTTGTCTTCGATAATGAATTAGCAGACACATTTTTTCTCAGTGTTGAACTGACAGGTTGTGGGGGGGCTGCCGATGCCAACTGCTACGGTATAATCCAAATAAGTGCTTGTCGCAGGAATGCTACCAGCACGTTGGTCACGCGTGTTGTAGTCCCTAAAGGCCGCCACACGAGCTTTATCGTGCTGCAAGAAGTTAGTAAAACCATTGGAGGAGTTTAACCTTCTGGTAAGGGGGAGGGTGATGGGCGAATTGCAAACTTCAACGGGTGATCCTGTGATTGACAAAGCCAGGAGAGCCTGTGTAAACAATGATGCAGCTAGGAACATGGCTTTCTGGAAAGTAATGTCAGTAAGTAGTCTATTATATACTGCCAGCAAACGCGATGACAATGTTGGGCACTTTAGCCACGTATGCATTGCGATCCGAGTCACCGCGAGTGCAAGGATTCGACCTTTTGCTTTTGATGCTAGCAGGTGGCAGGAATTTACAATTTGCTTGTTTACCAAGTGGTGCACACGTTCATTGACTCACCTCAGGTTCATTTCCATAGAGATCCTAGCTCACATCATTGATACACCTTGGCAGAACATCACTGCCTACAGGTTGCGTTGCTGAGGAGAGCGGTTGTCCACATTGCGACCATCCTAGGAGAGATTCTGTCAGGTGGGCAAATTACACGAAATCTTCACGTTGATGACGTTCCTTAACGTACCGTATCGAGTTTACAGCTGTGTCGATTCATTAGTAATGAGATTTATGAAGTACAAAAAAGGAAACTGACAAACTTGTACTAACAGCTCAAAGCGCGCGACCTTCGGAAAGGGGTATGTCTAACACTGATATGTCACAAAACTTTGGGTGAACATTGCGTTTGCCTTTTGGTTTTGCGATAGCTTGCTAGGCGCAGAAAGCTTCCGCCCCATTGGAACGATATGTCCTCGTATTATGGCCATCAGTAAACTGGTGAGACTCAGATATTCCCAGCCGAAGTGCTCCTTTCCTCGATATGACATTATAAACAATATAAAGTGATGTAAAGCAATATATGAGTCCGAGCTGAGCATGAATTACAATGCTTTATATTGCTATATATTACTTTTTATCGTACTATACAGGAAAGATGCATTGGCTTGTAATACAAAATCTGACAATACCGACTAATATCTAAGTCTCACCGGTTTACTGATGGGCCCACAGTAAGCTCAAGAATATCACTCGCGCAATGTAATCACTGGAGCAGAATTTGTGGTCTCAATACTATCATGCGATGGAACTACCAGGTATTCTTGATGCCTTGCGGACCATGCTAATATGGTGTGCATAAGCCATGCTTTACTGCGGAGCGAGTGGGGTCTGCTGCCAGTGATGTCTGCCGCAGTTCTATAACCCATTTTTTCGAGGTCCGGATGAAGGTAAGACCAAGGTATTGTTGATGACTGCTATGTACTCGAAGTTGCACCTCTGACTGTGGAACGCACTCCATCTGCTATAATAGAGGGGAGCATAATTATGGTGCAGTGCCCAGCCGGACACATGTTGACGTCCTAGGTTCCCTCGTTCGAACTTTTGGAGGATTCGCACCTCGTCACAGTTACTTTCACTCTCTTTCTTCTAATGTAGGCCTCGTTGGCTGTAATAACTCCTTGTGTATGGTATATGTATAAGTATTGTATGGTAAGTGTTTGACTATGTAGCAAATGCAACAATCTCAAAAGTTTGCGGAGAGTAAAGTATCGATCGACCTCGAATAGTTGCAGAGTTAGAGACGATGCGGTCCGATGACTACGACAGGCTAGAGCTAGCTGTCGCTTTAACTGATTTTCCGGAAATGCGAATACTCTTCCTCGCGCCCAGTGAGGCTGAACCTAGGCGTGATTTCAGCCCATCCTCCGCATTAGAAAACTCGTCTTCATCACTGCCGGGTGGTGTGGTTTGCAATTCCCCTTCGCTCTCACTTTCAGATGACACCTCTTTCCGGCGTGTGCTCCCTTTCACCCTTTTTGCCGAAGGTTTTTTTGGCTCCTGAGCTTTCTTTCTTCCTTTTCTGTGTTATCGGCTTCGGTGTGCTTGGTAATGCAAGAACTGATCGAACCACTCCGCACGAAATCCAACGCATTTCATGACGGTGAAGCCGATCACGAGCCTTCCGTCACTGAGTGCTTCCCGAAGACCTTGTGTCGTAAGCTCAATGAGTCGAATTTCACCTCCTTTGTCTACAAGCTCGGCATTCGTGTCTTCGACCCAATTTTTTCCCCACTGGGACTTCAGGGTTCCCTCCACCCAAGTTCGCACGAACAGAGGAGGGAGGAGGTGAAGTTGGTGAGGTGTGATCTCACCTGACCGAGAGGTCTCGTATGAACCAAAGTACACCCATTCATTTGGTTTACCGGATATGACAACGTCAACCGATCCAGTAATGAGCGTACCATCTTCGAAACGCTCTACCCCACTAAATACGACACCGTGCTCTCCCGGATTGAGTGGGAGATGCGGATTCCAGGATCGTTTGAGGGCCATACTGTGATGCTCGCTTCAGTAGCAGTAGGTTAAGTAGACTTTGGATACGCACTAGGGGTACCTATTCGATTTGCTAGTCGGACCTTGCCAGTTGACGAATGTACTTTGCCAATTTCCGCCAAGAGCCTGAAGTGACGTCAGGTGTTAGTTTAATCTGATAGGTGGAGGAATTTCCGAACTTACGTTGCTAATTACAGCACGCCTGAATCCGACGTGAAACCTCTCTTCTACGATAACTGGAGGTCCGAGACGAAGATGCTCAAGATTCCAGATGTCGAACTTCCCATCCTCGCTCTTGACAAACGTAACATGTGCGTTCAGATCAGGTTCGTGTTCGTGTTCGGATTTAATAACAACAGCAATTTTCGCGCCTTCCGGCTCTGGTTTGACGGCAGTAAACCTAGCAGAACCAGAAGCACCGGGAGTTTGGGACTGCAAGGACGCTGCATTTGGAAGCTCATCTTCAGGTGTAGGAAGGTCAGATACAAAGCTGTCAGACATGTCTTGGTCAATGTCCTGATGCCGCCCAACTTTGATGTCAATCCCATTTGGCTGCCCGCAAAAGTTAGTATCAAAACCAAAGTGAAAACATACTCGCGCACAGGCAGTACAACATCCGACTTCAAGCTATTCAACTTAATCATATTGAAACTGAGATTTTTGACCTTTTGAAGACATGATATGAGTATTTAGTATTTGGGCGAATGGCTTGCTATACACGAACCATTTCGTCATCGAGTTGCCGCAAGATATTCTTCAACTCGTCTTGAAGGCCTGTGACCTCGGCAATTTGAACATCTCGTTCATTCTTGAACTGCTTGTTTTCCTTGCGGAGTTTATTTAACTCCTTGCCCTGTTCCGCGACGAGCTTGTTTTGAGCTGCCAGCTTCGCCTTGAGGGTAGTTACCTCATAATTGCCGTGTAATATTTCTGTGGACTCCTTCTTCACTGAGCGGACACTTTTGCTATTAGTATCAGTGTCCGAATCACTGAGTTCGATGATATCATTTTGCATTTTGGTGATTGCTGATATGGGCCAACTTGAAACACCCAGGTTTCCGAGACCGAGGCAGTGCGGCGCAGAGGTTGACTCGGAAGAGGGCTGGAGCAAAAGAGATAGAAACAGTGCAAGTTCGAATATTTAACAGGGTTCAAGACCGTCTCACCGATGTGTTAAGCCTTGAAAATGGTAAGAAACATCTATTTTCAATAGCGAGAAATTACGAGACCCCACCGGAAGTAATATTACTAGTTGACTCCGCTACAGACCGATGATCTCTTTCAGTGTTCCGAACACCACGTACATACTTCAAACATTCATTACAATAAAAGGTCATTTTCAATTTTGTTGCACCTGTGTCGATATGTGCACGATAATAGGGCCTTCGTACGTATGATCAAGTAACGACAGACATGAATTTTAGAAGTAATTTAACAATCCAGCGGACCGTCGCCGCGCCATGGCAACTAGCCTGGAGCACAACTCAATATGAGATTTAACACATGCGGCTATAGCAGTCAGACGCACCATGAATATCTCCCAGCAATGTGTAGGACAGGGAACTTGCACGAAGTTATACAGAGGAGAAAACTTCAAGTGAGTGATTAGAAACACCAGCGATTGATTTTTGTACCCCCACGCAAGCACTTGCTGCGTCCAGTGATTTGTGAAGGAGACGGAACTCATAGCAGGGCCATACATGCCAACATCCTGATACGATGAGTCAGAATGCAAATCCAATAGGGGGAGTATGTTCTCGTGGCATCTCAAAGTGCCTCCGCAGGGTTCCGGTCCTTGATTTGAAAGGCTTTGAACTGGGTGTGCTCGAGTCGTGAAAGAAGATCAGTAAGAAGATTATGGTTTACGGAGAAACAACCTTAGAGTCTAAATTAGGGCCTAATTTCCGAATCTGCACGTCCACGTCACGCGTGGGCAACAAAAAGACAGTGCTCGCTGCAAGGTTCGAACTTGCGACCTCAGGATTACCGAGTAAACACTCGTCATACGACATTTATGAGACCTGCGCTCTAACCAACTGAGCCAAGCGAGCCCATAGTTAAAATTAGAATTTGATTATGATTATATAATCCAGCGGCTTGAGAAAGTTGTGCTGTGAAGCTTGACAGGACTTGACAACTTAGTCCTGATCGTGATTGCACACAACCACCGTCAATAACACGTTGCTTCGACGAGTCTGTCCTCGCGGCCATTCATTGAGCTCAGCCTCGAGCTGGCTTTGTGCCACAAGTCTTTCAAAATATCTCCCTTCCATCCTTAGCATTTGCTCGGATGACCAGTCGGAAGAGACAGGCCTCAGATTCTCTACTCCCAGTGCGTTCTGCTAAATACCAACGCACAGAAGAGAACCAGGGCATTTGGCAGCGTTGGCGTCAACTCGGAACTGACGCATTTACACTTGGTTACGAAACGGTCCGCCTCGGATACCTGTCCTTCATGAACTGTGAGATGAGTTCTATTGCCAGACACGATCGTTCACTGACAACGTGTTCAAAGCCTCTCGAAAACCAGGTGTATCTCAAGCCGTGTCCCAACAGTCCGAAAAACCTAATCAAAACGGCCCTTTACCTTCACAAGCCACCTACTTAGCTTCACTACCTCGTCTGCCTATACCAGAAGAGAAACCCAAAGACTCACAACCAGTGACAGGCCGCTCGCAACTTTCATCTTCTTTACCATCGTGTTCAGAATCCTCGAATGCACTTAATGGAAACGGAAACTCACCTCCCTCGACTCTCACCGGACACACCTCAGTCACACCTCCGGTTCCCTCGACATCGAAGGGCCACATTCAACTGAGCCAGTCGTATGACTTCATAGGATGTTCTGCGCACGGGCGAGGAGTGGTGGGCGGTATTCGCCATCGACGGAGCCGAGATCATATATACGCTCGGGTTGTAAGTGTATAAATAATACCAAGCGGTTCCTATATCTCACTATCAACCGATGTCGCAGCACAAAGTCAAAGTACAAGAAGATCGGAAAAAAGACCGCGAAGAACTGGTGCAAGATTTTTTCCATTACAAACGTTCCACTGGTCAGCGCACTAGTACTTTTCTTGATGCTCCATCTCTCACTCTGATTAGGATATACCTCAGATTTTGATTCTTTTAAATGTGCGTCCATTTTGTCTTGTCTACGTCTGCATCTAATTAGTATGAATATCAGCTTTGATTAATTACCAAGCTCGACTTGAAATCCTTGAACGACATGCACTTTTGCGTATGTGATTCTTATGACTTCAATGTAACACACTTATGACGTTGCACGTAGCTTCACCATCACTGACAGATCTACGCGCAAAGCACCCATCACCTGGGCGCTCCCGCAGGCATTCGTTCTCAGATGTGAGCGTGTGCATGCTTCATTTCTTACTATGCTAAAAGTTGTGTTAGGATGTTGATCCCGATTTCCTAGAACGTGCACTTAGAAAGGCCAAGAAGTCATTTGAACTGTATGAGTGTATCTTTTTGCACATGTTTTCCTCACTGAGTTGATTTTCTACAGTCCGCCACCTAAACCGTTCTCCCCCTCGCATGATCGTCTCCGTTTGTCAGCGCGCCACAGAGATGAGGCCATTGAGAAGCGTCTGCGGCCAAAGTTACCTAAGGTTCTACCTCCTGACGCTGACACACAAGTTAACACGCTCCTGTGCAAGAAAGGAGTCATTTCCAAGGTTGCTCGAGAATCTGTTAATGATCGGGATCTATCCCGGTTACTGCCCAGTCAATGGTTGAACGACGAAATCATGAACTTTTATGGTGCGATGATCTTAACGCGTTCGGAGTCCAACCGCGACCCCACTGCAAAGAGAAAGATACTGGATGTCCACCATTTTAGCACCTTCTTTTGGCCCAAGTTGAAAAATGAGGGCTATGAGCAGGGGCGGCTAGCGAAATGGACAAAGAAGGTCTGTTACTACCCAATAAAATTGACGCATTTCTTATTCCGCATATAGATTGATATCTTTTCGAAAGACATCATCCTCATTCCTATCAACCACAACAATTCTCACTGGAGCGGGGCTGCCATAAACTTCCGTCGAAAGCGGATAGAGTCGTATGACAGCATGAATCTTGACCGACATCAAGTCTTTAAGGTACGTTAGCCTACCTCGGCGTGCCCAGGAAGGTCCTTATGTTATCCCGTTAAGGTCCTGCGGAGTTATCTGGACTCGGAACACAGGAACAAGCGAAAGAAACCTTTTGACTTCACTGGGTGGCAGAATCACAATCCTGAGGACACACCACAACAGGAGAATGGTTATGACTGTGGCGTGTTCACATGCCAATTCTTGGAATCCTTGTCCAGAGGGGAGGAAGAATTCCATTTCTCGCAGCGGGACATGGCCTACTTGCGACGGCGGATGATTTGGGAAATTGGCCATGCCAAGTTCCTGGACGGCCCATGACAACGGGCTTCTACGCGTTACTCTTTTTACATGGTTTTATGATACTCTGTATTAGCATTTACTGTGGATACGGAAATGGCGTGACTTGAATGACGAAAAAGGCCCACTGAGCAAGCAATTGATCCAAAGATATCGATGAACGTCCGTAGTGGGTGCTGTCATCGCCGAAACCACCATACAACGATAAAGAACCAAAACACAAGTACGAGAAATAGGATATACCATAGCCATCGACAACCCTGCCGCTGCGCCATGTTGTTCATCCGACGGAACGTGCCAGCTAGGATGCCTGAGGTCTCCGCAAATGCGTCATTCTGGCGAGCACATGATAAGTAGGGAGCTGCTGATGAGTAAGGCGGCAGCATGCACGTACCATCTGACTGAGTTGCACAGTCGATTCTCGGACCTCGTTTCCAATGCCAACGGTGATCTTTGTATGAAAATGAAGAGTTTGATCGGCGAGCGAGACACGAAGCACCACTTACATCCTTGAGTAGTTTGACCTTGGCTGCCAGGCCTTCTAACGCCTCGTCATTCTGACCTTCCAGGTCATCCACGTAGCGGTGGCCAGAGGGCCCTGGGTTTGGGCTGCTATATGGTGATGAGCGTCCTGAAGCCGGAGGTGTCACACCCAAGAGAGCCGAACGGTCTCGTAGTGCTGCATTTGTTGCTCTGTATCTGGCCCATCAATTGATGAGCAGCGCAAAGTAACTCCTGGGAGTGGCCTACCTTTGGGACATATAGTGGTGTGTATAAGACCAGTTGCAGCTCTACAATTCCCGACCAACGGGTGAATTCAAAAGAGAATAACAATCTTATTAAAAGCCCTTCGACTCAACACAGCCGAGGGCGGCGACTTAGATGTGTATACGGATACAATTGACAAAAACAATTAATCAGTATAGTGCACCTTCCACATCACACCCAAGCTTGTGGTATATAAAATCCGTATCTATTATAATATCATCGATACATGAAAATATCCACAAAGCACAGGCAACTCCGAGGGAGAGTAAAAATGTATACCAGAAGAAACATGAAGCTTCCAGATCCAGATTGGAGAGCGTTGCATGCTACTGGCATGCGCGCAAACATATTCGTGAATACGTTATATACCTATAAATCAAGAAATTAAAGAACGCGGAGCATGGCAATGCGAAGATGGTGATGTCAATGTAAATATCCTGGTTGGAGCGAGGTGAGGCTGGTGTGTCAAATCGGGCGAGTGGCAAATAGCGCTATAGAATACAAGCAAGTCCGTGGCTGTGACGTACGCGCGCTTTCATTCGATACTCATCCGATTTGGGTTCGCGCTCATCGGCCCTCGGTTTAAGTGTTGGGAGCCCCTTCCCTGCATGTGAGTTTTGTTTCTTGCAACTGTCACACACCACATCAGGTCAAAGAAGCCAGGAAGAAAAAAAAACACTAACTCGACGCCTTTAGTCCCCGACCGAAATTGCGCATCACCATGACGGAAAAGATGATCGTTATGACGAGAAGGACGATTGCGATTGCAGCTACCATTATTGTGAGCTGCCAGAAAACATCAAGTATCAAAGGACTTACAAAACGTGGAAAGTGATTTCCAATACAAGGCATATTGCGTATGCCTGTATTGAAGAACCCGGAAAAGCTGAATCGTCATGAGCAAACAAAGTCTGTGAAGCAAGTTTACTAAAGAGCTCACTTTGTATGTGAAATAGACAAGGGCACCAATACTTCCAAACATAAACGTTCCCATCATCCACTTGTTCTCGTACCGCGCGGCAAGGTGGCCTTCGATGAGGAGGAGAATTGATAACGGCAGAGCAGCCCAGGTGACGTAGTACTCCCAATCGTCCTTCTGGAGGACTAACCATATGAATTGTACGGAGAAGCCGACCCAAAAGAAGACGTCGAACTTGACAAGACATTCGAAGATCTGATATGTGGCATACATTTTCTTGATGCGACGGTCAGCACCCAGAAACTTGTACACCTTCCAGCCGAACTCGTTATAGATTTTCCAACCGAGACCGATGTATGCTATCTCCGCAGTGGATATGACGGCAGGTATGATATCAGTGAGAACATTCACTGGTACATGCAGAATCCCGGCAGAAGTGGTTGATGAGTTTTTGATTTCACCGATTTCAATAACAGCATATAGCAGGAAAAGAAGGTTGAATATGCTGTAAACCAAGTATCAGAAACATGCTATTATTAGCAATAAGTAAGATGTGCCCTCACATGAGAGACAAAAATTGCAGGGTATTGCGAGCATACACCGCATCGACCGCCATGACAAGTTGGAAGATGCTGAATTGTATGATTGTGTCAAATTAAGATATTTAAAGATTTTCAAACACGTACTGGGCAAGGGCAAATACGCTGAGATATACAGCCAGTTTCCCTGAGTCATCCTGCAATCGAACAAGCAAGTCGCCCTCAATGGCCAGATCCACTGCGGTCTCAACCACCACAGTTAGGACGAACAGTCGACATGCCCAGGAGTCAGGAAGAATCTAAATAAATTTAAGTAAAAACAAACGGTGTCTGTGAGACGTGCTGACTTTTGCCCAATAACTCCTTGTGTCGATAGGTTTCTCCTGCTTCAGGGTTGGGGGATAGTCGTGATTCGAAGGGTCTATTTCAACATCCTCCTCTGGAACATTACCAACTGGATATGATGCTTTCTGATCCATAGAAAAAGAACGGTCTCGTGAATCAGCATCATCCAATGAGTTGGTCGAAACAGCAAAAGTTTGATGCCGTGAAGTTCTCGAATACGGCTCCGCATATTGATCAATGAGGTCGCTGAGGTCGTCGTTATATGAAGACTTGAAGTTGTCTGAAGGGGATGAATCGGGATGTTGTGCGGATAGGTAGTCTGTTGAGTGATCCCCGTAGGTTGTGAAGGGGCGTGACATTGTTGGGAGATGAAAAGAGAGTTAGTTGAAGGTGTTGTGAATGATTCAGGTCGTCCTGCGAGTGTAAAGATAGAAAAGAGTGTGAGATGACAGCCGGGCACAATGGGCAGTGTTGCAACTAGTTGGAAGATAATCACAAGGTCACCACCGCTTTCGTGTCCGCCACAGCGGCATAGTTCTAACCGTGGAAATAATTTCCCTCAAGTGAGCTCAAAGCCAACCTCGTGACCGAAATGAGTATACCTAGAATAAATAGAAGTAAATAGGGAATAAAGAAACCCTGTCTTCCAGTATTTCTGAACCTAAACCTCATGTGCTTTTCTAAACCTTCTCATTATTGTCTTATATTTATTTGTAGTACCTTTTTCTTTCTTTCAATTCCATTAGAATTCTACTCAGTGCCAAAGAAAAATCAGGCCTATTCAACACCAAACACGTCGTTAAAACTCATAAGGTGCACAAAGGTTCAAATTTTGGGTACAGAAAGGTTTAGAAACAGTGAGGTTCAGACATCAGGCATGAAAATACTGGGAGACAAGTCGACGAAGGTTTAGTTTATCTCACCAGTAGCTTTATTCCCCATTTACTTCTATGTATACCCAAGGTAGACTCATTTTGGCGAGGTTGGGCGTTGGGCGTTCAACTTTGAGCTCCCCATACTAATTAAAGCATCTAATCGGATGCAGTGATGGATGAGCGGTTGACCCGCCAGAATCATGAAGCTCGCGTTGGATGGTGTCAATAAACGTTCTCTGGCCCACAAAATAAGTATCTAGACGCTGATAGGAGATAGTCTCCCAGACCTAGTGGTCGCTCGTCGGATTGAGGGTCGGGAAAGACTTTCATTCTAAAAACAGTCATTTGACCTGCCGGTTTGTGTTGTTCCTCTCCAATACTTGTTTGAAATGCTGAAAGGGTGCTCATCAAACAATGTGGGCAAACTGACGTGTCTCACATTACAATATGCACAGAGGTGGAGCTTCCCTCCTTAGTAAATGGAGTAAACATGACGTGCTCCTGATTTGACAGATACTTTTGAGCAACAGGGTTCCTTGAACCTTGAAAAGAGTCGCCTATCATGCTCCATGTCGGCACAATGACTCTGAATGATAGTGTGGTTCACCCCAGTGAATAAGGAATTCATATGGCAAAAGTTGCGTGCCTGTAGTGTCTCTTGACCGGCAACACCGAGCGAGAACGAACGTTTGTTTGTGCAAAGTACAGGTCATGCGAACCAACCCATGTATAGTTACAATTGAGTTAAGAACCTGCGAAAAGTTACATTAGTAAACTTGGAGTGTAGACGCCGACTCACGATTCTTCAGTAGGATCAATTAAGTGGATCAACTACTGGTGCTCCGCGTGCTGATTGTAGATCCGCCGAGTTGCCTCGTCCTACTAGTAACAGATTGTATATGGACAAGGGAACCGGTCATTCTATACAGTAAGCGAAAAAATTTCCGAGTGCAATCCATACGTAATATGCAGCTGTATGGAGAACCGCGGAACTTGTAATCTTAGTTTGCCTTTTGAGGATTCCCTTCAAGCGCTTCAGCTTCAGCGCTGACTCTCGGACGAATACTGATTCTTCGTCGTCATTAACGTTCAACCCTCGGTCCCTCGTCGAGTGGTGCTCACCACATCGAATCAGACTCATGACCGATCATCCGAGAACTCCAACTTGTAAGTTCTCGTATGTAAAATCGCTCTATGTAGCAGTATAATTGCCTACTGAACTCCTGCTTCTACTAGATGACGATACGTACAGACTTGTACGGTGGTTTGACCTCTAAATTTCACTGACAACCAGTGCTCCGCTGCTCGGGAACTTGAAATAACTACAAGCCCAAGGCAGTTTCTTGATACGTTAACTTGTTTTCAATTGGAATATCTCCTGCCAGCTATAGTCACTCTTTTTCTGCCAGCAATATGGCAGAGTCTCAGCTGCACATATCGCGGTTATTGTACACTAATTACTTGGTCACATATGAATCTATATCATATGGAGACACGCAAGCGAGGTCTTTCAAGGAAAGTTGACTGCTCGAATCGAGTCACACGGCCCGATTGCGAATCCACATAAATCTGAGAGGATTCATGTGCTCATCTCTTCCACACGTAGAATTTCAGCACCACTTAGCGGGGCTTGAATGTCCCTATGTCTACCTCAAAGCTACTATAAAATTGCTCTCTGTGAGTGAACGTCTTTCACTGAGCATGCTCATGGATTCTCCGCAGTCGCAAGCCACTGACTCGCACTCAGAATTAATCACACTTCCTGATCGCTGTTGGTATCCATCCAATGAGCTGCCTGTCACCCCATCATTTTTATCACATGATGTTCGCCATAGTCATTCGCTTGGCGCGAACATTGTAGTCCAGACTCGAGTGTTGACAGAGTCTTCAAAAACCGGTGCTTCTTCCAAAAAAACTATTACGCAATTGTCACATCCTGGTTTGGACGATCACGAAAGCGCTTCCTCTCCTGAATCCTTGGCCAGAACCCCCTCGACGGCTACGTATGTGGACGTTTTCTCCACTGATGCGCGGAGTCGCAAAAATTCATTCGAAAAGGAGGCAGAGGTGTTGACACCTAGCCTTGAATTCGAGAATTTGACTCGAAGATTATTAACCACCTACTTCATATATTTTGTTTGCGGATGGGGTGATGGAGGTTAGTCTACGGTTCAAGTTTTGAGGCTCACACTTATCGAACTCTTCAGTCACCGCTACTGTCCTCCCTTGTATGTTTGTTTCCTTTTTTTCCTGGTATTTTATTCAGCGTTTCTGTCAGCTTTTGAGAAAGATTTTGGTTTGAGCTATATGACGTGCTCCTTGTTGTTTACAGGCGGTACGGTCGGGTAAGCTTTTTTCGCCAAAGTATCTATAAAATACCCACAACTATTCCCTAGGTCTGTAGTCGGCACCATCCTGCTTGAACGGATCGTCAATTTCCTTGGTCAATTTTACCCATCTTTGGATCAGTACACCTATTTCCCCGCCGTTCCGTTTTTTGATCGCCTGTTCAATGTATCGGCAGTTCTCCCTTGTGGTGTCGGATATTCACCTGCAAAAGCACGATTTTCTTCACTCGTCCTTGGATGTCTCCTTCATCCTCTGTTTTTTATTGTAGTGGGTACCGCTCGTAATTATCCAACGTTACTTCTGGCATATGCTATTGCTGCGTTCGCACGCTCTTTCTGGACCGGCGAGTGCTTATTTTGATCTTAATGTTTTCACTCATATGGTCTATTTAGCATCATCGTGAGCATTGCGCTATGATATCTTCCTGATGCTAAAGAGTTGCAGGAATTTTTACGTTGTGTCCACACCCAAGAAGCCCCTTGGGGTTTTACTGGGATGCTGGTGTGAGCAGTGATGTATGTCTGTATAATGCTGCTGCTCATGTCTTCCAGGCATTGGGTCGTTTTCAGCCCCGCTTGTGTGCCAAACACTCATGGCAGAAGGAATTCCTTGGAAGCATTTTTATCTTGGCTCCTTAGTTATTTCTGCAATCGCTTTGAGTTTGACCATCTTTTCTTTCCGTCCGACGCGCAACGAGTTTCTGGCAGACCGTAAAGCCGCACTCGACGCCAAGCAAATTACCCCGAATACCCACAGCCCTGCGACTGACACGATGGTACAGCCATCTCACGAAGAGAAAGTCCGAGGTTTCTCTACTCACCGTGTTGATGCACAATCCCCACCTAATAGTCAGTCGCTGTTCCTGCACGTTATCTGTAATGCTGACTTAATCCTAGCTCTCCTCCTGGCTTTGTCAATGCCATACCAATGGGCCTTTTCATTGTTTGCGTTTATTTACAGCGGTAGCGAAACCACTTTTCAAGGATTTGTGAGTTTTCAATTCGGACTTGAGCACTGGACAGAATCTTGAGTGAATTCTCGCAGATTGTTACCTATCTCCTTACCAATCGGGTGTGTTTCTGTTGATCTAGTTGTCATTGGCCCATTTTGAACACGCACTAGGGTTCTAGTCCGGACACTGTCGGGTACGTCAGTAGCGGCTTTTGGGGAGGTATGGCTGTTGCTAGAATCTTATGGGGATATTATTGCACTGGGTCGGTCACAGTGCATTGTCATGGCTTTTTCCTAATATTGGATGCGTTTGGCAGCTTGACCTTCACCCAACGCAAACACATTATTCATGCATGCACGTCCGTAACTCTACTTATGACTCTCTGAAAATTACTGATTGCTAGCCTTCAGAGGTTCGTCAATGAGGGCCTACTCTTCGGACTGAATCCTGACTTGATAAAAATATATCCTGGAAGGCGTTTCCTTCCTCATGACCATCCTTATTTGGTTTGTCAACTCGACAATTGAGAACGCCCTTTCATCCGCCGTGGTGGGCTTGATGTATGGGCCTATATTCCCCGGGACACTAAGCCTTTGTAATGATGTCCTGCCGAAAGACGTACTCCTGGTTTCAATGGCTATTCTGTGAGTGGCATCATCACAGCATTCCAGACTGGCTGTGACTTCCATACCAGCACTGCTGTTGCTAGCGTGGGAAGCGGTGCGTTCAAATTCAGCTCGGGCTGTACTCTTTCAAGCTAATCGAAGTGTTTAGCCGTGCTCCCCCTCGTGACCGGTATAATCTCGAACAAGGACGGCATGAGAATCTTCTGCTACGTGACAGTCTCTCAAACCGTGGCCATGTTCGTCCTTTGGCTCTTCTTCCCCTCGTCCATACCTGCGCGCGTTTCAAGTCCCGCGTGAGCCTAGAGGAGCCATCAAGGAATGGTGTAGACATTTAGATTCGGACACTTGACCATAGAGTGGTGTGTATCTACATAGTGTTTGTTCCCGTGGAAGCAATTTGTGGTAACGACATGTACTCACTCCCCTTGGATTCACTTTCAATGTGATCAAAACAACGACAAAAACAACTTTGCCTGGGTGTAGCGTCCGTGACAAATGCTGTGGTTTTCAAATCTCGTTGATGTCGACGTCAGGACCAGAGATCACGACCTTGATGACTCCCTTGCCATCGGGACTCTTGCCGTTGCGAGTGACTTCAAATGCTTCACATGCCTGCACGAATGGGAAACTATTTGGACTGTTAACACAGCAGTTGGATGGCATTTATAAAAGTAGGTATACCGGTGCGACACTAGGGATTTTACGTCGACCTTGCCCGACGCAACAAGGGCGATGGGGAGAGGGTAGTCGCCGGGCTTCGTTAAACAGAAATCAAGCAATGCCACGAAGAAAAACAACGAGTGCTTACTCCATATCGGAGGGAACCTCTGAGGACGAGCTCCTTGCAAAGGACAGAAAACATGTCAATGGTGATATCACGGTTACCTATGCCGACCTATTCATGATCGATCAGACACCCTTCACTGCTATAGATTCCAAAAGTACTTGGACGAAGGTACCACCACTCTTAGCGATCCGGATACCTGTCTGAATAGCTACCTTTGCGCCAGAAGCATCCAAAACCAAGTCAATGGCCCGAGGACCATGCTCAGTGATCCCGAGCTTCTCTTCATTACCTGGGCATTGCGCATCGAGAACGCGACCCCCGACTCATCCTTATCCATGAAAGAAGGTAGGAATGTGTCGGTGGCAGCGTATGCTTTAGCAAATTCGAGGCGGTCAGGAACGACATCAACGGCAATAACGCGGGAAGCGCCCAGGGCTTTCGCGACGGCCATGCATAAAAGTCCGACCGGTCCACAACCAAAGACGGCGACGGACTGGTTTGACTGCAAAGCACCAAGTTTTGAGACAGCATGAACTGCCACGGAAAGAGGTTCCATCTAGGGTCGGTAAATAAAATTTAGTGGGACCAAGACTGAGATTTGGTGGAAGTGGATAAGCGAGATCAGATGGGAGGCGGTAGTAACGAGAGAGAGTGCCGTCTGTGGGGGGAGTGGCAGCACAGACGAGATCGGGGCAAATCTACTCGGGCATCAGGAACTGAAATTGGGGGGCAAGACAATGCTCGCCTGGTAGCGACCCTCTTTGCAAGCTTCGCATTTGCGGCAGGTTCCATAGCCACCCGGTCACCCACTTTGACATTGGTCACGCCGGGACCAACTAGTAAAGAAAGAGGGTTGCGATAAATGATCATTCTAAATAAGCTACGGACCTACCTTTTGCGACAATTCCTGCTGACTCGTGACCCAGCACCTGACAACTAACAATGAGGCTTGGTCGTGAATTTCGATCAAAAATAATTGACCATGGGCTTCTCTACAATAAAATCACCGACATGTCCATGGACAAGAAAGTGCACCTGGAGGAGATGACTTGTTATCATGGCACAGAAAACAGATAAGAGCGTACGTCTGTGCCGCAAATTCCTTATTGTCGCGGATAAGCCTTAGAAAAATTATATATCATGGATGAAGGTGTTCTGTGAACGCACCAGTCTTCTTCACTTCCACGAGGACTTCATTGGCGTCAACTTCACAAAATAGAACAATTGAGCGGCGAGCGTGAAGGAACCGTGATACAAAGATAGAGATAGACCCACTCTCTGGAACGGGCATTTGCTGGAACGTAGCATCCAGGATGCCCTCAAGCACGAATGATGGATTGCCAGACATGATGAACGGAATAGCCTGCGGAGATTGAGGGGCAAGCTGAGAAAGATAACTGTGCAAGCTCACCTGTGCCTAGACCTGCGAGGACTCGGAGTACGGTGACAACGAATGGGAAAAAATGGGTGCACCGATCAAGTTAGTAACTTGTGACTACATCATATAGGGCCTAGAGCGAGCCACTTTCATTCTCCAAATGATTTTGGCTCAGTACTCTTCAGGTCCCTGACGTGTTCCGTGCGCATTCATGACTGTAGTAACATCTCTCTTGTCGTCATGGGACTCGTGGCGACGTGGTGCCTCGGGAATAACATCAATGTCTACACATTGGCGCTACAACAGGTTTGACGTCTACTTGCTAGAATTAGTTCATGGAGACTGCATCAGCAGGCATGCCATACTGCTGTAAAGAGATCTGAAACCGTCGGCAGGCGAGCGGAGCTGGATCGTGCACATGGCATCCACACCAATCGCTCCATTCTTACAGCATGTATAGATAGATAGATGCTACCTTGGGGGAAATGATTGCCAAGAATGTGGCAACAAGGTAAATTCACAATGAGACAAAGACGCCAATAACAGATGTAGCAGTGCTTTTACATCATCGATGATTGAGCGAGTGAGGCGAGAAGAATACACATGCAAACTTCGAGCATTTATATGTGTATTCTTCTCGCCTCACTCGCTCAATCAACGATGATGTAGAAGCACTGTTACATTGTTATTGGCGTCTTTGTCTCATTGTGAATTTACCTTGTTGCCACATTCTTAGCACTATATAGTGAACCGTATGTCTACATAGTTGCGTGTAGAAGGGACCTGACAAATGGGACTACAGGTACTACAGTAACTATATAGTAACCTGTAGTCAACCTGATGAAGTGAACCGGCACGCTTGAAAGAAACTACGCCCACATTCCTCGGGTTAATTGGAGATGCACAGAACGAAAATACACTCACCAGTGATGGCTACCTTAGCGAATGCACACCTCAAAGTCAACGATCTAGTGCATCAATGGTAGAGACATATTTCTCGATATTTTATTTTCCTCGGCCGTGCCACTCCAGCTCGTGCCCTCCATTTGGCACGCCCTCCACGATGGCATAGCATGGGTCGCCGTAAGGATGTCAGAGATGACATCTGCATTCAGTGCTAGCGTACATGTGCCAGGACCAGATGAAGTATCACCTATGCTCGTCGTTGTAGGCTGAAACTGCAACTGTGGCACAGATTGATTGTTGTTATCTGTTGGGCTGTCACGATTGAAAGTTCCTGCGTTATTGTTGAACACGCCGTCCGACAAGACCCAGTCTTGCCAAGGGATATCGTCGGGCATGGCCAGAGCGATCGGTTGGAAGGGATGGTATCCACGGACACGCATCTCATGTATGATGAACGTGGAAGGGAAGGGTGCGTGGTGATCCCTTATATCAAGCGCAACAGCTTTGCCATGGAACTGTTGAAGTTCCTCATCACCAGAGAAGTTGATGAATACAAACTTGCGAATCTGTTCCCGGGTGCTGTCAATACGTGACCCAATATTAGTACAAAGATGAAATCGAACTCGCATCGGGAAAGAAACGTATGAAGAAATAGTAACGATCATAAACGCGCTGATGGTTGCCACACATGAGCAGGCCATCACGCAGTTCATGCCGAGGAGTACTTTTGGCTTGCTGAGGGATCCAATTAAGGGTCTTCAGTTTGCACCACTATGTTCCACGTCTATTAATCAGGGTGCCTCAAATAGTTAATGAACTTACAATTTCCTCGTCTGAATCTATTATAATGTGGCACTGGTCGAGCATACTGACACAGCACAACCACAGATGACACAACGAGCCCGACCAAAGAACTTGTCCCGCGCATTTATCCCGGTGGTGAATCCACTAGTCCCCGAGAACGTCGACATGTCACGGTCTTCCCAGCCATATCCAGGTGGTGGGCCACTTGGTGAAAGAGGGAGTGGGAATGTAGACAGAGGGATGAAAGTAAAGAGAGCGTAGTAGACTTTATAGGGGTTGAGTTTAAACATTGCCCCATCAGGTGTCAATGACGTCAATGGCTGACAACAGAGCAAGGGCGGTGCAGTATACTGTGCGGCAGAACATCATCATGCTCACTGACACGCCATGAGTCCCATGATAATGTGAGATAGCTATAGAGGTTAGAGCCGGAGTGACTCATCAGCAAAGTGACGTGAAGTGGAGTACTGAGAGAGCATGAAAGGGGCTCTATGTCTACCAACTTACATGAGCTCGTTCATTCACTAGTACCATACTAATGCCTTCCAGGAGCCTTACATTCAGGGCGTCTCATCGCCAACCATAGTACACATTGTGTATAATATGGCGTGGTGAGCATACGGCATAGGTACATAAGAGTCAAAAACAGCGTGAAAGAAACAAAGAACGGCGACGCCATTTACATAACAAAGGTACCAGGAAAAAGGTAAAGGGAGCGTTTATCTGCGCGAGTGTCTAATAAAATAGTGGGTTGGAGGTCCAACACCCCAGGTCAACGGTTAAGTCAGCAATGGATTATAAATCGACAATAGTTGTCATACTTCATTGCGCTTTCGAAAGATGATGTGCAGACGTTTCTCGAGACAGCGTGCCTGGTCTTCGACAGAAACGGTAAATAATTCACGCGTACAGGTCCTGGGCTACAGAAGTTAGAACCCTCTCTACTTCATAGAGTCGGGGATTAGTAGGGTATCATAATTCATAAACATGGTACACAACATGACTGGACTGATTCGTGTGTGCAAAGTAATAAATAGCAAGTGCTCGCACATGTAACAATATGGCAAACCAAAAAAGGCGATCAGCCGTCTGTGTCGGTCGACGACCCAGTCTCGTCCCCTTCGACGTCTGGTACCATCGGTTGATGAGTAAGTAGAGACCAAGACGTGGTGTAGCATTGGACCTACCGACAAGATAGTCTTGTTCAATTCTCACAGCAGGCGCGGGCAGCGGTGGCGGTGGCAGTAGTGGTCTTGGGGGACTCGGGCGCTTCTGCTGGGTAGCCAACGCACCCCTACCTGCCCCTGTCTTACTACCCTTGGGACGCCCACGTTTCGGCGGACCTGTACCTGCAACGCTCCTAGCTGATATCGCTGATGATGTTGATGCAATAGGCGTGCCAACAGATGACTGGGAACCTGGGGTAGAAGAGCGATCACGTTCAAGGAATGAGGCAGTAGACGAGGAACGAAGTTTCGATGGAACTTTGGATTGGGATGACGATGAAGGGACTTGAAGAGTCTGAATAAAGTTGGGTAAGAAGGGATAAAAAGATGGAAAAGACTCTCACGTTGCTTGCAGTAGTGCCGCTGCTGTCAGGGTCTGCTTTGAGGCGAGACACCGGTGACCCTGTCAGAGTGTCAGATCACGAGAAGACGATACAAAGAACAAGTCAATTTCACCTGCTGTTTTGAGTTTCTTCGTGGGCTTTTTCGTTGGTGATATCTGAGGTGATATGGGCTAGAACAACAGCAATTCAGATCGGGGTCAAACAAGAGTTACGTCATTCCTACTCGTTTTCGTTTCAGATTGAAGTCTGAGTCATCTATGGCAAGTTCTATCAACACTCCCTGATCACCAAAAAAGTAGAAGTATATTACCTGCTCGCTTTCCTTTCCCCTTTGCCTTGCCCTTGTTGTTCGAGTTATCATCTGAAACATTGCCATTTTCTGAACCTGGGTATGGAGACGCTGACCGGCCAGGTTCTATGGGAATCCTGGAGGCATTGTTAGTACGTTTGATGGGTAGTATTAGCGTGTAGCTCACTTCGCCTTGAGGTTCGTCCCGCGGGCAGCAGCACGCCTGCTTCCGGTCCCTGTCCCCATACAAGCGCTCAGGTGTGGGGCAAATCTATTGGAAGCAATCTAGAGGACTTAGTTTAACATATAAAGTTCATTGAGCCCCGTGCTCACTTGACGCTTGCAGACCATGCATTCAAAGAAAATGTTACCGTCGGATTTACTTCCGTTCGGAGTATTGGTTCCAGTGCTTGAAGCCGTCTTTCCTCCGACATCGCCGTGGAGGATAGACTGCGATTGCGGTGTTACAATCTGGGCCCCATTTGGATGAACTACATTTGTTGAGAAGGATCATATGTCAGAAATAGTAAACTGAAGGACGAAAGAAACATACCTAAGCCACACCTGCCGACAGGGAGTCAGTGGGTATTCACAATGATAACTTTGCGATGATGACGTACCGTGTGTGACATATGCGACAAACCGCCCTACTGCGCAGAAGCTGATGGTGCGCCTGTAGTGCCGCATCCATTGCCAGATCATCCAACATGGCTGAGAAGATCTTGGACGCCTGGTGCATGGCTTCCCGGTTAGGGCTACCGCACTACTACAGAGACGTCGGACAACTTACAATAGCTGATATAGCATCTTCGCGTTCTGTCTTGGACATGACTATCCACGTCAGAGACCACTAGCGCCTTCGAGAAGTAGTGTGAGTAAGTAGTTTGAAGGTTTGTTCACCGTTAAACCGTTTTAGTAGTGACTTGTGGAAACCCCGGTTCGATCAGTAGCCACGTGGTTATCTCCGTGTCATTATGCGCTGACTTTAAATGTCAGAGTCTGACAAATGTCTACCTGAAAGCAATTGGCAGTGAAAGCCATCTGAACAACAACTGACTTCATCAGACTAATACTTCAAGTCTGGGCCGACCTTTCTCCCTGTGATACATGGATTGCTTCTTTTCATTCGCGTCTCCAGCGACGCGGAGCAGCAGCTTCACCCTCAGCGCACAGCTCTCAAGTTCTACCTGTAAATTGACTTCATACTTTCGTTCACGTCAGGCTTAAGTTAAAGTGTTTGCTTAGACCCAGTCCTCTCAGCTCACTTAATGGACATGATCATGGTATCCTTGTTGGAACTCGGCTTTAAAGCTTAATTGTTGCACATGCAGTACGTACATCATTCTCATTAATTGGAACTACAGGGTCTCTTCGCTAGAAACCTCAGGCTGTAGCGAAATCTGATACTAGATGTGGGAATATGTCTCGTCATAAAACCAGTCAATTTAGTCAAAGTTCTCTCTCTTCGCCCAATCCTCCCCACCATGACGCGTTGGCTAGTGCTGCTCTCTGCGCTTTTTCTACTAGCTGGTTCAAGTGCCCATTCACGCATGCGATTAGCTACCCATTCACGTCCGAAATTAAATGTTCGCTCCCAGACAGACACAGCGACAACTTCGCCAGGAAACACAAGTATCACAGACGTGGACCTTGCAAGTTATGTCAATGTTTTCATCGGCACAACTAATGGAGGACATGTTTTCCCCGGTTTGCTTCTACGATCCATCGTTGATTTCTGCTGATTTTTGCGTAGGCGCCACTCTTCCGCATGGAATGGTGAAAGTTGGACTCGACACTGATTCCCCAGGAAATGTAAGGTTATCCAATGTTTATTCTTCATGATGCCTCAAGGTTTTGGACATCATACAGCAAGCGGGTTACGATGCCAATATAACTTTCAATGCTATTGGCTTTTCGCAGCTGCACGATTCAGGGACTGGTGGTGTGCGTATCCTAGGTGTTGCAAAATACTGTGCTTACAAGCTAATATCTCTTGAAGGGCGCATCTCTATCCAACTTTAAGCTCTGGCCTCTACCTGAATGCGAATCATTCACGTCCTGCAACACGTCCATGTTTGTCAGAGGGACGTTACGGAAGGCCCTTCCTGATGGTAGCCAACTACACCTGCATCGTGGTTATATGCTAAACATCACATCTTATAGGTTCTCCCGACGATGCTGGTTCACCTGGTTACTTCGCGACGAATCTTGTATGTAACGAAATGACTACACTGTTCTGCCTACTTAGCCATTGCAGTCTACTGGAGTGCAGGTGGAGTTGACTGCTTCACGTCATACTGCACTTCACCGTTATACATTCCCGTCGTCGTCACGCGAACCCCGTATTGTTGTGGACATCACCAATGACGGCCTGATCAGCAACACGGATCCTGTTGTTAACATTAACACTACTACTGGGCGCGTCACAGGTAGCGTCTCTCGATGTTCCCTGATATCCTACCTCACTTTTCATCCCTAGGAGGAGCCAGGTTTGCTTCATCGTTTGGCCCCGGAAGATACAACGTCTACACTTGTGTAGATTTCAAAGGTGACGGGTATAACTTTGAGGCTCCTACTGAACACGGGGTTTGGATGGATAATATCCCTATACAGAATAGCACACAGTTCATCCAATTATATTCTGGTATTTACTTGACCTTTCCTCTTGGTATCTCCAAACGCATGGATTGCAGGTTTCCTGTCCGAAATGGGTGCTCTGCTAACTTTCCCGCCCTCTTCGAATTCTATCCATACGACCATCCTTGCACGTGTTGGTGTTTCATTCATTTCCTCCGACCAGGCTTGCGCCAACGCCGAGTCAGAGATCCCCAACTTCGACTTCGATGAAACCGTCGCAACAGCACGAGAAACGTGGAACGAACTCCTATCCCGAATCCAAGTCGATACTCGAGGCGTGGATAACGAAATTACTAAACTATTCTACTCATCGGTAAGTACTTAAAATGACCCAATATGCCTGAGTTTTACGGCCCTTTAGCTTTACAGGACGCACATTTCCCCCGCTGACTGTAAGCTATATTTCCTTTTTCGAGTACAGAATCGTTGACTCCGATTGGTAGACACTGGCGAAAACCCCAACTGGAGTTCCACCGAGCCTTACTATGACTCCTTTTACTGTAATGTTGGTATCTTTTGGTTGCGTTGCTAGCATGTTATTAATACCTCGAGCACAGTGGGATACTTACCGCACTCTGTATCCTCTGATGTCACTTCATGACCCGGAGGAGTTCGCCCGTATCGTTCGCGGAATGATCAACATCCAACAGCATGAAGGTAGATCACTGTACTGTGGAGTGATGCATGCAACTCATTCATGATAGGTTGGTTACCTGAATGCCGCGGCGCTACTACTCAGCAGTATATCCAAGGTGGAAGCAGTAAGTGCTCGAGCCAGTTTGCATAGTTCGCCTCTGAAATATGGCCACAGACGGCGACCCTATTCTCGGAGAGTTCTTTGTCAAGTCAGTGAGCATAGAACTCAGTGCTTGTATATTCACTGATTGCTGTCGTAGATTTCACGAACATGCTAGTGCTCTAAATGTCTCAGCTGATGATCTGTACACTGCCCTTCTTGCTGATGCAGAAGAACAATCACCCAACTGGAATCTCCAAGGGAGACAGACGACTGCCTGGAAACAATTTAGTCAGCAAATCCATATTCATTATGTGCCTTATCACGACCATCCTTCCAGATTTCATCCCTTCGGACATTTATGGTCCTGGAGGTACCGCCACCAAGCAAGTCTCGCGTACACTAGAGGTAGGAGCGTGTTTAATCCGCGACCTCATTCTCGCTTACTTTGATAGTATTCATTCGGTGACTTTTCCATCTCGCAAGTTGCAAGGATTCTCAACAAAACAGATGATGTAGCCAAGGTTTGCCATTTTCTATGTGTGTGAAACCAAAACATTAGTTTTTGCGATTGTAGTACCAAGCCCGAGCGGGAAACTTCATCAATGTCTGGAATGAGAGGGTTACACTTCCCGGGAATTCCTCGATCAAGGGCATGATGCAGGCAAGTCACTGTCACTCATCCGTAACATCGTCAACGCAGCATAAGCATAAGACTCATTGATCTCCAGCCTCGTTTCGCAGATGGACAGTGGAATTACACTGACCCTCGTCATTGCAGCGTAAATGATCTTCTCCAGTCAACCTGTTACCTCGATGCTATAAACCGCGATGGCTTCTATGAGTCATCTCCCATGGTAGTACGTGCCTTTACTTGGCTCCGTAATTATTTTTATCTAACAGCTTCTTACTCCCAGTATTCTCAAGTGTGTATATCACTATTATGCCTCTTTCCTTCATTGACAGACTACCCCTAGTACGTTCCTCAAGACACAGCCAAGTTGATCTTGTTGCAAGGAGGCAACGAGTCATTCATAAACCGACTTAACTTCATCTTCGACCAGGTAAATGCCTCGACTACAAATGTCGTTCGGAGATTGAATTGCATTCAGAACTATTTCGATGTCACCGATGAGCCATCTCAGCAAATTCCTTTCATGTACCACTACGCCAATCGGCCTGGCCTTAGTACCCAACGTTCCCGGATGATAATTGCTGAGTCTTACAACACCACGGTCAGCGGTCTTCCGGGTAATGATGATTCCGGCAAGTCTTGCAAAAGCTCCAGTAGACGTTGTCTAATGCTTGTTCAGGTGCTATGGCCAGCTACGCCATTTTCTACCTCATGGGCATGTACCCGCTTCCCGCAACACGCCAGTTCCTTCTCGCTTCACCCCATTTCCCAAAGGTCACGTTCTATAACCCGGTTTTCAATACCACGACGACGATCATTGCTAAGAATTTCAGGGGCAACCCTCAGAATGGCATCGGTGGCACTGTCTTCGTCAAGGTTCGTCATAGCTCAATTGCGTGTTTTTAACCTTCCCTTAATGAGAGCGAACTGCTGCAGAGCGTGACTATCGATGGCCAGCCATGGCATTCAAATTGTTACATAGACTGGGATGTCTTCGTCAATGGCTCCACCGTCGAACTTGAGCTCACAAGCGATATCAATACCACTTGCGGAGAGGGATCTGACGCTCTGCCTCCCTCCCTTTCGACTGGTGGATACAGTGGATCAATTTAAAAAAAAAATAAATAGATGACGTTCATATCCGGGTTTATTGAAATATCTGCATTGGCGCACTGGAATGAAATTACTTTCAACTAGTACAGCCACGTAGTGTGTAGCAAGGTAAAATTCACAAGCTATTTCAGCATAGAGGGGCAACTAGCATCACAACATTTATCTTGAAACTCAAGTGAATTCACTCGCAAAGTTTGACATACATTCATAACATGTCGTACACGCAAAGGAGTGAAAAACAGCTTGACAGTAAGTTCTGATCCTGTAAATATAAATCACGATTCGAAGTGAACAGTCTTCCTTAGGGTAATAACGTCAATGACACGACATGGTAGACCTTCCTTAACTCTTCAATCACGTCCCAATCTTGAGATGGTAAACACCGCAATGATCACGACAGCAAGTGCACCGATACTCGCAGGAAGTAACAAATCCTTCGGGATGCCCATCACTAGCTCCTCCTGCGGCGGTGTGTATGCTTTTGCGGGAGGTGTCACAACAGGTTCGGGGATTGTTACAGCCTCTGCCTTCTCAACTTCCTTCTCTTCCTCCTTCGCAGCCGCATTCACCTCCGCGGCCTTTGCCTCACTCTTTTCTGCGCCAGCCTCGATCCAGTGCTTCCCGCCCTGAATAAATAGCACAACCCGATCCGAGCCCGCCGAGCGCGCGATCTTCACCGCATCGGCGATATCCGTGTCGCTGGTAATGAGCACGGTGTCCCCATCCGCGTCCGTGTAGGATAACGTGAAATCTTCAGGGTTGGGCCGTTCGGTGGGCGAGCCTGCGAATTCGGTGAAGAACGGGTCCGTCGCAAGCTTGCCTTGTACGATCTCGCGCAACATCTCGACACTATCGTGTCGTGCCTGGAACCGATGGGTGCGCCCACTTGGCGTGCGGAACTTGAAGACATACGTTCCATCATCTACTGGCATGCTGGAAGTCACACCTGTGATGGCTGGAATCGTACCCTTGCGCTTTCGCGGGTAGCCCTCGAGTGCAGACTCGTGCTCCTCATCGACCACGGAGGCAGAGTCGTTCGGATGCACTTCGGAGTGCGGGGACTGCTGGAGGCGGGTGATGTTATGCGTAGAGAGAGAAGGACCGTCGGTGGGAATATGCGAACCAGAGACGATGGACTCAGTGTCATCGTGACCACCAATAGAGTCGAAGAAACGGCCCCACATTGGTCCGCCTTCAGCTTCCACAGATTCACCAGAATTTTCCGTACTCATGGCATTCATCTGAGATTGAGTTAGCACGACAAACTTACGCATAAAATTTACCCACCTGCTCTAGGGTGGCGTATGTGAGCTTCAGAACATCAACAATGGCAACTAATCGTCCGTCGCTCTCGACAACAGGCAAGTTCAAATAGTGGCCATCTGGCAGCATATTCAGCACGGTCATCACCAAACACCAAAACACCAAAACACCTACTATGCATCTTCTTGAGCGCGTCGTGTACGCTCATACTAGGAGGAGCAGTGTCGGGATGAGGGGTCATTACACGGATAACGCTACATATGCCCGCATCCAGACCCGCAGCGATTACGCGCAGGACAATGTCCTTGCTTGTGAAGATACCAGCGATCTTGGTGTAGGAATCACCGACCCCCGGCGTATTTTCCATCACACAAACGGCAGTGACACGACGCTCCTTCATCAGCTTGGCTACCTCACGGACAGTCGTTTTTGGGGTGACAGTTGCAGGTTGCGTCCGCGAGTCCATGACGGTCGTGAGATCTGGTAATGCGGTTTTCTCGCGGAGAGCGTCGACATAAGCAAGCATAGCAGCAGCCTGTGGGTTGGAAGTCATTCCTGGGCCAAGCTCCGATTGTACGCCGGCGAGAGCAGTGTAGAGTTTCTCGGATGCAGACGAGGAACGCTCAACCTTGTTCAATGCTTCGTGGAAGACTTTGGTGATGTCAAGCAATCCAACAACATTGCCTTCCTCATTGCAAACAGGCTAAAATTTGCATGAATATCGCTCATGTCCGGAGAAGCAGGTAAAATCGTACCAGGTGACGGAAATGACGTTGAACCATAAGCTGGAGAGCCTCGGTCGCGCTGGTGGTATCCCGGGTGACCATCGGGTTCCGGGTCATGATCTGACTGACCGGGGTAGTATGGGGGTCAAGACCATCAGCAGTAACCTGTAAAGCGGTAAGGGCCGAATGTCAAGTAGGGAACAGTCAACGACGTGCCCTGTATGCCAGATCCTTAGCGGTAAAAATACCGCTGAGCCCCTCTTCATCGTCTACAACAAGAACGCAATCCGTGCGTTTGGCTGCGCATAGCTGACTGGCCTCTGCGACAGTAATATTATCAGGCACAGTAAGTGCAGGGGTGGGCTTCAGTGCAGCAACCGTGCCTTTCGTGACAGCAGGTTTCGCAACACGTTTTCCACGGCCACCTGCATGATGCGTTGTCGAGATGGTACGCTTTCGGGCAAGCTCCGACTCTATTTTCTTCCGGATGGCCTGAGAAGGAGGGTTAGCGACTGAAACGGCACGAACGGGTGTGCGGCGGTGGGATATAGTGTTTGATGCAGAGTGGGCACGCCCTTGGTAAAGAGGTGATAAGGAACTCATTGAAAGGGTGTGTACACGTGTACGAGAAGCGTACCGACAGGTACCGTAAACAAAACTGCGCGTCCGGAAGCCGAAAAGCGGAAAGAAAGCTCACCTCGTCGCGTTTGGACTGCTTTCTCCGCGTATCAGTAGCAGACGGTGAGACACCAGATAGGTTGGACATTGACGCTGATGAAGGGTATCTAGGTGCTGATGAGACCGGAGAAGGAGCACGATCGTGATGAAGAGCCTTGTTAGCGGACGGCGAGTGAGATGACGGAACAGGAATGCGAGACATGAATTGTATTGAGAAACAATTGAACGACGTTGACAGCAGTCGCTGTCGTTGCAAATTTAGTTTCTTGCCGTTGTCGTCGACGTTGCTCGCGCTGCCTGAGTCCGTAGTACTCTCTCAATCTTCCAAGAAAGCAATATTTGGACTTTGCTCATGTTTGGTTAGAGTGGCAGTGCAGTTGGACGACTCACGTAAACGAAAATGAATAATATAACTGCCAACAAATGATTTTACCTCCTGTTATACACCATCATCTTGACATTCGTTCCTGCGACGTTCTTGGATAGTTCATTTCAACTTGAGAAGCATCCACTGGCAGGCTGGTCAAATTGGTTACCACAACAGAATCAAAAATCTGTTCCTTTTAGACTGCGCAGGCTGATGGGTACAACACAGTCAATTCTCTTGGAGTAGATGAGTATGTAGTATAGGGACCGGAATTTTCTTTGATCACCAACGCGCTCTATGATAACTCAGAACTTCTTCTGCAACATCTTTGGTCCCTTTCCCTGCTGTCTGAGCGTGTATAAGTAGTACACTCCACCAATAATCAGAATTCCAGCGAAGTTTGCTAGTGAAAGTGTCAGTTGCGTGCTGAGAAGGCCACTGCAAGGGAGCATGACCCACCAAGAATGAGCCCAAACACTCCCTGGAACAACTCCAGCACTAGAACAATGATGCTCTGTCCTAGCTTCAATATACCCCCAATCGTGTTTTGGACAAGCGCGAACGCGACTTGGAACACAGATAGCACAGAGTATAATAACGACAGCCCAATAGCAGCCAAAGACTGTCCAAAGTTCGTCAACGCAGCAATAATTGTCACCATAAGTGGCTCGTGATGGTCAAGTTACAATTAAATGAATTCCTGCCCCTAAGCCCTTTTTATTCAGTGGAGTAGTGGTCATCAACGTCATTGGAGCCTGGCTAGCCTTCGAGCAATAATAGTCTATCATTATACGTTAGCGCAAAAAAAGATGATAGAAAGCCATATGTGTAGTAAATGGGAAATGCCTCGGCAAACTACCATGTCCTTTCCCAAAAGCAACACCAACATTCCTTAGCCACACGTTCACGTCGCCATTATTAATCCCTCCTGGCAGCAGCAGGCTCGATGACGGCACTGCCGCCCCACCTGACAATCAGCTCACGCACGCGCATCCACCCTTGGCCCACTGCTGGTGGAAGCGAAGGGTAGTTCGAGAGATCCGTGATACGTTTATCGGCAATCGTAACGGCATCACGCGTGAATTGCGAGTGGAAGTAACGCTGATGGAGGAAGTTGGCATAGACCAACGGCATCATGAGCGAATTGCGGAGTAAAATGGCTCCAAAGAGAACACGCGCGAAAATGACGAGCTCGGTAATGGCCACGATGCGCATCGCAGTGTCGTAATTAGCTGGATGACGTGTCACTCGCAAACTTGGTCGATTGAACGAATTTGAAATCTTACCTTTGACCCAAAGGTGGAGCTTCTTGGCTAGGGGATGAGGTTGAGGTGGTCCTCCAGCAGCGAGCGGTGGACCAGGAGGCAAGAATTGAGGCATCAAGGTCGTACGAGTGAATGTCAATGCATGGAAAAGGGAGAACACAAAGTAAGGAAGCAATGCAACTGCGCTTCATCAGTACCTGTGCTAACTCCAACGATAAAACCTACTGGTGACCGGCCTGGAAGTCCACCAAAAGATGGCCACCAAAAAGTATTGCACGTTCTGTGACCACCGGTTATCCTCGGGAGATTAAAAAGTGGTGATGAAACAACCTACCTCGTCTGCGAGGGCCTTTCTGACATATGCCGCGTTTGGCTGTGGAGTCTACAGCAACACCTTAGAAAAACATGCTGTGCATGTGTTACGTCATAAACTCACCCCAAGCGCCTTCCTGAACACGCAGCATCCACGTCAACACGCAATCATCACGTTGGTTGGCACGCCAAAAGTACTCACTGGCAAACAATGAAATAAGACATTAGGGCGCCAAGGAAGCTAGCTGTAAGAATTTGCAGAGGGATTGGTAAGAATGAGCCTTTGGGAGGTTGAGCAATGAGCTGCGCACCCTTGTACCACCAGGACGAGACGCTCTTGAACATAATCCATGCTAAAAGATAACGGAACCCTGAGAGAAGGAGCAAGAAGTGTCCACCCGCCCAGAGATAGTGCTTTTATGTTTGAATGGTGAGTCAAACAACGGAAGCAAAGTGCGACAAGCCGACGTTGTCAGAACAGTTTGCCACAAAATGAGAAGACTGACCTGCGTAGCTGCCATTATACTTGAGGTAGATCACTGAGTGAGTGAAAGAGTGGTTGAAGAAGAAATTTTGAGCTGGCAGCAAATGTGTGACTGAGATGTCAGGCTTAGGCCTGATGTTCAATTTAGGGCAGGCGTAACACGCACCCCTCTACACATTGTGGGCGCTTATGAGTGCTTCCCGTTTCCGGATTGCGTCCCGATGGCTCGAATATCATGCCAATGTAAAAAAATAGCAGTAGTAGACATAATAGCCTCTCCAAGAATACTCAAAATTCATCCGCTCCACTGCTGTCCAGACGCTTTTGCTCTCTTGCGTTCCTTTCCTTTCCGATACATCTCCTTTTCGACTGCTTTTTTGCCCAAGGTCTCGACCCGCCGTTCTTTCTCTTTTCTCCGCGGCTTGTTCCGCTGGGACTCCTCCTCTTCCATGACTTCATCTCCGCTTTCAGCACCACCACCCAACGGCATGTCTTCCCATTCCTCGTCATCTGCATCCACCTCATTTCTCCGTCGCTTGTTACCAGTAGTAGTAGGCTTCCCTCCACCAATATTGACATTTACACGTGGGGGTACAGCGAAACCGAAAGCCTTTCCCACCTTTGCCAGGTCCAGTGCATTAATGTCAAATATCTTCTTTAGCGAATATGATGCATATGCTTGCAGATACGACCGGAAACCATCCCTTGCCGACTGGTGCAAAAAGTAGTTTCTTTGCAGAAGCTTCTCCAGCTATATACAGATATGATCAATTCATTCATATCGCAAAGCCTATAAGCGCCTACCTGACTCTGCACATTCGCAATCCGGTCCGTGGGGAATGTAAATTCATTCAGCGGAACCTTCGCTTCCTTGAGGTATCGCAGGAAGCCAAGTTCACTCTCTAACAGGAACATCAAGCTCTTCCCGACCTTACCAGCACGCGCCGTTCGACCTACACGGTGAATGTAGTCCCGTGGATCGTCTGGAGGATCGAATTGGATGATCCAGTCTACACGTGGAATATCAAGGCCGCGGGCTGCAACGTCCGTGCATAGTAATATTCCAGACTCAGCATTTATAAACTCGAAGAACGTGTTGGTCCGCTTTTGTTGTTTTTGCTTGCCCTGTGATGTACTGCGTCAGCTTATGGCGGGGAGATATGAATGAATTAGATAATACATGTAAATCGAGCACAGGCACATCGATGTAATTTAGCAACTCGCCGTGGTATTTGACGGAATTGCAACTCGAGAAGAACACGATGACTTTCTTCTTCAGGTTCTTCCTGAGGAAAGTGAAGAGAAGGAGGAAACGGCGGTCAGAGGGGCAAACAACATATCCTTGCGAAAGTGTTGAAACAGTGCTTGTCGCCTCTTCTTTGTCGACATCGACGTGCAGAGGCCCGGGACGAAGGGATATTCGCGCGAGGTCTTGGACTTTTGTAGTTTGAGTGGCAGAGAAGAGCATGGACTGTCGGTCATCTATGCTGCAGTTCAGTTCCTTGCAAATGTGGTAGGCTGTTAAAAGACCGAACCATTTGGAAGAATTTTTATGATCTTCTTCATTTCCTCCTCGAAACCGATCTCCAATATTCGATCTGCCTCATCTATTACCAAGGCTTTAAGATTTCGGAAAACGAACCCTTTTGTGTTCTACAGAAACAAAGTGAATACATCAGTATAATGTCTGCGAAGTTTTGAGGACGTACCTCAAGGTGATCCAGCAGCCGACCAGGGGTTGCAACAATCAAATTAACACCTTTTTCCAACTTCTCCGCCTCGGCCCTCCTATTTGCACCACCGATAACAATACCAAAGGTTTGTGAATGATGTGCCATGAGATCTTTTGCAACCCCGAATATTTGCAGTGCCAGTTCTCGTGTGGGAGAAACGATTATAATTCCAGTGCCTATCACATACAATTATTCAGCTCTCTCATAGGACAATGTAAATGCAAAGCGAACCATTTCTAGGTTTGAACTTCATCCGATGCAGGAGCTCAACCGCAGGTATGAGGAATGCAAGTGTCTTTCCTGATCCTGTACGTGCAGCGCCTAGGACATCTTTTCCTGCGAGGAGAGGAGGTATAGATTTGGCTTGCACTGGGGTCATTGTGGTGAAGCCCATATCTGCGAGGGCTTTGTTTGTTGGCTCTGAGAGCTCAAGTGACGAGAACGGTTCGCGGCCAGAGACATCTTGCTGAGGGTCCGCAGATGGTGCGGTAGAGTCCCCTGCCATGACTGTGACTCGCTGATATCAGTGAGCAGATGTTCAAAAGTTTGAGTGTGGTAGATTTGTTGGATATCTGCAAGCGATGAAGCGTTATGTGCCCTCGATCAAAGATTTCGAAAAAGCTACTCTCGGCAAACTCCGACTACTTCTCATATCAATGTCTCCGTCAGGCAAGTACATTGCACATAAGACATTAGAACATCACAACTTATACTATAATTGCATCACTATAGCACTATCACATGTGGTGGTCGCAGGAGCTGCTCTAGGGCTGGGCTACTATCTTGGGTCACGAATTGGCACTCAGGACGCCGCACCCGCCGCTCAACCTATACCACTGTCGGAGTCAAAGAATAAGGAACCAATCAAGGTCGAACCAGAAGTAGATAGCGAAGAAGAGGATGATGCACTGGCAGACGGAGATCTTAGTGCGGTCAAGGCAGGCTTCATGCAACCCTGCAAATTGGTATGAGCTGGCATCCAGTCGAAACTTCACTTGATGACTTTGACCTCACAAGGTCTTAGTCGTGCGAACGGATCTCAAAATGACCACTGGGAAAATAGCTGCACAGTAAGTATTACACATTTGTCCTTGGGTCAATAGAGAATGACTGTTTAGGTGTGGGTGAGTGCTTACGATGCTACGGGGGACAGACTGTATTAGATGGTGCACCGACTTTCAGACACGCAACACTAGCATGTTACAAAGCATTATCAAGGACAAATCCTGCGGTAGGCTTCAAATGATTATTCTTGCAACCTGGTAATTGAGTTATCTATAGCTCGTACAACATTGGGAGAGGATTGGGTGTGTGCTGGAAAACTCACTTGTTCTTCACTCGCTGAATGCCGTAACTCAGTCAAGCTAAAATTGCTCTCAAGTGTTCGTCAGAGGACGAGCTCCTTGAGCTCGAAGCAGTTGCAAAGAGTCTCAATCTCTGTGCTCGATCAATACTGGATGCGTAAATATTCTTTTTAAACATACATAATCATGCGTGTCTGCTGATTTTTCTCTCAATACAGTGGTCGTACACAGATCGCGGCAGGTTCACGCACTGTTCTTGGTATTGGTCCAGGTAGGGCAAGTCGCTCGTCATGATAGTCGTACTGAGATTCTTTGCAGCGCCCATAGATCTCATCAATCAGGTGACAGGCCGCCTGAGGCTTTTGTAGTTCTGGCGAGCTTCTTATTTACGCGCTGTACAAGACATCGCTGCCAATTATACGTCTGCATCACACAGTCAACCAAGAGTCCGTTTCAATGTGAGGATAGTGCGTTGTGATATAGTACAAATGAGTAATCCATGTGCATGATGTCTATGCTTCGTGAGTCTAGATTGTGGAAGCTTCCTTCACCCTTTCACCGCTCATAGTACGTCTCCGCTCGTTCCCGTCCCGCCGTTTCCTGCATTGTCTATAAATGTACAAACTGTGTCAGATCTCGGTGCCATTGGCCAAGATATCGTGGAGCTTACTTGAGCCGATGTTGACGAGACCGCCTGGGACACCGCTGACTGAGCCACCTGGTGCTGATCCGCCCATTCCGGTAGACAAGTTCCCTACGGGGACGCCCTTGACGCCCTTGAATTTTGACGTCCTAAACTTTTTTGATCCAACCCCTTGGATGGCTGCCGACCCAGAACTCCCCATTCCTCCTGCTCCGGCGTTGTCTAGATAGTATATCAGATGGCAGGATACAGGGGTAAGTGCCTCCCTTACTTGATCCGATATTTACGACACTGCCATCACCTAGCTCACACCCCAACAACAGGCCCAGGGGGGTTGTGCAGTTTGTGCTTGCGCCGTTGATCGACCCACCAGGCGCTAGCCCGCCTGTACCAGTCATAACGTTACCGATTGTATTGCGCGGTGTGACTCTGCGAGGTGGTAGAGCTCTGACGCTGGCAGTGAGGGCGGTAAGAGCGATAATAGTACTGTAGAAATGCATGATGGTTGGGGGAGGCGAGTAGAAGGTACGAGGATGAACGGGAAAATGTGGTGGAGGTTGGCGGTCAAGAAGGGATTGGCGAGATAGAATGTCTACGACGAGTATTTATGGGTCTGCGCGGGCGGTTGACCAAAACAAACAAGTGATCAACAGACGCGTCCAGGTCACGTGGTTTGATTTCTGGGGTAAAGCCCGTCAAGAAAAGGGAATTTTCTGGAACGCAATTTGAATTTGCGTCACAGTAGTGTCGTCGCTCTTAAGTGAACGAAAATGAGTGGAAAGAGCACGATCGTCGACCTGACTTAGAGTTTGTTTCATAACCACTATCATCCAAGTTTTCGTTCATCCCAACACTCCCTCCTATTTTCCTGTATGGCCACTCTCACTATCGCCCGTGCCTATCAGTATGCATACCACACTTACCCAAATTACACCCTCGCTGCCACTGGCGGAACTTGAATGCTCTTGGCGACATCGTTGCCCAGATTTCGCAGAACATTGTGAGCAAACTTATTTTTCCATGTCATTCTCCTGCCAACTCATGGATCCTTAGCTCGTTAAAGATCATGAGCCCAGACCCGGCTGGGATCCCGCACGTACACTGCGTTTCTTCTGTCTCGGAAGCAGCATGAGTAAGTCGTACACAGCTTGATTATCGGAGTAAACCTTGAATCCTCTGCTTGCGAGGCCCTCTACTCGGGAGATGGAATTTATTCCTGGAGAAAAGATTTCCTCTTCGAGCATGGAGAATTCAGCCCATAAGCTTCAGGGCTCTTTCAAAACGTGTGGCTGCCGACCAACTGATAATGTGAGGCATTCACTATCTGATACTGTCGTAGACTGACTCCTTGGTCGCTAGGGCACCAATTGGGGTAAGGATCAGATTCCTGATTACCACTTTGAATGCGGGCTCATACGTATTGCAGCTCGTGATGTTTATAGGCTCTATGGGTGTGATGGAATGTCGAAGTCCTAGGCAAATACACGAAAAATATACTGACATGTTTGCTCCCGCTCTTCTAACCAACTGGAAAGTCTGGCCTATAGCACAAGTAAGTTCAAGGACATTAGTAACTGTTCGTTGATGTTGAACTCAGTTCCTCATAGATGATTAATTTCCGATACATGCCACTGCCATATAGAATACCTTTCCAGTCTACCTGTGGTGTCTTCTGGACGCTGTATTTGTCCATGTTGAATGCCAAGTGAGTAGCCACCATTTATGCACGTCCGATTGGTAACTCCAACTTCACAGGGAAGACGAAAGACAAGATAGAGAAGCAGTACTAAAAGTAACAGTCCGTTAGACATTTCTTCTTCACCGGTTATCGGTAAATCCCGGGTAATAGTATTGCTTTCACGTTGTAGCTCATAGATCCCATTTTATATCTAACCCAATGTTGTTTTCACCTGTTCTTTGTCACATTTCATTTAGACGCTTTTACATGTAGTCGCACACGTTCCAATGCTATCCATTTCATATCCCGCTGAGGGTAAATTTTGGGGTACAAGCATAGACTGTACCGGATTTTAAGTCTGCCCATATTTCGGCTTGAAGAATGCAGGGGGCAATTTTGATAATACATCTGCTAGAGGCCGTTCCACCAACACCAGCTCCCCGGGCCCGAGGAAATCGAGTGCCAAGATGGGACGATAGTTTGTAACCATCCGCAACTTCCTGTCACTAGCCCTCTCTCCTACTGCGACCGGGCCGGTCTGCCTGCGGCGTTTCCGTGACTGGCCAGTGTACTTGCCTTCCCAGTCCAATTCGAGCTTGCAAAGCCAAGAGGACCCCCAAAATATAGCTTCCTTAGGCTTGGTTGAGGGAGGCGCGATACCCGTCATTTCGTCATCCAATGGAGAAGGAAGGGGTTCAAACGCGACCCCGATGACTGGATCTGGGGCGTTGAGGAACTGCTTTGGAAGACGGGAGTTAAACTCCCGCCCCCATGTCGGTACTTCACCGTGTTCTACGTGGAAGATGTGAATTGTGTTATTGGGAAGAACGGCAAGGAGGATTTGTGGGTTGTCGGGGAGGAAAACCAGGACGCTGGGTGGAAGAGGAAGTGACGGCAAAGTAGTGTGGTGCTAGTACAAATCAGCTTTGCACTTCATCTTGGCGATAGATCAAACTTACTTGTATGGAATCGAGGTTGAAGATGAATATTCGGCAGAGGTCGTCGGATGTGGCCAACCACTGGCCGTCAGGACTCACTGCCATCTTCATGATAGTAACAGAATCTGCACCACCAACCGACTGGTCGCCCTCGTCTAAGGTCCATTTGTTAACTCCTCGTATCATTCTACCGCTCGTGAACGATCCAGTGTTGCAATGTTGGTTGAATGTCCGAAGTACGGTTGGGACTTCCGAGCTGAGATCGATAACGAGGATGAGTGACGTTATTGCAGAGGCCATGATCAATTTTGAGGAGTCTGGGGTGAATGTAAATGATGATCCACCGGTCGAGACAGGATTGTGAGAGCTTTGGGCAGTGATTCGATTCTCCAATATTGATGCGAATGTCCGCACCCGACTCGATTTGAGGAGGCCAGCAGGCTGAAGTAAAATAAGTCAGGCAAACACATCTATGAGGTTAATTTCTGCACTGCTTACATTGAAGCTGAGCTCAAAAAGCTTCGCCTCGTACAGGTCAGACACGACAAGCCAACGCCCATCATCGGACAATGCGCTGGCGATGAGATTCGTGCGCACATTGAGATCCATCTCGAGCATTTTTTCCCAAGAAGTCCGCGTTTCAGGATCAGTCGATGGATCAACGCCATCCACGATTGCATCCGAGTCTGGAATGCCTAAAACTCGCCATATATTGACGCCTGTCTCATGCATGCTCGCCACAAGGCGCGCTTTGCGGGAAACACACATTGCTGCGGTGTATGCGATGCGACGATAGTATGATTCTTCGAAAGTTGTGGTGACTCTTGTTGTGAGGGGGTTAACGACACGAGGGGCAATAGAAGATGAAGTCATGCTGGCTGGCAGCGCGGGAGTGAGTACAATAGACATGTCCAGTCCTCCAGAAACTAGGACCGGTGCGATGTATGTCGCATTTGCAGAAGACTTCCGCTTGTAAGAGGAAGGTATTAGGGAGTAAGGTGGCCAGACCGCAAGGCATCGAACGTCGTGTGAATGCACACGACGTGAGCCAGACTGGATCCATCGCGCCGGGGCGGAGGACAACACAGAAGAAGTTGAAGTTTCAGGAGCGGTGGGAACATATGAGAATAGCACAATTTTTTGGTCAACGCCAGAGCTGAATACAGATGTGCCTTCCTGAAAAATGGCAAATTTAGTCATAGAAGAATATCATTTTGGACAACTTACGGGACCAATTGCAAGGCAAAGCACGTCAGCCCCGTGCGCCGGATAGCTGCAGGTTTGCGTGCAAGTCATAGAGTCCCAGAACTTCACTGTACCTAAAGAATCCCCAGAAACAATGGTCCCATCGCTATGTCAAATTGGTTAGGTCAAAGAACTGAAGTATTTTGCGTGTGTACATACGCAAGTACGCCGACTGTCCAGACAAGTGTTCGTTCACCTCTCATCTTGTCTGTCCCCATGCGGTCAGTTGATCTTCCAGTAGCGACATCCCACTTCCGCAAGCTGCTATCTGAGCCGCCTGTAACGAGCCATGTGTCGGTCCACTCGTCTTCATCGTCATCGCTGTCTTCATCACTATCCGTTCCATTGTCAATCTTCTTCGACTTCCGCTGTTTGGGTGGTCGAGGTGTTGGTGGGCCCCAAGCAATACTCAGTATGCGACTTTTTATGCGATCGAATCGCCTGTGATGCTGCAAAGTATCCGCAACTAGGGATAGCAAGCGAACAGACCCGTCTTCACAACCCAGGGCAAGAAGCGTCGAGGCAGGGTTGGCTGCAATGCTCCAGATGGCACCTCCTTGGGAGCTAATAGTTCTCTATTGTCCAATATGAGTTTGGCGCAAACTATACAAAGTAAGAGCATCGTACGCGAACACAGCTGCGAGATATGTCCCATTCTAGCAATTCAGGCCCACCACCTGAGCTGAAGAGACGGAGATCAGAACACGAAGGTACGGTGTCCGATGGAAATATGTCCGGATAGCGTAGAGTAAAAGCTAGCGAATCTACTTTTGATGGGCATGGACCTGGAAGAGTCTAAATGCAACTTCAATTATTGTGTCAAATAACAACGGAAAGCGCTCACCTTGCGCACTTGCCAGGCTTGGAATGCCTGAATCTCTCCCTCCTCTGCGGTCCATTCGAGAAGGTCGATGTTACCATTGGCATGGCCAACTCCAAGTGTGCCGAACTTATCTTTTGAATCCCTGTCCCGTTTCTTACCTTTGAGAGATGGTAATGGTAGTGGAGGAAATGCGAGAGCTGTGATGGGCGATGGTGTATAGTCGACAAACCTACAACGGTGGACAGCGACAGGTCTTGACATGGCGTGAGCCTCAGTCTTCCTTCTATCAAGGTCTGGCTCTCGGATATGCCTCGTACATTTTTCTTCGCTGACTGCCTTTCTTGGACGCGTCCTTTTCAACCACGTGCACGCTTCATATTTTGCTCCTTAGCATCTTCGTGACTTAGCTGCACTTCACCCTCCAAAATTCTTGTTTTCAATTTCACCTTGCTTTAAAAGTTCTTTGCTGATATGTCTTTCCTTGGACGTGGTGCTCCGTCACCGGCCGGTGGTGTTAACCATGAACGCATTGAAATGGCCATAAACGAGTGCGTCGACTCTAATTTCACCCAAACCATTGCAGCTGACTCTCATGTCATAGGATTGACATGGTTTCAGACGTGTTTAACCGTATTGTTTCGTCCGTGACAATTTTTCACAATTCCTTTGGCTTTGACTTATTTTACGTATGGTACAGTTCATGTCATGCCAAGTGTATCAGTCCTCGCTATGCCGAAGGAGACCTGAACAAGGGCGAGAGTGTCTGCATTGATAGATGTGTGGCAAAGTTCTTCGAAGTTAACAAGAAGGTCGGAGAAAAAATGCAGAGCGCAGGAGCAAGTGCGCAGGCCACGGGGTCAACGAGCTTCTCGCTATGAGAATGACCGCGCGAGGACATTTATAGATAGTTATGATGTGAGTCAGGTGCTTTACTTTTTCTTTCTCACCTCGCTTACTCTTTTCTTCAGAGCTTCAACTCGTTCTATAACGTAATGCATTGGTGCACAACCATTCACCCCAACACAATAGACAAACATGTATCGGACACATCCTACTTGGTAAAGTTCGGGAAACATTCTGCCAATGTTTTTGAGTGCTTGTTTTGGGCATGCTCCTCTAGTCTGTAATGCATGCATTATGAGTACAAAGGGCTTCTCACATTGTTATTTGGTGGAAAGAAGACACTTACGCGGGTGCACGGGTGGTTAGCAGCTGAGATGATCGAACCGATTAGAGTGATATGAGACAGAATCTATGACTGATGACTCACGAAGGCCTGTCTGCAAGTCTGGCAAATAATGTTCTTCGCCGCTTCATTGACCTTGGTCTTACTTGTAGGACCTTTGTCTGCGTTTTTTCCAGCATTGCGTTCACGCTTTTGTGCAGCTTTGGCGCCCTGAAAGCTTGTTAGTGCATCAGTTCCTGTGAACTCAATGTAACCCACGTTTCCCATGATGATATTAAAAAAAACGGAGGCTGAAACCTGGTACAGAAAGCTAGGAAAGAAAAGATAAACAGAGACTGGTATAACTTTTGCGAGTGCTGTACAACGTTGCACAGGACGAACACATGTTTTACGTAAGTCATCTGGACTTATCTTATTATCTTCGGAGTTCCGTAAGTAATATCAAACAGACATATATATCAGGTGCGGGTAGTTTTCGACCAAGGGGATTGCAACTAGACTCGAACCAAAGTTCTGGCATGAGAATACTGTCAACTGTGCGACATTCTTGCAATCATAACCGCCATTTTTCTTTCCGCATACCACAGTCTCCTCTCTTCAGGATGGATCCTAAATTCGCGTCGATCGTTGAGCAGGTCAAAGTAGACATCATCACTCCTACTCAACAGCGCGACAATGCAAGACAACTAGAACAAGTTTCCAGGAGTTTTATATGTGAGTTCAAATGCAGTAAAGTGGGGATTTCATCTAGCTAAAGAAATGGTAGCCGATACTATCACAGGTGTGTTCTCCACTTTTATTGCAAATGGCCTGAACGGGACATCGTTCAGTGCCTACCAAGGATATGTTCGCGTACGCCGTACAGACTTCACTTGGTGACGACGTCTACAACGAGCCATCTACGATTGCCCTTGAGGCACACATTGCTAAGCTTACAGGGAAGGAAGCTGCTCTCTTTGTAAGCAGCGGGACCATGGGCAACCAGCTTGCTATTCGCACACATCTCCAGCAGCCTCCCAATTCCATCATTTGTGATGTTCGGGCGCATATCAATAAGTTCGTGCTGTTGCTCCATCCATCGTAACCTGGTGGCTGACTTGCCCTAGGTACGAGGCTGGTGGCGCGGCAATCCACTCTGGTGCTCTCCAGAACGCTTTGACAGCTAAAAATGGCATGCACATGCATATGCGGCCGCACACTCTATTATTAACATCTACGCAGGACACCATTTGACTCTGAAGGATATTGAACCTCGTGTAGTGTTTGGCACCGACATACACAGGTATGGAGATCCCGCATGTCAAGGATTCTTTTAATGTCTATCAGCGCACCGACACGAATAATTTGCCTGGAAAACACGCTGAACGGCACGATCATGCTACAAAACGACATAATTGAGATCGCAGATTTTGCCCATAAGAATGGCATTCTGATGCATCTTGATGGTGCACGTTTATGGCACGTCGCCGCAGAAACTCGGACACCCATCGATGAACTCTGCGCACCATTTGACTCTGTCAGCTTGTGCTTCAGCAAGGGTCTCGGTCAGTATCGCCATCAGTACCTACGAGTAGAGACTGACTTACTGCAGGTGCCCCCGTAGGGACATGTCTCGTCGGTCCAAAGGCATTTATACAAAAAGCGCGCTGGTTCCGCAAGATCTTTGGCGGGGGGATGCGTCAAACTGGTGTTCTTGCTGGGTCAGTCGCTTACGCGCTTACCCATAACTTCCCCCTTCTTCCTAGGGTCCATGCTCTAGCAAAACACCTACAAACTGGTTTAGAAGAGCTTCAGGTCAGAATATTGAGTCCTGCAGAGACTTGCATGGTAAGCCTCGTCGATTTTTTCTCGATCTCAAAATTTTCAACGAACTTGCCACGGGAAATAGGTTTTTTATGATCCCTCCACAATCGGTGTCGAGTACTGGGAAATCATAGATCGTGCAGCTGCACTACCGAACCCCATTTGTCTCACTGGCTCTCGTCTCGTGGTCCATATCCAAACATCACCCGAGGCGGTGGAAGACTTCTTGACATTGATCAGAACTCTGAAGGAGGAGAAGGTCAGAGCAGGTGTTATTCCCTCACCAGTGGACTCAGACGGGATGGGGAACGTGTATGTCAGGGCCACGAGACCGTCGCCCACTAGATGATTCAACACATCAAATGTGACGCCTGCTGTCCTCAACAATCACTAGCATATTAGCAATATTAAATACCTAGCTATAGTTGCACTATATGTGATGTTGAGGTGGGAGGGAAACATCGGGAAAACTACATCGACGGGATCCTTTGCACTCCTTTAGTGAACTATAGATTTCACTGTCTAACTATTGGGAGATTTACTGCCGGTGGCACAGCTTACCTTTGCATATACCACAGTAATAGACTAGTTGCAGCAATATTAATACTGCTAAACATGACGTCACGAGTGTTGTTTGTGTTGCAGCCGGAGTTCCGCAAGTCAGGAGGACAACATAATATAAATTGAGATATGGATATGGCACAGTACCTTCCATATCTCATCGACCCATGCCTTCCCTGGCAGACGTCCGTTTCGCTGAACTCGCGCGGGACATCGCTTGCGACGTGCATTCCAAGACTCAGGAGGATGACAACATCCTCAAGATCCAAGAAATCTCGAGAGCATTTGTGTGTGAGTAGTTTGCACCGTTGCATTAAAGAGCGTTTTCACAGAGTATCCACAGCGGACACTATCACAAGTATTCTATCTCAATATGAAGCACGAATCCACGCTGATGACAAAATATTGTGATTAGTACCGACCAAGGAGATGAATGCGTATGCTCTCCGTGCGTCTCTTGGGGACGATGTGTATTTCGAGCCATCTACCGCCTTGCTTGAAGCCCATGTCGCAAAGATCACTGGAAAAGAAGCAGGCCTCTTTATGCCCACAGGCACGATGTCGAATCAAGTTGCTCTCAGGACTCACTTGCAGCAGCCCCCATATTCAGTCATCACAGATGCACGGGCCCACATATACCGGTAGGTTTACTTGTCGCTCGAGAAATATATTTCCAACGTTTGCCAGCATGGAAGCTGGCGGCGCCGCTTTTCACTCAGGTGCCAATAGTATTCCAATTATTCCCGCCAATGGTATGCTCCCTCCAAGTTGGACCTGCGTTTGAATGATTTTTTCTCGTGACTAGAACACCATCTTACCTGGGAGGACATTGAACCTCGTATCGTTTCTGGCACAGATGTCCATGTGTAAGTGCCGAAATAGATATCGCTCGATGGACTGCTTCAATAACACCGCCTCTGAAGTGCGCCAACGCGTATCATAACTCTTGAGAATACTTTGAATGGGACCATCATTCCACAGGACGACGTGATTAAAATTTCAAAGAACGCACGTAGTCGGGGTATCATCATGCACCTCGATGGTGCGCGCATCTGGCATGTTGCAGCAGAGACCGGATTGTCCATGAAAGAGCTTTGTGACCCATTTGAGTCTGTGAGCTTATGTCTCAGCAAGGGACTTGGTAAGACATACTCCCCAATATTCTGTCGTTGACCGATGCTCACCAATCGTGTAGGTGCACCTATCGGAACTGTCCTAGTTGGCTCGACGCCATTTATAACCAAGGCGCGATGGTTCCGAAAGCTCTTTGGTGGGGGTATGCGCCAGACAGGCTACATGGCTGGCTGCGCTGCGTACGCACTCACTTACAATTTCCCCATGCTCCCTCGCGTGCACGCCCTTGCAAAGCGGATGCAGCAGGGCCTGGAACAGCTTGGGGTTGGCATCTTGAGTCCCGCTGAAACTTGCATGGTGGGTGGTACCCTGACAAGATTAGAGAATGCCACATGAAAATGATAATGACCTTCTATTAGTTGTTCTATGACCCTTCGCCTATTGGGGTCGAATACTGGGAAGTAGTCGAGCGGGCCGCACAGCTTCCAGATCCAATTAAGCTGAATGGGTCTCGCCTTCTAATGCACATTCAAACATCGCCTCAAGCGATAGAAGACTTCCTGGAACTCCTACGTACGCTCAAAGAAGAGAAGGCTGCTGCGGGATGGAAACCCGAGAATGCACCGCCCAAGAAGAAGACCCTGTTCAGAGATGTGTATGTCAAGGCTGTTAGACCAGCGTAGATCGAATGTAAGTAGATAGATCAGCAATATGTATATATGAATCCGATATGAGTGTGGAGCTCTACCCCTTCCCGATATACCGCTGTTTTTCATACTCCTTCCAGAGTGCCTTCATCACGCTCTTCCCACCTGCGTCCAACGCACTCACCATAACGGCATCACGACTGTGCGTACCCATCATCTCGCACAACGAAAATAGGCCTGGCTCAAGCTCACGCCTCACATCCGCCCGCACGACACACAACGGGTCGTTGACAGCATCGATATGTGCAGTGACCACATATGCAGCGTGCTTAGCAAACGGTTTTGACAGGCTCTCCGCCTTCTGCTCTGCACTGGGCTGCATATGTACGCGGGGAACGCTTTTGGTCGTCAAAGAAGTGAAGAGCCGTGCAAGTGTACGAGCTTCTGGCACACCTAAAGGCTCAGATGGCGCTATCCACGATGGGAGGGTGTCGGTGACGATGCGGCTCTGCTTTGCAGCTAGCTGGGACCGTAAGCTACGTATGCATGAGACCAGTTGGCGGAGGACCATCCCTAGATGTGGCAAAACATGGACGACAAGATCCCGCCGCAGCCGAACAAGTGCGTTTAGGATGGTGGTGGATGTGTGGAAGACTGCGGGTGTGGTGGTACTGTCATGTGTTGGAGACCCGCAGAGGATTTTAGAAAGCAGGGAATGGATGGGACCCGGGTCAACTGAGCGAAGAGCTGCAGGCTGCGGTGAAGCGTCAAATTAGGGTTAAGGATAGGGTGTACTAAGGCGTACCCTATCTGAACATTGTCGAGCCACAAACTCAAGGCAAGCTAGCTTCATGTCCACAGGACCCGCGAAGAATTGTGCGTGTCCAATAAAGAGGTTCAGACACTGACTGAAAAACGCCTGAACCACCTTCAAAGTCCCTACAATAAAGTAAGGATGGTGCTCAGGAATATTGGAAGATGTCTCATATACCTTGAGGTGCATCACACAACAGGACAGTGGCCGCATGCACTAAACGCACGCATTGAGCTGGAGGAAATCGTGTGCTTTCGAGTGCCTCATATACTGTGCCCAGTATATGTGAGAAATCATCGACCGAAAGATGTTTGCACCCGCTTGAGACGACTTCATCCAAGGATTTGATGTTTCCTATGTTCACCTCAACTTAGACCAATGGAGACGAACTGAACAAAAACAACCCACCAGAAAATACAAATACCCCTACTGCTAGGTCAAGATGCATCCCGCGGTCGACATCAGGCAAACAACGCAGTTCCTCAAAAAGAAGTTCCAAGATTTCTGCAGAAGACTTGCATTTTTCTCTGTTTCGCATGAACGCGACTGTGATTTGTTGGCTGTACCCAGATGTTAAAGTACCTGAGAAACAAAAAACAAGTTAGGACTAACAAATGTAAGGAAGCCTGAGTACTTGCTGGCAACGCCTAACCAACGGCCAAATGAAAGGTGGCGCGCCCATGCTTTGATAGTACCGCTCGCGGGGAGCGTGTTAATGACGTCAGAATGAGAGACTGGAGTGAGTGCAGCATGCAGTTCTTTTATTGATGCAATTATCAAGTCGGGAAGACTGTTATCATTGTTAGAGAACAATTACATTTATATGGAACGACGAACAGACGCACCTGGAAACAGAAAAATCTTGCCTGAGACGCTCCACAAGCTGGAGTACAAATAACTTGGGAACACCTTCTTCATCTAGAAAGCCAGACTGCGCAAGAGAGCAAAATATAGAAGCACACGCAGCTGAGGCAGAAGAGTCTTTATCTGATGCTCGCAGGAGCGCACTGCTCGGGGGTAAGGGTAAGCAACCTTACAGCAGGGACAGGTGGAAGACATACACGATATAAAGTTCTGCAAGATTTATCGTGGCCTTTTTTAATGCCGCATTATCAGAAACTTCCATACTCATAAGGTGCTTCACGTAGTCCCTGGCGCTCTGCCAGCGCACGTCAGCCAGAATTAAAGCAAGGACATGTAGGCATACTTCGTGATCAGACGTGTTCAGATACCCGAGTTTCCCCATTCGCTGAAGGAATATACGTATATGCACGAGCGTTTGCTGCACATCTTCCAGGTCCCTTCCTTCGTCACGCTTACGTTTGCCCTTCGTGGTCTTCTCTCTGGTGGTTGCATGCAGCAACAACGAAATAGTGACATCCCCCACCATTGCCCGGAGCACAAGCTCCACACGAGCCTGTTTAGTGAGGTACTCCGGGGGAACATGTAAGAGGAGGCAGTAGGTGCTGCTGAGCTGATCCAAGGCAGAATCTTTCAGAGAATCAGGCGAGGACGTGAGGTATGCAAGAACCGAAGCTGTCGTCGTTAAGTGGTAAGTATCAAGATGGAAAAGGGGAATCAGAACAGTGGATAATCTTACTTCGTATGTTCCCCATTTCCCAGAACTGTGCATTGTGCAAAACACTCCAGAGGACATCTTTTGGCTGCAAGCCCTGAACATCTACGCGACGAGTAGACGTGGGCGAAATAGAAAATATAAGTTTGATAAGGCGATCGAGGGAAGATATAGATCCTTGGGCACTGCATGGTTGAGGTGTACATCAGTCAGTAGAACCACAAAGGAAGGATCAAAGAGATAGCACATACTCTACAAGATCTAACCACCGCTCAACAATTAGGAAGAGTATCATCAACCTGCCCGTGTGCTCCACTTGTGCTTCAATATATGTCAGGGCAACATCCAACACAGTCTCCACTTTTACATCGGTTTCTGATCTAGAAGACCATGCAAAGAGAAATCGCAGCTAAAAACCTATCAGGTCCTTCCAACAAAAGAGAAGAAGAAAACAGACGATTTCAAGCACTAGCTCATCCTCCGCGCCCTCTTCCATTTTGGCAACCTCCAATAGTCCCTGCACACATCCTTGTTCTCCGCCACACCTCCAAGCCGGTAGATGATACGCAAAACGAAGAAGCGCAGCACCTGTCATTTGGTCTGCCCAGATTATCTTTGACGTCCTGTTACAAAGAAGCGAGCGAGCAGCTTCGATGGCCCATACGCCCGCCTCAAGTACAGCCTCGCGCACCTCGGCAGTGACGAATGAAGATGGGAGGTTCGACAGGAACAGAGCCGCGAACTTGAGAGTGAGAGAAAGTGAGAGTGCACGTACGTCTACTTCCCGCATAGCCTGTGTAGGCGCTGGACTCGCAGATGGCGAATCGGACACACTTTTCCGTCGCTTTTTACGCGGCCTTTCTTCCATCTCGCCAATGATTATGAGTGAAGAAAGGTTTTGGTAGGTATTGAAAGTATTTTTGAGAGTCTGGGTAATCTGAGCTGCCTCTTTTACTTGGGTGGGTGTAAGGAATGTGCGTAGCGCTTGTGCGAGCGAGGAAAAATGGGTGTGCGCAAGAATGGCAGAGGTGCGTGCGCGACCGTAGAATTCTTGTGGTGACACAAGGGATCTGATGGAAGAAAGAGAGGTACAGGCGTCAAAGAGTGCATGGCTGTATGCGTGTAACGTGCGCGTCTTAGAGTGAAAGTCGAGGAGGAGGTTAAGAAGTACGTTGGCCGATTTGTGTGCGGAGGGAGATGGGCGAGTCTGAAGAAAGAATCATCAGGAATGGCAGACATATTGATTTGACAGAAAAGACGAACGAAGAGGTAAAGCTCACCAAAATCAATCGAGGAAGCACCCTTCCTACAACAGGCTCAATCACATCGTAATCGACCCTCGCGAGCGCAGCCAACACGTCCAAAGCCAAACGTACCACTTCTTCCTCCGTTTTTTCTTCTTCCAACACCTGCACCGCATTCTCTCTGACTGTCTCCACCTCCACCTCTCCCACAGCCTGACTTGCGCAAATGCGCTCGCTTTCAATAATGCCGATCAATCCCACTCTTGCTTCCCAGCTCAGATCGTTCTCAGCCAATAACTTGAGGCACGACGCGAAGAATGCCATGGATGTCATTCTCATGTCGTTTTCACGGTTTTGTATCTTACTTTGGGAAGCGGGGAACAAACTGGTGCGGTACCGCCGCAGGAAGTACGTGTGGGTACTGAAGAGGCGGGGTAGAAGCGAGATTGCAAGATTTATTGTGGAAGGTGAATTGGGCGAAGAGGATAGGGCGGTGAATAAGCTCTCAGATGAGGGGGATGCACGAAGGGTATCGAGAGAGAACAGAGTCTCTGTTCCCGCGACGTATACTGCTTTATTCAACTGTGGAGACAGATGGGATGATGGCGAGATTGCATGAATCCAGGATGAAAGATGGGATTGAAGGAAGGTCGCAGTGAGCTACACAAATATCTTAGGTTTCTCTAACACATAAAAATAAAGGCACTACCCACCTTCTTCTTGTTCCCCGCATTTCCTAGTGCTTCTCTATACGAAGATACGATTACTTCACAGATATCTCCCAAAATCTCATCGTCAACAAGCTCAGCAGAGACATTCAGTACAGCGCCGAAGCACTCTAATAGCATCTCTACGCCGATTTTGTGGACACCTAATGGCCACAGGACAGAGAAGCACGGACGCACGAGCACAAGAAGCTCTTTCGCCTCTGCAATTTTCAGATCCCTTAGCAGCGTGAGGACGGATATGATTATCGGTGCGAGCGGTGTACGATTGAGAAGAGAACCAAGCCAGACCTTGAGGCTGCGTGCGCCTGCCCCTACGCTGCTATCTAAAACCTTGTGAAGAAGGGACCAGTACCGCGCATCAATTACCGGGTTATCGCTGATTTATCGGTTGTTAATACCAATGTTGCACTCTGCATAAGCCAACGCACCTGGTTTTTGACTTGTCTTTGAGCAGTCGTGTGAGTATGAACTCTGCGATGAGCTCGTGTTTATTTTGAATGTGGATAGTAGCATCATCCCATGCTGCACTAGCAATTTGGATTTTTAGTGGGCTCTCTGGATTAGGTGGATCTGTGGGGGCTTTTAGGAGCCTAACGAAAGACTGGGCGGACAAAGGTGTTGTCATTTCAGGCCATTCTAGTATGAGACGATGAAGGAAAAGTTATATCTCTCACGTGATGCCATCATATGTTAAATTCATTGAATCATATATATGAATGCACGTCAAGTAGGCAATCAAGAGATTAATAGAAAATAACGACGTATATATGTGAATATGAATTCAACCTGGAAAATGCGTCAATATTAGTAGTACTTGTTGCGAAGCTGAACGAATGCTACCCCCCATAGAGGGGTCAATATGATGTCGAAGCTTATTTTGAGCCCATCCAATTTTATTGTTGTCTGCTGCCTCTCTTTGCTACTCAACATGTCTGCCCAGAGCATAGCTCGCTGGAATGCCATTCCCATGTCTCGACCTGATACAGACACTCAAGAACAAGCACAAAGCCAAACTAATACTATGAAGGTACTCTGCCATATTTTCTGGCACGATTAAAATACCCCTACTGCCCTCCCGTGCATCCATCCCAGCGCTCTCACCAAGATGTTGATGATGACGATGATGGCGACGAAGGCGTTTCGCTAGTCTCAAGGTCACCATCGCCTACTCCCAATACAATGGACATTGAAAAATATGACGAATATGTCCAAGGTCCAGAAAGGGAGGTTATCACTGTCGAGACCAAGATCAAAAGTACCAACAAGGGCTTTGCAATGCTCGCAAAACTCGGTTGGTCGGAGGGCCAGCCGTTGGGACTATCACCAGACGGTAGGTTTGATCATTCTGGTCGGGAACTACATCACTACAATCACTAATCCTTCTGCTGTAGCGCGCGTCGATCCTGTACCGTTTCATGTGAAAAATGATTTGACTGGACTAGGAAAGACGACTCAGGATTTTCGAATGATTGAAACAACAGTTGCTGAAAGGCGCAAGTTGGACTCTGAGCGACAACGAAAAGAAACCGAATATCAACGAAAAGCACGAGAGGTGAGCTCAACTGCACCAACGATATCGCAGAGCATACTGATATTGTTTCAGGACGATGCTGCCCGTCGGGCTGCGCTTAAGTCAGAAATTTCAGATACCCTCAAAGCGTTCTACTGTTCGCTTTGTGAGAAGCAATTCCAGAATGTCGCACAGTACGATGAACATACAAACTCTTACGCCCATCACCACAAGGCGCGCCTCCGGGATATGCAAGCCAACACGCGTATGACCACCCAAGAAGATGTCGATAAGCGTAAGGAGAAAGAACGCAAACGAGAAGAAAAAGAGCTTCGCAAAATTGCCAAGGCTGCTGGGATAAAGATGACAAAGCCTATAACTACACCAGCTGTCGTGCCTCCTGTGCAGACACCTGCTGTTGCAGAGGCGTCACTTTCCTCCGAGGTACAATCAAGCAGCTTCAAGAAAGCTGGCTGGGCAACTGTCTCAGCACCAGTTGAGGCTGCAACTGGTTTCAAGCGGCCAGGCTGGGCATCTTTGGATTCCAATGCATCCTCCGCGCCTTCTGCACCACTTTCACCACCACCGCCGCCAGTGGTTAGTTTGCCTCCAGCTTCTCGCAGCGCAGCTACACCCACGTTTCGCACTGGTGGCTGGACATCTCTTGATGTTAGCAGCTCTCAGTTCCTCACCCCGCCTCCTCCCAACAATACTGCACCACCACCACCTCCGCCACCTAATGTAACTCCGCCTCCTCCCCCAGTTACTTCTATGAATGCACCCCCTCTAGGTGGTGGACCTCCATTCTCGCCAGCAAATGTGCGTCCTCCTAGCGTCCCCCTCCCTCCCTGCGCGCCCCCGCCTAGTGGGCTACCCCCCTTCCCTCCTACAACAGGCGGCTGGGGACCGGCTGCGCTTGTCTCAGATCCTAGGAACCAGAGTTTTGCTCCTGCGCCGACGTTCTCCCAACCCACACCTCCAGTAGCAGCTTCCCCACCTATATCAACCAGTCTAAAGGCTACGGTTCCCCCGCCTGCTGCTCCTCAAGCAAAATCAGGCTGGCAACAGTGGAAGCAAGGCTCTGGGTCGAAACGGAGATAGAGGACATACATATATCTCCGTGTCATTTACTATGCTGATTATGTGTTATGTTGCTCAGCTCTTGGCATCTGCATCTGCAAAATATAAGGATGGAGCTTTTGGTTCCGCGGAAGTACTGGCACTCGCTTACCTGGCGATCGCAGCATGACGTTGAAACATCATTTGAGCCTCGCCGCCAACCGGATCTCGCCGATGTCAGCTTTCTTGTAGATGAACCTCAGCTGGAGTCTGAGACAGCCCTGAACCTTCGGTGTTTCGTGATTCTCTGCTGAGCCATTTTCATTTCCACCTATCTACAATATATAATCTTATGATGACTTTGGAGTGGTGTCCACCCGCGTGTGTATCGCGTGGTCGTGTGCCACGGCGCAAACCTCGAGCCCACCGTTCCGCTGCGTCTGCTAGATTACTATGTTTTACTCCTGGAGCGGCTTCAAGTCTCTCCATCTTGCTCCATCTCTTACAACATACTCCCCGTCTCAACAATATAATGCGCTCCACCTTGCTTTCCCGGTATCGTAAATGTCCAAATCGAACTGCACCACCATGAGGTATGGATATTTACCACAAGGGTCAACGTCATTCGCACACCCACAAAATATGAATTCCAGTCTGTCCTGAAATTTTAGCCCCCTCCGGAATCTTAGATTCATTGCTTCTCTTACATGGGCTTTTCCGCTGGCTAACTCGGATATCGGCGCCAGTACTTCTGCTTTCTCTTCAGGTATTTTTCTGCCCACCTGGTCTAATTCTTCATATATGCTGTTGGGTCAATATGATTTGCACGAGTTCCCAGTACGTTGTATTGGTATCTTCAAATTTATCCGGATGACTAGCCTTAATTGTTTTCCGGGTAGTCTGATATTTCAAGCCTCAAGCACCAGCGCTATGAAGTTTTTTCCGACAATTCGAACATAGGGTAACAGGACCGTGTGCCTTCGATACTTAACGCAACCAACCAGGCCTTCCATCCGTTCATGTTAAAGCGTAAACGTTCACGTCATTCATTACCCGCCAGTTTCAATTTCTGCTTCATCTTACATCAAGTTACACACCACGGCTTTTCAGTAACAATAGCCAACTTCTCACTGTGCACACATGAGCGGTACTTCGCGATCCCTATGACTCATTCGATACGACCACATTCACTTTTAGCACCAGCCATTGTGCGAGTTCCAATTTCCGCTGCATGCAGCCAACACCTCGCATTCGAATGATCTTTTAGCTCTTTGGCTCTGCAATGTACCATGCACGCAGACTCGGATGCTATCCTCGTAGGACAGGATAAATAACAATATCATACTACATATTGATGCACTTTCCCCGCTAACAAGGCAATTCCGACTCCGAGTACATGCAGGGAGGCCTAAAGCCATCAACTCCAGGTACTTACACAGGAAAAGATACTTCGGCAAAGATATCAGGCAATCAAAAACAGGTGCTCACCGTGACATGGCGGCGGAAAAATGGATGCTGTGTCTAAAATTCTGATACTGTACGCTACCGCTTTACCCCTTATGCTGCGAGTACTAAGTTGGAGAAAATGTCCACGATAAACTTCTCAAGAGTCCAGGGTCATTATTAGGGCCTTGGCAGCTGGTTTAAGACGCTGCTCAATGACGATTCAATAACGTTGAGCGTCGAATGCTGGCTAGATGATTACCACGTTATTCTTGCCCCTTTTCACTGCAGGTTCAAGTTGCACTGGCATTTTCAACATGCAGATGAGATCTCAGAGCTCACGAGCGTTTTGAAGCACCGAAAATACCAGTGCCAACTGGAAACACCAGTGGCTCTCAAATGGCTTATTACCATCCTTCGGCGAGTGGGTGAGCAGCAAACAATCCAGGTTCAAGACTGGCAGACATTTGAGCTCGCGACGGCGATGAATGTTGAACGTCAAACCTCGGTTACCGGCGAGGATTTTGAGCTAGCGAAGCCCAGGAAGCTTGACTCCATGTGCACCTCCAATGTTATTACATCCCCCAAACGACATCACATCTTCACTACGTGGAATCAAGGAATCGAAGGGTATCGAGCAGGCATGGTCTACAATTGTGACGACCATCGGTCACGACTAGAATTAACTAACTACATTGCTGTTCTTTAATTTTGGTGTATGTATGTACGTTTGCTTGCGAGAGAGCGAAGAGATGAAGAGTAGCACAAATTCTGAAGGTTATAAAGATCAAGATGACAGTCACAATTAAAGGGGAACAATACGCGGGGGTGAAGAGGAAAACTCTACTAACAACCCGACGAAGCCACGCAAAAATGTCAACCAGATACGATAAGCGACATCGCAAGGTAGAGAAGACGAATTACTCCGACTCGCTGCCCGAGCTGTCGTCTGAAGAAGAGTCTGATGAATGATCGCTATCGTTCTGATGAGCCAGCGCAGGTGCAGTGTTAGGTGTGGCCAAGTTGTTATCTTCGAAGAGTCGCATTCGCTCCTCCAGCTTGCGGATCTTCTCAGCTTCAGCAGTCTCGTCCATACTCTTCCGTTTAAGGCCACCAGTACCCGTGCCCTTGCCAGTTCGATTCCGTTTCTGCGTTGGCTGCCGCAGAGGCCGAAGCACAAAGTTGTACAACTTTGTGAGAACGTGCGGTGGTAGTATGTCGATTTCAAGTTCGATCTCCTCGGTACTCTGCTTGAGTTGTTTATCAATATGATAGTACATATCTCCCGATTGACTTACATCACGAATTTCGGGAACACCCTCATGAATAATTTGGATGACCTTCTCAAGCTTGACACCATCAAGACTGGTGATGGCCTCACTCAAGTCCTTCTTCTGCTCAAAGGACAGCGCGTCGTCCTCAGCCATAGGCTTCTTTGTCGTGGTCTTACGCTTGTTCCCATTGGTCGCCGGTGCTGCCTTGGGCGCGCGTGAAGCAGCCGCCTTCGAAGTAGAAGCGACAGGAGCCTTCTCTTTCTTCTCCTTTTTCTTCTTCTCCTTAGCTGGCTTGGCCTTCAGGGCCATGAGATTACCGCGCATTGACTCGATTTGAGCCTCCATGGTGGCGATCCTGCCTGTATATATAAAATACATTAGTGAGTGAACAGACTGGCTATGTGAGATCCACCCACGATTACGTTCTTCCTCCGACTCCTCATCCTCGTACTCCTCCTCTTCATCATCACTTGCATCTCGAAGAGGTGGTAGATTCTTCCACTTCTCGTCAAACAACCGCTGCAACTCGATTCCTGCTTGATTGACGGGTGTCCCAGCGGGATTGAACAAGAAACAGTTACGGATCATAAGCTTGAAGTCATCAAAAAACTTCGAAGCATTGGGATACTCTCCGGCCTCAAGCTTCTTCCGCATGGTAGACATGTCCATGGGCCTCTTGATAACCTTGTAATATGTCGGAATATCAAGCTTCACAGCATCTATAAGATTTTGTAAGTGATCTCATCACAAGCTATTGACTCTAGACATACCGACAGGCTCATAGAACGGAGCAGCAATCGTCTGATGTTGCTTTCGCTGAAGATCACTCAAGATCCTCCCACAATATTTGAGCTGCTCCCCAGTGCCATCGTCTTTTGGCACCTTAACCTTGCGCATCTTTTTCGGCACATCGGCATATGGTAGATCTTTCGGAGGTGGTGGATGGATTTCGCGTTTCGGACGTGCGGATGCCTGTTCGGCCTCATTGCGCCGAATGACAGGAACTGAAGTTGAAGGACGACGAACAGGTGCTGCCGCGGCTTTCTTAGGTGGGGCTGGTGGTGGTGGTGGAGGGGGCGTGGCAACTTTCTTGACAATAGGAGGCTTCGGCTGCAACAATGAGTCGCGCACGCAGCGCTCATCAAAAGATGACATACCTCAGCTGGAGGTGGAAGCTGCTTGATTTGCTTATCAAAGACAGCCTCGACGTGTTTACCTGCCTGAGCAATCACATGGTCCGGGCCATTAAATGTGATGCAATTGCTGAACACCAGCCGTACGTCAGAGATGAACTCCTCGGCGCTGTAATAGCGTGGAATGTTGGGACTGGTCTCCGGCTTGACAGGATTAGATGCCAATAGCTTGCGCTCGATGGTGCCGAGGTCCATCGGGTTCTTGATTATGGTTGGGTAATGGGGAATATTAAGAGCGACAGGATCCACAGGATGCACAAACGCGGAAGCATCCTTGAGTTTCTTAAGCGAGCGTACGGTCGACAGACAAAATCTGTGTTGGACAGGGCTGAGGGTCGATACGCCGTTGCCCGTAGGTATGGGCACTGGGGCTGGACTTGATACAACGGTGTCACCGTTTGTTTGTACAGAGGATGCTGTAACAGGAGGGGGAGAGGCAGTCTTCAGGGTCGAGAAAAAGAAAGGGATCAGCACGCCTGTACGGCGCACACCAAGGAAAATGCTTACATTAGCAATGGACGCCTGATCGGCATCTGAATATTTACGCGCGCGCTTAGCTGGAGGTGGTCTGACTTCATCGTCGTCGACAGCGTCGAAGCGCTGCTGAGGAGAATCGAAGTTGGAAGTAGCACGCGATGTTGGTGGGCCAGTAGAACCCACACGACCTGGTGACGAGTGGTGTGCTGTGTCATTGGAGTGACCGTTGGTAGTAGGGGGGGACTGGTCCATATGGACATCTCCATCGGCGTCAGCGGTGTGTACGCCGTTGATACCGTTAGTTGTCGGAACCTGATCTAAGTCATCGACTGTTGTCTCCTCTGCCATCTTTACATCATCCAACAATTGGCCCTCTATTGGTCTTGGTGTTCCGCTCGGAGGGTGAATGGGGATGGAAGCTGTTCCGATAAGAACAAAGACAACAAACAATAGAACTGACAAAGAACTGACCTGGATCAAGTGGAGTGGAAATTTCTACACAGGTTGAGAGCGTGTCGAGGACTTCAGACTTTAGAGAAGGATTATTAGAGTCTGAAATCATTTGGTCAAGTTTCAGGTCTACAGAATTTGTGTTACATTTTCAAGTCAGCTGGAGATAAGTAATTAAGTTAGGGATCGCGTGCACCATTGACAACATTGTCGCCATTGACGGCGGTACAAAGAATTGATTGTTGTTCGGTGTTGGTCGCGCTGTGCTCTGTCGCGTTCATGGGTGGCGCGTGACTAATATGTCACACAGCGTGACGTTTTCAGAGGAGAGGAGATTTTGGATTTGGGGGAATCGGAAGCCAGCTATTGGGTCTTTATAGGCGAACGGAATTAAGGTTTGACCCTGCGCAGGGGCCACTAAAAATTACTCACACCTTATATCTCACGTAGAGTAAAAAAATTGAAACTAATTCCTGCTTTAATACCCACAACCACATAAGTCTGATGCTCATCCTTCCTCCTCTTCCCCTTCGTCCTCTGAAACGTTCGCAAATACGGGTTTGGGCTGGTTTTGTCGCCATGCTGGTTAAATCCAAAGTAACGCCACGTCAGCCGGCTGATAAAAACAAATAACCCAAAACAATTCTTTTCACACTCCGCTACGGCATCTCCAATTGCCGCAGCCCCTCCCTCCGCAGCCCTGCCTACTGTTAAAACATGCTGCTCACCTGAAGTCCATTGAGGGTCCTCGTCTGCCATCTTCGCATACTTGAGCAATGCTTCCCGTGGCTACAGTTGTCAAAGAAGTATGAAAGAAAGAAAGAAATAGTCAGCCACCCTGGAAACCATCAAACAAAAGAAGACAGGAAGCACGTGATTAAGACACCGCAGCGCGCGCACAATAATGCGCGAGAATATCAATATCATGCTGCGAAGCGGCGAAAAGAAAGTCGAAAACACAACCACTCACATCTTCGTCGCGTGTCGTATCCCGCACCAAGTTCTGCACAACGTGTTGTGTCGCACTCGCACCAACCCGTCCTCCCCGACCTGGCCCTGTTACCGGCAACTCCGGCCTCCTGCTCTTCCTCGGGTCCATCCGGTCCTTTTCCCGCTTCCTTTTCATTCCCTTCACTAATCCCTCTCCATCTTTGAACATTGGCAGGGCATGCGGTGTCAAGATCGTTGGTGCAGCAAGTGCGTCCGACAAATCCTCGATCGTAGGTCGCTTGGGGGCTCCCTTTGACAGTAATAGTTTCGCACCATTCAACGACGTCTCCGGCGAATACAGTACTGCAATAGTACCGTTGGCAAGACCTGTAATGATTTGATTTATCTTGGAATGCCAGACCACTTTGACTGGTGTCGTGTCCATATCAATCTCCCTCACCACACTGAGGTTCTCTCGGCCGAGCAACGTTAGTTTGCCTCGTCCACCCTTTGTGGATGCTCCGGTGCCTGTTAGGATATGCTTTTCATCAGGGCTGAATACAGCATTCGTGCCAGGATACAATGTCGTAGCTCCCAAATGTGACGCGAGCGGTCGTTTAAAGGCCCGTAAATCCCACACTGTGCCCAAGTCAGCCAAGTATATCAGTAAGTCCGCATTCGTACGTACGCTTAACAGTGTCATCCCCTCCTCTCGTCAGCACTGTTCTCCCATCAACAGAAAAGACCAAAGATCCAACATCTGTGCCTTTCGTGTGTGCGCCCTCAATCGTCATGTTTGGCCTCACAAAATTTGATGATGCCTGCCACATATGCAGTGCCCCATCGACACAGGCTGAGAACCATCAATGATTACTTCACTTCGCGATCAAAGCGGGTCTAAATGGACATACCGCCTCCAATCAGCGTTCCGTCGGTAGAGTAAGCGCACGTCGTCACTTTGGTCCGTGCACCACGTTCTTTTGATTTGACAACGATAACGGATTTCTGTTTCCGTTTGTTCTCGACATCCCATATTCTATTCCGTAATGTCAGAAATTGTCCATTGATAGCGGCGTGAGAGCTTGCCTAATAGTTGAGTCTGCCGAGCTAGTGATAAAATACTGCTTGTCCTTCGGATGCCACATACAACTTGAAAGTTCCCCAACGTGTCCACTATAAAATATGTAGAATAAGTACGCATGCTTGTGAGTGGTATAAAGCGGGACGTACGCGGTGTGCTTCATGTCTCTAATATACATATCACCCTTAACAAACGTTGCTCTGAGGTCATTCAAGCTATTCTGTTCTGCAAGAGGATAGATTAAACTTACTTCTCCTCACCCTCTCGATCAAACAGCTTGGCTTGAATTGTCCCTGAAATTACGAGGAACTGCTGGCCATCGTTGGAGTACTTAAGATCGTTGACCTGTTTTGGAATGTCAAATACATCCTTTTCTTCGCAAAGCCAACGCACGTACATAGTAACTGCCTGCAGGCTCCCACGTCTTGAAGGACCTTGTTTGCGTCGTCATTCCACCAAAATCCCATAACTTACAGTCATAATCATGCGAACCGCTCAAAACACGTGCACCGCTCGGATCTACCGTAAGCGCGGAAATCACCTTGGTATGCTCTTTGAGTGTTGCCTCGTGTGTGATCGGGAAATCGGGGGTTGACAACGAAGGAGCGCTAGGGTCGTATTCTGGCTCGTTGTCGGCAGAGCTTGCATCATCTTCGTTGTTTTCGTCGCCAGCGTCATCAACATCCCGTTTGAAAAAGCCTGGTTGCGGAAGGGAAGGCCCGGGGTCATCCGAGTCTTCGTCAGATTGAGAAGGTGCCCGAATGGATACTTTGAAAGGCCCTGATGCAGGTATCAATGGCTTTGCCTCCACTTTGGGCTGCTGAGCGGAAAAAATGTATTAGAGGACAGTGGCAACCGAAAAACGATGAAACTGACCACCAGCTCCTCACGTTTCGTTTTGTCGAACCTGTTGGGATCAAGCTCGCGCTTTTTGGCAGCCTTGCCGAATCCAACAATGCCCATCGCAGAAAATACGTCCATGTCGGCCATTGTGTCAGAGCTGATAGCACTGACTGTCGGTGTTGATCTGTGGAATTGGAAAGATTACAGCCACAACCTTAAGGTTACTCCCACAAACAGCCTGAAATGGAAACCCCGCCTAACTGTTGTCTGCTTTAAGAACGCTACACTAAGCTTGTCCTTCAACGTTTAACCATATTCTGACCAGAATATAACCTACTATGCTCAAACGGCAACGTCCTTCAACGCCCCCGCCATCGCTGGATGGGATTCCATTGTCAACGCCATTTCCCGATCGACTTATCAGACCCATACCACACCGTGAAACTCCAGACACGTTCTCACATGAATCGCGTGTTAAGAGACGCAGAGTACACCCTCCAGTGCTAGACGGTGCACAGAGAGGCTGGGGTAAACCACCTGCTTTGTCAGTGCCTCACGCAAATGATAGCGATGGCGAAGAAGATTGGATAGATGGGGAAGATGACGCGGAAACTAGTCAGTTCGCATTACCGGACTATACAGACTACAAGCAGGCCAATACTATGCTCCACGAGATGCATGCTCTACACCAACACAGGCTCATGTTTAACCAACCGAACTCACAACCATCGTCGCATTTATATTTACCTTCACACGTAGGCTTCTCAGCCCCTCCACCTCCTATGGCTACCCATCCACATAATCTTTGGCATCCCACTCACGGGCTTCGCCATCTTCCCTCTATTTCCTCCAATGGCAAATTATTTATACCAACACTGCCGGAATGCCCTTTGCCTGAGTTCTATTCCCATCCCCCACATGCGGCCCAAGCTCCTACTGATTCGGCTGTGCATACCCCATTGGATTTTCACGAATTCAAGTCCGTGCGAGAACGCTATGAGGATACTAATAAGTACGACTCGTGCCTTCTCTTCTTTTCATGTGGCGTTGCTAACTAAGCCCAACAGATTACTGGGATCAGTATTTCTCTCGCGGAGACGGGAACTTCAGGAAGGTCCTAATTCCGGCACTCCTGTCACAGAGCGAGGCCACAGTGACCAACACCGGAACTTACTATGAGATCGAGCCTTCAGATAGATGCTGTGGACATAGACCCATCGTATATCCGTTGTGATCGGCCTCATCATTGTTCAGTCAGCCTGTCTTCTCCATTACTGTCGCATGCTTGTCCTCGCAACCTACTTTATTTGGCATGTTCGCATCCTTTCATCTATAAGCATTCTTGGGCACATTGTTTTTACACCACTATCACAAACTGTACTATTGGGCATCGTAATTAAACCACAGATTGCAAAAGATAGAGCAATTACTACCCGTTATGTGTAGGCAATGAAACCGAAATCACACCGACAATCTATGGAAGCATCCGTAAGTCAGAGTCAGAGATCGTCCGATGTGTAGTGGAGGAGGTCCTACCCGTTATGCATAGACAATTAAAATAGATCATAATGACAATCTGTGAAAACACCCGTAACGAGTCTACTCTTGTATCTGCGTAGACACACCCTCTAGATGTAGGGAGACTTTCGTTCGGAGCATATCCGTTATCTCCTCATCCAACAGCTCGCCCAGTCCTATCCCATCTCGTGCATATCGCCAGTCGTCTGATTCCGGTATGTAATCGTAGCGCTTTGGACCACTAACAAATTTGCGTTTCATGAGTGGGCGTTCATCGGCGAAATCAAGCATGCGAAGCAAAAAAAGAAGTGTGTCAGTGTGACACATCATCAATCAGGTGGACGAATTTGACCCACCTGAGTGGGGAAGACAGCCATATTTGCTTGTTCGGCGGCTGCTTGTTGATCACGTATGTCCCATGGGTGCCTAAGTTAAGCGTTAGGACGCCGCTCTGCGGAAGAAGCAAAATAGTGAGTCAAGGGCACAACTGCGGAACCAAAATTCTGGTATGTTCGAGCATGCTTACATGGTAGTCTACTTCATACGCGTCATTTCCTACTGTGTCCAGCAAATCCTCGAGCCGTTCGAGTAAAGTTGTCATAGTCGCGTCGGAAAGTGCGTGATACCGCTCCATAGATAGATCACTGCACGCAGTATTGGAAAAAATTTGACTATTTCAAGTAGGATGGAGAAAGTAGGAGCAGACCTGACGTTGACCATGGGAGCAGGCGTGCTCAGTGTCCGTCTGCATGCGTGAAAGTGCGTCGCTAGTGGAGCCCGCGTTGTCAATGGGACATATCTCATTAGCGATAATATCCTATTTGCGGCTGCATTCTGCCAATGCAAGCTGGTGCTTTTTGGAATGCGTTGAAGCAGGTTACGGGGAAACATGAAACAGCACGGACTAACCGTGAGAACGATTTCGAATTCGAGTCTTCGATCAAGAACCCTCAAGCTCAACGTCGGATCACGAGACATCCACGAACAGTATAAAATGAAAACGTCGACCACGGTCTCTGTGAAGTTCACGCAGGGTTAAGAATTGGAAGAGTCATTTTAAACGCATTTCATCTGCTATGCAAGAAAAAATATTCTCGAGGGCTGTATTATGCATGTTGCATTATTAAAATGTGGGGAAGTACATCAAGCAGTAGACCCCTTGCCTCCTCCTTCTCGGGACGTCCACTCTAACCACGATCCTTCATAATTAAAAATGCTAGAGAAACGTGAGTGCACGTTGTATCAAAGCACAGTAGAGATGGCTAGTCTGCGATCACTTACTTCTCGTATCCATTCCTCCGTGCAATGTCGCATGCACTAGCACTCCTCACTCCACTACGGCAGTAGAACACGACTTCTTGTTGCTTTCGTGGCTTCTCGAAACCATGCTGTGCCTTGAAGGCTTGAGGCGTAAGGTGGAACGAGTTGGCAAGTACCGAGAGTGGCAGATTCACAGAGGACGGAATAGAGCCCTGCATGACCTCATCTGGCTCACGGACGTCAATCAGGTAGGCATCCTATGAAACACAGGTAGAAAAGTGGGTAGGCATAGGCACAGGCACAACGTGAGAGCGCGACGTACTGTACTCGGACTGAGGGTCTTGGGTTTTACTTGTTCGTATGTGAGTACGGGCCCTTGCCAATCCTTCTGGAGCTTGTCCTTGGCCTTGCGAGCAGCTTTCAGGGCGTCATTAGCTTTGCTCGACTCGTACCGCGCGAAGACCTGATAGGTTGGTCTCACTGATTGTCGCACGAGCAGCGTAGGGCGTGCTGTAGAGCGAGTGGTGTTGAAAAGTGCAGTTCGTAACATCCTTATATGGTACAAGTGATAAGCTGTTAAAACATAACATAATACTATCCTTCCACTGCAATCGGCTTCCCACAGAAGTCGGCAGTCACGCAAATGTCACAGCATGTCACATGTAAATTCAATAATGATATCGAGGCAACAGCATTATTATACTATCCGTTACGCTCGTTTCGTAATGGTCCACTATTTTTGTCTACAACACTCGATTCTAAAGCAATTACTTAGCTACTTCACTGGGTGTGTTCTACATATTATACTAACATATTCCAAGTGAAACGAAACAAAACCATTGAGAAATGGTGGAGATCGTATTTTCAGCGTGACACCTACGATTCAGTGTCACACATGCCGTGGCTGCCGACGTCGGATATTAAATTTAACAGCATTTCATTGTAGCTGCAATCCGTGAACAGGTGAGCGCTGGGCATTTAACTGGGTTCGTGGGGCGTCGCCGAGGCAAGCTATTGGTGTCTACTGATTCTGACTATGACGACATCCAGTGACCATATTTTTCGCTCAACACACACCTCCGGCAAGACAATCCTTCGATGTATCAATAATAAATATCTACCTCATACATTCCCTCAGTAATATTTTACACGGTCATAATGATTTGCATTCAGCTCTGTATTCCTCCGTACATACTATAGCTTGCAGGTTTACCACTAGCTAGTATAGTATCCCAATCAGTTACTGTCGAAGTTCACGAGTTGTCGAACGGGGGCAAGTGTGACTGTCCATTACTATTAGTGACATGAGTGTGACTCACGAAATAGTGGCCGAAACGAGCGTAATGAATTGGAGTAATTAGTCAGATATGTCAAAAGGCGCAGCACAGCTTCGGGATCAAAGGTCATTATCTACCGCCATGGTAGGAAATCGTCGACACGGAGGCGGTCAAACAACAACATGATGGGTCACAATTTGCCTACATGAAGTCAAGGGATCTTGGCCATGTCACTCACTCACTCCATCGTACCGTCAATCACCTCACACCGTTCGCGGGTTACCAATAATTAGTGAACCTCGTCGAGTTAGCATCGCCGGATATCATTAGCTATATACCTTCAAAGTAGCGGAGCTGAAATGTATTATCATTGTCATGCTATCACATTATTTGCCAGTGCTGGTGATGATCGATGAACCGATGAACTAGGACTTCACCCGAACTGCTGTCTTTGTAGCCCGACGACATCATGCTCAAATTTAGAAATATATGACATGACAATCAGGTAAGGCGGGGAGGCGTTTGTTTGTCTCGCTCCAAAACTAAACAAAGGCGGTGAGCCTATCGATATGGAAATAGCTCAACGATAAGCGCGTAAGCCGTGATAGGTAACTAATCACGTGATTAAGTCGCTCTTTTTGCTATTGGTTGTCGCAGAAATGCCGCAGTCTTTCCGTTCCCCCGCCAGCACTTTTTTCTTTATACCTTCATCCTCCATCTTACTTTCATCGCTCATGCCTCTCTGTGCGTCATTGACTTCAGAATTTCACCTCGGTGCTACAAACATTATATTCTAGCGGTTTTGGACACCTTTAAATTCTTAGGAGCGAGCTACCGACAGCACTCAAAGTAATAACCAGCATTGTGGTTTTTTTTTCCTTTGACACCTTTCAGCACAAGTGGGAGTGTTAGCCTCAACAAGCTTGTGCTGTGACGTGCCATTGCCTCATAGGTCGTTCTATCATCTCGCGGGCTCCATTTTTTTTGGGACTTGTCATATTTTCCAATTACATTCCTCGTCCCCGCATCTCTGTGGTCCAGGTCTCTTGCGAAAGGATCTACACGCATGTTCTCATGCATCTTGCTATCACTCTCGGGGTCCCGGATCTTGCTCAATGCTCACCATCGAGTACCTTCAAATACTCTGAGAATATGTTTCCATTCCTAGCATTCACTGCTCATCGTGGGTAGTCATGGATAACGCCAGTCGGGTGTACTAAATAAAATTTTAGGGGTGTCGGGCATACTTGTTTGATAAGTGTCGAGCGGGGGTCAGTTCCCATCATGGTAATCTGATCATGGGGCACATGTGATTCTCGAACCATCCGACGGGCTTGGGTACCCGGACTCTATGACTGATGCAACTCCTGGCGAGCATGGCCATACGGCCGAAATTGCACTGATCAGACGAACCATACGCAGGCCAGTTCTCACCTATTTCCCTCAGTACGTTCCACGCGGCGACACCAATAGGCTGCCGTGTGAGCGTTGTTCACCAGATGTGATCCACCTGTTGACGTGGCGCTGCCTTCAATTGATCTCCCGTTCCAGCTGCTGACGCAAATGGTGATCTGTCGTAATTTCGATAGTGGTTCTGTGATGGCCCAGGGACTTCCTTTGAATATCCGATTCAGGTATGACACCGTGACACAGCTTCTGGATGACACACCTTGAAACCATGGGTACCAATCTGATATACCCAAATCTCGGCAATACCCGAGGACTTGTCCCACTTTGAAAGTAAAATCTCGTGATTCGCCTCCTTGCTTCACACCTTCTGGGACGGTCACCTTGAGCTCTTGAATTCACCATGGATATGAACTCTACTACTACGATGTCTAGTGATATGATGATGACACCCTGGTTACATTTTACTGGTGGAGACTACTTGATTTTTAAGACTTGGCAGCCTGAGTCGAAAGGTGCAATTGCCGGCGCTTCCATCGGCCTAGTTGTATTCTGTATTCTTGAACGTTTTATCATGGCGCTTCGGCGTCAAATGGAAATTCAATGGGGGTCAAGGTTAGCCATACTTCACAAGGCACGATTACTGCTGATTCGCTTTGGTTAGGGCGCTTGCGCTAATGCAACGAAATCCAAATGATGCTGACGATAGACCTTCTGATAAGATGGATGGGACTGAGGAAGGATGCTCCTCTCTTCCAATTACCCCAGTAAAAGGCCGCAGTCGCCTGGGGCTTGTGCCTCCGTTCATTCCCATGCACGATATCACAAGGGGGATATTCCAGGTCTTTCAAGCACTCTTTTCGTACGCCTTGATGTTGGCCGTCATGTAAGTCCCGCAACGCACGCCATCCTAAGGAGTTCAACTTAGAAAAAAATAGGACGTTCAATGCTGCATATATCATATCCATCATCTTGGGTCTTGGAATAGGCGAAGTTCTGTTCGGGCGAATTGGTCGCCTGAATGGAGGTCGAGTTTGAATGTATTGAAGTCTACCTGACCAATAATTCGGTTTAGATGATTTTTTTGCTGGGTCCTTGCTATCAGTCGCTTTGTGTGGGTAGCTTCATGGTTGCCAGTTGTATGTTAATCTTGACACCTCTCATTCTTTCTTAAAATCCAAATTTTGTCTAGTTGGGGGTACAGCATACCGCTATGTAGGACATTTGTATCTAGGACAGAGGACTTCTCAATCTTGTAACCTGACAGTCAACTATGCAATCCATATGGTACCCTGACAGTGGGAACCCGATCCATGTTCCAGGGCAACTCACATCCTATGTACATAGTCATGCGATCGTCACGCATTGGGCGGTCGGACTTCCATCGGGATGGTCCGGATGGTATGATTTAAATTCCAATCAGCCATTATTATGCCAATGGGTCGGGCTACCGGTTTTCGCTCATTTTCTGAATTCAGCTTCACTAACACATCGAGGTCAGGCAAATAATGGTTGGGCTCAGCGGGACCGAGCATGAGCTCTGTTCGAATGAATACTCGCGAGATTGCCGGTGGGCTGATTGAATAACCATTTTATGAATATTGAAGCTGGTAGTGGGTACTCGTCTATGAGTACTCAAATATATACTAAAAGAACGAGAGGACTCTATTAAATTCTAGAAGTGGAAAAATCTGCAAGTAAGCTATCCCTTTGGCAACGTGACGCGTCACAGGTGGTCGGCGTCACAAAATCAAGATTTCGAAAAAAATAATTCTACGAGCTCCATCTACTACGAGGTGTCTACCTGCGCCCGTATATTCTCGTGGTCTCCCGCAGCCACCAGCCAATGCAAATCTTCTCTGTACATTGGAAACACGATATTTTGTATTATCAGCAGCCAGAACAACAGATCTAATAGGCTCCGGCGAGTGCCGGTTGCTATTTTTCAAAACGTCACACACCTGCCAGCCGAGGTTACACATGTGGCTGAGTGTCACGCTGATTGCCTCTATCCATGCACAAAGGGATTATGGTGAAATGACTTGGCCTGATCGCTTGGCGGACTTGGAGGTGCCGGTTCCTTCCGACCATTCAGGAACAGAGGCCCAAGAACCGGCCCGCTATAAACAAAAGCAAAGAAACGTGAAAAACTTTTTTGGGAGGCTTAAATATGATAGAGCAGAGTGAGTAGACTGGAAGTAGGCCTTGAATCCGTTTTTTCGATTCTACTTTGTTCGATCATCGTCAGAATGATCTTCTCTTCCATTGCTGTCGCTGTTGTCTTTTTCACGGCTGTACAAGCCCACTTCCAGATGCAATATCCTATTCCACGAGGTCCTTTCGTTCAAGACTCTGAACCAACGTTCTGTGGTAAGTGTAAAATAGTCTAGGTGTCTGTGTATATGGCCTCATATGATTTTATGTAGATGGTTATACCAACGCCGTGAATAACCGTACCATATTCCCTCTTAGTAATGGGATCATTAACATGAATAGCGAACATCCGTTGTGGACAGGTAGGTCAAGGGGGCTGCTCTTTCTTCGCTGAAGCTGATAATTTACAAATACAGCGGAGGTCATTGTCTCGACATACCAAAACCCGGATAACTTTAGCAATTTTAATTCTAGCTCTGGTTATCAGACCGTAGTTCCATTCTTCCAGCAAAGCGGGGAGGGACTGTACTGTTTCCCTATCGATCTCGCTGCTGCAGCAGTAAATATCTCTGGAATCCAAGATGGCGCGAACGTCACCATTCAGGTCCTCTTTAATGGTGGCGACGGTAATCTCTACCAGGTAAACGGTCTTTTTTGTTTCTTTTTTTATTACTATGATTGTTGATACGAACATGGCGACAGTGTGCGGACCTGACTTTATCTGCAAACATGACAACTCCACCGGCAAACGCTTCGACCGGTTGCACGAACGTATCTGCTACGACTTCTACTAAGAGCGGTACCGGTAAGGGGGTAGAGATTGGATCAGGAATTATCGTTGCGGGGGTGCTTAGCATGGCAATGATGCTACTTTCCATTGCGTGAGAGGTTAGAAAACGGCATTTTCTCAAGGAAATATCAGTGTACTTTAGTACACCTTTTATGTATCACACATCACATGAAGTTGGCCCCTTAATGGCCTACTTAATTTCAATTGGACTGACTCCAGACTGCATGTGACGCCTTGCACCTGGCCTGAAAAAAGCTTTTCGCGTGATAACGCCATATTGTCACCCAGGGAACCTGACTATGATATACTAGCTATGGGTAGTTACATAGCGCCAACCTCCTACAATAGTTTCCCCATGGTATTTCATCTTCAAGATAGCAAAAACAACTAGGGCCCTGTCTACTGTCGCCTTCGAAGTACGCAAGATCTCGGTAACCGACTCAAGTTGAGACAGTATTGACATGGGCCAATAGCCATAAAATTGTGTCCGCTTTGTCTAGTGGTGGCCGTCACACTGCGCACGAACCCACACTCATTTCTCAGTACTACTGAACCACAATGTCTCATTGCTATCGAGTATCCCGCTGGAAATGAACCGATTGTAAATCTTATTCGAACATTGTAATATGAACCTACTTCAGACTGATTACTATCCTGCAGCTGCAGACTTTAAATGCCAATTTTAAGATTAAATACAGTGGTCACGTTAAGCCAAGCGCAGTGCACAGTACATTAAATACTTCCAACCGCTGTGACTCCAGCCTTCAAGTCAAAATGATTACAAGTAGAGCTAAAGTCTGAGCCTGATGTCTCCAAGACACGGCCATAATGGAGTCAACCTGACATGAGCCACATTTCCAGATCACCGACACGTGCTGGTGTCACTGTTTGTACCCTACCTTGAAGTCGATGCATTGAAAGGACTGTCATTACTGGACTTGATGGTTAATCAAGTCTATTACCGCTCGCCAGTGTAGTGGAATATGTTAGAGTTTGGTATTCCACCCTTCTCGTTCGCTGCTCGGATAGTCCCGACTACGTATAGATACCTACGTCGTAGACACTCGATACAGCGTCGTTCTACAGCTCTAATAGAATATAGCGCATCAGGGGGGGGGACATTGCTACTTAGTTATATTTACTACCCAAGCTTCATATAATTTTTTTTTTTTTTTTTTTTTTTTTGTTCCGTTCGGACCCTATGATAGACATTACATGCGTATATCTAAGATATAGCGTGCGTGGAGGGGTGTAAGGTGGGAGGCGGAGTATAGAGTTAAGTAACGTGACGTTATAGGCCTGTGCTTATGTAATAAAATATGGATTACTAAGCTATGTCCACTGAAAGATGTGTTTTGAGCGGAACGTCAGCAATCCTGGACCAGTGACTTTCTTTTTACTTCTTGCAATAACATCATGTCCGGTCTGGACGACGACTACGATATACAGGATCCAATTCATGAAAACGAAGAGGAGGACAACGAGCAGCAGTCACCACCAAGGGCAAGTGGGATGTCTCGAGGATCCATTTATGACGCATTAGATGGCGAGGATGAAGAAGAGGAAGACGAGGATGATGAGGATGAGGAAGACGAAGAACCTGGAAGGGACCGTGGGCGAAAGCGTGCAAAGGTCTGTGCCCTTGTTGACGTTGACTTGCACCACTGTGTGTATTAATCTATTGCAGCACCGGCACAGACGCAATGCTGTCAATCGTTTCCTTGATGTTGAGGCCGAAGTCGATACCGAGGAGGAGGAAGAGGAGGAGGAAGATGAGGCAGGGGGAGGTATGATCCACCTTGCTAGCTCGTTTATCTACAATACTTACGCAAACATTTCATCATCCTAGATGAGTTTATTGCTGATATTGGGCCAGAGGGTGATGAAGACGACGTAAATAGACGTGCAGCAGTCAATGCGCGGCTGGACAGGCGAGAAAGGGAGCTAAATGATCAAGATTTGGCCAAAATTGCTCAGAATCTTCACGAGCGTTATGGTCGGGCAGCAGTGCGGTACACGGGAGACATGAATGAAGTACCTCAGCGCCTGCTGATGCCATCCGTGCATGACGCAAGCTTATGGCAAGTCCGAGTCAAGGTGAGCTTCTCAAGGATTCTTCCTGATCACTGAAGCTTGAATTATGTGACAGCCCGGCCGCGAACGCGACATCGTCTTCAGTCTCATGAGGAAAGCAATCGATCTCGAGTACACCGCTCAGCCTCTCTCGATCCTATCTGCATTCCAACGCGACTCGCTTCCCGGTATGGTATACGTCGAAGCGCGGAGTGCCCAGCAGGTCAACCAGGCTTGTAAGGGCCTCGTCGGCGTGTACCCGAGCCGTGGCATTGTACTGGTCCCCATCGAGGAAATGGCTAGCTTACTGCAAATAAAGAAGCAAGACCTTACCGTGACACCCGGAAGCTGGGTGCGCATCAAGCGTGGCAAGTACCAAGGTGATCTTGCACAGGTCATGGACATCACAGAGAATGGCGAGGATGTTGGACTCAAATTCATTCCGCGTATCGACCTGAACCCACGGGACGATGCCAATGTTGATGGCCGGAAGCGCAAAAAGGCCGGTACTGGGTTGACGACGATGCGGCCCCCGCAGCGGTTCTTCAACTACGAGGAGGTCGTCAAGGTTCACGGGCGCAAACAGGTCTCAAAGCGGAACCAGGTTTACGTCTTCCAGAATGACACATACAAAGACGGATTCATCGAAAAGGACTTCAAGCTTAATGCTTTACAGCTAGACAACGTCAACCCGACACTGGACGAGATTACGAAGTTCAGCCGAGGACAGGATGGTGCCGACAATGAAAATCCGGTGGATCTGTCGATCATTGCGGAGGCGTCGCGGAAAGCTGCCATTGCGGTGCTGCAGCCGGGTGATCACGTCGAGGTATTCGAGGGCGAGCAGTCTGGTGTCTATGGTGTTGTCGACTCGATCAATCAAGATGTCGTGACCGTCACAGCTATTGGCGTTGATATCGATGGTCAGAAGGTGGATGTTCCTGCGCGCAGCGTGCGGAAACGCTTCAAACCAGGTGACCATGTCAAGGTAATGACTGGTCAGAATGCGGATGAGACGGGGCTTGTCATTTCAGTAACAGACAACGTGGTGACCTTCCTATCAGATATGTCAATGCAGGAGGCAAGTAGAGCTTCGGTAACTGTTATTTGATTGCTATTAATATCCTCGCAGGTTTCCGTGTTCTCCAAAGATCTGCGTGAGGCCGCCGAAGTCGGTTCTGGAACCAACGTTGTTGGCAATTATGAATTACACGACTTGGTTCAGCTCGAGTAAGCCGATCACCCGGCATCTCTGCATGTACTTATCTGATCATCGGCGCACAGCTTGCAGACTGTCGGTGTCATTTTCAAAACGGAGCGAGACTCCTTCCGTGTTCTTGACCAGAATGGTCAAGTACGATTGGTGCAACCTCACCAAATATCGATGCGGCGGAACTCTGACCGTGCCATTGCTACGGACTCCGAAGGTCACGAGCTTCGTGTACAAGACAACGTCAAAGAGATTGAAGGAGAAGTTCGTTCTTTCTTGCTCTAATGATACCTATTTTAACACTTTTACAGGCTCGTAAAGGGCGAGTGTTGCACATTCACCAGTCATTCTTTGCCTTCCTACACAATAGGGACATCCTTGAAAATGGCGGTGTATTTGTAACCCGGTGCCGCTCTCTATCGTCCCTCGCTCCGAAGGGCAACCTTGTCAAGCCAGGGATGGACTTAGGCAAGATGAATCCCACCGCTGCTGGTGGCGCTCAAGGTGGCATGGTTGGCTCTGGCGCAATGGGGCGCGGGCCACGAGATCGTGACATTGGTGCACTCATAACAGTTGTCAAAGGCAATCACAAGGGGTACAACGGTATCATCAAAGACATCAACGGTGCCCTAGCGCGCGTTGAGCTAAATACTGGCAATAAAGTTATTACCATTGAAAAGCAAAAACTGTACCGGAGATGGTGAGATATTTGCTGTCCGTCGGTATTTCTTCTGCTTACCTCTAATTACAGTCCGGATGGCAAACTTCAGCCACTTAGTGCGCCCTACCGTCAACAAGGTCAACAACAAAACATGGGTCCCCCAGCCGGGGTGCCCAGCCGGACTCCGAATCCATATACCGCTAGCCGTACCCCTGGTTGGGGTGGCGGTCGGACTCCGAACCCATTTGCCAGTGGGGATGGCAAGACACCTGCATGGAACGCCTCATCACGAACGCCAAATCCATACGCTGATGGTGGCAAAACCCCTGCATGGAATGCCTCGTCACGGACGCCTAATCCATATGCTAGTGGTGATGGTGGTAAAACTCCCGCGTGGAATGCGTCCTCGCGGACACCAAATCCTTATAGTGAGCCATCGTGGGGATCAGGCGGCTGGGGTGGTAGTGCATCGCCCGCACGTCCAGCAGACTCGAGCTGGTCGTCTTGGGTGAGTTCCTCTTGAGCTTTAATATGATCAGGGACTAAGAGCAATTAGAACGCACCAACGCCAGCTGCTGCAGCAACTCCTGGGTTCTTATCTGCACCGACCCCTGCCGCATATACAGGTGCACCTACACCAGCAGGCATTATGAATGACCCTGGTTCAATGTCTGCACCTACACCAGGTGTTTCGGGTAACGAAGATGACCATGACTCAGATTTCGGTATGCACAATTCAAATAACTGAATGCCCTCTATTTATACAAGAAACAGGCTTGGTGCTACGTGACCCTTTGATCGCTAACAAGAAGGTGGTAGTAGAGATTCGAGGCTCAGCAGATGCAGGATGGCTTGACGGCGATTTGGAATTCAAGAAGGGTTATATCTCTTCTGCCTTCGCTTCCTTATCTGAGATCACAGCACTGTTCCACCTTCTGGAATCGCCAGGGGACCCTCCAGTCCACGTACCGACAGTCTACCTTCAACCTGTTCAGCCAGAGGAAGTAGAAGATCATGCTCTTGTTTTACGCGGAATTCACAAAGGAAAGCATGTTGTCTTAAGAGAGAGTGCAGGACATGGTGTTTGGAAGGTGTCGCAGTTCCAGGACCCAGAGGCATTCACAATTGACGAGGAGAAATTGGTGAAGCTTTACCACGTTTGATTGAATGTTGGTCTCCGTGTTGTTTTTACTCTAGTTGTTTTGCTGTTATACTAGTTTCATCTTGTATAAATCCCATTTTTGTCGTAGACAATAAAAATGAACTGCGATCTAGACCAAACACGTGTACTCCTGAAGTGGCGTGCGGCAACAACAGCCGCAGTGCTTGGGATCAATCGTTTATATACATTACTTCTATAGTCTGAGTTCTGCTCTAGCCGCTAGCCATGGAATCCAACCCATCCATTAGCAATCGACAATACGAACTTTGCACGTTCCTCAAGAAGTATTGGAGAATATCCCAGCACAATCTCAGCCGTCGTCACCAAGGTCAAGCGCCCTGGCGACTTCCCCAAACAGCCCTTCTGAGTCGGTATCCTCACTACCTTCCGTCGGTTCTTCATTCTTCTTCTCTTCTGCAGCTGCTAGTCCACCTCGGTCACAGCCTCAGTCTAATCACTATGCACGGGATTATAGTGCACAGGGGCTTATCATACCGTCTCTGACCCTACCAGCTCCATTGCGTCGTCCCACTCCTTTTGGAAAAACCCTGGGAGATTTAAGGTTACTAGTCGTAGGGAATGGTGCTGATGACCGTGAGCTGGTATCCAATATACTCTTGGACGACAACGAGGATGTTGTGGATATCAGTGGATGGGAGGATTTCGAACATGGTTCAATTTTAAGAGCATCCACAGACTGGATCGAGCATCGAGATGCCCATGGACTTGAGAAGTTTGAGCCTGCGAAGAATGTCGAAATCATTTCCCTCGCACGACACGAGTTTGATGACAATGTACGTCATAACTTTATGCATGGTGACTTGATTCAAGTTAACGTCTCCTCCTAGTTGACGAAATCTTCCATATTACCAGTCATCCAGTCGCCATTTCACTCAGTATCTGAATTAATCGATCCCCGATGCCAGCCATCTGCTGCCCTGGCCAACTTAATTGCATCACCCTGGTCACCATTATACACTGCGCTTATTATCCTATCTAACTCAGGTGAATATTAGTTCCGTGCATTGTGGCTGCCGCTCCTGACTTTGCATTACACAGGCCCGTCTACTTTGGAGGACGGCCCTATCGACTTACTTACTCCACATATACCTGTCATACTTATGCAGCTTGGTCCAGATCATACGCATTTCCCATCGCGCCCCCACATGTCTTCATTCAGCCCACGTTCAACAGCTGCTCTTCGGAATGGCCTTTTCCGCTCACCGGAGACGCTTTCTTCACTACGATATGAAGCAGCAGAGCGCTTCCTTCACTGGCGTGAAGTCGAGTGCGCCGTAGAAAGAATAAACGCCTCCCATCGAGAAACCCTTTCCTTGTCCTCCAGTGAACCTTTATGGAACAAGGCAAGATGGGAAGCAGAATGGGAATCTCGATTATCTCAGGATGTCGCTATCTCTTGCGAGCGTGAAGATCCTGTAAGGGTTCCAGAGCAGCAGTGCTTTGATCCACTGCACTTATCGTCACTAGTTTCGTTCTCCTTATGCCTCCTTGATCCTGCGAGAAGATTGCTCAGCAGGAGCGTTTACACGTTTGTCTATAAGTTGGCAGACAGCCAGGTCAGGATAGCAATGGTGGGCAGTTTGTGTTTGGGAATTGGGATCGGGATGATGATACGATGAGGGGCGGCATTTCAGAAGGCAGTTTGTCGTGAGGAGTGTGCGTTTGCTTGATTCTCAGATACATACTTGCGTTAATTCTGTAATATCCGTTTCATTTCACTATCACTTACATACTGCGCATCTATTAGTGGTAGTCGGAGCGCACGATTCAGAGACAATTCAGCGCGATTCAGAGAGGGTTCAGCGATTCAGTGCGCGATCTGGAGACAACTCAAATTTCGAACCGCGTGAAAATCGCTAGGTATTGAAGCATTCGAGAACAGATCTGTGCTTAGGGGTAGTATTCATTCTATACTGCAAGATTAGAGTTGCGTACACATTTATGGTTGCGTATCCTCCCACAATAGTCGGAAACCAATGAACGGACCACGTTGCGGCACGCATCAAAGTACGAAGTCAAGGACGTAAGCGATCACCCACATGTCACTCGCTGACTTTGCTTGACACTGAGATGAGCGATAAAGGGTTGCTTTGTCTTCACACATAGTATGTGGTGACAGTGATCATGGTTGCGGCACGAGTGCGACGCTGAAGTCAATGAGGTAAAGCTGGAGCCTCGATAATTATGTCACGGTGAATATAACTAAATGCGAGTGGATACACTTGAATATGGGAAACCTACAACGATCAAGTTGGTCAGGCGGAGACGTCAGGACCGCACCAACTGCAAATAGTCATTGATTGGGGCATAAATTTACAGAAGGGTTGTTGTGCATGGTGTGTCCACAAGCTGTTTATTCACCGACTGGAAAAAATCGTCCAGACGGACCTCGGCAAGAGTAGGCTTGCTTTGTGCGCCTCGGGTATTGCGATCGTGCCCACACGATGGTCTGCATGATTGGCGAACTGAAGCATGGCGGATTGCTGATATGCCAAGTTTAATCAGGGTAGCATGTCGCCGCATTTGCCACACGCGTAAGAGTGTAGATCGTTACACTACAGAGTCCATGAGCAAATCCAACTGGTGTAACCATTTTCTGTTTCCGGGAGCCGCGGCAAAGAGCTCACTACCGTAAAGCCGTTGTAGATCATAAGCACACTGATATCTTGTGTACGTAGGGTTTCCCGGGCATGCGATAGATCTTGGAGGTGCCATCGCTTAGTACCATCGGGATCATGGTTACATAGTAAGCACTCACTACCGAGATTGTACGTCCAGGAACTGCTGCCGGCCTATGATACCGAATGACTGCACCATCCCCTCTAATTTACTGGGCAAAACTTGGGAGGGAAGTACGTAGGTTGGATAAATGTGTGAGAATACCTCAGCAAAAATGCATAATGTAAAACGAGGGTATCTTGCCCGTCACCGCGTTCTGGCACAACGTGTCAGCCCCGTTAACTTTTATTGAAGAAAACGTCAAACGGTACAAAATAATAATTGTCGCGCCCTGATCGTCTTCCTCTGCCGGTGTGCCTTATGTACAACACCTAATGGTCGCGTAGGCAGGGGAGTAGATAAGGCAGATATGAGTCTGTTCTAAAGTAATGTTGAATGCACGGGGCCCTGTTAGTGTCAAGGAGGTAAGTAAGTATCCGCTGTAGTACAACCGCGGTACTTCGGTCATTTGCAGCCACTGCACCCTCCGAACCTAACAGATATAAACATCGTCGGAGAGCTGTTAATTACTACTAGCATGAGATTTATATGATTACTGCAGACACCGTCAGACTTTATAAGGCCTCTTATCCGACCAAGCTCCGCGGTTTGATTCTACTGTCTGCACAGGTGCGTCCTGTGCTCTTCTCTGTAAACCAGTGCCAACTCTCCTTTTAAGGGAGTATAACATGATATCAGTGCCTCAAGGATGCGAAATTTTCATATCGAAGCAATCTCAAAGTAATTCCTGGGTTTCATGTATGAGAATCACATGCCCGAGCACTGCCCGAGAAGTCATCCGATAGCCTGCGCAATCGCGGCAAAATTCGGATATTCAGGAGGGACCCGTCCTCGGTTGCGGATTCAGGTTTCAATAACGGTTCAAACGTTCATGTACACACATCCGATAACTTGTCATAGACTGTCATGTCATTTTCGGAGAATACTTCTAGAAGAGCCTAGGTGCAACGAAGTAGTTCCCATCTCGTAAGTCAAATGATGATACATGCCTATACGAGCTTGTCTCGGCCTCATTTGATCTTATCTGGACGAAATCAGCTAGTCTGCTTAGTGGACTATACTAATAGTATCGCGCAGTCAGCGCTCCTGCCGACTGCGTGGCGGTGCCGAGTAACGCCTTAAATTACTACGAACAGCTTCCTCATGGTCAATAGTGCGCCTGTCTCGGGGTTAGGTTGACCTTCAAGCTTCGCCGCAGTCATGAAGTGGTTTCGTCGAAAGAACGAGCAATCTTGGGAGGTTGTAGGTTGCGAGTGTATCGATCCTGTGTCAATGATCGATGATGACGATGGTGCGTTGGTATGGTCCTGGGCCTGTGAATCATTTCCCATCCCATCCTAGAACTTGATATCGTGCGTGTCAGAGATACGGCCACGTGTGGGACGTACATATTTGACCTCGGGAAGCGTCCACCCCAAGGATCCGATTATTGCAGGGCGGTGCTTTTTGCCAGACAGCAGTTGTTCCAAGAGATAGTGAAGAACAATTACAACACTTTAATTTTGGAAAGGTGAGTAAGTTGAACGTTTACTCCAATAGGAAGTCGTCTGATTACGAACACCTTGGCAGCTGGACGCTAACTCTCTATCGCAAGGGAAAGTCACATCGTATAGAGGTGCAATATGCGGGGCGACCGGCACACGTGTCAGGTAAAGCGCCACCGGTTCGCCCTCCACCATTCATGGCTGTCTTGGAGTCGCAGCATCTTTTTTCGTAATTTATTGACCACAATTGTATCTGCGGCCGAGAGTCCAGGCCATCATATCCCATCGTGTATTTTTTTCTGCCTCATGCTATCCTACCACATCCTTGACATCCTAATTCGTCCATCCTTGCTCTATACGCCTGTTGCTCGCAAGGAACATGACTCACCATATCCAGTCCAGAAATGAGAGACTTCGCAAGATGTGACGATCCCAAAGGACTAAGGGGTATCAACGATTCATCGTGCATTACCTCAAGGAATTTGCAAATGACAACTCTTAATTCTGGTGGCCCCTCGTGGTAGGGTTGTTGCCATCAGTGGGACACCTCGGAAAGCGGAAAGCGGCCGTAGTTCAGCCCGGCACATATATAATCCGACAGTGTCACAGAATGGCGCCGTAACTGCCAAGATTCTAATAATTACTCTCTTACCTCTCCTACTTATGCCCTTCAAGGACATCCTTTCTTCCCCAATTACCATGGTCCAAGTCTGCAACCGCGCATTCACCAACTTCTATCATAATCACCTTGGTATACAGATACATCACGCCCACAAAAGTCATACACTGGAGCCAGAATGCATTGAGAGTTCGTCGGGGCCGGCGCGCACACACGCGTGTTTAGAAGGTTTCAAACCAGCAATCGTCGGTCCAAGGGTAGAACACAAGGACGAGTTTACCTGCAAAGGGGGCGTCGATGCTGGAAGACTTGTCAATCTAGCTCGCAAGGGCTTGTATTCGACAGCAAAGGAGATGGGCGGTAATGTTCTCCTAGAAGAAAAGTTAGCACATCCTATCTTTGTCCAATTCGCTGCTAACTTACGTCATTAGATGGGACTGCGAGATTCGGCATCCTAGATACCAGCACCGCGACCAATTCAAAGTCACAGTGAGTAACCTGTTCCGTGTTAATTAGTACCAAGATCGATCCCTCCCATAGATTCATTATTCAGCCACGGTGGCTCGATCATGCTGGCCTGATGCACAGAGACCTGTTGAAATTGAAGCAGCAAAAGGTATAAAGGGATTAATGACCGTTATAGATCGTCATCCGGAATTTTGAGAAGAAAATTGTTGTTAATCCACGGACAGCATGGATAATGCTAATGTTGAGTATTGTATTTTTAGCGGTGGGGGCTTCGGCAGACCACTGTATACCTTAGGTTCAAACTAATAGCAGGAAAAGATGGAAATAGCAAATAGTTATGTAACACCACATCAGTAGTTCATGTATATGACGCACCAACATGATGATAGAATGATAGATAGATGATTTCAATGTGAACACATTTCAAGGTTTTCGATACTTGTAGCAAGGATTAAAAGTGGGAAAGTTTAGTTTGCCGCCTTCTCGATCTTGCTAGATGCCCGACTTGCATATCCGGTCCAAGACTGGCAAATATTAATAATCTGCAAAAATCTCGGGCAGATCATGGCTCACTTCATCATACAATGCCACATTTGGGACACCCAATAGCTTCAGTCCTAACCAGAGGACTCCCGCAGTCATACCACTTCCACAAGATGTGGTGATTGGTCGTCTGCCTTGTATGATGGCTTCCGCGTGATCGCCTACGTGGCTCACTAATGCATTCCGTAAATCAGCAAGGGGTAGGAAAGTGGTGTATTGTACGGATGAATCAGGGATGGTGTGAGTCTGCAGAAATGCAGTAAATGGTAGGGAAAACGAATGAGGAATGTGACCAGATGGCAGGCCTGGCCGTGGTTCTGGGTCAGTGCCTAGGAATCTACAAGCGTAAGGAACCGTAAGCTTTGTCTGTAAGGTTCGCCAATAGTTTACTCACCGACCACGGGAACGAGCGTCAATAACGAGCTCGACGGCTGGGTCCGAGTGAAGATCCGTAAATGAGTTTGACACCATGTGATCGTAGGCTGTTGGAGGCCGCGAGCTGGAACGACATTGGAGGATAGCAAAAATGAAGTCACTCACACCGTATCATTCCCTTATCGAAGACAGGAGTGGGATAGACGGACTTCGTAGCACGAACCGGCGGCTTAGCCTCCATTGGAAAACCCTCTGCCTCCCAACGTGGCAGACCTCCGTCGAGGATACTCGATTTCTCGTGGCCAAACGCTCTAAACATGAAGAGTGCACGTGGTGATGAAAATACTCCACAAGTATCATATCTGCGCAATGATACAGTTCAAACAATACGCTTTGATGGGAGAAGTGTGAAACCGTACAAAATTACATGAGAAGTAGGCTCGATTCCGAACGCCTCTGTTATTGGAAAGAAAGAGGATTAGGAAGTGTGATTGGAGTAAGTTTGATCATACCGCAAGCATCGGCAAAATGACGTTCAGTCGGAATCATATGTTTAAGGTCAAGTTCATGGGGGGAGGATACTTCATCAAGGTCCAAGAACTGCGCACCAGGGACGCGCTTCTCTTGAAACTCCTCATTGGCTCTCCGCGGGGAATTGGGCATGAACCAACTAGAGTCCAGGATCGACACCTGTTTGGTATCAGTAGAAGGAAGTAACTGCTGCAGCTGCGATGGCGATAACAATAATGGCGTCGACATTGATCTTGAAAAAGTCCTCTTGACCGTGAAGGAAGTTATCGGGAAATGTTTCCCAGCTGCATTCACGCCATTCCGACTCAGCAAGGCCAGCAGTAACATGGCAGTTGAATTTAAAAGAATAATTTTTGAATTCCCGCCTTGATTTCACCATCTAAGTCCATATTGGGCGTACATACATCGTTCGGTACTGAAACGTCGTCACTGGTCCGTCCACTCAAAAGTACGACATGCCATCCGACCAAAGCACTTGGTTGATCGCAGTACCGCAGGATGGTGATTCCGAGAGTCTCCTACCAGAAATCACAAGCAAGCTTGCTCAACCTACAAGAATAGCAGAGCTTGGCATTCCCTCATTCAAGGTCTTCATTTCGTACTCATCGGGCTGGGACCAGGCATCTCATGAACCATCGTGTAGACAGGGACATTAGACTCCCTGATCGCCTTGTCAGAGGAGCTGCCAAAACAAGACGCATTCTTTACGGCCACAATTGCAAAGATTGTAGACACCCTCCGCAACCTACTGAACAACGACCCGACCAAGCTTACCCAACATGTCCTTGTAAATGAGGGAAGTGTCGACGACTACGTACTTCAGGGCTGGAAGTGGAACGACAGTCGATATGGGGTACAACGAAGTCTGCGGGAAATGGTCGATGTTCTGAACAAAGTATTTTCGTCCATCACTCCTGCAGGGGAGAATACTCATTTACGCCCAAGGAAATGGCGTCCATAGACAATGTGATGAAGGCCAAACTAAATAACTACAATATCGTAAAGGGCTCCCTCGTTCAGATGCAGCGCAAGAAAACGTGAGCATGACATCAACGCATCGCCGTCCAAGCAACACTAACCACTCCTCAACACAGCGGAAACCTCTCCGCACGATCCCTCGTCGGTATAGTATCGAAAGAGGACATTATCAAGGACTCTGAATACCTGGAAACATGCCTAGTTGCCGTACCAAAGTGGGTATTCCTACCTCAACGCTTGTCGACTTGAGCGATTCAATATTCACCCTAGAATACTGGTAAAGGAATGGAGCCTAAAGTACGAGCGACTGACTAGCATGGTCGTCCCCCGTTCGTCATCGTATGTACCATCTATACTTCCGCGTAAAGGCTCACATACCCCCTAAAAGACTCATAGCATCAGACAGTGAATATACCCTCTTCGGTGTAGTCATCTTCAAACGAGTACATGACCAGTTCATCCAGAAATGTCGTGAAAACAAGTGCGTTCTCTTTATCATACTTACACATCCAATAATACCCCAACCAGGTTCATCGTCCGAGATTTCATCTACTCAGAAGAACAAATAACCAAAGAAGGAGAAGAGCTCGAGATGGCAGATACAACAGAGAAAGAGCTTTGGGTAAGCCAATAACACGCAAAACGGGCCCCTTGTTCTCACCGCCTTTCACAGACCGAACTTTTAAGGTTATCTCGGACCAATTTCTCCGAGTCCTTCCAGATCCTCGTGCATCTCAAGATTCTTCGGCTATTTGTCGAGAGCGTGCTTCGGTACGGTCTACCCGCAAATTACCTTGGCCTTGCTATCAGGGTGAATTGCGTTCCACCGTATCTGAATCGGCTTCGTACTAAAAAATTACTATTTCCCTTAGCCCGAACCAAAGTACACCAAGAAGACCTTCTCAGTACTCACGAACCACCTCAGCTACCTCAGCCCCCGCTCCTCGGGCCGTGCCCGGAAACAAAACACAGCCGACGAGTTTGCAGGAGAATACCAGTCTTTAATGGAACAAGAATTCTTTGATTTCGTCTTGTACGAAGTACCATGGATCGTGCTCTAATACTGCCCAAAGACCAACTTAAATAGTTCTATTAGTGGAAGGATAACAATATGACCAGCCCACTACTGTAGAAATATCATTCGATGTAATGTACAAAAGAATTGGGAGTGAGTGAACAGCAACCACCTATAGGACACAGAGCAGCGGAACCGATAAACAACTAGATCGAGTGCTAGCGTTGATTGTAGATGAGAAAAAGACAAAAAAGAAAAAAAAAACATCAATGTGGGTTCGATTGCGTGATATCAGTCATGATAAGTGCGAGATGTGGGGAGGGAAGATCTCCTGGTACATTTTGAATAGATCCTGTGCTGGATAGTCCCTAGGCAGAGTAGACTGAGGCTGATTTGCGATCGCGTGCGAGCGACAGCAGATGAAGCAAAAAAAAAAAATGCAGCAGTTACAATCCGAGGTTCGACATCACCCTGGAAACCTCATCAACAACATCAGCATCACTCCTCATCGCAGCACGCTGTGACGACGAGCCAATGACAGCTGATGACCGCGGACCATACACGCTCGGGAACGACGGCGCTGTAGCACTCGTCGGACTTGAATCCCCACCCGTGCCTCCGCCTATAGACGTTGTAGGCGACTCAGGCTGCGGGAGTCTATTGCTCGCCTCCGTGATACGAGAGAGCGAATACGTGAGGTCGAGTGATTGCGCCCGGTTCTGTAACGATCGGGGCTTGTTGATCTGTTCCTTAATTTTTGACTCGAGCAGCGAGTCTGAGCCGCGCTTGAGCGCGTCTTCGGTATTTCGTGGTCGTGTAGTCATCCCCGTGCCCTAGGTTTTTGTCATTAAGGGTTTGAGACCGGAGATAGAGGACTCACGATCGGGGGTAACGGTGTCCAGCAGTCGAGGCCCGTTCCTGGCGGACCATATGTTGATTGAGAGTCCTCATGCTCCTCCAGATCGTATATGTATGCAGGGGCATTGAACAATGCTTTCACATCTGGTGATGAATTTGCCATCCTCAGCCTCCGGTCGCCCAGTATCTCCGAACGTGTAAGTTCAACCGATTCTATAAAATCAGGACCTAAATAAATAAACAAATCGGTCAAAGACTCACCATGCCTCCTTGCAGTCGATAACACCTTGCTATCGAAGTGCGGGAACGCCTCCGCGAACGAATCACCCCGTTTATGCGTATGAGCCGTGGGCGACGGGTACACATGGACATTATGGTTCAGCAGGAACTGTTCCAACATCTCCCTTGCCGCGAGCAAGAAATCCGAATTGCTCCTCTGACAATGGAACTTGAACGAGTACTCGCCAATGTCTCCGACTACGCTGGAGGACGACGCAGAGGCGCCGTTGGTGGTGCTCGGCGTAGGTGCTTTGACGTTCGGGGTGATAATCACTTGGAACTCGCGCTTGATGCGCTCCACGAAAGTTATGAAATCGGTGGATGTGCAGACTTTGGGAAGATCTGCGCTGGGCGGGACAGCCATGTCTGCTTCGAAAGGGACGTGTTCCTGCTTTGACGTCAGAACCAGACTCAACAGGATGTGCAACACGCACCAGCAACATCGCAGCAGCAATCTGTACCTGACTCTCAGGGCCAAAGATTGTTACAACATCCGAAGCCGTCTCCTTGTCAGGGAATCGTACGCGCGAGTTGGTCTTCGTCTCGATGTCGTGTATGAAGATTGCTTTCTCGCCAAGCAGCGCGCGGTGGTATCGCCGGGGAATCGATAGCGTCTCGTTCACATAGTCCTTGTCCTGCGCCACGTCAGCACCCACCTCCCAGATGCCAAAAGTGAAGGGATGGAATATGAATAAAGGGAAAGAAGGGGACAAACGGGTGATGGGTAAAGCCGGACGCACCTTCGGATTCACGATCTCCATCACTGACTGCTTCAGGTTCTCCAAATTAATTGCATTCTTCGAGGGCGTCCTTGCCACGACATTGTCCTCATTGTCATTGTACCCTCCCAAGCAGCAAATTCTTCCGCGTTGCTAAACTTGACATACACCCCATACTTTTTCATTATCCGCTGAATATTCCGCCCGCCAATGCCGATGATACGCTTGTGATACGCTTCGGGTACATGGAAAGATATCTCGGCCGGAAGCTCTTCTTGCAAGAGAGTGAGACCGGTGAGTACGGATGCGTCATTGCCAGAAACATCAATAAGGAAGTTGTGATCGTTGAATGTTTCAAATTTGATCTTGACATTCGTCGTCTGCATTATTTTGTTGATCTTGCCGTTCTTCTTCCCCGAGATAAATTCTCGGTGCTCATTGGCTAGTTCGACTTGGAAGCGAATCTCATGGTGGAATGCCTGCATTGTCTTAGCGCACGCTCAACTTGAGTGAGGGAATAAGGCGCACCTTGACAATGTCCAATTCTAGAATCATATTCACCGCAGCACGTACCTCATACTCTAGGCCATGCATCTCGAAGCACATGCTCTTGAACACGACTTCCGCACCAGTCGTGAGTGAGATTTGTTTCAGGAGGGTGGTCACTTGGGAAGAGTTGAGGGTTGTAGGCGGGAGGAGGACGTTGAACTGGATGGGTAAGAGCCAAAAGGAGGCGACGTAGTATTGGCAGGCCTAGAGTCCAAGATGTAGATATGAAATAAGAAGAGAAAGGAGACGCACGAGTTGCATTATAGACCGAATTGTCCGCTGCACGTTCACACGCTGGTCTCCGAAGACGGTGATGAGGCTGGCGGAGCTACCTATGGGCGGGAATTGGACAAAAGTGGCATTGTCGCTCATGATAGACTTGAGGTCTTCTGCTCGGTCGAGGACCATCCAGTCGAGTTTGCGAGGGACAATGACGGTGTCCCGAGAGATGACAGATTTTCTCTGTTCAAAAGTTAGAAAAGAAGAACGGAAGGGATGGTGAGAGATGGACCTTGTTGACGGACAACTGGTACAACATGTCCCTCGCCCTTTGCACTCCAAAGAACTCTCCTGTTATCCATATGATGTTCTGACCCTGGGAGACCGCAGGTGTAGGGGTCGTATTTTGAATGATAACAGGACCTACCAATGCCTGCAATGGGGAAGGGAAGTAGATGTTTGTGGCGGTCTCTTCCTGGATGCTCTGGAGAACGTGTCTCTTGCGACCTGCGACGATGGCATGGAGCTTGTGGTCGATTTCACACATTTCTGAATGAAGACCGCTCTAGGTGTATTTATAGGTGAGTTCATGGTGGACATGAGAAGGAAAGGGGATTGACGGACGAGTTCGTCTAGCATGACCAATAAACGGACCCTTGCTAATTCCGTGGCATCGCCTTGACCAGTGATGACGAGTTCGCATACTCGTTCTGTTTCGAGACCGCTCCAACCTGCACTATTTACGCCATCTGGGGGAGTTCGACTGCTTAGAGTAAGAGGAGAGTTTACTACAGCGATGTGAGCGAGAGTAGCGCCTGCGATGTCGTCTAGTTTGCGACGGACGTCGGGTTTGAGGGTTGGTTTAGAGGAAGGAGCGTCTAGGATATCAGCGCGTGCGACTTTGATTGCTGTGCGATGCTGTGCGGAAGATGAGATTGGGACGATTGAAGAGGGGGAGAGAGACGGACCTGAACGGGACAGTCCTTAAGTAGCATACCACGGGCAGCCATGACTGCTGGTAAGGACCAGATATGTAAAAGTTTGAACCGCGGTGAGTGTGGTCCGCTAGTAGATAAGAAATGTGTAGGTTGTGGATGGACATTGCGTGGATGGCGAGTTTGTCTACATCTTCTGGAGGTGCAGGGTCTGGCGGGAGAGAATTTGGAAACTCTGAATGAGCATGGCGTGTACGACGTGGATGAGTGAAGGAAGTTGAGTAAATGTCCATTGTTGTTGTAGAGAGAAGGAGAGAGAGAGGAGTAAGAGGGGTATGTTTCTGAAATTTAATAGGAGGGGGTATCCCGGCGCACAAAAAAGAATATTAATACCAAGTTGAACTTGAATTCTGATTTAAACTGGTATCACGCTGTGCGTCGAGAAAAGAAAGAAAAAGAAAGAAGAACAAAAGTTTTGAGAGTTGAGGTGAACGATGAAGACGACGACGTTGAAAACCCGCTGGGTTTCAATTTTATATAAAATTACAAAGAGTCACTGCACAGACCAACGACTAAGTACTATCGAATAAATTTTGTTTCCTATAGTATTAAAATGCTTGTAGGGTTCTAAAGCTGACAACTTTTCACCACATAAATTACAAAAATGTTGCTTGCACTTTATGCAAGTCATCTATGTTATTTAATTTATTAAAAGGGGGATTCACAGAAGAAGTCAAATCACACTCACATGATTACACCCCACACTCTTCTCCACTTGAACCCCGCATCCAGGACACTCCGTACAATTTCTTGAAATCCACTCACGGTTCTTTCGTTCCAAAATAAGTCTCTTAACTTTCTTTTTACCCCACCACCTCTCAATCTCAACTCGTCTACCATCTCCCTTTGCCAATCCCATATACTCCATCACAAACGGCTCCGTCACACACTTCGTCATACACTCCACGATTGGTCCATGCCACGTCCGTCTACAACACGCACAAAACACATACTCACACCTTGGACACGTTCGTAACCTCCCCCACCCGATCTCATCCTCCTCTTCCGGACTCGGCACAGCCGTCTGGCAAGACGTTACAGGACAACGCACCATCCCAGGATCCCGTTCGAACGCCCTCTTTTCTCTAAGCCACTTCCACCTCTTCCTCTACAACCACTCTTGCTACGTCCTCCTCCCCAGCCTCATGTCCCGTTTTCACGCACGCGGGATCAGGGCACCCGACACGACCGATATCCCCATCCCTTATGCACGATCCCCAGAAATCCAATAAACATGAATGGCAGAATATATGGGTGCATCCAAGTCGTATGCAATCCCTTCCTTTGCGTGCAGACAAACAGATCGCGCAGGGAAACGATGTTTCAGCGAATGCCGTATCTTGAGTGTGGGTGTTGTAGGATTCAAGTAGCGGAAGGAGCGTCGAAGGTGACGGTTTGATTATCATAATGTCCCTCGACTCAATGAACTCTGCTCCGCTGATGAACGCTACCCAAGCATACAAAACCCCTTGCGAATCGTGCGTCTACATCCCAGCGAGCTGCATCTCCAGGTCACTGCTGGAATACCATCCATGCGTGCATGTCAGGGACGTAACACACGGCGACGCACATAATGGATAATTCGGTGGAAGCATCAATGCAACCAAGAAAGGCGGCAGCGCGGTAAGCGGCCTCGTAGCGTGAGACTGACTTTGAGGTGATGCGGAAGAAACAATAATCACACTCCGTGCAGGTGAAAGTTCTACCGGGATCTCTAGCTTGATCATACGTCCAGATGGTCCAGCAATGTTGGATATACATACGTCTGGGTAGATTGACGGCTCGTTCAGTATCCATTAGCTCTTTCGATTCCGTACTTTTACTCGGAACAGACCTTTAGTACTTCCCACTCCTCTTCTTGCATCATAGCACACTCTTCAATACACTTGTGACCATCACACAGCATATTGGGCCTGATAACATTAAAGTAGGAGAGAAAGGGACGCTCAGGGGAACTTTCCGCAGTACTTAGTCGCCAGCCCTCTCGGCTCATTCCGTTGCTTATTAGTCAGCATTCATACTAAGAGCTTCGAACTGTGACTCTTTCTTTCCAAATTCTATTATGAAGGTCTGACTCGCTGCATCTCTCGCTTTTCACTCGGTTTTGATCAACTTGTTGTCATATAAGGCTCACAGGCTCAGGTATCTCAAAGCTGGTCAAAGGTTTTGGTAATGTCATCATGAATCGGAAAATTCAATGCAGACTCCTGATGATAGATGAATCATGGCTGATCCAGACCCAGTCCGAGGGCTCAAGTAAGTCGCGCACCGTTTTTAATATTTTGTCTACATGTACAGATGGACAATGGGGCCCATCATATGCAGCCTAGCCACGATCTTTTCGACACTGCATATGACGTGCCACACTTTCATGAAATGCATTTTTCATCGCTCTTTTCTTTTAAATTCGCGCTGAAACCCGTCTTTTTTAAAGGGCGCACTCTGTCACCAACCCTAAGTGAATCGTACATGTATCGGACTTGATCAAAGGTGCAATCTCCTTCTCATGCCTGGATAAGTACCGCACGAAGAACGATACGATACTGCAGGCTTCGTTATTAGAAGCATTCTTGCGCGAAATGAGGGACCTAAAGCTGTTCTTGGTAATGAATCGGCATTTGCTGTTGAATATATATGTCTTCAGCAAAGGCATCGACTTTTTTTGAGTCACCATATACTATTACTACGGCACTGGATTATTTATCCATTGTTTTTGGTTGCATGTGATTCATTGCGTGAACGATGCGGCGCCAACATCGCCAGGACGTCTACCGTCACACTAATTCGATACTTTTTTCTTTCTTTCCGCGTATCTATTCGGTGCGGCTTATCATATGGTGTCGTCAAACGATCCACACGATCTTTTTGTCACCCCATACAACTTTGATCATCAAAAAACTTGATCGGCGCATTTTTCCGCCGCTGCGAACTCGCGCTGAACCTCTTCCATTTTAGCTTCCGCGAAGAGTACACTTGAACACGCCTCCAGGTGATGATATACCTTTCATTACGCATCTCATCGTATGACGACATACTCGTGCGAGCATCGCATTTACGTAATAGTTTTAATAATTAGATAAGACTTATCTAATCTTGACTTGTTACTTTACTAGGAAGCAACCATTGAACCATTCGATGAGAGTTCAAAAGGTCTGCTCATCCTTGTGTTAAAGCCGTTGTCAATACAACCCTCTCAACAGAACCGTTAGCTCCTCGTCGACTTCCGGCAGTTGGCAACTACATGCGACCTTCAAATTTCTGCATAAGGTACGGTCACTTGATTCACTGATGTAAGATAACACAGTCATGATTCTAAGATGCCGAGGACATCAAAACAGTTCTTTTTGGTGAAACGATGCTGCTGATGAGCGCTGAGTAACCAACCGAGTGAACCCTCAATCTGCACTTTGTAGGTACAGGGATGAATAGATAACACAGAGAGGAAATAACGTTGCCATGACATACACTGCGATAACTTGACCGATTACTCGCAGGTTTCCGGTATTTTTATGAGGACGACAGGGAACTTGAAAAATCCCCTAACTGCCTCATTCTCAAGGACATTGACATTTCAGCTGCCTAGTAATAGTCTTAAAATGTTGAGGCACCTTGAGCGAGGGAGTGGATTCGACGATGTCTCGGGTCCGAATAGAACGGTAACCTCGCCCTTTAAATTCGCATTCGGATTGCGCCTAACAATTGGAAGCTAAGCATCATCCTCTGAATCATGTCCGCTACTCACGAGAAATCTGATGATGTGATAGAAGAGAAGAAAGTTGCTCTCAGCCACGATGTCTTCTCTCAAATCAGTCATGCAGATGGCGTCGGAAGGGACTACGAGCTCAAGTGTCATCTCAGTAAGCAAGGAAGATTTTCTGGCTGACGATTTTTGCTCATTTAATCAGTTAATAGATGCTTTCAAGAAGAGTGCGTGGGGCACGATTGCATTCTTGTGATATATGTCTCAAGTTTATCCTACCGAGCAGGATTCGCTTCGGACGTTATCAATGGCAGCTCTTTATCATTACTGGCCTAGGATGGTTCACAGATAGTGAGATAAGAATCTGCGTATCTAGCACGGGTTTCACCTGATTGGTTGCTAGATCTCTGGATGTATGGTTTGTCGATTGTTCTTGCCCAGGTACAACAGGAGCTTAATCCGGTCCGAGTCGAGTACGCCGTCCTAGCGGCATCCGCCGGGTTGATAGTCGGCGCTACGACATGGGGCATTTTGGCCGACCTTATTGGAAGGAGACTGTCTTTTAATGTACGTTGTACGTTAAAAACTGTGTGGAAGACTATTTTGATAGGCAACTGAAAGATCACGCTCTTTGTCACTGGCCTTTTTGGGCTGGCAGCCGGAGGTGCACCAAATTTTGTGATATTTTGTTCCCTTGCAGCATGTATGGGTTTTGGAGTCGGCGGCAAGTGAGTCTATTAGTATCTACAGGGACAAATATATCTAATCAGGTATTGGTACTTACAGTTTACCTGTCGATGGTAAGTGGTATTTGCGAACAAGAGAAGTTCTCGATTTATCGTTTTGCATTTGAAGGCGCCTTATATTTGGAACATATCCCACAATCTCACCAGGTGCGTTGGCGGCCGCCATATCTTGTTAGAATCCATGTATTTTATTCGTGATTCTAGTGGACTTTGACTCTTCTGTCGATCTGGTGGGCGGTGGGACAATTGGTCGCGTCATTAATCGGTTGGGGTTTCATCGCCAACTTCTCCTGTGACCCGTCGATACCAAGTGGCCAGTGCTCTAAATCTGCTAACATGGGATGGCGTTACACGTTGTAAGTGCCTTAGTGACCCTGTGGCAAAATATCGATGCTTACGGCTGTCTCTAGATATACCTCGTATGTCTTACCAGTCGCTTGCGGTAATTCTAACCAATTCCAAATCCTCTGATTAGAGGAGCTTTGACCTTTTTGATGTTTATCTGTCGATTCTTTGTTTTTGACGTGCAGGAGTCGTCGAAATTTCTAGTGGCGCAAGGTCGTGACGAAGAAGCCATGAAGGTTCTCTGCTGGTTGTCGTTCTGACTCAGCTGAACGTCTTTGCAGGTCTTGGAACACATTGCAAGGCGTAACGGTAGACATATTACGCTTAGGCTCGAAGATCTGCAAGCAGTATCTGGTGATACAACATCAAAGCCTGCGCCGAACTTGTCCACTAGCATTCGGAATGCCCTTTCCGGATTATCGCTGTGCGTCGTCTGCTGTGATATTGTATCGGCTGCTGAGTCCGCTGCAGCTCGCACGTCCGTCCGCTCTTTTCCAGCAGACGCTTGGCAATTAACACGACCCTTACTATTATTATCTGGGGGTATGTACACTAAAGTAGAAAGCGCACTTGTTAACTTGCAGATGTTTAGGTTAATTGGCATCGCATTCCCACTCTTTAATGCCTACCTCCCCCTTTATCTTTCAGCACAAGGTGCAGCATCCGGTTCGTCAAGCGTGAGTGAGACGTATCGCAACTTCACGATCATATCCATCCTTGGGATCCCCGGGTCTCTTATTGCCTGTGCGGTAGTCGATTATACTCGTGGCACTGGTCGGTGGCTCATAGGGGGACGGAAGCTTACATTAGCCGTGTCGACCATGATGACTGGACTCTTCCTCTTCTTATTCACAACGAGCAGAACGACAGCTGCAGTGCTCGGATATTCTTGTGCTTCCAGTCTTACACAGTGCGCACTCAATTCTGACCTTACAAAACATACATGCTGACCAGATGCATACAGAAATGCGGTGCGATTGATTTACTGAATTGAGTATCATGCACTGATTCTCCGTCTTTAGATGTATGGAGTGCTATACGCATATGTGAGTGCCATACTGGTGGAGCTGTCTGAGATCATGGAATGTAACTCCAAATTCTGTAGACCCCAGAAGTCTTTCCAGCGCCTCACCGTGGAACGGGCGATGCACTCTGTTCTGCGCTGAACCGCATCGGCGGCTTTATTGCCCCTCTCATCAAGATTTCCACCACACCAGCTAGTGGTAGTGCATCAGCAGCCACCGCAAATGGGTACGTCGCGCTCGCGCCCATGCTTGTAACGCTAATGATGGCTTTTGTATTTTACAGTCCTATCTTTGTGTCTGCTGCGTTATTCATGGTTGCAGCCATCTTTGCGATATTGCTTCCTATCGAAGTGAGCTTGCAAATCTTATGATGTGCACATGCCTGATATCTCATCTCACAGACTGCGGGCAAGATGGCTTTATGACTCTCACGCACACGACAGAATCCAATGTTTGTATTAAGGTTGAGGCCGTGATGATTCGAATTCCGCGTAGTTGTTCTCAAACATGTATCAAATGATCTATGTATGATCAGTCGCAGATTGAAAAAAAAAACGAACGTACAATCGAAGGGAACAGAACCAACAAAAATGAAAGAACTTCAGCAGTCATATCATCACGGTATGCAAGTCCCTGAAACCTCCCGAGACTCGCCTGCCTAGATCCAAGGTTGCCAGGGTGCTGGTGATTCTGGGAGTGATTCATGAGATCTGATATGTAACTGTCTCTGGCTCGATCATTGGAGGTAGAGGGCGAAATGCTGGGGTCTGGGGTTTGGGTCTGGGTATTACGACAAACGCAGTAGCTCGGTCAAGCCATGACTCTGGTTAGAGTCCTGGCCGTAGTAATTACTACGGGCGCTAGATGATGAGGGTTCTGTAATGCCGCTGCACGACCACCAGACTGATCTAACACGCGCATAATAACGGTGTGAGCAGTAACTGGTATATGATACTAAGAAGACCACAAGCACAAGGTATCCTCATGTGAGAGCTCGCAATCGAAAGTAATGGCAGATGGGTTACTTGCAGGAAGGCTGCTTGTATCTTACATAAAACGATGAATTTGAAACCCCGATCGCTGAGAGGACACTTATTCTATAATACCACTCCAATGGTCCACCCGCACTAGACAGCTGCTTTGACAAAATTAGAACCATGACGGGCTTACTCGTCAGAATGACTCATAACTCCCGGCTTTGGATCAGCTCGTCTCTTGGAAAGTACGTTCCTGACCTTTCTCTCCCACTCCCTAATTTCAATAAGGTGTGACTGGTGGCAGGGATTACCAGTATATCATAACACAGACAACCATCTTTTTGAGAGTGTTCATTGCCGATGCGTGCGGTCGGATCCAGCACTCAAAGTTCAGGTCGCGGTTTAGGCAAATATTGATATCACTCCACAATGTCGTGTGATTCCGAGTCGAGTGATGCGGTCTAGAGGAGTTCCTGGCATCTAGGCTATGTGTGTCAGAAGCAGATGCATACTGGTTCTTGTGACGTCCCACGTTTCTTGCAATTTCCTGGACCAAATGTTAGGAAAGCGCTAGTGGACCTCGAATCTCGCTTGTGCATCTATATGCATTCAATCGTGCTCAACATGTTGACCGTGAATAAGCCTGTCAGACATTATTTTGGACATTGCCTCCCATAAGGTGCGTCTCCCAACCACTATGTAGCCTAATGCTAGCGGTTGTGCTAAGTTCATGCGTTTACAGTTCACATACTCTGGATTGTTTTTCCGCCGACCTTCGATTCTGCCTATTTCACCCTGAAGTCCGCTGGCAAGCGCAACCATTCTAGTACAAGTGCCGACTACTTTCCAAAAACACTTCTAGTAGGATATAAATATAAGTCATCTTCATAATACTAACTGGAATCGTTCCTTTTAACGCATGCCATATAACCTAGCACGACCCATGCGTTTCTCATTCCTCTTCGTGATCGTTGTGGCTTTGACAACATCTATGTCTGTCAGCGCATGTGCGAGTTTAAATGGGGTTTGTGGCTCGAGCAGCGCGGAAGGCGACACATGCTGCCAAGGCCTTAGCTGTGCGACAGGTGTGAGTATGAGTTGTTCGCTTTGCATCCGGACTCAACTTCACGAACTCACCTTTGCGCCTTGTGCTGATAGAACTACGGCTCTGTCACATACTGCCATTAACCCTCTCCCGATGAGCTTAGCAAGCTGAGCATGTCGCGACGGTGAGTTGTGTTTCTTTCACGTTGGTACAGCGGTTAATCGCACGTTGTGCAGTTCATTGTGGAGTTGATTGAAATGAACGCGTTGACCAGACTCCTGAATAATTAGTGTAGCGTTAATGAAAGATTTCAGGCTCGGGCTTCATGTCATTCAACTTGTATACATTTTACATAAAAGTGCGAGAAAACTAGCTTGTTCACGACGTTGAAGATCATCGGAAGGAAGAACGGGTTAGTGTCAAGGGCATTTCACACCGACGATAACTTGAGCAATGAGCGCAATGTAATTTGAATAACAGTCATGTGATATTTGTCGTGGCAGTGCCACGATGGTGCTTGTGCAATTGGCACTCCTCTATGAGTCCCTTAAGCTTGAAGCCCTTCTGGGTGAACTATTTGCGCATCTGAATGGCTAATCGTTCGTCCTCAAGAGATCATTCTTGCAGAATCTGCTGCAGCGCCTGAGGACATGCAAAACCTTCAGCTAGTGCTAGTAAGCCTATGACGGCCCGTGTATGACGGAACAACTACTGAACTGGGTAGCGAGGCTACTACGCCTGATGTATATCCTGGTGGTGCAAAGGTTAGTGCGCACTGCAAACTGGTCGCACCCTGTTCCAAATTCGTTGTATATGGTTCACATCATCTAAACGCAGAACTTCTGTTCCGAAGGCATTGAACTATTATCTGATCACGATGCAGGTTGATTAGTATGGTCAGGTTAGCCACATACATGTATGGCTCACGCACTTTCCGCTAACGAAACGTGACAAAGCGTTACTTTTGTTTGAAATGTTAATGGCAATTGTAAAAAACCTATTTTGCAAAAAGAAATCGCGCAGGGTTCTTTGTACTTACACTGCGCACAACGCTGGATTTCTGAAAAAAATGAAATTGAAAATGCCATTAAGAAAATGAGCCTTGTTGTTGCGTGGGAAATGGCCTGTGAAGTGCGCGGGATTTCTGTTCCGAAATTTTACTGCGAGCTGAATTTCATTGAGCAGTATTGGGGCCATGCCAAGCGGAAGGACATCGAGTCCTCCCCAATTCCATTCTGGCGGAACTCGAGAACGCTGGGCTCTGACTATTACAACTCATACGCTACACAATACTAGTACTAGTGTTTCGGGTTACAGCTAGTCACATAGTGCCATCGGAAAGAGCATGAGCCATAAGTATTTTGTAGCTTAGTCATGTGGCTTTTTTCAACTTGTCTTCAATCATGTCTTGCGAGCAACTCTCAGATTGACCAAGGCGATAACTAATTTACCATCTTCAAAATTGGCCAACCTCAGAAACGACTTAGTCATTGGTGTGACCCTGACACCTCATTGTAAAAGCAATGCAGAAGATGGTCGACTCGCGCTACTGGTGAGCTGCGCACTTATTTTATCGCGCCTTGTCTCAAGTCTTCCTCTTTATATGTATCTTTGTTTGATAACCGGAAGCATGATCTTTCCTGCCGGATATGCATGAGACATAGTGTTTGTCAAAGAGGTTGTGGCAGCCAGGCTTGCACGTTGCAGTTTTTAAATCCTGACTTGTGGTGTCCGAAACAAAGGTGAATATCGAAAGATTTGGATGAGTGTAGGTTACACATTCACAAGAATCATTTGCAGAATAGATGTCTATGTTCCAAGGAGAGGGCGGCATGTTGCATGGCTGGTTTACCTATTGATTACAATAATTGGACCGTCATACAGCATGTCACTCCTTACATGAGATGACTTTTTTCTGTCGCGAATTTGCGCCGACACTGGTGCGTTTCTGCTACCTCGAGGACTCACTCAAATATGCCTCCAGCGGATTACACACCTTTCATTGCGCATTGCACTCCAAGATGAGTTTCTGTGCATAGTTGCACCTATTTAACGCCTTTCTTGACAACTCGAAGAGGTCTGCATTGGCTTTGCGCATTGATGTTGCCAAGCCTTCAGGGGAGGAGAAGCCTTTATTCGATATGTCTAGAGATCATTCATGTGATCAGTCATTGGAGTATCAGTCGATGAAATACTTGATGGCCCATGCTTTCTCGTTGGGAAGGCTGATTGTAGTACCGGTTTCTTTCTAATATTAAGACTGACTAACTGTGTAGTCCTGCTTATGATGCTCACTAGTGGGTGCGTCAATAACTTACCTGTGAATTGGAGGAACGAGTCAATTCACCGCCACAAACAGCTGCCCTCTGATTTATCCATATGTAGAATACTATGTACTTATTTTTCTTACCATAATGCGTTCTTGACAAAGGTGCTTTATGTACTACAACGCGTGCGTTACAAATGTATTACGAGAATTTATTCGCTGGGTCATGTGACCGTCGCGTAAACCTTGAAATAAACTGTCACCGCGTTCTGGTCGTTTGCTTCTTCCTCCTGCTCCCATCCTCGAGCTCGTAATGAGCTCGTCCGATTATGGATTTGATGATGAACTTGACTCAGCTATTCTGAATGAACTGGACATCTTCGAGGCCACTCATCGTCCTCCACTTCGTCCTCCACTTCGAAACCCTCCTAAGCCACCCCCACCTGCGCCCAAGGCACCCAAACCCCTGGTTGAAGAGGATTCATTTTTTGATCTTTCTCTTGAGATCGATGATGCAGAGCTTGAGCGCTTAGACACGTTCATTGATGCGGCGTATAAGGGAAATGCACAACCAGTGGCTGGCCCAACCAATCATGCGCGGCCTCCTTCCAAGAATACCGTGCAACGAACCCTGTTCGGGGATGTTGCGCAACCGGCTGCGCCTCTTAGTCGGCAAAGTCCCACTAAACACTTCTCGCTCCAGCGGACAAAGTCTAGTCCCCGAAAAACTTTCGGCCAACAGGCGCCTCAGACGAAACAGTGGGACCATACCGTATTTGCAAAGTCGGGCTGGAAAAAGCCAAAGACTGTCAAGGGCAAGGGAACTGATGATGGAGATGATGATGATGAACACGTCGAGTTTGAGCAATTTCCTGCTCCATTCGTGTCAGGTATGTTTATGGTCTTTTGATTCGTTATAACTTATGGAACAGTATTCATACGCGTCTTTAGTTGGGCAAGTGTGTTCCTTGAATATCATCGTACAACTCTAATACCACACAAATTTCTTCGGTATTTCCTCAGACCGGTATGTATCTTGCCACGGCACGCACCCTATTTACTAATGTTCCTACAGCCACCTCCTATGAAACTTAAGGTTGACATGCTCGAAGCTAAACATTGGATTTATCCCCTAAACCAACCAAAGCGTGACTATCAGTTCAATATCGTTAGACACTGCTTATTTGACAACACCCTCGTTGCACTGCCCACTGGATTGGGAAAAACTTTTATTGCAGGCGTCGTAATGCTTAACTGTGAATTTTTCGCCGTTCTTCTTGTCAAAAATCTGATTTCTTCCAGTCTATCGCTGGTTTCCGAAGGGCAAAGTTGTGTTCGTTGCCCCAACAAAACCTCTCGTCGCGCAACAAATTGACGCGTGTCACCGCACGTGTGGCATCCCTGGTTCTGACGCAGTCGAGCTTACCGGAAACAACCCTCGAGCATATAGGTGTAGGATGGTCTGTATTAGTTTTACGCGGTCGATGTTTAAGCTTACTCGTATTTTTGTAGTGGGAGGAGAAACGTATATTTTACATGACACCACAAACTCTCATCAATGATCTGACTACGGAAAACTGCGATGCGCGAGATATCGTCCTTATGGTCATTGGTTCGTTACCTGCAGTTAATTGCGTTCGTTTTGGTTTGCTAAGGGGAACGTGTAGACGAGGCACATAAGGGAACTGGAGACTATGCTTATGCACAGGTCATTCGTTTCTTAATGGCCAAGAATCCCCATCATCGTGTACTAGCATTAACAGCAACGCCCGGAAGTACACCTGAAGCTATCCAGAGCATCGTTGATTCATTGCACATTAGTCGCATTGAAATTCGCGATGAAAACAGTATTGATCTCCGCGAGTATATGCATAAAAAGGTCAGGGTCGAACGCATGTTTCGAGCCGCGGCTGACGCGAGGACATCGACATCTGGTATCTAGGAAATCAAACAGCACATCATCAAAATGAGTGATGATGTTCTGAAAGCTCAGGAACTCCTGCAGGAAGTAATGATAGTCAGTTATCCTTTCTTTTGATCACTCTTATTTGACAATGGCGTATCGGTAGACTATCCTTAGACCACTCTCTAGCAAAGGGGTTATAGAAGTGGTGGATCCAGTTAAGATGCACCCTTATCGTGCCCAAGCTACCATGCAACGCATTGGGGCCCAACGGAACAGTCCTCATAAATGGGCATTTTCTGCACTGTCCAAGCTCGGCGCATTAGCCCGTGCCATGGGGTACCTGGTAAGTACTCCTTACGGCGTGTATCTGACCTACCTAATCAGCTGTGTACGCTGCTAGATGGAAGCTAGCATCGGCATGTGTCACAACTGCCTGCTAGAAATTTCCGCTGAAAAGGAGGACGATTCAGGGAAGAAGAAGGGTTCCGCAACGAGTGGCTTGCGCAAGGACAAAAATTTTATGGCTCTTCTTAGTGAGCTCGAGGTGCAGAAAGTCCGTCCGGGCGGGTACGGCATGCACCCGAAGATGGAGACGTTGAAGATGCTGCTGTTGCAGCACTTTGGGGCACGGATGGGTGAGGGGGAGGAGACGAGAGCTATGGTGTTTGTGACATACAGAGAGTGTGTGGATGAGATTGTACATATCCTGAACGAGGAGAGTCCCCTCCTGAAGGTGACGAGGTTCATCGGGCAGGGCACAGATAAACAAGGTCGGAAGGGGTTTGCACAGAAGGAGCAGCTTGAGGTGGGTCTAGATTTCGTCTCTGGATATGTGCTTATACAATTGCCGAAGTAGGTGATCAAGAAATTCAAGGCTGGTGAATTCAATATCCTTGTTTCTACTTCTATCGGCGAAGAGGGTCTCGACATTGGGGAAGTCGACATGATTGTATGTTATGACGCACAAAAGACGCCGATCCGCATGGTGTGTACCATTTAAGTCGAGCTTTTTATACGTGTATAACTATTCTTCCGTCGTAACGTGCAGCTTCAACGCGTCGGACGCACGGGCCGTAAACGGGACGGTTATGTCCACGTTCTCCTCTCCGAGATCCGCGAGGAGTTAAATTGGGACAAAGCAAAGGACACATATGGGGAGTTGCAGAAATGTATCGTCCGTGGTGATCAACTTGAACTTTATGGCGACATCCCGCGACTCCTCCCCGAGAATGTGAAGCCCCAAGTACTCGAGAAAAGAATGGAGATTGAGGAGTACGTACGCCAAGAACATGCTTCGCGAAAGAAGAGTGCAGTTGTCAACGACGAGGATTTGTCTCCCAAGGGTAAGAAACGCAAGCGCAATGATGATTTTGCTAGAAATATACCTCAAGGCGCAAGCACTGGGTTTGTCAGTGTCAAGGACCTGCTTATCAAGGGCGCAGACACGAAGAAGAGGAAGAAGGCAAAGACGAAAGGATTTGATCCCACAGCTGCAGAAGATGACTCAACAGATATGGAATTGGAGGCTAATCTCATGGATATACGCCGTACTGCCTCGACGCCTGCTGGTGTCAGTACAAAGAAGGACAAGTTACGCAAGGCATGTACGATGAATCCATCCAAGAAACAACAGCCGGCAACGTCACGTGGGAAGGGGAAGGGGAAGAAGAAGGAAAAAGAACCATTAACCACCAGTCAGTTCTCGCGAAAAGGCGATGACGATGACGATGACGTCAAAATCGAGCATGGCATCTCACTAGCTGCTCGTGAGGCCATCGCTCGGAAAACCCCTTCCCCCAAGAAAAAGCAGCCAGCTTTGCCCCGATATCGCTCGTCTTCACCTAACGAGGCACCGGTTTTGGTTCGAGATCGTTCGAATAGTTGTGTAAAACCATCTGCAGTCCAAAGTCTTTCCTGTCGTCTTACCGAAGACGATGCACTGCTTTTAAGCTCCTCAGGGGCGGAGAATCTTCCAGCACCAAGCATATTATCTTTGTCGTCGATAATTTGCGATACGGATGACGTGATAGAGATATCATCCTCCCCGCCGCCCCAGACTGACCCTGATCAAGCCGCAGAATCGTCATCAATGTCGTGTGGTCCCCGGAACTCTCCGACCGATAAGTGCCACAAACGGAATGGGAAAAGTCAAGAAGGATCCCCAGGTCGCTCGCCATCACTGCTTTCATCTTCAGACGGTGCGACTGGTAATACACAAAGCATGGCGTGGTTACTGGGATCAGATGATGAGCCTGATATCCAAATTCTGTCGTCCCCGCCCATGACACCATCGCGGGATCGCAGTCCTCGCGCTGCAAGTCGCGCAGATCGCCTATTTGACGACGGAAAGCGTGTCTCGTCTGGAACGCATTTAATGCCACCACCTCCTCTACCATACCGAGTTACTGTTCAGTCGCCCGCATACTCTTCTGATCACGACATTCCCGATGCCTCATTCGCTGTGCGACCCGCTGGACGTTTTTTCAAGCCGCGTGTAACAGCCGCACAGCTTGACTCACCGGCATTGGATATGCCACCTCTCTCCCAACGGCGTTTGAAACGAAAGGATGCGGATATCATTTCATGGGGATCAAGTCCGCCTCCCAAGCGTAGCAAGAAAAAGCCGTTTGTATCTATGCGACATAACCCGTGGCTGGATGGAGAAGCGGCCCACTCTGGTGACGAAGCAAGTGAGGGATCGTCACACTCGGAAGATGATGTTGAAAGCGATTCCGATCGCCAATTTATCAAGGACATTGCAAACACTCAGGTCTCTCCTTCTTACGATCAGTCACTTGCTTATCGACGGGGTTTACTCACACAAGCCCCACCGGGAGGTCCTGCGTTTGTCACTCGACCGGTGAGAAGGGAGGCATACGCCCGAGGTGAGAGCGCAAAACGCCGCGCTGGTGTGTCAAGTTCTCCCGTACGTGAGGAAGATCTGCCAGACGAATATGCCATTGGTAGCTTTGTTGTAGATGATGATGAGGACATCATCTGATTGGAGTATGTCATCTGGAATATCCTATGTTGGCTTTGCAGTGGAGAAGGTCTGGTCTTGTATGAATGTCAAGGCCTTGGTGTTTCGTGCACTGATACAGAGCATTATAGGTGGAGTACCAGTAAATTGTAATGTTTCTCTTCCTCTGAGTTTGGTCCATTACACCAGCGATTCGTGCTTAATATTATAGAGACAGTGCAGTAGTCATCAGTATTAGTAACGTACGTTTTGGATCCTACATAGAACTAAAATTTCGGGACAGTTCCTTATTCTATACTATCTTTGGCCTGGAGTTGCAAAACGTCTCGACCATTTTTTCATAACACACAACATTAAAATAAGGAAACAACAGCAGCACGTAGGAATCAGTACAGACTTTAATGCTATGTAAAAAAGGTGAGGAAATATGACAAGGCCATACGGGGAGAGGCGGTGCAAAACAGTGTTTCTCATCGTGTCACGCTATGTCACACTACGACTCAGGGCGAAGCTGAGTCACACCTCCTGTCACGATAGTATAACATTTCAACATAACTCTGACAGTTCTCATGTCAAAAAAATTAGCGTAGTGTTATAAGGCAATAGGAAATCACTATTATGTAAAATTCCTGATTTTTTTGGTGCATGTAATAGCTTCCCTTCGATGGAAAGTGCATATGCTGAACACGCAAGCACTTCCAGTTTTTCATGGAATGAAAAATACATACCTGAGAAAGCCGCTATGTACTAATCGTACTCTAGAATCATTGTGTAAAGGAAATGAGTGGAAGATGAGTGTGCTACATTGGCCATTTTGCAACTGCGGGCCAAAGATATCAGAACTGCTTGTACTAAGGGCGACCAATAATTGGTCGGCTAAAGTCAATTGGTAGATATATCAGCCAACTGTACTCACTGAAAACGGCCGAAATATTGACAATCCAGGATGAGCGTAGAGAATGGGACTTATCATCGATTTTCTAGCGACGCTGTTAGACGGAAATCTCACAATTTCGCGCTGATTCTTGCATATGATATGATATTTCTGTCGATTTTCATAGATTCTCAAATGCAGTCGTACCACGCAATCAAACTACGGAGATCGCACGAAACCGACGCTGATATAGATTGCGAGAACAAAAACGATAGCTGGTTGATACTGCCTGCTGCACACCTCGTCCTCGCCTGCTGCTCGCCTGATGTCAACCTCCGCAAGCGAGCTGGATGTCGGATGCGCTGCCATTTCATATATTATTCTGCACCTGAGAGAAAATATGTAATCAGTCGCATCAGGATGAGTGCGCATTTAGTCGAGTGATGAGTCCATTGCCAGCTTTCAATGGCACCTCAGATTTACATGCCTGCAAACAGAAATCAATCATCCTGTGGGATGGTAGCTACCTGCTGCCCGCCTGCTCTACTGCGACTGCGCTGGATGTCGACTAATGTATAAGGTGTTGGAGGAGAATTTGCTGATGACATTGACCGTATCGCAAGTCCGTATAGACCTACATAGTATAATATGAGTCAGGTGTTGCAGGAAGTTCTATTTTTCTAGATTGACACACCCTCCATTGAGGTGTTGAAAGTTGAAGGAGTGAATGAGATCCAGGGAGGCGAAATTGTTGCGGCTGCAGCGAATTTGTGATACGGTGGTGAATAAAAGGACTCGGAGATGTCATGGTAGGCAGGTATTAAGTAAGAAACGGCCACGTCAGCAGTGATGGGCTCCTCGGGGTCTTGCATAGGCTTGAAGGAACAATTGCTCGTACCTTGAAGTGACGCAACTTCCGGGAGTCGGACGAAGGACTGGTCACTCACTGCCCTTATAGACTTGATAGCCGATATTGAGTAATTTTTGCGACTTCACACGGGTGAGGTGGCCCACCTAGAATTCACTTAAGTGGAAGAGCCTATTTTCACTGGTTGCGACTCTTAATTCTCTTGAACATGGATGAGCTCGTGCATCATTGTCTCCGAGAACTTTCATTCGACGGCGACCTTGGTGCGTCAGCATATTAATCACATCCCCTGACTCGGGAGTACTAATCATGAAGAGGATCGTTCGAATCCCCATCATGACAATTCTTAAATATCCATTTTCTCGATTTTCTTGAACAGCATCTGATTTTTGTTATTTCCCACTGTTCCTGCAGGTTGTAACGTCTCCCGCTTGCGAGATTTCATCGTAGGATTCCACAGTCACGACGCCACCTACCCGCAGGTCGTCGACGATGCTTTTTGCGCGTTTGTCTGGTCCATAGTGGTCCAGCAGCCTACCGTCCGCGTTGGTACAGTTCCTGCGGGAGTATCATCCGAAGTGTACATTGCTCCTCAAACGAGCGCAAAACGTAAGGCGGCAGCTAAGGGCGAGGTACTCATCGAAGAAGCCCCACCGTCACTCACCCTCGTGGAGAATGCACGCGATAGGTCATTAGAGGACCTAAAGGCAGAATATGGTGAAGATCTTAGGATTGCTGTTGATCCAGAGACATCTTTTGCTGCAATCACAGGATCTCATATCAGAGTGTGTAGTGATCATCATTTAATCTAATCTGAACTTATCATTTCGCAGTCTTCGAAACTCAGTCCAATGGTTTACAGTGCCTTGCAACTCATCACAAGAGGTCGCGAAGAAGGTATTACAACTGTCGACCTTGGACGTAAGACAAAGTACGATCAGAAAACGTGCTTTTATGTCATCAAACAACTGCTGGAGCTTGGTTTAATGTATGTTTCGATCTTTCTATTTACGAATCATATAATGATACAAGTATAGTATCAAAGCACGGCGAGGAGGTGTTGGTAATCACTCCTGCATTCACAAATATTTTGTCGAGCGTAGCGCGTTCTGGCAACGGATTCAGCAAGAAGAAGCCAAAGATGATGAACCTATTGTTGTTGGAGAGAGCCACTCGCAAGATGCAACCCCTGTTGAAGATAGGACTCCCTCTGTTGCACCATTAGAACTCGACTTTGAGCCTGTGGATTCCAGACATTTGTCTAGTCTTCCACTAATCAAAAAACGAATCGTCAAGTTGCTGAAGGCGTCGCAAAACAATATTCACGCATCAAATAACTTAATTATCACTATCGTAGGTCATGTTCGGTTATGGTGCGGAGTTTTTACTGAACCCCTGCAGGGCTTTTCGAATCCCACCAAGACAGACCGTCGTTTCTTTCAAACCCGTCTGCGAGAGTTGATTGCGCAAGGAGTGATAGAACGTGTGTTAGTTCCGAGCTCCAAAGTCAAAGACAGGCTTGTCAAGTGCATACGACTTGTTGCTCCAGACAATCAGCTCCCAGAGGGGGGTGTCATTCTTGCCCCTCAGGAAGGCGAGGAGGATGATAGGGAAATAATGTTTGATGATACTCTCGGTGTGACACATCGTTCATCTATAAACTGTTCTAATTAGTCTCTCAGTTGGTCACACCGAGGTCAGGGCAAACCGCACAATCCACAAGCAAGTGTCAGATATGCTTGAAGAAGCAGGGTCTTCCGGTAGAACTCTCCAGGTAAGTCTCCGCGCAGCACACTAGGGTAGTAGTTCAATTCTGTTCACAGGAGATATGCAGCGCTCTTGGCAATTTCGATAAACGCACTATTGAGCTTCTGTTAACGCGAGCAGCCAAGAGTCGACCTCCCACTCACTTAAGCGATCTCGGGACAGCGGACTTCATGGAGTCGTTTGGGCGAGAAAGACGACATCGATATTATACTCTGGCGGCATATACAACAGTCATGGCCAGCGAAAAACTTGAAGATACGACAATGTCATATGTTGACATTGATCTCTCAAAGGCCGGCGATTTTGCTGTGTTCCACGAGGCGATGTTTTATGATAACGATGAAACTCTCCACTACTACGAAGACACGTTCAAAGACAAGGAGGGCACCAAAGTAAGGGCAGGAGCTAAGAAGCGTAAAAGGCCAGAAACCGAAGATGACGAGGCGGTTGAGGCGCCAGAACCTGTCCCAAAAGCCAAAAGGGGCCGCCCACCGAAAAAGCCACGTGAGGACGTCGGTGACATCTCTGTCCCTTCGAAAAAGCGTGGTCGACCTCGCAAAAACCCGGTTACTGAGGAGGATGGGACCTTAATGGTACCTAAAGTTTCCAAGCGGCGGGGCCGTCAATTCAAACAGAAGCCCGAAGCTGAACAAGCTGTTTGTCATACCGAAGTTCCAAGAAGTGAATCAATGGAGGGTGTTAATGACATTGTTCTTGCCGCACAAGTCCCGTTGGCGTCTCTATTAGAAACCGGTGGACACCCTCCAGAGAGCCCAAGTATGACTGGCGTAGCTAGTTATCGGCAAGGGATAACTTCAACCGCATCTCCTGTTGCTCCTGAGCCCTCGACTTCAAGCCCGAAGGAAGGAGGTCGTTCATTTCAAGAACCATCTGACTTATTCTTATTGACGGTACACAAGGATCCTGGCGATGAGCAACACTGTATTCGTCAAGCTGTTGCAGACACCAATGTGCAGGCCGCGGTACTGCGCCCATCTGATGGCGTTGTGCTCACGACCGACGTCGGTGACCCCATGGAATCTCAGAATGGGCTTATGGACGTCCATGCAGAGGGACCAAACCCCCAAAGATTTCATAGAAAACAAAAATCCATAATTCACGAGAATGATCCTTCCTCAAGCCAGAAACCTGGCGGAGTTGTGGTGGATGGACTGCCGAGTGAAGGTTTCAATAATCTAATTGATGAATCAGAGGTCGTTCGCGTTCCACAGCAAGTAGTGGATGGTGCAAGAGCTGATGGATTATTCGTCACGGATAACCACCCTTCCACACAGGAATCTATGATTATCGATCCTGTGTTGCTGGGTACATCCTCTGTAAGTGAACCTCATGATTGATTTCGCATCACTCGATTAACATAACAGTTAATGGAGACGGATGTATTGCCCACTGTGGTAGGAGAGAAACGGAAGGGATCCTCACCACCAGTAGCACCTTCCCAGCCTAAGCGCACGCGAACATCTACCCCTAGTGACAAGGTCAAAACAAATTTGAACATATCTCATTTACGCCGCGAGAACGAATTTCTTCGAGTAATCCAAGACTTTGGTGGCATTGCAAATCTACACACAAAACATTTTTTTGATGCTCATATCGCTCTACTAAACGATATGGCTCAGCGTGGAGAACCTGCAAGTGCGCCCTCAGGGACTCGTATCGACAAGAGAACCGCAGACGCCACCATAAAGAACATGGAAAGCCGTGGCCGCATCAAAGTCCTCAAAACCACTGTATTCTCTGTCACCGGAAGCACTCGGCCTGCCTGTCTCATTTATCTCCCAGACACGCCTCAAGAGAAAATCAACGCATTTTTACATCATCTGAGCCATACCGCTCCGGTTCCTAACGTTCTGCCTGTCAAGACATTTCAGGAGCCTGTGGATTTTGGATCTTCGAACAGCGTTTCGCAATCCACCACTCTACCACTTCACCTATTGCAAATAGAGAAATCCGGGAAAGATAATGATGAGCATCAGGTTCTTGACGCTGCCAAGGCGGAGGAACTCTTCTCATACGACTCTGAAACGATCCGCGACGTGTTACTTACGGAGAGAACCACAGTAGCGCAGTTGTATGGTTTCAGGGTTGGGAAAGCGGCTAGGTTGCGGGACTTTCACGTCTTTACCCTTGGGTTACTCGAACAACACTCTTCGCCCCGTATTGTGTCCCATGAGCATTCCATGATCGACATCTCCTTGTATCAGCTCGACCTTCCCATTGCCATTTATTGCTCATTCATTGCCGTTCTCAGTAACGACGAAGAGCTATCAAAGCTCATAGCGTCCGCAGAGGGCAAAGAAACACTAGTCAAAGACCTACCAAATCGTATATCAGCAAAGCTACAGGTGGGAAAGTCGCGTTCCAAATCTCGCATTTTGGAACTCTTAGATGCCCTTCGGCTTCTTGGCCTTGTGACACCTTACGAACCATCCGCGGATGATAACGCGGACTTCACATATACACTCTCTGACGGCCGGACAATTGCACTCAAGGTAGCCTCATTTGACGGGTGGCGGGTATCCACACCATCTACCGCGCCCCAATATTGGCGCTTCAATGAAACAGCACCATTATATCTCTGGGCTCTTTCGGATTCCTCCCCGCCTTACTGGAGGCATGTCTCTGTGAAATCTCGCTGCGACGGTATAGCTTTTTGGGACGAGCTGCATAAAGTCAGTCGAGACGTTGCTTACGCACGAAGCACCGTTTGTCCAACGCACGGCACTTTAGGACCTCCGGCAAATACACCTCTTTTGCGGTTCCTTCGCCGAAGAGTATCCTGGGACTTGGATTACCGCCTAACCTGGCACCAGAAGCGTTACCTAGACCAATCTGTAGACAGCGCCACGGCCCACAGTCCACTTGATGAAGAGGATGCTGACTCGCAGCTGCAGCAGATTTGCCACGTTCTTAGCGCTCCACGTGCTCCTGTTGTCGCCTATCTCAAAGAAGCTGCTGAAAAAGTTTTGCGTGAAATGAGAAAAGCACAGGTGAGGCAGAAACGAGACGAGGCAGAGCATTGTGCGATGCAAAACATCGAAGTCAAAACCATGCTTCAAAAGAAGGCCGAAGAAGCAAAGCTTCAGAGGGAAAGCGACTGGGAAGCTCTGCTTCAGCGCGTACATTCTGGACCTCTTAAGGGCACCGTTGGCATCCGGATTCAAGCGGTTCGCAATCGCTTTATACAATCCAGCTCAATCAGAGATACGGATCGATGGCGAAGTGAAATTGAAAGCGCAATCCGGGATGCTCGACTGGCTTCAAACAAGGTTATCGCAAGGCCGAAGGGGCTTGCGGTTCCGCGCCCCGTAGCTTTACCTCCTGTTGCAGCCAATCCCCCTGAGAGATCGGTACATTTTCTCATAGCTCAACAAGGACCACCTATTCTCGCGCAACAAATTGGCAAATCCAGAGGAAAGACCAGAACCAAGGAAGGCTAGTTTTGTTCATTTGCCTTACTGTGCATGTAGACCTAACCGCCCTTCGCAGACCAATCAGAGAATAAGACATCACACCAGAGACGCTCTAGATTCCACTGGACTCGAGAATACGATGAGCTTGCCCGTGATGCATCTGCTATAATCCGTGCTCGATGTCGCAATGGGATCAAGATCGATCTTTCAGCCTTCGACCATGTATTTCCTGCTGTGCCACGTAATTCTGTTCGCCTCCGCCTCTCACATCTCCGAGAGAATACTGGTGAAGAAGTGTACATGAAGCGTCTTGAGGAGCGATGGCATGACCTTTGGGTTCAACATAGGGGTACCGAGCACCTTCCTGACGAAGATCCTCAAAGCCCGTCGAACTTTGACATCATTAATCACATAGAGTTTCTTCGGACGCATATTGATAAGAACGCCTTGTAAGTTTACTTACTTTCAACTGTTTAATTCATCAAGATGCTGACTGCAATTAGGAGGGTCGGTTATGTTGAGCACACGACTCGGACCAAGCTACCAGCATCAGTGGATGACATCCTACATCATTTTGATGTGCTTTGCAACACAACTATTTCTCCTGCTTGGGAATTTATGTGGCAAGCTACCGTCGAAGAAGGTCGAGAGAAACAGTTTCTCCGACAGTCTTTCACTCACGGAGCAGAGGAAGTTCCATATGTCACAAACACGAGTGACGATGTAGTTCAAGTCGCGGAAGCCGCACTGAAGGTGACGGTTGTTTGTTTGACCTGTCCAATTACTTCTTACTGCCTTTGCACCGTTCTACAGATGGTTTTTGGTATGCCTGCTGAGCATTACGACGCTGATTTGGCAGCGGAGATGCTCCACAGTGTAGGTGATCAGTCCGTATCCCTCGCAACCTCCAACCTTTTGCGGCGTGGAGTCCTGTCAAGGGTGGTTCGTGATCCCAAAAAGATGAAGCCAGGGCGTACATTGAAAATATCAGACGTGTGAGCAAAGTCATTGATTGACAATTCTACTGATTGACACAATTGTAGCAACCTAAATGCCATCGGAGGCTTGATACATAGAGACTTATTCCAAGACGCTGTCGCTCTGGATGAGGTATTTGCAGAGCAAGTTGACAGCTCGGAATGGCCCTTGTTAGCTTCTGATGGTGACACCGCAGCACTACTCCAGTTGGTGTCAGAGGAGCAGGTACGTTGATGACTAGACTGCATGGTAGAAGTGTCGCACCGACAAGAACACACAGGTCAATTTCGTCATAGATACAGCACAGTTGCGAAAGATTCGAACGAAGCTTGATTGGAACAGCAAAAAAGCAGGTCTGTACGGTAGCTCGGTTGCAATTCCTTCCTTCTCACAGAGAATAGATGACGATGATATCGAGACTAACATCCAAGTCCGTTTGAACCCACTTGACGGAGACGATAACGAAGGCAATGGAAGTGCGACATTGCCATCATACGAGTCGCGCTTAGACACTACAAACACATCACTGGATGAGAGTGTGCAACGTCAACATGGAAAAACGGTGACCGGAGCCGACGCCGCTTGCGCTGAGAAGACACGATCGAGAATCGTAGATTGCATGCTATGTACCGAGTCAACGTTTTCTGATTTTGTTGCTGGTCTGGATTGCGAACAACAAAAACTGGCTCAAAATATTTTTGATCGAGCCAATGCGTCATCGGAATCAGGTTCATCAAAGTCGCACTACCTGGTATGTTATCTAATTAGGCGTCATCCGCCAACTTGCTGATTCTCTTGTACTTTGAGGTTCTTGGTGCTGGTGATGTGGTTATGGACCTGTTACAACGAATGTCCCAAACATCCCCACCCCTCATTCTGTGGGTTGGATACTCTGCGCCAGTCATCGTTTCTTGCCTTCATGCTCGTCCTTGGACAGTGGAGATTATTAGGGAACCAAAAACTCTCACATTACCTCGGCGTTGGCTAGATATCCGTGGTGACACAGTACAAGAGATCTGGAATGCTGCTTTGCATGCTGTGGTGGGCATCATTTTTTTTCATCCGGGAATTTCTCAGGTGAGTGTTTTGACAACTTTATTCGCGTACTCGATCTCAATCCTATAGACCGAGTTGCGGTGGAGGCTTAGGGCAGTATGTGACCGACAGGAACTCGTGGATATCGTATGCTTCTTGTATCGCGAAGAAGCCGTTTACGCACGAGTTGGTACAGCATGTCCGATTGGCACTGTATGGCCGGCGACATTAGACGATGGGGAGGAACAGCAAGTTTTCTGGTTCATCGGCAAGAATAAGTATTGGTATCAAATCTAAATACAATGACGAAGTGTTGCGAGATATAGCTCAAAGATATTTTTGACTGCTCTCGCTACATACATTAGCTCTCACAAAAATCATATTAATGGTGACGTTGGCCTTCAGAGAAGTGTGCCAACAGAGTTGTGCACGTGTTCCAGTTTAGTTACTCTGGAGACAGCCGATGATAATGGTCTCAGCAAATACTGCAATGTCTCGTCTATTTGATGATTGTCTGGCAAGCTCCCTTGGCAAAATGCTTCGATCATGTCATAGAAGTTGATCTGGTTGACGGACGATTGAGTAAATATCGTTACGACTATTTCAATGAAAAACTCACTTTCCCGGAGACAGCCTCCTTGGCAGCCTTGTCTGTTGGTGCGGCAACAGAGCCTGCTTTGGCCGTTCAACTGGCGGGAGAGACATGGTAAAGTAAGGGTTTCTTGTAGTGTTATCGACTGGTTATAATGCGATGTCATTTAGTTCAGACCAACCAATGGCAACACTTCTCTCTGAAACACTTATATCAGTATCGCATTGAGTAATATATAGCATGTGTCCATGATTGAGTTAAGAGCTTATATGTTATCATTAGTCAGCCTTGTTATGTTCAAATGTAAAAACAGGCGCAATCCCATACGACTCACAAGTGGTGATTTATCCGTATGTGGTACGCTGGGTAACTCCACTCGAAAAGGCAACTGCACGTCACGATGTAAGCGCCCCGTCTCGTTTTGCGAAACGTGACGCCACAATAACCTCAATTTTCCTCGACGTTATCATTACGTATCGGCGTCGATTCTCACTGAAAGTTGAAATAATATCATATATATAGATTTTCGTCGGATTTTTAGTTTCATCTTGCGATTGAAGATCTAGCCACCAAAGTTGGAGTCCAAAATAGGCACTTAGTTGGATGACCAATCTGTTCTCACCTGTCACCACCCTCTCACGGTGGTCGATCAAGTTCAACCTCGCAGTCCTCCCCATGCCGCATAGCTGTAAGCTGGATGCAAGTTGGCAACCACACGCTGACGCAACACCTGACGCGCGCCATGACATCATCATAGACACGTCGCTGATTGGACACCTTAGTCCATAGATCCATATATATAGGGCGACCTCCCTGTACTGTACGCTAGCTTCTCAATCATACGCTCTTCCACGTTACTGTTTGTCTGTTAGTGTTACCGTCGACGTGACGATAGCTTGACACAGTGCTTGCGTATCCTTGCAACACTGTTGGTCTCGGCATTTCCAACATTCATTCTCGCTCTCATCTTCACGTCACGAAACACAGTACATTGCACGATTACATTTTACAGTTTGGTCCGTAATTTACTTCCAGATCAGTGACATCATATTACGTACCAGTCATGACTCTGGAGCTGCGTTCCGGATATCCGGATCTCGAAATAAGGTATTTGTTTTTCAAATAATATGTTAATTTATAAACTTTATTAGTCCTGGTTCGCAGGCGGTTTATACTTGTCAATAGCGCTTACCGTCTCTGGAGGTCAGATTTCAAAAGGTCACATTACCGCTGGAGGAGGATGCATGGATATTAATGTGGTATATCTTGAATCCATGATATACCACATTAATAGACATTCTACATATAAGAACACGCCTTCAGTCGACTCTCGGACGGCATACTGTGATACTTGCAATGCATAGCCACTCTGAAATGCGTCTACAATAGTGTATTTGTACAGTAATATTTGCTCCTGAAAAAACTTTCGCGTTCTCACTCTGATACAGTGCCTTTCGAATGCATTGAGAACTGGGGTGAATTGCGGGGTCCCCATGGTCCAAATTGCTGTGATGAGACTTGATATGCGAATGCTATGTCATGATGTCCATGACTTTACCGACGATATGAGAGTCGCGGTCTTTCCTGTTCCGCTGGAAATGAGACCCGCCTGCCGAAAATCTCTCAAACCTATGAAGTAATTCCTCCGAACAGTATTCATGGACGATTGCTGATTGCACAGCAAAGGTCATTGGAAAGTGATCATTGGCCAAGAGATGAAGAGAATGCGCAGACTTGCCATCGTCATCAATGATAGGTCCAACAGTAGATGCGCGTTGGCACCAAAAGTGAACACATTGACACGAATATCACCCATTTCCGGTGTGGCGATGAAGCCGACCGCCAATCTGATACCTGCTTGCATTCTGAAGACCGACAACGCCGTGAAATGATGTAATGAAGAAAGAACTGTTAATAGGATGGCCAACGATGACACAAAGGATGACATCAGCGTTCACAACACACGCGCAAAAAAAAACACAGCATGACGGGGTGGACGCAATATCACCCGAGCCGGCGTATATGCGTGCTTAGATGTATGGTGCTCGGGGTACAATACATACACAAGATAGTGACCATAAGGTGTGTCATGGTATCCAGATGTAATGAGGGTATACAGATTTGCGGGCAGGACAAGTTGACTTGTGCATCAGGCGCTAGGCATTGTTCAGGACTCTGACGGAGGCACTCCAAGAGGTGCCTTCGATATTCCAGAACGTCGAGAGATGGATCTGATGAAACGAATACCCATCCGCCCTCCGACTTTCCACTGGAAAAGTGATTTCTGCGTGAAATGACCGTTATTGCATTGCTGATTAACAGTGTATTAACGAAAAATTACTAGGGAAGAATACGTGCACATACGATGAAAAACCCGAAAAAGTGATACGCAATTTGACGCGCGAGATCAGCCCTTGTGATGGGCACTTCATTCGTCCCGATGTCAATAGGGTACTCCACTGTATCGTATCCGGGCCACTAACACTGAACTTAGTCTTTCGCAATCGATCAAAGGTGTGAACACTTACAGCGATGACGAGCTTGAAAATGTGGACCTGAGTGCGGTCGACTGTCGGGAACATAATTTCATGGGCGTCTTTCAAATGCGGTCCACCACCGGGCTGAAGACATTCCTCCAAAGGAATGCTCAGACTATTCCTTTCTGTATTTGCTTGGAACATAACAGTCGAAGAGCCGTCTCTGTTATACTGCGGAATGTTCATCGGGACAAACATCTCCACACCGTGAGAGGTATTACCAGAAGACTGGATGGAATGATTCTGGTCTCCCTCAATCACAACGACACAGACAAAATTAGCTGTGCAGATGGAACTCACCAAACCTAGAGAGATGGGCATATCAAACGACACATGCTGCTTGATTGGTGGGGATGCACAACTTGGTGTATACCCAACGTGTTGTTGTACGTGTTGTAGGGAAAACGTTCATGACTGCCATTCGGCGGCAAGTAGGACATATTGGTAAATCTGGATTGATCGTTGAGCTGGGAGTGAGTTGCTGACATCCAAGTTACCTATGCCCTTATAGTCCGGTTAAAGAGCTCTTAGACAGCTACTTGCCCGTAGTCCCAAGCGCCATTAGTCTGTACTGAACCCATGCAGCTCCGAGCCAAGATGTTTAGACCACGGAAATGGGAGGACGAGAGTTCATTGTATTCCCGGTGCACTTTTATGTTCCTCAGAGACAAATGAAGTAAATGTCATTGAACAAGACACTAGACCGTCAACATTGGCATGCGAGCATGGTGGCAGAGTTCAGTAACTGCACAAAGCCGATCCCGTCAACTGATACACAAAGGTCGCCACAAAGTGTTTTGCCTTGTGCGTGAACTCGGGCTCTCTCCAAGTACTCAAGAGCACTGTCTCACTTCGGAACACGGCAGTTAGTTGTTGAAAGAACCTGTAGGTGCAAGGACCCGGTTCCCAGTACAATACTGGCATCGCCTGGCCGTGTGATGTAACCTTGAAGACGTGACAGGCTTAGAGACATTAGTGTCCCAGGTGAAACAAAGCTGGAGGACAGATACTCACCTTACGGATAAAATCAGGCTGCTCGAACCTCTAACACATGAAATCTCGCCAGTTATGCATCCAGGTAAAATGACATGTCTTGGCATCTCGGAGTCAAAGCTAGCACGTTCCCCGACTCATCAATTTGAAGCTGCCGATCTTGCTGCACCGTGACATTGCTGTCTCGACTCTCGAGTAGTAATAACGAGTTTATTGAAATCTGCAAGTGGTGTGAATATCTTGCGATTATTTGCCTGAAAACCAACGAACTGAAAAATGATTAATGCAAGGACAGCTTGAACTCTGAGAGCTCTGGGAGAAGTTGCGGAGATTGAAGTGCCTGAGACTAGGGGTTGAACGCTGACTACCAAGTTGATGATACGGTGCTAAGAAACATTAATCGTTTCAACAACTCCAGCACCCATGGAAACCACTGTCCGACTTTTGTCTTCTGTCGGCTATTGTATGATAACAAGTATTTGATCACTTCAAGTTGCCCAGGTAGACATTCAGTTATTGTACTCGCTCCCGAGCGGGACCAAGGCTTCACGGTCACGCTTTGACTTAAAAAGGTATGGGTTGTATGCACCTTCAAGTTGCTGAGAAGATTGTCTATAAGCGCGCCTCTCTGGACCCACAATGTATCAAAGAGGCGCGTCTTTTGTATTTTCACGAGCACGTGCCAGTGTGGTGACCGCGTTGAGCACAAGGATTGCGCAAGGTATAAGACTTGGAGTGGGAGCAGATCCTGACAGAATTACTTCCCTCCAGTTAATTGTGTCAATGCCAGACTCACAGCTACTGCAGAAACCTTCCCTCCTCTCCCGGATAGGGGTTCGTGTCGATGATCCTCCGCATCATGTAGGGCGGAGTCAAAGGAATCCTCATTCATGCTATTACAAAAAAAGAGAAGAGACTCGTCTCAGACCTTTTGGAAATAATAGTGACGGGAAACAAGTATTAGAGTTAACAACAGGCGTCGATCGTCACTCCCAAACCAAGAAGGTACTTGTTAGGACTTTAATTTTAGGAAAAATTAATTGATTTCATTGAATCTTCGGTGTAGCATGTGCTGGACTCTTCCTTCGTCGATCGCGTACCTGCTATTCGCCAACCTACGGCTTTTTCACCAGGCACAGTCACACGAGAGTGGAACAACCATGCATATCGCATATCAGCGACTGTGTCCATCTCCAGATCCCCCACCGAGTCCGATACAAAGTCCATGTCCATTGACGATGGGCCGCTGGACTCTAGACGGTTTCGGACAAGGAGCTCTCGAATGTCTATTGATCCTTCCCCATTGACAGACAACTGTCGCAAGGCATCATCCCACATGTCGGTTGATCCATCCTCTCCGAATGTTGATCAAAGCACTCAACGTAAGGCATCATCCCACATGTCGGTTGACGTCCCCTCTGCCCGTCAGAGCCGAGGGTCATCAGACAGGATGCTGATTGACGAGATCCAGCACCACTATCCTACGCAGAACCTCCCACAGCAGGTGTATAGTCACTGTGGTCCCTCATTCATAACTCGCCCGACTGTCTCACCGACCATGACATGTTCTCGCAATACTTCGGTACATTTCCCACGAGAACATACGCTCGCGTCAAGCGTTTTGCCTCCCACGTCCTTTTCATTACAACACATCTCTCCATTGCGTGATAGAGGTTCCCCTCGCGAAGAAGTTGATTTAGCATCGATGTCTTCGTCACTATCGTTATCTCTGCAACATGGGCGCGACAACAAGGAAAATCAAGCCCTCCCCCCAACAACATGCCCTCCCCATACATGTACATCACAACCACCTACTAGACTGATCCACGGCTCCCTTGCGCACCCTCCGGATCGCGAAGAATTCTCGCCAGTTGTACCTCCCGAAATATTTTCTCCAAAACATGGGACTGCGGCTTCAAGGCAGGGGAATAGATCACCCCCTACGAGTCCAGATGCTATTCATCGTCTATCCCCTACCAGTAGGTGTCGTGTTCGTGCGCGAGGATCATCCTCGGCAGACGATACCAGTCACAAGCGTTATTGTATCCGACAAGATAGCCAACCTATTACTCTTCTCTCCATCGATTCTCCTTCAGCATGCGGCACGTCTCCACAATCACCTCATTCGCTTTCCCCTATTGATGAGGCTTGGCTCCCGCCTATGGAGAAGCAGCTAGAGATGGCCCATAATGCACAACTGAAAGCCAGGTGCAGGAAATTTAGAGCTATCATCGGTGGGGCTGTCAACGAGATCAGTGAGGCAATCGTGCCTTATCATAAAGACCATCGAAAGCGTAAAGTCGCACGCACGAATACCAACTCACAGCCTTTCTCAGGAGTTCCCGACCACCCGCAATCTATAGAGCGTTACAACCCACCGAAAGCCATAAACACATCTCGATCTCAACCACGCACGTCATTTGATACTGCAAAGGATATTGACCATATCACTCGAACGTGGACGAAGCTCGCGCTGTGCGATTCTCCAGCGGCATTGCCAGGGGATGATGGGCTTCTTCAGGGCGAAGTACCATATCTTTCTTTATCTCCCCCGATAATCAACGAGCCTCCCAAAAGCCAAAGCAGGTCACCACCAACTCGTACAACTGCAGGTCTTGGCGCAGTCATACAGTCCCAGAGTGATGATGAAGTTGAGATATACTTGGGAGATGCTGTGAAGTTGGCTGTTCCCACGTTTCGCCGACACAGGACTACCGATGCCTTCGATGCCAACAGCGTGGTCATACCTTGACTCCTAACAATCACGGCCTCCATCACAGGTAAAGAGAGTTGATGAAGATATGATACGTAAATTATACGAACCTACAGTTTGCACGGTACGGATGCCATGAAGAGATATCGATGCTCATGTTAAGTTGAACCGTTACGAATCACAATAGTTTTAACTTTAAACGAACTTCAACCTCATGCGCACTTGTCGGCTACACAATAGACATAGATCACAAATTCACGATTGACTGATTGACAGGTAAAATCGAGTGCCGATCGGGTGTAACTTGAGATTTGGACGTTGAGATTCCAGGAAGATTTTTTGAGCCGCCAGCAGAATTAAAATATACCGGCACCGAGTAGAATACAAAGACAATTCCAAAGATCGCAAAATCTGTACGATCAAAACATGCCCATACCGTCTTCATCACTATCGCCCCATCCACTGGCAATAACTTCTTCTTCTTGTGGACGGGGGGAGGGACGACGTCCTGGAGACGGTGAAGTACTCCGCGTATCGTCTGGATGAACGCTTTTTGTGGCGGCAGGTTGCGATGATGGCGCGGTGATGCCTTGTGGTTTTGCTTGCGATTGCTGGGCACTGTACCATGAAATCTTCACTGGGCCTACTGCAGCGACGGTCGATCCTTTGGCAAAACCCTAGTCAAATAGTGAGCACACAAATTAAATTGATAGGTCATTTTTTGACCGACCTGCTCAGCAGCTGCTCTCGTCTTGAAACTGACGAGAACTTCATCATCCCCAATGATCTCTGCTGAGTCGAGTTGACCAGTAGTCTATAATTGTTAATAAGCCACGCATACAGAAACGAAGAATCTCGACCTACTTCATACCAATCTCGCAATGCTTGGAGGCTGTCTTCGCGAACACCCTTCACCAACAGTTTCCGTGGGCGGTTGTCGAGTTTCATGCTCGCCCTAGGAGGACCACCTCGCGGTGCTCCGCGGTAGAAGGCGCCACGTGTTCCGCGACCGCGACCTCTGTATCCACGATACGGTGCACCATACGAGACTTCAGTAGTGGTCTCCGGTATTCCAAGACTTGCTGCCTCCTCCCTCAATTTTGCAAGTTTAGCCTTCAGTTCCTCTGTAGACTCCCCAACGGCATGCAACTCAAGCTCCTTATCCAACCGCTCTCTCTCCTTTTTCTCGTGATCGTTTTGAGTGGTCAAGACAGGTGTGGGCGAATGTACCTTGGCGGGGGTAGCCGATAGTGGTGATGAAATGGTCATCTCTTCTCCCAATTTCCGCAATCTTGCTAGAATCCCTTTCTTCTCCTCGGGAGAAGAAGTCTCTAATGAGGTCATTAAAGACTTCTGCTCCGCTATCTGTTGCTCCAGCAGCTTCTGCTTCGCTGCGAGCTCCGACACGGTGGGAGACTGGAGGAGCGGTTTACGGGTGGGAGTCGTGGCGAGTGGTGCAGGAGGCTGAGATGGTGCAGAAGGCATGGCGGTCTCACGTGCAGCCAGGTTAGCCAGTAGTGGTGCAGAGGCCGCTAACATTCGCGACCCTGTTTGCCCATGCCCTTCCATGGGTCGATGCCAAAAGACCTTCACAAACCGATTCCCAAACACGGCATCTTCCGACTTCCATGCAGCATGAGCCTCGGTGTGTTCTGCAAAACTCACGAGCGCCTTGGCGCTGCGAGCATCGATCGCAACATTGGTGACCGTCCCGAAGCGCTTGAACCAACTGTTGACAGCGTCAAGGCTAAGCTTATCCTCTGGAATCTTTTCTACCACAAGTGTTTTATCTTGCCGTCGCTCTGGACGGAAAGTCTGCGCATCACCACCAAATATGCCTCGCCCACGAGGTGCACCCCTCATCCCCCCTCCAAACCCACCATGCGTGTTGTACGTCGATGGCCCTGGTACACTTGGAACACCCATCTCCACGTCCATGTGTTGAATTGGTTGCTGCTGCATAGGTGTGGAACTCTGCGGAATATAGTCTCCTGCTGATACGGCTGGTGTGCGGATTCTGGGGCGGCTGAGGAGTTAGGTCCTGTATGACTGGAAGTTCGCCAGACCTGTCCACCGCGTGAGAAACTTGACTGCCGTCCTCTTGCTGAGCCCTGGAGAGTAGAGGGGCGCGTTGCGTTCCACGACCCAGGCCAATACCGACGCCATTTGGACGCATATCCATGCGTGCCTCGTGAGGATCATACGGGGCACCTTGAGGCATGAAAGGCATTCCACCAAATATTGATAAGAATGGTACAGTAGCACCATTGATAGGAAACATCTGCGATGGGACGAAAGCATCTTCGCCGTGGCTATACTTGCATAATGCACCACGAGCACAATATCCATTATCTGTACGGATACGTGAGCAGTTCTTTGAATTGTCACGAAAAAGCAAGCGCACTATGATAATCACGACATATTCCTTTTCTTTGGTCTGGGGGCTGATAATTTTGTGGTCGTCGAATATTCACACTCTGGTTGCTCCCATTCATGCCACCATTAACCGTACCATTCATCGTCATCCCTTGGCCCCCAGCCCTATTTTGGCCATTACTCCATGCACCGGTGGAGCGAGAGTCACGACCGTTGGGATACCGTGAAAATTGGCCTTCTGCATTTAACCGAGCGCCTTTCGTAGGTGGGCGCCCGTCACGCTCATCGTGTTCCAGTGATCGTTTCTGCCCTCTTTCCGTCGGCGAATGATTAGATAGGAGACCGTCGAGAGGTATAGGAATCCCAGTATCTGCGGTCTGTGAATGTGAGGGCAGAGAGAAAGAACTGGTTGGGTCGCTGGCCGTGTACGGTAGATACGTCTTGGTTCTGAGAACAGTGAATAATGTATCTATAAATGAGGGTCCCTCTGGGTACCGGATTGAGAACGAGATACATAGATTGCACCGAAATAATACACACCTTTCTCTAAAAACTCTTCCAGCTGGGAGCTGAGCTCCTTTCTCATCTCATTTTCCGGGACATTGTGCTTCAGCAAAGCGAGAACGTATTCAGCAAGTGCCCCAGGTTCCGCGTCACATCTGAATATTCCAATCTATGTCAGAGGAAATGAAGATCGAGCATCCGGTGATACGCACATTGGCTCCAGAGTTCGGACCAACCAGGGCTTTAGGTGAGTTACGGTGGTCGGGTCGTAAAGCATTTTTACCACAGAAAAAGGGAGAGAAGAAGAGTGAGACGACCAGCCTATATATCTTGGGTTATCAAGGACGCAAAAAAAAAATACAGATGAGAGAAGTATAATGGACTGCCAGACCGATGCAAGTAAATGCTCAGGTGGATGCTCTGCTTGAGGCAACTGCCACTTGATGATTAGTTTGCCCTTGACTTATGACTAAGCCATGAGGCACATCTTAGTCAGCCGATGGCAAGTAGATCATAAGATCGTTGTTGGACCTCGGTCAAGAGCTGAGCGCTGAACCTCGATAGCCACACTTCGTACGATCTTCATCTCAAGACACTTAACAAGTCACTCCAAATCAATACGTGGTGTGCAGCCATTGCTTTTCAGCCCGAGTATCCGAACATCATTCAGCGCTCAATGGGCTTACATGCATTGACATCAAAAGATGATATTGTCACACAAAGATATGCTTATGACGATATCTTCAAAACTAAACTATGCACGCAGTCAAAGCTCGGGCAGCTGGAATATCTGTGAACGTGAGTTGCGCTCTGACCTCAAATCTGTATAAATCAGTGTGCTTCGTGTATCATTTCTACGGGAGCTCCTCATTCCAGAGGCCATCAGCCGCACTCATTCAGGTTATCCGTCGTCAGCAGAAGGAAATCCGCTCAGTACAGATGATACGGGCTGTAGGCATGTGTGACCGATTCACGCGACTGAGGCTGAAGAAGTGAGAGCCATGATTCTAATACAGATAACGCATCAGCGGGAATCCACTGCCAGCGGTTTGGATTCGATGAAGGCCCGCCAACCTGATCGATACCCTCGAATGCATTGGAGCAATCAACATTGATTGAATGTTCGTCTAGTGGTCTGTTCCTGATAATGACAGGAAAGAGAACCAGAAACCTAGACAAGGAAGTCAGAGGCTTGCACACAAGAATGTCATAGTAACCTTCCGCGTTATAGCCGACTGATTCTGCCATCTTATGATCACCATGAGAGAATTCTAGATTCCAGTAAAAAGCACAAATAGATCTCCTGTTTGTAGATGAACGGCAGCTGCACTACTGCGCCACCACGTAGTTCCAGTCGCTCTTGATAGCCCCCGTCTGGATACCCACCAGTTCTGTCCAAAGAGGTTTCGAGACGGGACCCATCCCGTCCTTACCAGTAGGAATCATCACATCACCTCCGTTGTACCCAATTTTGTCCACAGGGGTAACAACAGCGGCCGTACCAGTACCAAATAATTCGATAAGTCGACCCTCCTTTGAGGATTGAATGATCTCGCCCATGTTAATTGGGCGTTCCGAGACCTTGATGACATCGGGAAGACCTCCAAGACGCTTAACCCCCGAGACGTGGTTACGCGCAAGGCTAACACAGAATCGCGTGTAACGCCTGGAAGAATCATTCCGTCGAGAGGGGGGTAATAAGTTCGGTTACTGCAAAGGCAATGAATTGAACGTGCGATTGAGACACCGCTGACGTGAATGCTTACTGCCATCCTTGTCCTTAATAACGGCGAACAAGTTCATAGTGCCCACCTCTGTGAGCCAGTGCTCAGGACCATGTAACCACAAGTTCTGCGCGTAGCCCTGTTTTGCTGCACTTTTTTGTGCCACAACACCTGGTGCGTAGTTCGCGGCGAGCTTATACGCACCGGTACCTTCAGGCATAATGATTACAATATCCTATGGGTGAGCCAAGAACTTGACGTACCTCCAGGCGCGGCGCGAATGTACTCTGTTGTGCCATGTAAAGGTACAGGCTTGAACCCGTGAGGGTATACGGTCCCACGGGGCTGGTGATCACGAAGAGTAGTGCTTCGCTGGGGGGCGCAACACCCAACGTCCCATTAGTGCCGACTGCAGTGACTCTTAGTATTGTGTCTGCAACGAAGGTTATACTACCCACTTAACGTAGGTCGGATGTAAAGACTGTGTCCAGGCTCCTTAGGTATCCATTCGCGGTCAAGCGAAATCAACTCTTTTATGCATGCAAGAAGCGCGTTTCCGTCGAATGTCTGTTGGAGGCAGGTATGATTATCTATTCAGAATAGAAGAATAGAGCGTACGGGAAGCGCTAGCCGCTGTGCGCTGATATTCATACGTTTCATATTCATGTCAGGTCGGAACATCGTTACAGTGCCATCCTCTTGTCTGTAGGCCTTCATGCCCTCAAATAGTGATTGGGCATAATGAAGCACGGTAGCACCAGGGGACAGATTGATGGTGCCGACTAGAACATAAGAGCAAACATGTCGATAAAAGCCACGACGAAAGCGGTAGGACTCACAAGGTTCAATGCTGGGTGCTTCCCAGCCAGTAGCTTCAGTCCAACGGATTCTCAGCATATGATCTGACTGAAATCACGATGAGGTACAACACACGAGGAGCCTGAGAAAATGACTCACAAATGTCCGTCCGAAGAGAAGGCTCTTAGAGGGAGGGAGCTCCTTTGGGTTCATTGTTTTGGTGACAGTGAGCCTGGAGGGCTTCGTAGATCGTTAAAACTGCTTGAAAAAAAACTTGAAAATATAGTCCATACCTCAAGATGGAGCGGAACAGCAGCTTTCCCTGTCGTAGAGTCTCGATCAATATTTTGGGACATGTACCGGCTCCCGATGACAGTAGGCCGCCATGATGAGTGAGTTGTAATCCTAGCAGAACGGAATGGTGTCAGACGTGACCGTACAAAGGACATTGCTAAGCGTTGAGCCCGTGGGTATGAATAATGTAGCGGAAAGGTATGCCGAGATATATCTTAGTCTAACGAGGTTACTTTTATACAACCCGCCGGCGTTTGTTAAGACTAATAACCAGTCACAAGACAAGCGTAGCACGTGACTTAGACGCAAAGTCAGCTGGCGTTCACGGCAACTCTCCCCAGGCCGTAATTTTGTCCCATACAGTCTTAAACGGGCACTTGAGCCAGCAAAACTTTGTTGGCCTCCCGTCGCACAACAAAGAGGTATCATACATATCCATCTGGTACAAACTTATAAGATATGTTCATAAATGTATAAAATAAATTGTTGAGTTCATCGATTGATATATGAATATGTTGTGAACGCATCACTGTTTTCGGTCTTTATCACTGGTCCACGGTCACTTGAGCCAGCACCAAAAGAAGTAAGTCAGAGAGATTAGCGTTATCTTTACAATTGGTAACGTTAATGACCAACTCCCACCATCAGACTTGTCGCTGTCATTCTCATCAGCGTCTTCCTCGTCACTGCGACCCTCCTCGGATGCCTCTGGATCATTCAGCATTGGCCTTGGCAGCGGTGCTTCCAGTTTTCCAAGTTTTGGTTTGTTCCATGCTGGTCTCCGTCTTTCTAAACTCGCTTGATCTCTTTCTGCCTCCCACAGCTTCACTTGATCTCTGTATGCTGTTCTGCGCGCTTCATTTCTCACCAGCCGCGCAGCCTCCGCTTCTTTCCATGGTTTTAATAATTCTGCCCTCCCTTCTCTCTCCATTCGGCAAGCTTCGCGTCCCGCTTCCTCACGTTTAGTGTACCTTTTACAACCTTCCGCCGGCATCACACTGGCAGAGGTTGTGTCCATTGATTTTATGAACTTGGGTGGTGAGGATAATTCAATATGGTCTTGTAGCACTAAAACAGTGAAATTTCTGGCACATTACAACACACAGCCATATTTAGGCCAAGCAGTATCATATATAGAGGATGACTATGAGGCAATAGAATGTTAGCCTGCACTTTGGCCAAATATTGCGCGAGTGTTGTGCTATGGGCATTTGGCTCAAGTGACGGTGGCAAAATTCAATCGCTTCCTCAAGTCAGACCTGTTGCTATCTATCCAGTCAGTCGGAGCCTGTTCCTTTGTCAATTCCGAATATTTATCATAGGAAGGATGAGTGCAATAAAAATAAAAATAATAGTAATAAAAGGGATTACAACATATGGGAGAACCCAGGAACATGCTACTATTCGTTGGGTAGTCACATTTACTATGTGTGTGAGCCTTGACAATATTGTAGCTGAGGTCCAGTGGCGTCTGGACCAATTTCAGTAGCAAAACTCTCTAACTGCAAGAGGAGAATTCCAAAGCGTGGCAGAACCTGACGAAGGAGACGATCTTGCAGGTAAACTACACGTCAAGAGCAAGAAGTGACATTATTGGCTTATAGACGATGACTGGAGTGACTGAAAAACATACCTTGAACATTGTAGTAAAGTGTCCAGGGATCTTCTAGACACTCATCGGTCAACAGTACTGCAAGGTGGTGAAGGAGAACAGCCTTGAGGTCGCCCTGTCCACTGGAAAGCAAAGATGTGCGGAGAGCGTTTGTCCGGCCAAAACCGTTCCCAGGAAGTCGCGGCTGGCTGACCAACCAAATAACTTTCTTTTTCCTATTGAAGCATCCGTTGATACGGAGAGCACCCAGCGTCCGCGTGATCTCAGGAAGAAATACCGAAAGAGTGGCATATACTGCAACATCTACAATCTGAAGGGGGTTTGGTATCGATGTGGCAAATGAAGGGATCTTCGCATGGTAATTCCCCGTGTGAGATGGCAAATCTAAAAGCAACGACCAGTTTCCTGTGTACGTCGAGGGCGGTGCGCTGAACGGTTGCCTTCCCAGTATAAGGACATCTGCTTTTTTCGCTGAAGCTAGCCAATATGTTTCGCGAGACCTTCCGCCACTGAAGGCATGGATGTATGGGATCGAATACTCAGGCGCTTCTGGATCGGGCAAAGTAAGAAGGGTATCCGATAAAACGTAATTGACAAGCGATGACCCAGTTTGCACGAGCTCTTCGACAGATGGTGAGCGAATATAGCGCATAGGCTCCTCTTTAAGGGCAGGATTACTGTTGCGGGCAGCCCGTAAACATAGATGGTGGTGGGTACAGAACTCCTTCCCGAGGCATGGAAATCGTTTTCCTTCGAACCTCTTCTGGTGATCGAGGAGGAGGTTGTGGAAGCGGTATACATGATCGCCACCGACCATTGTCAGTCTCTTTCCTGCGAGGCAATAGCATAGACACGATAGTATGGGCTTGATGTGAGAACCAGACGCGTTGTGGATCTTAGTGCTGTCTGACGGGGGCACTGTCGATGGCAGGACAGGCGACGGGGAAGGCGTATGAATAGTGTTATGTGACAATGAGCATGAACCAGATGGATAAAGGTTGGAGAAACATCGTAGGAGTTGCTGAATAGCCGCATCTTGCTCGAAGAGCCGGGCCGAGAAGCTCTCTTCTACTTGCACGGATAGGTTCATAGCAGAACGTACATAGTCATCCACAACAGCATCCAGTGTGTCCAGTATTTCTGTTGCGACAGTCCAAGCAGCCCTCTTGGGTCTCGATACTGGTGTTGAAGTTAACCACAGCCAGATCACAATGGCACAGATAAATAATATGATCATTACCACACGATGTGAGAGTATCCGCATCCTCCTGGGCCTGATACCGTACCAGAACATGATAAGCGTGGTCTTAACAATTCTAGCTGGTCTAAAGTTCAGGATTCAGTTACTTAAGATTTGAACACCGACCGGTGACCTATCATTACTATCTCAACAAATTGATTTGCACTGCAAGTTGGCTCCACGATATATTCTACGACACACCAGAGTCCATCCCCATATACATATCTCCTCCGGCCCCTCGGTTTTCCCACCTTTCCCGTCACAATTGATATCTCCAACCATTACTGGCAGGATCAGTCAGTGGAGCTTGGAACTTAGACTATGTGGGTTCCGGGTTCGAAAGGAACGAATTCAAAAAAGACACGTTCTTTCCGTGGCATTCGAAGGTCACCACAGCTGCTTGGGATGCTGCTGGCAGCTGTTACTCCGGACGTTCTTATTGGGCAGGACTTGGCAAAGGTTTCCCCTGCTATTTTCAAACCATGCGAAGGCACTGGGCGAAGCTGAAGGAAGTATTCAAGGCTCCAAGTAGCAGGTCAAATAAATGATTGTAGCTAGCAGATGCCACGAAGAATGATTCATCTGCAACCTACATAGGATCTCCTTAATATTTATGTCGAATGTTTCTGCGGTGTATAGGTCACTAAAATGAGATATCATGTGTCAGATATGTGTATGTATATGTATCAACAAACGCTTGACTCGGTCCACGAGTCAACTCTCAAATCCACCAACGCACCTAGTCTTTTAAGCTGCTTCACCACCTCCCTCATATCTGCACAATACCCTGTCGCATCATTTACAATCTTCCTAATGACCATCAAATCTCTTACGTCCTCCTTTATCCAAGCTCATTGGAGTCCGTAGCGGATGACCACTGCGGGCAGTGACAGTCCACTCGTGCGCCGGAGATGCAGCCACTCCAAGAGTTGTGGGAGGTAGTGGAATTTTGTCATGGGTGGCATTTCGATTATGAGCTGCTGTAGACACGGCCATAGCGGTGGCATTTTCTGGTCGTATGATTCCATTACGAGGGAATCAGCGATCTCCCTGACACATGGTCAAGTACAACCTCTGTCACATGAGGGAACGCGGTAAAGATAGAGCGTATATTCTCCCCGGGTCCATAAATCGACCGGAGCATGTTCTTCATCGTCAGTTTGCACATACTAGTCAGGAACTTCAGTGCCTCATCTTGCCGGAGGAAGAATACTGGCGAGGAGAAGTCGATAAGACTGCTTTTCTTCCATGCCAGCGAATCACCGTAGATAGCGAGATGACGTAAATTCGGGGTAGCAATGTTCCCAAGGATGCTACTGAGATAGACTGGCTTTTCTGCGCCCGTAATGATGCTGAGAGTTTGGAGACCAGGAAGTATGATGGGCTCTATTTCATTGTCTGTTTTTGCGTGCTCTGCAAAAAAGACCCATCAGTGCACCTCGAGAGGAACGAGATTTCGTGCACATGATAGGAAATTGCGAAAGACGTCGAGACTGTTTGGAGCCGGAGTGTGGCTAAATTGGCGCAAGAACTTGAGACTGACATATCTCAGGGACGATGGATTGAACTACACAGGCAATATGTTTGAGTCGCATCCTTCCAATCTCAACATCTTTAGTGAAGGAGTATACGTGGTTAATAGAAACTGGAAGGATTCTTTCAACGAAGTGATCTAACCACTGCTGTGACAGATAATTTCGACATCATTCAGTGCTGGTGCGTGAGGGAGACCTAGCTCTGACAGCACAAAACCGAAGAGGCCCGAGTGATCGTCCTTCTCATTGATGATTTTGAGGCTCCTCCATCTGGCTGCACTCCCGCAGGACTTGAAGGCACACCTTGGCTCCGTCAAAGACCTGAGTCCAAGCAGCTTGCCCCCATGGGTCTGGAGTTCTTGCAACATATATGACGACGTCAACTAGCGCATTTGCGGATCTCTTCACATTCCTTTCGAGATGTTCCCTGGAAAGTGCACCGAACTTTGTCATCATATGCAGGCGCGTCCAAAAACGAGAGGCGCGGAGAACAAGGGACCGCCATCTACAACAAACACCTGCGAGTGCCACACAATCGAGACGCAGTCGTCGGTGCCGTAGATACCGTCTGCAACTGCCTGAAAAATGACAAGGAGGACGTCATCTGTTAAAATTGAAATAGATGAAATATATTTTGTCTGAGAGGAGGATTTGACCAATCTGCTGCGTGACAGCAACTTAGCTTGAGAAGGAACCATAGCGAAGAAGTTTTGCGAGATGGGCGATACGTGAGTGATTAGTCCTAAGATATCACGGGCTTTTGAATTGGCGGACTTAACAGAAGATGGGTAAATATGGCAGCGCCATCGGAATATTTGGCTAGTTCGCAGGGAAGTCTTACAGACTGTTATCAAGAACTTGGCAGCACCGTTGGCAAGAGGACCTTCAACCCACGGTGATTTACGGCTCAGATTTGTGTATTATGTTAGCCTATGAAACTTGAACTTCCCTGATGTATGATCAGAATAGTAGATTCGACATATTAGTGTCTCACCCAGATTAATGACTCAAGATCTCCGTCAACATTTGTGTAGCTGCGAGATCTGCGGCAGTGGTGGTCGTGCTACAGGGCATTTACTGGTTGGTTGAAATAAAAGCGGACCTATTGCAAGCTGTTTCGAATAGTCTGGGTTATCTGGGAGTGATTCACCTCGCTGGCAATTGTTTCCACCACATACAGTGTGCGTGTACATGTCACACTATTGCAAACTTTCAGCGTGTAGATATGGTAAAGGCCATCCAAGTGATCGTCCAAGGTCACTTGCTGGCATCCTTGCGTGACGGTGTTTGATTTGAAATCTGCGCGGTCCCGGCCCGGGTCTAGTCGCAGGCTAGTCCACTTTTGACCTTTCGGAAGTTCTCCGTTCAATTTGCCTGAACAGTCTCGTGTGAGTAGTTATGCATTATGTTTCAGTATGCCCGACATGGCCAAATTAATAACGATTATCATTATAGGTTTGCTGCAGTCACCAGCTGCACATTTAGTTACGGAGATTCTCCAAGGTGGCAGAATTGCGTTTACAATCCAATGGCGTGCGTGCTTTTTTGTTTTGACCTTACTTTGCTTATTGTAGGAACTACGACACAACAGATCCCACATCATCGCGTGGCCATTTGATTCAGGATCCCCGAATGTGCTGGCACGGGCGCATTGTCATCCTTTATCTGGCCTAATCGAATCGCATATCCCAGTGTATTGTATTCATTCCCAAGTAAAGGCGTCAACATGCAGAATCATCGGGTTTGGTCAAGTGGTCTTCCATCCTGAAATCTCGCAAGATTAAGAGTTCGAGTTCTTCCCGAGGATATAGACAGAAGGCAAGCTTGTTCTTTATAGTATTGGATGACAGTGTGTTTTATCGATGAGTGCTAATCCAATCTGTAAACCAATTTTCTTGCATTGGCCATAGAATTTCTTCCGAGGATGCGAGATGAGATGGCGAAAACTTGAATCGTTCTGGGTACCACTCGACATGTGGCAGATACATTACTTGTGAGCTTGTTGTTGCAAATTGCATGCAGATGTGAATTCCAACAAGGCTTAATGGCATGCTGACAGCAATGTTTCCAAGTCTCAACAAAACCGGACTCGACTCACTCATTCCCAGAATTGACGGGAATACAGCTTCGAGCCCTCCGAGTCGCTGATGCCGCTTTGTACATCGGAGAGATATTCTCTGCTGCATATGCCCATTACAGCCCTTGCGCGTTTCCTCGTCAACATGAAAGTGACCGGAGTCTTCGCATTCACGACCTGAATGTCTTCGACGCGCTTCTTGAAAAGTGCAACGAATGGCCATATGAAACGAACGCGTAGATGTGATGAGGTGGGAACGGAGGAAAAATATCAATGAACTGAACACCACACTGCTTCTGATCATGAATGCGCTAGGTAGAACGCAGAACAAGTTATTACTAAGATTGGACTATTGGTGCATTGTGAGCCAAATGAATTACGCATAGATTTTGACCGGTAAGTGCGGAGGACACCAAACTATACATAACCTCGTAGTGACTCGAGTTGCTACGGTCTATCATAACTCGTACATGTTAATCCCGATCAAAATTCGGGAGAAGGGTTGTGTCTAGTGCCTTTAGGCCGGTCAACCATCAAGGTACCCAATTTGACGATGAGCGGATCAAAAGTTCCTCTAGCCCTGACAAGTTCCTGCTATGACTTGTAATTACATGGAAAAGAAATCTGGCAGTGCAAGGACTCGTTGACGTACGGAAACACGTATGCATAAAGAATGACAATGATATAGATGGCTGGATCAAGCCAAGGGTCACAAATACATCAGTCCGTCATCTATTACTCGGTCAAGATGCAGTCGACGACTCGCGAGCATTCTCTTCTCGGTCCTCGTGTTGTGTGGTACACGGCCCTTCGGAAGAGGATTGTGGAAGCATGAGAGGGTCTCTCTTAGAATCGTCTCGTTGATGTTGCATATCATAAGGTGCGCCATTGAGTTGCCCGTACTGAGTAGGAACCGGGGGAACAGGAGGGGAACCAATCGTGGAGGGATAAAGTGACGACGACGGTGCGTGGCAGGAGGATGTCCTATGTCGAGGTTTAGACGGTGGAGCGCCGTGCCGGTCCATAGCAGAAATTGCAGGCGAATTTGGTCCTTACCACACAATGAGCTGGCAAATTTACGGAGAACAGGAACGGTGTAGCTTACGGATATGATCAGAGCTCACAGACCTGTGAATCGGGGGTGCCCACATATCGACCATGCTGGTGCGCATTGATGTCTCAGCATGCACACCTAATCTACCTGTTTCTGAACCAGAAAGATATGGATGCAGAGAAGGAGCAAGAGGGGCAGGCAGTACAAGTATGACCTGACTTAGGGGTCCATGCGGAGCACCAACAATAGTGCTCCTTCCAGAACCCCTGCTTCGGATAGAGGTGCTGGACACCGCTGACGCAGGACCAGTACGACGAGAATACGAAGGGGTAAGCATAGCCTGCGACGGTGAACATGATGCAACAACAACTGAAGGGGGAGTGGAGGAAGCAGAACCCGAAGAGCTGCTACTAACATGCCTGGCGTGAATATATGCGGAATTTGACGTCGGTGGAACTTTTTCATCATTCCCTGGAGACGGCAGTATGTCTTGGTCATCGCCTTTATCTGCAAGATATAAACTCGATTGCGAAGGAAAAGTCTGGTTGTACTTTGCAGTGAGAAAGGAAGAATCGCTCGTAGCGGGCGATAACCCAATTGACGGAGAAAGGCGTGGGGACAGGGAGTATGTTGACGACATGGCGGGCCGTCCAGCGAACTTTGTCAACCGCTGCTTGCGATAGTGAGCAATAGGCTGCACAGGTGGTAGGGGAGTGGAACTTCGTGTCAATCGGTGGCGTAGGAAATGAAAAAGACCAAACAAGATCAACATGCCCGCAACGACACAAAGTACCACGATGATGACGGTAGTCGTGTAATTGACATCAGTGCCGCTAAATATTCGTGTGGTGAAGGAGCTACGTGCTGAATTATGGTCAGATCTCTGTTCCATATTGAAAGGCAGTAAAGAGCGTCGGATTATAAATGAATGATAGTGGATGGTAGACGGTACTGTCGTATATGTTAGCTTCACAGAACTGCAGACACAGAAGGATATCAATCCACAACGCACGGATGGATGTTAGGTCAGACGGACGTGCACTAAGCCGTCTACCTGTTTAATGTTGATGATGGTGAGGGAGATACTTGCGAAGATGCAATCGAGCACCCCGGGGCCCGGAGACATTGTGCGGTTAACGATTTTCATTGGCTGACTCTTAGTTAGTGTTGTGGGCACTCAGCCATTCTGCCACGTGGGCAGAACTGGCACTGCCACGCAGATGGCAAAACCCTACCCACAGAACCCATACCCGCAGAACCGCGGGAGCATGTACTATATAGTTTGATGTACCATTTCAGTGTATGATAGCGTGAATCAAAGCACTTTAAAGCTCTCTACAATGGCTACTAAGTCTGGGGGCCGGCCTCTGAACACCCTCATCGAAAACAACTTCAAAAAGGGGGATTGCTACTTCTGCCAAGTCCAACAGATACTGGTCGAGTGACCATCCATTCGAGTTCATAGTCATTAGAAATCACATTGCAGTGGAAGTGGAGTAAAGCAAAGGCCGATACACTTGTCATAGCATATAAGATAGAAACATCACGTGATAAAGTGTGATGAAGCGTGACAAAAGCAATGAATGTGTATAGGATGTCCGTGGTGACAAGATATGAAAAAACCAAGACAAAAGATTTGTAGTATATTTACTTCTTGACGAGCCATTCGTTCCAAAATTACCATTTGTGTGAAATTGAAGGAAGAGATGGCAACACAAGCAAGGTATAAGGCATAGTATGCTTCTCGGTACCAAATGCAGTAATCATAAGTACAAGTCACAGCCTCGTCACATCACGTGATGTAGAAACTGCTCGAATCTTAGTCTTGGATGTTTAAAACATCACGTGATTCTGCCAACGTTGGCAGAACATGTTCTGTCAGGTTCTGCCAGTTTTACCGGCAGAACTACCTCGAAATAGTTGACTCTTGCAGGCCTCCTAAGGCACTGCATAAATCACGAATTTTCATTGGCTGAAAATTAATTGACAAAACTTACGTAATTATAATAGCAAGTTTATCGGGTTCCCACTTGTGACGGATGGGACGTGTAATGGCGGGCAACCTCCGCGCTCGCTCAACGCATTCTAACAGTATCACGTCCAACACCACAAAGCACCAGCAGCAGCAGCCTGCAACACTTGCAAAGCGTCTGCTCTTTCCACACTTGCCACCAGGATCAGACTTGCCGCCGTTATTTGCTTCACCAACATGCTCACCCGAACTTGACGCAGAGGCATATGATTTTCTTGCCCTTACTCTGCGCGCCTTCGTCAATACGTGGTGGACCAAGATTACTCGTTATGACAAGGAACTACTTCCTGAAATCACGATTGTTCTCACAGCCGTCCTTCGGACACTTGAAACACGCCTGCTATCTACTGACTTTTCATTATTCATATTTTCAGTCGCCCCTACTCTAATAACGCAACATTATCGCGACTACCGTCATGCCGCGTACAAGGTGTCTACCTCGTATGCAATGGGTGGTTCTGTACCACTTCCACACCTCTTTCACCAGCTGCAGCCTCACGTGGCAATTTCTCCCGAGGGTAAAATTGACGAAGAGTATTTTCGCCAGGCATTCGATCATCTACTTAAATCATGTCTACCTCTTCAGGATTATGCTCCAGAAGCTGAGCGATATATCATACGTGAAATCATTCTCAAGGTACTGGTGAAGGATGTTATTCCGCGAGTCACCCAGCCATGGTTTATTCAGAGAACAATTTTGGACCTGCTCGGTCCATCACTCGATGCTGAATCTGACAAGGTTTGCCACCTCATATGTTGCTGTGTCAAACTCTGAACGAATGGCATTGTAGCCTCCAAACGTATCGCCGCCGTCACATGCTCAATACGCTCATTTTTCTTTTCATTCCCTCCTTGTGTTCTTCCTCTCTGCTGTGCAGTCCATCTCTGGGATGGGCCTGGCCGTTGTTCAAACATATAGGCAGACGCTTAGTACCATCAAACTCGTTAATCATTCCGCGCGTCCAACAGTTAATCAACAGCAAGCAAGTGAACCATGGAGGAAAGTTAATCCAGCCCCTATATCGCCCACGAGGAGTGCAAGATCAATCTCACCACCTTCGTCATCATATGCTTCGGCTGCATCGTCTACTCTGTCCCTGGATACAGATATTCCTTTACCCAGCCCTCAGCGTTCATCCAATTATGCTCGAGAACCTCTCACAATGATATCCGAGCTGTTCACAGTGCATGAACGATTTGCCACGAGCGCAGTAATGCATACGTTGTGTATGATCTGTGCGGCCACGACTCCGTTCATGGACCGGTAAGGCGGTTACCATCTCTGATCGTGCACTTTCTAATTCTTGTTCCTCAAGACTCTTGACCTACTTACTGTATACTCGAATTCTATGCGCGTCCTCTCTAATATTTGTTCTACGACTGTCCAAGCGTACTTTATTCCCAAGTGGATACCCAGGCCCCCCTGTAATCGATCCCACTCCAGAAGAACAAATTATTATTCACCAACAGTTACTTCGGCGACTGCGCGAGCAGGTGCCAGCGTTTCTGGTTCCCGTCATTCTTGGTTCATCGCCAGAACATACTGTTAAGGAAATAATAAGCCCTCTCGGCGACGCTGCATGTAATGCACACCTTGCGGTCTTTATGATGGATGCATTATTATTGTCCATTTTCCCAGAGATGGGAGTCGAAGGGGGCGCTGGGAATGCCGAGGTGGATGTAACAGAAAGGTTAGATGATGATGGAAAGGACTGGGCATCAGAGATGTGTCGAACTACGTCAACAATGACTCCATAGCAATGTCACGATTATTCTGTGCGATTTTCCTGAGTTTCCGACTGAGGACTGTTGCGTATTTGTATGTATTTATATTGACGTCACACGGTACGGTATATATCGTCTAGCAAGAAATCAAAACGCCTATTCCCAGCGTTTTGTCCCCCTAATCATGTCCTCCATTCACCCACCTCCAAGCCCTCCCATTTTCTATTCGTTTGAGTCCCCGAATGAGTTAAGCGAGAAGCTTGCTGCCTTTATCGTCAAAGCACAGAAAGACGCTGTCGATAAGAAGGGCAGATTCACGGTTGCTCTATCAGGCGGCTCCCTGCCAAAACAGCTGAATAAGCTCATTGATAACCCAGCTGTGAAATGGGACAAATGGTAAAGATCGATTCGAAGATCGCAATGAACATCTATCTCACGAACACAACAGGCAGGTCTTTTTCGCCGATGAGCGTTGCGTTCCGCTGGATCACGAAGACTCCAACTACAATCTTTGCCGGAAAGAGCTGTTCAGCAAGGTTCCCATACCACAAGCAAACATTCATTCCATCGATATCTCTTTCTTGGACGACCTCGAAGAGCTCACAGACGCATACGAGAAAGCGCTTATCAACGAGTTTGCCCAAAAAGACGCTGCTCGTTTTCCCGTCTTCGACCTCGTCCTCCTCGGCATCGGTCCAGATGGACACACCTGTTCCCTCTTCCCGGAACATCCTCTATTGACGGAAGAGGACAGGTGGGTTGCATACATCGAAGACTCACCGAAGCCTCCGCCAAGACGCATCACTTTGACATTCCCGGTTCTTAACCATGCTCTACGCATCGCGTTCGTTGCAGCGGGCGAGGGAAAGGCTGATATTCTCAGCACTATAATTGATAACCCAGAGGCAGGCCTGCCTGCTTCTCGCGTCAGACCATCGCACCCAGGCCAGGTGTACTGGTATGTCGACAACGCTGCCTCAGCCAAGGTCAAGTACGAGAGGTCGGAGTTCAAGCTATGAGTTATTGGCAAGAAGGAAGGAATTGGGAAGAATTTCTTGTACTTGTACCAACCTTCAATGCAGCATCTTCACTTACATTTTATCTCACGCATGCTGATCCACCGTAGCCTGGGTCATGAATAGATGTGATCAACAGCGTTTGTGATGTACGCGATAGAGAACAATGTGAAATATTACTCGGCGTAATTGCAAGGGGTAACAAACGGCAAAGATGCCGCAGAGAGCACGACCAACAGAAGAAAGTCCCAGTCCATAGATATTAACAGTTGCACCCATAGTTTTGTGTGCTCTCCCGGTCAATCTGGATTGGGTCCGGATAATCGACATACCTATCACTTGTCGTGAGCAAGATGACCAGGTATGATCGAATAAACGTACAGTTGTTCTTCTGCTTCCTGTTGCAGCGCATTCTTTGAGACGGTCTGGAACGCCTGCTCTACATTGATAGCCTCCTTGGCAGAAGTCTCGAAGTAAGGGATATTGCCCTTTGATTGACACCACGTCATAGCCCGCTTCTGTGTTACCTACAAAGCATGTGAGCGAAGGAAACATATGTCATGATGCTGTCTCCGACGGACCTGTCGTTTGTGCTCCTCCACATCGATCTTATTCCCCAGCACGACAAAGGGAAAGTTCTCCGGGTCGTGCGGGCTCGCCTGGATAAGGAACTCATCACGCCAGCTGTCGAGCGTCTCGAAAGACTTGGCGCTGTTCACGTCATATACAAGCACACAACAGTCTGCACCACGATAGTAAGCTACACCTAGAGACTGGAAGCGCTCCTGTCCGGCAGTGTCCCAGAGCTGAACATCCTCATCAGTGAGGATGACGTACTTACCCTACTATAATACGTACCTGCATTGTGACCAGACGGTCATCCACCATGACTTCCTTTGTAAGGCTGAGAATGGGTAAGAGCCGTAAACGGAGCCACTGATGTGAAAGGGCACTTACAAGTCGGCTCCAATGGTGGCCTTGTACTGGTTGCTGAACCGCTTGTTGACATATTGGTTCATGAGTGACGTCTTGCCGACGCTACACAAACGAGAGCAGATTGATAAGTTTCAAGTCCATAGGTCAAGGTCAAATACTTTTGTAGCATGGCACGTACCCACTGTCGCCTAAGATAATAACCTAACCGGACAAGTCAGTAATAAGACAGATTTGCAAAAGTATAGCAAATGAACCTTGAGTAATACTCGACCCATTTGTGAAAATTAACAAGAAAGTTATGTGCGAGGAATGGGTCGTAGGGGGAGGAGCAGGTGGTTGTACTGCACAGGCTCCGGATGCCAGTGGTCGGTGGGGCGCCGGCACCGGATGCCAGCGCCACCCCATACGGAAGGTATTTTATCTCCGCTTCAACTGCGTCTTGTTCCAAAGCGGCCAATCGGCATGACTCGCATGCATGCTTCACCGAGTCACTTGTAATATCCTGGAACTTGCTTCTCTTACCAGATATCAGCGTTCGCGACGTTTATTGGGCCATATTCACTGCAGAAACATGACAACTCGTATTGCGCCTGCTGTCAGGGAAGTGATCCAACTGACCGACGCTGAAGATAATCTATGCACTTTACTCGATGAATTTACGCGCCATCTTCTGGATAACAAAAATATCACAACAGCGTGCAGGATCAATGGAGGATGGGTCAGAGACAAGGTCAATCTGGACCTCTGTCATAGTTTGGGCAAGCTCTCATGTTGTTTCATTCATGTGTTACAGTTACTGGGCATGGACAGCAATGATATTGACATCTGTCTCGCTGATATGATGGGTGTGACATTCGCTGAAGGTTTTGTAGCATTTCTATCTGAGCAGAAAGATATTCATGTCCACAAAATCGCAAAAATTGAGAGCAATCCCGATCAATCCAAACACTTAGAAACTGCACGGACTACTCTCCTTGGCATAGACCTCGATTTCGTGAATCTAAGAAGCGAAGAGTATGCAGAAGGCAGTCGCATACCAACTGAAATTGTGCGTTCAAGGTTCTTTGAAGAACATGCAGAACCTGAAAGATCGCATACAGAAATTTGGTACACCACTAGAGGATGCTCTACGGAGGGACCTCACTATTAACGCGCTGTTCTACAACATTCATACTCGTTCAGTTGAGGATTTTACTGAAAAGGTGAGCTCATTCCATGATGTCACCGACGTTGATACTGATACAACGTGGATAGGGTCTCGATGATCTACAAAATGGTATCATTCGGACACCATTGCCGCCACGTGAAACTTTCCTGGATGATCCCCTGCGCGTGATACGATGCGTTCGCTTCGCAAGCCGCTTCGGTTTTGAGATAGAATATGATTTGCAGCAAGCTGCCCGGCTTGAGATAATTAAAGATAGCCTCATACAAAAAATCAGCCGAGAACGAGTCGGGGAGGAAATTGATAAAATGATGAAAGGTTCGTGTTAACTATCTTGCGAAAAAAATGTTTCTGATAGGTTTCTCATAACGTGCAGGGCAGGATCCTCTCCGCGCGATACGTATTATTGTTGATCTCGAACTCTACAAGAGTATATACCACGTTCCACCACAAATCACCAGCATCGCCTCGTCTACTCCGAAACCGCAGGAGCTTTCTTTACGTGCTGCTACCACTTTGCATAGTCTCCTTTCATCCACCAGCGAGGATTCGATGTCTTTGCATCCCACACTCCGGTCTTACGTTCTGCAAGAGCCCGGGTGCAAGGCACGCCTATTCCTGGCAGCCAGTCTCTATTCGTATCATGGAATCACGTACCCGGATCCAAAAGGCAAGGAACAAACTCTCGTCAAGTGCGCAATCCAGGATGGGCTAAAGCTGGGTAGACAAAATCATTATCTGGATGGCGTACCTGCACTGTATTCCGCTTCCGACCTCTTGAATGGTGTTTCGCTGGGACAGGACAGGCTAAAACTGCCTTCAGAAAGGGTTGCTATAGGTATGCTTGATAGTCGTGAAGCTCTATTTGATTGATGATGGGTGTCTGTCTATCGCCTAGGACTTTTACTACGGCAAAAAAGTGTCCATAATATAGACACAGGTTCTCATTGGGCTGGCTCTCTTGTGTTCTCCCTCGTATGCGAGCTTGTATCAGCGTCTAACCGTGAAGACGCAGCAGAGTGCGTTCAGCGTTACAACGCATTGACGCGGCGGGTCGAAGAGCTTGGGTTGGACAAAGCGGTGGATATTGAGCCAATACTAGATGTGAGAATCTTTGGTTTCACTACGTCTGGCTTGGGGTTGAACTATCACAGGGCGGAGCAATTGCCCGCGTTATGGATGAAAAGCCTGGTCCGTGGATGAAAGTAATGGTTAACAGGGTACTTGAATGGCAGCTTGGACATCCCAACGGTACTCAAGGTGACTGCCTTGCTTGGTTGAAGGAGGAGAAGAGTGCAGGACGAATCAACCTGGAAGAGCTCAAGGCTGCCACCATGAGCAATAAGAGATTGAATCCAGACAAAGCGACATCTTCAAAGAAAGTCAAACGATGAGTGATTCAAGTATGTACTAATCAAATGGTATATATACAAATTTGAACATCTAATGGCATATATGTGCTAGCTGTAACAACGTTGTGGGGTTTTCTAAGAATACAGAAGAATTTACATGGTATGTGACAAGAGTTGTATGGTAATCCGTGCTTGTTGGGTATGCAGAAATGCGAGATGGGCGTAAAGTGGAAGATATCGTCAATGTTGTGAGCGTGAGTGGTATATTCCTTGAATGATGTATGAGTGTGTGTCTGAGACTTTTAGTTGAAGTGAATCCAGTCATCGAGGTTGACCTCGGGTTGCATGTCTTTGGTAATTCCCTCGGGCGTGGACCAGGCTATGTCGTTGTCCTTGAAAGAGTTGTATTGGGACGGAAAGGAAGACGGCACGAAGTCCATTGACGGTACGAAGAACTGATCAAGGTCGTTATCCGGCGAACAAGGAGTGAGGAAAGTAGTCCAAGGATTGGTAAAAACAATCGGAGACCGAGGAGGTGTTAAAAGGGGAGACGTATAGTCACTCGACACGGGAGAGTCGGTGTTTTCGATAAGGGGAGGAGTCGGGGGCAGCTGCAGGCTGGCGTCGAGGAAGTAGGAGTCATTGAAAGGCATGACATCGAACTCAGCACCGAAGTAGGAAAGCCCTGCAGCTGGCTTGATACCTGAGTAGAAGATGTCGGATGTATCCTGTTCTGCAGCCTTCTCGTCCAATGATGAGTGACATCAAGTCGACGGGGTATGAGAGTGGCATACCTTTATATCACACACAGCATCGAGATTTAGAGGTGGGATTTCATCAGTAGGAACGAACTGGTCCAAGATATCGGTTGGATACAGCAACTCAGGGGTACCATTGAATTGCTCTGGAGTGGGTGCAGCCTCCCGGGAAGCAGAGACAAGTGGAAACGGAGAAGCGCTCGGGGCGGCAATGTCATGGCCTGTGGTCTGATGTCGCGTGGTGGTCGGGTGGTTGACTCGAGGACGAGCAGTGACCTTCTTTCTGCGATGTTCACGCGATTGGACAGGAGGTAGAGCCCTGGGGGCGACCATGGGGGCTTGTGGAGGGATGATGAGTGTCGGTGAAATCTCATCTTCATCTTCAGATTTGACGTGTGCCATCGCGTGCGCCAATGCTGAGCCCTCGACTCCCTTTTGCAAGAGGGTCGCGATAATATCGCACTTGGTCCTCTCCTCATCGCTGTTACGTCTCCCCTTCCGCCTCGGTCCCGCGACGGTACGATGAGAGGGAGAGTATTTGTAATTGGGATACATCTTCGAATGCAATGCTTTAGCCTCTTTTGCCATCTGGACGAAGGGTTCCTTCTCGTCGTCAGACAAGTTACGCCATCTCTCGCCAGCTATGCGTGAAACATTGCGATGATCAGATTCTAGGCTTCTGAAATTCTCATTACTCCAAAGGCAAGAGCGAAAGACAATGAAGGCGTTCGGAGGGCGAGGTATGTGACCTTCCTCTTTTTTACGGGAGTGCGATGAACGATTTGGGAACGACAGTAAGTGAGATAGGACAGGGGATAGTGACGAAGAGACGTGGGAGGTAGGGATCGTAGTTCCAACAGGAGATGGGGGGGTAGTATGAACCGAAGGGATGTCAACGGTCCTAACGCTTGAATAATCCGACCGAGCAAAGTATGAATCTTCATAAACATAATCTTCAGCTGCGGAGAAGATTAGCAATCATTTGAAAACGTGTGGACCCATAAGGTCAAACAAGGAAATGATTGTCGTACCTGCAATTGGTGACTGATGTGACAACCGGCGAGATCGACGGACGACGTTGCGAACGTTGGGCATGATAACAAGACTTTTTGAAGATATGTGTAAAAAGCTGAGAGGGAGGCGTTGAGGCGTTAATGAGAATCAGTCGATTAAGGAGTCCATTTCGCCAACATAATGGAGCGCTTAAGAACGTCAAGGCCAAAAAGCCTTGTATGGGGGAGAGCTAGTACAACCACTTTGCCCCGTCACCTCGAGGCTGCCTTGAGGTCACAAGGCCCTTCAGTCCTTCCATATCCGTCGAGTCGTCTAGATTTCCGCCTTGCGACCGTTGTTCTGTGAAAGGAGCGGAATCAAGATACGAATAAGCTTCAAGAATCAACAAACTTCAATATAGGGTGATATCGAAGTCTACGACCTACCTGTAAAACGTGCCGCAAAACGTGCGGCACTAGTATTCTTGGCTCAAAGTCAGCCGAGAACAGCGACTTGAACTCACTTTGTAGCCTGATTTGTTTAGCTCCTGGTGGACTCACCTATACATAGATTCCCAGGGATTGCCTCGTGGAGGGACTTCATCCCAGCGGCGCGGCGTTTTATCTTGACACAATGCGCTTCGGAAGCAGACCTTCAGGGCTCCAACATCTTTATCTTGTCACATCTTCACATCATCATCACCCTCGCCTCCCTTCACCTTTCACACCATCACATTAACTGTTTTGCTCATCGTCAGCGTTCGTCAGCTTACCATCGATTATCATTATGTACACGTTCCAATCGAACGAGTCGTTATCTTGACCGGGGATAGTTCCTCGCAAGGAAATACATAGCATTCTGAGGCTTCCTGTAGCTCAAAGAATTTCAGAATACCAGTGCTGCCAATGCCGTCATGACGTATTTATCAATACTCGAAACCTTCTGACACTGACAGCAAAAACGACGTGCTTTTGAATTTTCGAAAGAACAATCATTTATCTGATTTATCCTCTTCCACGACGCCGTTTTTTTTATCGGTCTCACGGAGTTCTTTCTCCTTCCGCCTCTTCGAGCCTGCAATCATGTCCCTTTACATCGACATAAGCTGGAAGTAGTGCCCGAAGCTTTGAATGAACCAACCTCTTCTTAATCGCATCATTGCGACCTATTTTGCGGGCCGCATTCACGGTATCTGCTCGCTTCACCTTCCCCATCTGTTTTCGCTTCATTTTTGAGGGTTTCGGAAGTTTGAGAATCCATTCTGGGACCGAAGAGCCGGATTGTAAAAGCACGTTGGCGATACTAGGTAAGGAGTCACGTCAGTTAGATGTCGGTCAAGATAGCCGAGTGTCACGTACGCTTTTAAGAAGGGTCCGTCTTCATCTGTGAAATAAGTTACGGCTTTCCCTTCCCGCCCGGCGCGTCCCGTACGGCCTGCGAAAATTAAGCTTCTAGACAAGCTGACCACAAAACGGGGGCGTACCTATTCGATGGACGTAACTCTGGACACTGGTTGGGAAGTCATAGTTGATCACCTCCCGGATGCCTTTGAAGTCCATGCCACGAGCCATGACCTCTGTGGTCACCATGATCCAGCTTTCGCCACGGCGCATCCTGCTAACCGCATCATCACGCTCTTTTTTTGTCATTCCAGCATGAAGACAGTCCACATTTGGAATGCCGTTCATTGTCAACTCCTCTGCAAGCGATGTTGTTCTTGGTTGAGTAGACGTGAAGACAAGGAGAGGTGGATTGTATGGTTGAGAAAGATACGTTAGCAAACTTGGGAGCTTGGAAGCATCATCGGCCACATATGTAAGAATTTGTGAGATCAAAGGGAGCGGTGTGTCTCTAAAGAAGAAAGTCAACGGCTATACACACACACACGGTGATCGATCAATACTTAAGACCAACAATAATTCGTATGGGGTTCCTGAGGATACCCATCGCAAGCTTCTCCGCGCCAGCAGGTAAAGTAGCGGAGAAAACCGCTTTTTGTATGTTCGGATGAGTACATGTCGCGATAACTTCTTGAACTTGAGACAAGAATTCAGGGTCAAGCATTCGGTCGGCTTCATCTAATACAAGATGTTGCACGCTAGTGATAAGAGTTAGCCACGTGCAGTGGGACAAGTGGCTCAAGGCGTACTTATTCAACTCCAAGCTTCCTTCCTGAATGGAAGCCACTAGCCGAAGAGGTGTGCTGATGATGATGTCTATGCAGTATTAGTCTGGAAATACAGTGCACGCGGCGTATGAATGTAGCGTACCTACTTTGTCTCTGACGTTCTTGTCGCTCAGGGTACTAGCCGTAGCTTTGCTAAACAGGACTGCGCGCCATTTACGCCCAGCAGCTAGTTTCAGGCACTCATTGTGTATCTGGTGTGCCAATTCCCGAGTCGGTGCAAGAATCACAGCTCGAACTCCACGACTTCCATCGTTCTTCATACTAGATATCGGGGAACCCAGGGCAGACATGATGGGCATCAGATATGCTAGAGTTTTACCCGTACCAGTCGGCGAGATGGCGGCGAGGTCACGATGCTGTAGTAAGAGTCGTCAGCATCTTCCGAACCATAAAAACTAACGTCTGGCGGGCTCACCTCAAGCAGAATCGGAATTCCGTGCGCCTGGATTCCAGTGGGATGTTTGTAACTATTTTCAGAAAGGTTTGATAATAGACGTAGAGGGACGTGATATCGTTCGCGCAGGTCCTCGAAGGATGCAATTGGTTTAGGCACATCTGATCCTTTGGCAGTCACGCGGTCTTTCTGTATAGTCGAAGTCTCTTCCTCTGTACCAATGCGATTATCGTCTGAGTGCAGTGATTCGTCCTCTATCTTCCGACGCTTGTGTTCCACCTTTTCTGGCTTGCCTTCAGCATGAACATCGCTCTCTTTGTCCCCAGCTTTCCGCTTCCCGGCAGAAGCTTTAGCATATTTAAAAAAGTCTAGTTCTGGAGGTAATTGGGAATCGTGCATTTTCAGAACCCCCTTTCCTTGGACGTCTTTTGCTGATGCCTTTTGAAAAGACCTGAGCCATTAAAACAGCTTATAGATGCATTTTCTTACATTAAATATTTGGACGTCAGACTTGAATCTTTGTTTGTCAAATCGTGCACCTCCCCGAGAAAGAAGCTGAAATGCTTCCATAATGTGTCGAGCACAGCTAGCGAACGGTCAATGACCAGGACCTTGCTGAATTTGTAGAATGATTACGACCGAACCGATGCGTAGTTAGTGGTCACGTGTGACCGGATGACAGTCATACTTCACTTGATCAGGTGACCAGATCGTGACAATTTCGTGACAAAAGCACCAGAATCGCATCTCCTCCTTCAGATTGTCTTTTTTCGCTAAAGTAAAACCTAGGAATGTTAGCTAAGGTACATCCTCTGAGAACCTAGGTTTTAGGATTAGAATATAGTTCAAACTGAGAGTGGAGATGACTTTCTTATGTTCGGGACATGCTGCTTTGTCATCGGAGTCGTAAAAGGGACTGAATGGGAAGCAAGCAGCGTGGGCACCGAAGAGGTACAGAGGCCATCGAGTGCTTCCGGTTAGTATTTTGCGCCACCTCGATAACGTTCATGTAACACGAATTCACACCATGTCACTGCCTCGGTCACACCACGTGATCAAGCGAAGGCGTTGCAAAGTTACATAATCCTACATACTAAGATTAGCTGCGTGCGCGGCACCAAGTAGTACTATGATAAATAGCTATTGGTTGAGGAAATTTGCAGGCCCTAACTATGTAAGTATTGTACCATTCTGCCAGGCTAGTCTAATAGCTATTCAAGTTGTAAGTTCGAGTAAGCAGGTCCAAAATCACCTCAGTAGATGATATACATCGGTGAACAGAGAGGTCGAAAGTGAGAATCCAAGGTTACATGTCTAGGATGTATCATCTAACAGCGTCAATCCGACAACTTATAGATATGAGGTATTGTGTGCCTAGTGATGTGCGGTGAAATTGCATGTAGATTACGAAGGGACCAAGGAGGACCAGCCACGTTTCAGTTGCTGTTAGGAACGAAGACATGAATGTACGGTCATGGAAAAAAAAATTCTTAACTCACTTCGAAGAAGACAAACATCAGGACGGTGTTGGGGCCAAGACGCATCCAAGCAGGCGTCCAGCCTTTAAACATGAATGCGGGACCTTCCTCCCGCAAGGAACGAACTAGGACCTCTATTGGACTGGCCTTTCCGGACTGGAAACGACTGTCAGACTCCATCACAAGTATTCAATATTTGAAGGAATACGTACAGAGCCCATGATCCTTGTCCTTATAACATCGGCAGGAGAACATACGGCTTAAATTGTAGAACAATCAGTGGCGTTCTGATAATTTCACAGTGAGCAACTAACTCGTGCCGCATGTTCCGGCTGCAAGACTTGCAACTACGTGCAAGAAGAAACCATCATGGAATTGATAGTTGACCAGGGGTATGGGATATTGCAAGAGAGTGGTTTTGAAAAAGTCATAGCTGTCGAAACCTGATAAACTTCAACAGCAAAGAGATGGTATCGCCATACTCACGATCCAACCTGTGATGCCTGTATAGTGTGTTGTATGAGCATTACACCGACGGAAGATAACAAATTAATTTACATTCATCAAGACTGCTCGGGTCTTTGTGGTACTCATGGTCAGTGAGAGCTAAGTATGATGTCAAATGCACAAACTGTGTTTGTCCCGAGGCCGCGTGCAAGACCCTTCTGGCCATCCTCTTTCACTAAAGAGATGAGTCCAGTGATACCGTTGCGGTAATTGTAGCGCTTCTCTGGTGGACGAATAGAGTCACTGGTCATCCGAACTAGTAGAATATCTGCAAGCAATTAATTTGTGATGCATAACAGTGATATCACAGTATGTCATGGACGGACCTGCTGGATTTCCTGCGATTCCTCCCAAACCGCCAGCCACGCCAGCTGCCAGGAGAAGCTTCCCGGCGGATGGAGAACGACCGTTCTCAGACATGAATTTTTTCATCTCTTCGTAGCTGCCTAGACGTACAAGCGAGTAGGTCATTTGACGCATAAGCGAGGCAGAGAGACCGGTATAAACACTACGAAGACCATCATTGGATATCGAGTGGCGTAGAATTTTGAGCATCGATGGACTTGGTACAGTAGAACCAAGACTCTGCATGCGCCTGTTGGTGATCATGAGTATACCGTCACGAGGGCTTAGTGAACACGCTTACACTTTGGCCAGGTCAAGGGGATGCGTAAAGCATGCAGCCACTGCAAGGTGTCAGGCGCGTTTCAGTCATTGGAATGCACACAACTGCTCACTGGATGCCGCGACGCCTGGTCATGATGATGAGCAGGGCCTGATAACACGAATAATTGCTTATCTTACCTCCGAGCCTTTGAAATCAAGCCATATGTCAGTACTTTAGCACAACTTTGGTGAGTTTTGTTCAACTTGAGACTCACCAGAACGGATAGTTGGGCATCTTATTTCGTTACTTCAGATGACACCCACCTCCCCTTATAAACGCGTACCCGCTGTGTTAATGTCGTACCGATTAAAACCGAGACATATGAGTTGAAAATTTAGACGTCCCCAACCTTACGGAGCTCTGCGGTTATATAGGGTGAACACCCAGGCACCTGCTGCTCAGTGCGGGAACTTATTTCCTTTCTCTCAATTTACGGTCTCACATGGATTTGTAGGCATGTCACACCTCGGTACAACCTCGGTGTATTCCCTTCTGTATTTTATCATTCGTGCTCTTCGCTATTTTTCTGCTGCTTCAGTATACTGTGCTCACTTTCATCGTACTCGACTTCTCATGACTTTCGTCACAGTCTGACAAGATGTTTGTGAACAAACTCACAAGCACATCTCCGCCGCGTTCTCAAATTTGATGGTTGTCCCCGACCCCCACATAATAAATTACGTGCAGTACCCGCATATCTCTTATTTTATGATCCGTTATACTATCCGGAGTACCATCCAGGCGTGTTTTCGATTGGTATGGGCCTTTGTTGCTGGTTACAGTCTGTCCTTTCACGGTAAGTCTTGTTTTCGATGCGGCTTTTGCCCACGTGCTGTGTCCGTTTTATTTGATGGCATAGGCAGTTGCATCTGCATAGACACCGTGGCCACAGTGTATTCTCGTGCAGATTCTGAGAATTCGCTATACAAACACTGTAGCGTGTTCCGTTGCATTCTCTCTTATCGTGCAGCCACTCAATCTTCTACGGAGCCGATCCTTTTCTCGCAGTTAAATGAGCCTCGTTATTCTCATCTGGAGGTAACGTATGAGAAGAATGCGACCGCCCTAGCCGCCCCGGTATCCTGTGCTACTGCTGAAACTTTGCAACGTGCGAGTTCAGAGGTTCGCCTCAAGGGCGGTTGCGTCTAAGCAATTCTACATCATTTCAGCCATCAATGTTGCGAGCTTTCTGTATTTTTGAACTAGCATTTGTTGAATCGTCCATTTGTTCAACTCTCACCTGTCTGTCTGCCCAAGAAAACGTGGCATGTTGCTCTTGCTCGTAACAGAGGTGGAACACATACATATACAGCGTGGAGGTGTCCCATACTTTGCGTATCTTCAGTTTTACCATCTATTGTTGATGATGCTACCATCGTACGATTGGCTGCTGCCTTCTCTGCCCCTTGGTCGTCCGTGCCTCTGGACGAGCTTACTCGTCGCCTTGAAAACCTGGGCCGTGAAGACGTCCGCTCGTCGATATGCGGTTTAGCTCGCTGTCATCACACATTCTACAGTTCCCGTGCTCATGAAAAATCATGCAATGACTTTGCTCATCTTGTCCGCCAACGTAGTCTTCATCTATCTTCCGTTGGTTGTCATGCCTTGTGTGACATGCATCTATCGCACTTTGCTTTCCCGATTCTTCCTCTTTGTCCGACAATGTCGTTTCTAGCACCATACTCGCATGCGAATTCGGGCCGTCCATTGTCAATAGCATATCACTTCCCCTATTGGCTAACCGCGCGAGCAGAAACCAAGCAAGTCGCGGGGCAAGTGCTCAGGATGGACGTTCAGTTCGGGAGTGACTCTGTCCTTCCGTTGTCCCAAGGGAAGTTGCTCTCGGGTGCTTAGATGAGTACATGAAGGCGAGGCAGCGGTCTCCGTCTGCGCGATATGCTCGCGGCATCATCGATGCCAACCCTAATATTAGTAGGTATAGAAATATGCAGCGGCGACACGACTATTATTGATATTTGGTTACTTCCAGCACTTGCTCGCCATCCAGTGACGGACGCCGCAAGTGATAGAACATTGAATACTAATATTCGAAGTAGGGGTCCGTGCGCACGTGATTCTAAATTAGTAAGCCGGCCTCGTTTAGAACAGCGCCGCATTTTTGTGTGTTGTTCTTTAACCTCAACCTTCTTCTCTTGCTTGCTTTTTCTCCTTCTGTCGACAACCTCTCGGACAACCTACTCTTTTTCTGCGCAAACATGAGCTCCCACGACAATGAAGAACTTATCGACTACGAGGATGAGCACGACGTTGTCCCTAATGGCGCAGCTGGTGCAGCTTCTGCCAACGGGGCAGCGGCGTCAGCAGTGGATGGTGAGGTCGACAAAGATAAGAAGAACTTCTCTGGAATACATTCGACGGGCTTCAGGTTGGCTTTATGTCGATGTTGTTACAAACCGTGATCATCTCATAATTTGTCTCCTTTTTTCACAGGGACTTCTTGTTGAAACCTGAACTTCTGAGAGCTATCAGTGACTTGGGTTTTGAGCATCCCTCAGAAGGTATACGTCAGTGATGGTTGAAAAGCTATTCTCAACTCACGGAACTCGTTCAACAGTTCAACAAGAATGCATTCCTCAGGCTGTTCTGGGAATGGATGTCCTCTGCCAAGCAAAGTCTGGGCACGGTAAGACTGCGGTCTTCGTGCTTGCCACTTTGCAGCAACTGGAGCCAGTCAATGGAGAAGTTTCCGCTATTGTCCTCTGTCACACCCGCGAGCTCGCTTTCCAGATAAAGAATGAGTACACACGCTTTGCCAAGTATATGCCCGACGTGCGGATTGGCACGTTCTACGGCGGTACCCCCGTTCAAAAGGATGCGGAGATTCTGCGTGACAAGACGCGCTGTCCCCACATCGTCGTGGCTACTCCCGGACGACTCAATGCCCTGACAAGAGACAAAGTTTTGGACGCAAAGAATGTCAAGCACTTCATTTTGGATGAGTGCGATAAAATGCTAGAACAGCTTGGTTAGTCTCATCCTGCGATTCGATTTCGGCTACCATTCTGCGGTATCTTGGTACCGGTTACCGCCGCCGCAAGAGGCACTTGTCTCGTCAACGTCCCCTCCCTCCGCCGAGGGCGCAGGCGCCTTGTGCGCCCTGAAACGCGCTGTAGATGCAGGGTCTTGGGAACTTTGTTGGGTTGATGAGAATATATACATAAGATATCGTCGTATCTCTCCCTCCCATCCCCACGCTTGTCATATCGTCTTCTGACGATTTTTGAGTCCCTTCCCCCTCTCGAAATGTCGACAATAGTCTAACCGCATCTCCTCGTTGTTCTTTTTATTTGATTCGCAGACATGCGCCGAGACGTCCAAGAAATCTTCCGTGCGACACCTCACCACAAGCAGGTGATGATGTTCAGCGCCACGCTAGCAAAAGAAGTTAGGGCTACATGCAAGAAATTCATGGCAAATGTATGTAATGCACACTTCCTGACGGACTTCCTGCTGATGCTTGCTGCAGCCTTTGGAGATCTTCGTTGACGACGAGACGAAATTGACGCTACACGGTTTACAGCAACACTATGTCAAGCTCGATGAGAACGCGAAGAATAGGAAATTGAATGAGCTGCTAGACACCCTGGAGTTCAATCAGGTACTACAACGTCTCGCTCGGAAGATGTGTTTATTCATGGTTTTCAGGTGGTCATCTTTGTCAAATCGGTTGCGAGAGCTGTCGAGCTGGACAAGCTCCTAGTTTCTTGTAACTTCCCTAGTATTAGCATTCATTCAGGCTTGGCTCAAGAGGAGCGGTGAGTACCCCACGGTGACCCTCTGAAATATCCGTGCTAAGTTCTTGATATAGTATAAATCGTTACACTGCGTTCAAAGCCTTTGAAAAGCGCATTCTTGTCGCAACTGACATCTTCGGTCGCGGTATTGATGTTGAACGGGTTAACATCGTGATCAACTATGACTGTCCACCGGATGCGGACAGCTACCTCCACCGGGTCGGTCGCGCAGGTCGCTTCGGAACGAAAGGTCTAGCGATTACATTCCAATCCAGTGAGGCAGACCAACAAGTCATGTCCGCTATTCAACAACGGTTTGAGGTCGCTGTACCTGAGCTTCCCGACCACATTGATCCTGCTACTTACAGTAAGTGTCTCGCTGTCGTGTTTCTTTGACCTTTAACTCATGTACCCGTTTCTTCAGTGACGTCTTGATTTTATCTCCGCTTATCCCTTCTCCATGCTGTTTTCCCCGTAGTCTTTCTCCTAAACACTCCGCATATGTAATGTTATTTTAGTGGTTCGACGAATCCATCGTCGTGCTTTTTATCTCGATGAAATCGGAGTTCGGTGTAAGCTCAGTGCGTTCTGCAGGTTGCAGACCGATTCTACGTTTTCAGCGAATTGTTGCAGAAACGAGCAACCGTTTGCATGTGCTTGACGACGAGTGGAATCCTAACACATTCTAATATTTACAGCTGTTTGCAAAAAGGTTGACAGTAGTGACATTTTGAGAAAGAAAATAATGTCGAGGAATTCTTGCTGCATGCTTTTGAGCAACTCATTTAAGTTTGTGTCAATGATATATGTATCCAACGAGGAATGTCGCGCTGTTAGGTCTGTGGTGTGAAACATAATGATTAAGTCAAGGAACGTCATAGTATGCACCATCAGGCCACAGCATGGGAAGTCCCATTTATTGTGCATGCAGGAACTTGTATGAAGCAAAAGAGATTTGAGGAAGCAGCTGTGGTGTAATGGAATGGCCCGATATCGGATTTTTGTTGAACAGACGAATTCTTCAACCTTACCAGGAGGCTGTCGAACACTTTGAGAGAGATCACCCTAGACTGCTGGAGGACCATGTTATATATTATAAAGTAGCTAGTAGCTGGTGTATCGCGCACTTCATTAAAGTGGCATTTGGAGCGTCATCTGGACCGATGACTTTATGTAAACAGCATCATGTCTGACGCATTTCATCGTTCAAGTCGGATCAATACATATTCAGATATTCATACCTCAGGTAGTTGTGTGAACTAATTAATGTTCGCCTGAATCATGGCGGCAAATGTTGGTACCACCAGGCTCAATTTCAAAATTTTAGCGACTTCGAAGCCAAGACTCGGAGCAACAACACCCTAACACTGTTTCGTTTTTGAGCTGTGCTTTCTACAACGCTGGTGATCGCACAGCGAACTTTCATGCAGTGACTTGGGAATACAGGCGAGGTACAGTGCATCAGAGGGTTGGATCGTGCTACGGAGTGCTCTGTAGCACTCTGTAGTGAATTACGTTTCCCTGATGTGGGATCCGAGGCAGTAGTTCATTTCAGCGAGAGAAAGAGTATTGTGCAATCCAAAACAGGGACAATCGAGTTTATGAACCACATGAAGCCGTAACTGAACATATATATACCCGAGTGCTCACTACCTTTTGAGGCGAGGACGCTTCTCACGGAGAGGCTCTCCAGTATGCACAGAAGCTATGCTCTTTCTTCCGGTGGTCTCGGATTTAACCTGTAAAATGCAATGAGTGCCAAAAATTCCAGGGTTGAAATTCTTACTTTACGCTTGCGCGGCGAAACTGCGGGACCAATGTCATCATCTGAAGAAAGAGGAGTCAAATCACTCTCGTCCTCGGTGGTTGTCTGGGACGTTCAGAGTAGTATTTGAGTGAACATACGAAGTTGAAAGCTAAACCAAAAATGTACCTCAGTCTTCCCTGCTCTTTGCTTATGCGGAAGACATTGGACCTCAGCCACAAATGCAGAAGTACGACCGCCAACAGTGATCCACTTGACAGTCGCGGGCTCTCCGGAAGGCTCAAGAGAACTAAAGTTAGCGTGCGAGCGGAGTCGAGGAAACCGACATACCAACATCATAGATTGCTTTGCATTCTTACCTTTCCCCTTACGAAGGTCTTGGCGATCAGTATACTAGATCATCCGACGGAGGTGAAACTTACCCAGCGATGTTTGAAGATCCAATGGCTGGGGTATTTACTGTCGTCTGAATTGGCTTCCACAGCTATTCGACAAACATCAGCTACTTCACGGTGCAAAGCTTCAACCTGAGTTTGTTGCAAAGTATTACACCGTTGTTCAGGGTGAACCTTTGCTTGATATAATATTTCATCTGATGACAGATCCCATTGAATTAAACATTAACAATCGAGTAAGATCCCTCACCAGCAAGGTAGTTTCCGACACCTGCACTAAAGGATTGGTCTAATAATAGGGCTTTAATTGGACACGATCTTTTCGAAACGAGGGCCTGGAATTCCCGCAGCGGAGGCATGGATAAAATTGGATCGAAGCCAAGTTGAGATATAGGCGGTTCTTCTCTGGGGTGAATGGCAAGACGAATGCGTCCCAGACGACGCGCGTCGGAGAAAGCCAATTCAGTTGTGGTGCCTGGCGTCTTACCTTCGATGTGTAAGATGAACTGTCGAAGCCGGTAGTTAGGTGGCAAGTAGGAGAACGGCCCGTGAATAAGACACCTTCATGAATTTAGGCGGCCATATGTCAGGGCGGCTCTCGCGTATTTTCGTCCGGTATTGAAGGGCAGGTTGGCCTCTCACCTTGGAAAATGGTGAGCCGCGATCGAGGCATGCACGGCGGAAGACGTACATGTAGCATCCCAGTCATCCCAAAGTGAAGCAGGGGCATCTTTCCTGAACCTTCGAGCTCGATGTAGAAATATTTTCCTAGGACGAAGTTCCCATGAGTCCGATGGTAACTATTATAAGAGAATACCATATCGGAACGTGTCTTTGACAACGCGACCAGTGATTTCCCTACCCTGTACCAGTGACAGAAGAAATAGATGCATGCCTCAGTCATTCCATCGGAACAAACATGTGAAAGACACACAAAATCCTCGTGAGACGATAATCCTTGGAAAACGATGTTGTCCTCGGATGTTTCAACACGAATAATTTTGTTTCCTTTGGCAATAGACCGGAGGAGAGTTACTGCACGCTCTACTTCTGTAATGTCACGGTGGCAACGGGTGAATGAACGAGGGCAGCTATTAATGTTTTACCAATGAGCTTAGCAATGACTTACCAGGTAGTTCAGGCATGATGGTGTGACAGCTCACCGAGATGCGTATGATTTACGAAGAATGGGTAAATGGGTAAGTGGATTTTCCCATGCTTGACTCGGCAATTGAAAGACGTTTACTTCCGAGCAACTTCTGAGCATACTTTGTATCCGAGTCGTCAATCGGTCACTGGTAGCGGATCAACTACAGGAAGACGCCTATACTAGTACTGCTGCGGGTGCTGTGCACTTAGCTGGAGCACATGCGCCTGGGATGTGGCAACCACGCTTAGAATAACTGATTGATTTCCCAAACGCCACAAAATGGCCACGGTAGCATACATACGGACTTTAAAAAATATTTGCAAAAGAGTAGCACATTTGTCAGCAAGGATACTCGGTGAGGATCTATGACACGTAGCAACACTTACTTTAAGTACTCGAGTCAGAATCCTGGGTTGTAATTACAACCTGCGCGGTCACTATCAAGATTAGTCAGCGGATAGGGGGGCCTCAGAGGGGTCAATACAACATTATGTAATATTTAATTCAAATTAACAACCCGGCTTTTCAATTCCGTAACTGTTCTTATTTTATTTTATTCTCTCCCGCAGTAATATTTCAGCCTACGTATAGCAATCAAATATATATAAATATATAAATAAAAGAACCTGCTCTCCCTCTCGCCGCATCTACAACTCATCTTCTTCAACTAGTTTTAATTCCTTTACACAAGCTGTAATATGGGTCTTTGGATGCCCTTCTCCAATCGAAAGCCATGGGGGCTTCGCTGGCGGTCATCAGTTTGGTTCATCACTACAGGTACGTTTTCCTTACAATCCTGACTCCATCAATTTAAGTATTTCACGCCCGCCAGCCGTTGGTTTCGGTCAGTAAGCCTTTATGTCGGGTTACTATCCGTATTGATACGTGTTTTAGGAATTACTACGGATTTGTTGGTTTACTCCATCATCATCCCCGTCTTGCCATTCCAACTCGAACGTTTGTCGTACGTTAGGGTCTCATCACTCACAGGGTGGCTACTATGTGCATATGTGAGCTGAATCATCGTTTTCATAAATCCCCTAACTCATATCCTCTAGTCCGGTGGGCTGGTCCTTTGTAAGTTAGCTCCTTCCATATTACTTCAAGTGGGTTTACCATTCCCACAGCTACAATCCCTATTGCCATGTACTCGGAGCGATCTTCAGCAAGACGAGTACCATTGATTTTGGGCCTCTTCGCGCTCATCAGCGCACAGGTCATGTTCATGGAGGCCCCTAATTATGCAGTCATGGCCATCGCTCGTGTGTTGCAAGGGATCAGTTCCTCCGTAATATGGATCGTAGGCTTGGCACTTTTGTGAGAATATCTGCGGGTCCCATCATACAAACTAATCCCTGTTGTAGGTGCGATACTACGCCAGAGAAAAACGTTGGCAGTAAGTCATTCTAAAAATATTAATCTGACCTCCATTAATGAACTCTTGTTAGAACAATTGGGTATTGCGATGACTGGCCTATCCGTTGGGTGAGTATGCATTGATTCTGTGTCTGCATTGTCTCACTCTTAGAAGTCTTCTAGTCGGTTCACCTGTAGGCGGTGCCTTGTTCACTCACTTCGGCTTCCGTGCCCCATTCATCTTTGGAGAGATTTGTGCAGTTGTCGATCTTCTCCTCCGTCTTCTTATCATTGAAAGGGACGTCGCAATAAAATGGGGTTATGACCCATCGGATGCGACGGGCGCAATGATGATGGAGACGGCAGACGCTTCCTCTACACCTGATATACAACTCTCCTCTACGCCAACGGCTCATGTGCAAGGAAGCACTGATACCGAAACGAATGAAGTAGAAGAACCAATAGTGCCGGATAAGTCCAATTTACCCAACACACGAAAACTGTCCATAGCCCGCAAATCAATCATTGACTCGGCACTCGTTCGGAGGCCAACACCATTACTCTCGGTGATTATCAAATTGTCACAGTCACCTCGCGCTTTGGTCGCTCTAACCATGTCGTTCGTATATGGGCAAGTACTGTTTAATATCACCAAGGCGAGTGTTCATCATTGGCATAGACTTGTACAGAGTATGCAAGAGCCTTCCCTTCCGCTTCATCTCCAATCTCTGTGGAAATTTAATTCGGACCAGGTGGGTCTTGCCTACCTGGCAGCAGTCGTCCCAGCCTTGATCTGTAAGTCTCGTAATCTGGCAATATCGCCTCGTCTTGACGAAAGTTGCAGCGTCACCGTTAGCAGGTTATTATGTCGATCGAGTAGGTTCCGACTATATAACATCCATATGTCTACTCCTTGCACTGCCGTGGTGGATTGTCCTGACCTTACGGCACTCTTTACCACTATTCCTTTTTGCTCTCGCTGCTCAATGTATGTTCAGGCTATGACTACATGTATCGAGTTGACCTTTTTGGCTAAGGTTTCTTCGTCTCTGGTGTCGTCGCTCCAGTCACGACTGAACTTGCGTCTGTCTCTCGAAAAATGGCAGGTGTTGGATGTGAGTAATTCCGAACGGAATGTCTCATGTTTCACTTCCTGAAATCGTACAGATGCTCACATCTATGGCGCATTTAATCTTGCGTTCGGAATTGGTACAGCAGGTGGGAAATTATAGTCTCATTTCACATCAGTTTCTGACTTTTCCCAGTGGGTCCTGTAATCGGGGGACAGGTCAGTATCTGTGCTAACAAATGCAAAAGCTACATTTTTAAATGGATGTTGGTTTCTAGATATATGCTCGTGCGAGGCATGGGTGGACTGCGCTTTGTTGCATCACCTCAGCGCTTATCGTCATCTGCGTCACCCTCGCGTTCTGCTACACTGGTGCTGATCCTTTACTTGCTAAATTCCTGCGTCATTATTACCCAATTGATTCGATACGAAAGAACCCAGACGAAGAATCCAGCGACCGTGATAACAGTAGCCAGCTTCATATCACCAATGCAGCCTAATTGTGCATTGGGTGGACGTGGACATCCTTTACATTATAGATATCCCTATTCACTTGGAAGTTCATGTGTAGTATTACCATACAGTAGCATAGGCTGTGGACAATACGGAACACTACACATTCTAACCACAGCGAAATATTATATTTTGATTCCATATTGCAATTGTAGACTCCTCTGGCCAGACCTAGCGTCGTTTCAGACTACTAATTTGTGGTTTGGTCGCAATTTGTACCTGCTTGTCACACTTGACTTGGAAACGCCGTGTCTGTCCCTTCCTGAGGCCCACAGTCATCATTCATTCCTTTTTACTGTAACCATATCTTTATACGTCTAGACGTTTGTGGGGCCGTTAAACCTGATACCCGATGAACCCTCTCCGGGATATCGATATCTCACATCCTCCGTCTCCCGCCCCGAACCAATTAAACCTCACGCCGGGTTCTGACCAACTCAATGATTATTTTGTCTCAGTAGATAACTCCGTCAGTATCAGCCGCCGACAGGAGACCCAGAATAGTCTGAGACAAGCCTCTGTAGCGCTAGATGCTGCATATGAGCGCGTCACACAACTCAGACAAAACATCAACAATTTACTCAACCGGATGCCACCCGAATTTGCAGAAGGACCCTCACCCGCACGCGATAGGACTACAGAGTCCATCGCACCCCAGCATACCGCTTTGGTGCTTACCGGGCCTGACTCTCCAGGGTCCGACGTAGACTTTAATACCCGTGTTCAGCGATTGAGAACCATCATCAATCCCTCGGCCAGGCAGCGCCTGGAAGATTTCGAGAGCATGTCAAGACGCAGGAGGAGCTCCACTTCAGAGCGTCCATTAGAAGTGTCAAGGCATAGGTCCCAGTGGTGGGATACACCTGGCGATATACCCTCTCGGACACTCCCAACTCGACCCCGTTCTCCTCCGCTGCCAGACTTGATTCTTCATTCAAATAACAGAACCCATCTTTCAAGCAGTCAGGAAGAGCGTTCTGTCTTCCGCAGCGAACTTGGGATCATAAACCCCGATGATCCTAACACTATGATCGGGCGACAAGTTGTAGCACGTACTGCCTTAGACCGCCAGCGTACCACAGTCCCCCCGCTTGAACAACGACTCCAAGATCAGACTTCTGCTATTGCGCGGGATCTAGCGAGTTTGACTAGTCGGCTTGCTAGGCGGGGCGTTCGCCGCATGGAAGCTGCTCGGCAAGCGGAGTCTGAGCAGCCAAGCCTGAATGATAGATCCAGTTCGCAGGAACAAGGCACTGTTCCGGCTCCTCCGGAGACTGAGATGGATTGGGAACCCACCATACCACAATCAAACAATGATCCACTCTTGGCTCTGGTGCTTGATGTTGCGGCTGTGCCCGATTCATCCACGCGTCCATCTCAGTCATCGAGTGGTACGAGTAGGCGGTGGACTAGTGACCACGCCGACAGAACACTACTTATAGATGAGCGGGGCCAAGGCTCCTCCAGTGTGTCGGAGAGACCGCTACCTCATTTTATGAATGCCAGATCGTGGCCTAGAGAAGTAACTGCAAATGGTGCAGGCGAGGCTTCGACGTCTTCAGGCTCTGCCAGACGTCGCAGGAGATGGGGTATGTTGGTCTAATTGTTGGGTTTACTTATCTGAAACTCGGTTTCAGCGCGTCTTCTTAATGCGGATGGGGACGAGGTTATTTCGGATGACGAAGATGGAGTCGAGCGCAATCGCCGCTCGCAGCTGCGTTTGATGTATGCATTACCAGATGCCACTGTTTCATCTACATCACCTAGATCCGAGGAAGATTACTTCCTCCCATACACCTCCACATCCATTATGCATCCCCTCGACGATGATCCAGCAGAGGCCATCCGTGTACGCCTCAACTCCCACCAGCAATCCAAAGAAGATATTTTTTCCCATAGTATCTCTTCACGTACTTACTTACAACATGTTGACCCTTTACCGACACCCCTTTCAGAGATGCTTCGTCATCCAACTGTTCCCGCACAGGTTCCGCGGTTTATTCCAGTGTCTAAACATGCGAGTCTTGCAGGACGGTGACAAATTTTACCACTCTACCCTTTTTTTATTCATATCTTGATGCACTCTTTCTATGACAACATACATACATATTTTGGTCTGTCATTACGGGTAATCGGAAACAAGCCGTGCGATGAAAGGACTACGGTGATGGAAATAATGTTTTGGCTGACAATAATGTAACAGTTATAGGACGGAGCTTGCGATAGTGCCAGGTGATCATTCGGCAAGCTAACCCTTTGCACAGAAGATCCTTTTGGAGTTTCCAATTTTCATGTATGCCCTCCGAATACATCTCCAGACCGAGTGCACTTACGATTCTAGGCGACGAGGCATTCAAACGGCGCCATTATTCAGATGATGAACGAAGGTGGCCCCGGGTTGTCCTGGGACCACCAAGAATTGATCTACTGCGTGCACGGAGGCCGCCCTTCGTGTGATCGGGATCAAATCTACGTCAACTCACCAGTAGCCCGACAGAAGGTTAGCGTATGTGAACTATCGGAACATGGAACAATTCAAGTTTGTACAGGCGTTGTGTAATACGCCGTATTTGCAATTATCGTGGCTCATAAGTGTCCATCAGAAACGATGAAGCTAGTGTATGATTGGTTTTACTTCTGACCCTGTATGTGGTCCGCTTTATGCAAGATGCTATCGCTCATATTAACCTTTATATCCTTCTCTGCAATCTGAGATATTCATCCCAGCTTTTATGATCATGAATTATGATGGGGTTACACGTTCTATGTCCCTGAAAATGATGTGCTGCAGTGTTTCACCTTCCACTATGCAAGATGTTTACCTCAAGGCCATCTAGAACCTTGAACGAGATAGTTATCAGATGTGCAGTGAAGCCAGCCCACATCATGAAACGGAACTTAAAGCTGCACCTATCCTTCAAAGATCCATTTTGCATGCGCCGCCTAGAGGTGAGGCCTGCCCTTTAGCTGTCATTGTTGTGCTTAACGTGGCAAGTTCTAGCTGATTAATCTCTGGGACATCATATCAACAGCTATTAAAGTAATCAATCACAGTCACGCGAAGACAACGGTAAGTCAAGCGACAATAAGCTGAATATCAATATCCCCTTTAGAATCCAGCTCTGCTAGCATTACATACTAGTGTTTCTTTCTACTACCGTCATGAAGAAAGATATTCGGCGCATAAAAGCAAGACGCCTTCAAGTTCCTATTACATATCCGAGTCAAAGTTCTTCGGATTTATGTGATATCATATTACATCCTTACTGACGTCGGATGATGCACTTCTCCATTGTCCTCGTTGTTGCTGCTTTAACAACATCAGTATATACCAATGACGCTGCCACAGCTGAGGGCTGTCCTTTCAGTACCACCGTGATGGTGACTGTATTGCCTGTAAATCGCTAAAATGTGAGTGGTTGGTTTACATTCTGGATTTAACCACACAACTGGCAGGCTGACCGGCATGTGTCAGAAGTTGACTAGGAGTCAATCAATGTGACAAGCCGCCGTCAGAATTGAAACTTATCAAAAGTGATCGTAGCACGGCGCTTCTTTCCAATTAACTGAGCAATGGGATGATGTAGCATTAGCGCCTTAAAGCTTAAGAACTGGTGAAGTGCCAGTCACGTGCTGCGGTATTGTTGTCAACAGCTTGGGGACAAAGCCCGAGCATGTCCTAGTCCAATTTCCCATACCCACCAAATTCCAATTAATCATTATTCATTACTTATCACAACGTTCTACTACATAGCTTATACTGTATCCTTAAACCGCACCCAGCAGACACAAAGAAATATGATTTTAAAACTAAAGACAAACAAAAGATCAAAACACCCATCACTGCGCAGGAGACGCAGCAGCTGCAACCTGAGGTTGATACGCCCCATAATAATTAGGCTGGTAAGTATACCCCCCTTGCTGTGCGGTACCGCCTGCAGCGGTTCGCATATGCGGGGGGAGTGTTGGAGGGATGTAGCCACTGGCACCAGCTGTTCCTGTGCCCCAAATCGTGCCTGCAGCAGCCTGGGGTGGTTTTGCAGTGACGGTGTTTGCCACTGCACGCTGTCCAGCCTGTGTAGTATTACTGAAAAATCCTGCATAACTCGTTGGGATCGTTGTAGATGGGGTTGTAGGTGCAGTTGCAGCCGCAACTGCGCCCGCCTGAGGTGTCCCCGGAGTAGCTGTCGCACTAGTACCGGCGGTAGCAGCTTGAGTTGGAGGTTGATACTGGTACCAAGAAGAGTAGGAATATTGTTGTTGCCCTGATGCCGCTGCATATTGCGGGTTAGCATAATATTGCGTAGCAGCTTGGGTCTGCCCTTGTGTGCTATATGAAGCGGGGTAGTAAGAGGGTGTCTGTCCTGGCTTGTACTGATAACTCCCGCGGTAGCCTGCTGCTGCTGCATAGTTATACGAGTACTGGTAATTCTGTGCAACTGCGGCTGTTGCGGCAGCTGGTGTAGCAACAGCGGGGGTTGCAGGGATGGGCGTGGGCGCGGCTGACGGTAGAGAGGGTACAGCGGTAGCGGTGGACTTGATGTAGAGTGTTGAGTTGTCGCGAAGAGCTGTTGTACGACTTGTAGGTAGGGTACCATACCAACCTTGTGAGGGCGCAACGGGGAGCGTGCGATGTAGTTTGTGAAGCGTGGTGGAGGAGGGAATGAGTGGTATATTAGCGCTTCCCGCCTGTCGGGGTCGCAGTGATGCCAGCAAGGTGAGTGACTCGAGAATGCTTTGAGCTGTAAGAAATTATAAGTCTGACAGCAGAATCTCTGCAGGATGCCCTCACCAGTATCCCACTCTTCTGATCCTTCTTCGACTGCATGGAAACCCCCTTCTTTCATCAGCCGTTGTCTCTGAAGCTCTTCTAACCGCCTAAGAGCTTTCGTGTTCCGATCCAGGAGCTCTTGAACGGCATTCTCCAGCTCTAAGCTCTTGAAGACAGACTTCAGAGAGGCAATCTGCTCTTTCGAAAGCAGGCCGTCCAGAACCTCTTCGTCATCATCAAGACTCCCCTCAAGTGACGGGTCGATGACGTGATTCTGCTCTTCCTCGTCTTCCTCCAAGCCTGCCATGGGCGAACATTGTGGAGCCTCCTCATCAGCGCGCGCTTTCTCAGCAGCCCAGCCTTTTTTCCTATCCTCCCATCTCCACAAGACCTCCCCAAGTGCTTCTCTTCCAATCTCCACTCCTTCCTGATCAAAGCTCGGAGCGAAGCTCGCATAGGGACCATAGTCCAAAAACGACCCGCAGCTCACGTGCCGGGGGCCGAGAACCTTCGACCGATGTCCTGGAGGCTTCTTCGGTACGTAGGCACCCAGCGTCATCGGAGCTTGTGTGTCTGTGAGAGTGATTGTCGACTTAGAGGTGACGTCGGAGTATGCCAGAGACGAAGGTGAGGGGAGGACAGCAACGAGTTCTGCGTTGGCAGTTTGGAGGTCTTTGAACTCTTTCGAATCAGTTAATAGGTCTGAGCCGAGGGATGACCACCAGGTGCCAGATGGGAGGCGTTGCATAAGGGCATATTTCTTACCCTGTCCAATGTGAGATGGTTTATCGGGGAGGCTCAAGCTGAGAGGTGGTGCATCTGCAGTACATGGCTCTGGATTGACTGGGATTATGGACTCGATGTCAAGGGGTAGCGGGACGGAGTGGAAGGATGCTTGGTTGAGGAGAGATATGGCAAGATTACAAAAGCGTAGTTGCAGTACAGCAGCAGAGGATGGACGAGACCTCGCGTGATGCACCTCTGGAAATAGATTCTGAACTGCGGACTGAAAGCCATTCATGAGTCAATTCGATGTCGGAGAATGCAGGAAACTTACATGCAACACCCTGAGTGGGGATTGTGATGACTCGCTGAGGAGGATACGCAGAGAACATGTTCCCGCTTGCGATTTTGAAGTGGAGGGTTCGGATGGATTTTTGGCGGGTAGAGGAAGGACACGGTCGAGAAGACCTTGAGAGTCAACCCTGTAGGGGTGATTAGAAGATAAATTAATAACAGTATTCGACTCACATTTCAAGGATTTCAAGGACCTTTTGCGCGATTGGACTATCTAGAGGGACATCGGCTATATGGTCGAGCTCGGGCATCTTTCCCTTGGACAACTTGTCGTCTGTTGATTCCTCCTTTATGCCATTCTCTCCACGATGTTGCTTTTGTGCAGGCTGGTCATCGTCTTGGAGTGAAACACGCTTGCGCTTCTTTGTGGATAGTTTTGCGCGTTGTGAAACTCCCGGATCTGGCTGTTTATCCTTTTCATTTTGCTGCGTCGCTGAACGAGTGGCTCTAGCCATGATAAAATTGTTCGATTCGTAGTTCTTATAGATTTTGAGTGTGACGAGGAAAGGTTAGGGGATGAACGCGTTCAGGGCTCAACGCGTCGATAGTCGAATTAGAATATTAATCCTCACGCAGACAACTTAGTCGATGTAAACCAAGTCTTCTCTCCTCGCTCTTTTCATACTCCGATCGATCTCACCGCAAACAAATTCATACTCCGATACACCTCCTGCTCCAGTCCATGGCCACAAAACAAATCCTTAGAGCTCAGTTACGCTCGTACCCTGCAAATGGTCACTCCGCATATCTACCACAGATCAGGAAAATAGTATTAGAGTACTGCCAGAAACTTCCTTCATCCTCCAACACCCGTATTTTTATCTCGAATGACCTCCAGCGTGTCGCATGGCAGAACCCTCACGTAGAATTCGTGGTCAAGCAGCGCAACGGTCATGAACCAATAGCAAGAGGATTTTATGGTTTTGTTGCTTCTTTTTGTTATACCGAACACTCATCTGACTTGATCATAGTTAATGGTCGTGACAAGGTTATTCCGTTGCAGGAGTTCGAAGTTAATGGTGTGGAGAAAAAAGTTCAATTACTCCTCGACTCTTCTGGCGCGAAGATAAAGCCGCTCAAGAAGGGCCGTATTGTGGAGAGTACGACGGAGGCCGCAAGAGGTATTTGGAGTGGGCTACATGTCGACACCCCGTTCAAAATATAGACGGGGTTATAATTATCATATCCGTGTCATGCCTTTATCACTCCGCATCTAATAGAATTCCGCAGCTCTCGCGAAGAAACCGGACTCTGTCGGTTCTGCTATACCGCGAAGTCATGCTACTCGATTTGCGGCCGGATGATACGTCTTCTCGTGATTTCGCGAATTCTGACTCGTTTCACCATTTCCCGCTATGTGGTATGGCTCTGCATCTGCATCAATCCTCGTTTCGCCAATCGCAAGGAATGGGATGGCAAAATGCTGCATCAGTGAGTGAGCATTGGCGTTGACAAACACAGGTGTAAACAATAAGTTCAGCGGGCAATGTTGGACCATGGTTAATTTGCGAATGGTACGCAAAGTAACCACATGCTTTCATATCTGAGAAAGTGGCTCATCAAAATGGTACAAAGAAGATTTCATTGTCGGTGGAGTGGGCAAGCTAAAACTTGTTACATGCCTTTTGCGCACATCACGTTTGTTTGTGTGGGATACTTGGCGAGTCAGCAATTGATTATTTCCGAACCACACAATCCGTTATCCTTTTATTCACTAGGACTTAGTAGATCTAAGAAATAAGTAAGATATATATGTTCGAATCCTCCATAGAATATGATAATCCGTAAATATAACTGGCATCCCCTTTGACGCCCTAAGGTTAGGGTTACTACTCTTGAACTCATGCCACCCATGTAAGTTAGCTGCATTCATCATTACCTACATCCAGTGGTGATGCTGTGATTTTCAGCCGTGATAAGTTTACGATTCATTCAAGAGCAGTGGTCTGCCAAGATGTAGAGTTAAAGGGAGACATTACTATCGGACCAGGCACAGTTGTACACCCCAAAGCCACCATCTTCGCAATAGCTGGTCCCATCGTAATTGGTTCGGGTTGCATCATTGAAGAGGCCGCCATAATAGTCAATCGCCGCAAAGAAGTGATGAGAGTCGGTGACAATAATTTGTTCGAGATTGGTTGTCGTATGTCCTTTCCCCCATCTGTGCCTTCAGTCACGAACTTCTTGCACAGGCGTCGAATGTCCATCCGTTGGCAACTTCAACACCATATCAACGCGTGCGCGGGTCCATCATACTATGCGAATATCAAATTATTGTGTCATTGGGGCTGCATGCCTCGTCGTTCCTACAGACGACGAGACCCTCGACGACTACACGTCTATCTTCGGACCCGCTGCAGAAAGAAGGTCCTGGAGTGGAAGGGGACGGATTCAAGAGGCTGATTTAAGGTTAAAACATGCAGAATATCTTCGTGAGATGCTGCCAAAGTTCAATCGACTACGGAGGGGAGATGGTGCTTGACGTCTTAGCGCACGTTTTTTATTGCCTCTACCTTGGACTGACAGAGGCACTGGTTGTTAGAAGATCATCGGGTATATTCGCTATTGTATATGCATCAGCGACATCGGTAGGTGGATCCGCTACACATAATCGTTTGTCCACGTTGGAATAACATGTAAGATGTCATGTGAGATGACATGTACATGGAAAATGACCGTGGGTGACAGAGATCCCCGCTGTCGTTTTCCATGGTTCGCTTCCCTATGACCTTTGTGTGAAAGCATTCGTTTGCTGCACACGATAGGCTTGAGCATGGTGCCAGCTATTAGAATCTATACCATATCCTGGGATGTGCCTTAGGTACCCGGCGTTATTAACCGAACACGCCTTTGCCACCTTGCAAGATGACTCACATCCGGTATTCCGAGCCTTATCTTTATGCATTCTTGGCCTATTTCCTAACTCTCATAGCCTTGCAACGTGTATTCGGAACACCTTCGAATCGCCATTTCAGAATGCACGTTGGCTCTCTTACTCTCTGCAACTACCATGTCTGTCACCCCAACCCGCAGATTAAGCGTAAGCGCCCCCCCTGCGGATCTCTAATAACATTTAGACTGACATATATCGACTTTGAAAGCATTTAGAAGAGTTCGAGCAGCCCACCTACTTTTTACCACCCGACGACGAGATTCTGAGAGATTGGCTGGATACTGATACCATAGTCAATGTGAGCTCATCCCTCTCGTCGCAATTCTAGCAGTCTCTAATGAGTCGTCCCTGCAGTCCATCACTGATCTTTCTCCAGTCAACACTTTGAGTGATCTAGCGGTGAGCTGTCAGATCAACGCAACACGTGGCATCCCTGATAGAAAGTCAGGACATAACACCTGAAGAAGAGGAATTCGAGGGTAATAACTTTTCAATGCGGCACAGCCTTCGAAGAGTTCTGGTGCGTACTTATCCTCATCGAACATACAATAACCCATAACCCACTCTTCTATATAGACCCCACCTTTAGAGTGCGATGAATCCTCAGGCAGACGTAGAAGCATACTATTTGAGTCCTCCATGCCTTCAAGCCCAGAAATTCCCTCTTATTCACGATATCGCTCGGAGTACTTCCGACCTCCAATGCATCGTGCACGCCAAAGCGTCTCATCCATTGCCTCTTCCTCAACAGCGTACACAAAATCAGCTTCTACTCCTGTAAAATCTATCCTTACTCGACATGACTCGGGAATCTCCCTGGCGACGACAGCAAAGGCATCTCGCAAGAAAAAGCGGTCCCCTCCGTCAGTGAAGTTTGTTGAAGCACCAACAGTGTATCATAGCCATCATGACTATTCACCAGTTCCTTCACCTTCCCATTCCCCCTTGGCAACCCCGTCAAGTCAGAGCAAAAACAAACCAAATCGATGGTTTGCACGGTGGTGGAAACCCACACCACCTCCGAGACCAACTATATCTGGCCCATATAACCTAGCGCGTACTGCATCACTGGTCGATGTGTATACTTATCGTTCCAAACCAACTCAATATGGGAGACTGAAGCGGTTCTGGGTCCGTGTGACGAGCGTGGTTCGATAGCGCCTAACTCCGCCTACATCACGGAAATCAACTTCTTCCATCGAGTTATCGCGGTGATTGCGGACTACGTCCCTCCAGCTTCTTCTTACATGACACTGTCGCTTCTCACATTTGACTTATGCCTCGGACCTGCGGTTCAGAGAGGATGATTAGATATGTGAATTTGACACCTATGGTATTAGTTATGTCCACCTATACGTAGACTGGACAGGAGCCGCAGAGCGCGCTTGCATGTCGTTGCAGCATGTCATGTTTTGTTATACCCCCCACCACTCACTGCCCGCACAACACACGCAACACTCTTATCTAGTTCGTATTCTCATCAAAACCATGTATCAATGCATATAGTCTCAATACATGCACTACGCAGCTGTTCTTCGCGCTCTCTCTGCGTCCCAGCGTGCGCGCACGAGCATGGCACCTTCAGCCTTGGAGCGCACGAGAGGAGGAAGGAGTTGCAGACGGGCGGCTTCCATGTGTGGTGGCAGGAGCGCGTCGTTACGGATAACCTGCGTACACGATGATGTCAGAGGCCCACTTCCAGGTCAGCTAATGTCCCATGGAAAGAAAGAAAAATACATACGGAACCGATAGCAAGGAAGAAAGAAAAAGTCGCAGCGCTACTAAGCATGTACTGGGAAAGCGTAGCTAGGAACCCTCGAGGACCGGCACCACTTCTGTGTAAGATGTTTGGTGAGCAAAAACGAAGGTGAAAGTTGGTTGGCATCTTACCGAAGGATGCTGTACGATCCAAAGATGAAACCAATCGTCAGACCGACTCCTCCGCCCATCATTGCGCCCATTCTAAAATAAAGGGCATGTTTGAAAGGGCTATATGATGGGGTAGCTATAACTAGACCTACTTTACTGTCAATCGGTCATAAGAAATTATTCTTGGATTCGAGATGTATAGTCAGACATACGTTTTTGCCATGTAGAAGGTTCTTGTGCTCTGTTCGCTACGGGCATGGGCGGCATTGTATTAAACTAGTGTGATAGTGGAATATGCGACTGCAGTTAGTATTCCCTGAGCGTGTGGCAGAAAAGAAAAGCTGCAATTGAGACCGAAGTTACCGAAAGCATGTCTGCATCATCATCGCACCTGCCTACGTTTCCCGATGCTCAGCAGGCTCAAATCAGTGCGTTGTCTCACTATTCCTGCTTCAAGGAAGGCTGATAATGATGCAGTAAGGGCGAATCAGAGAGATTTGTTCCATGTTGCGTCGTTGAGGGAACAAGTAGAGTTGGTGCTTCGATTGTGGTTTGGTGCGCTCTCATGTTCTTTCCTTGCCGCTGGTGCTTACGATGAAACAAAAGGTACACGATGGCTCACGCGATGGGATAAGGAGATTGAACTAGCTGTGAAACTCATGTACTACGGACTATCTGTTGGTCGAGGTACTAGGTATCTTCTGCGAGGGTTTACCCTTCACTAACTGCATATTAGCCGTTCAGACTCTCGGGGAGGAGTACACAGATATCTGGGAGGATTCTTCCGACGGAATAACACCCTCACGTCCTCTCCGAGCTGCGCTTATCCTCCTCCCTACGCTTCCTTCGTATGTTCTGGCACGTTGGGGTTCTCACATTGGTGCACTGAGCCCGAGACTGGGCGAGTTGTTCAAGGTATCGCAGACGTTTTTGGAAGTAGGGACGGAGATAAACCTAGCGGTGTTTTATCTGCGGGGCACATACTATGATCTGGTGAAGAGGGTGTTAGGCATTCGACATGTGGGTCGTGTCTCTTGTTTTCGATGGATATGAAACCGATCTTGATATTCGGTGACAGGTTTCTTCCATCCCAGGGAACCCTCATGTTCGCCCGCCGTCATATTCATTGCTTGGGATACTCATTGGGATACGCCTTCTCCACCGACTCATTACATTTTTGCGCAGCAGATCCCAAGCTACTTCGGAAAAGCTTTTAGGGAAGCGTTCGTTGAATTCGACGCATGAGATGTTTATTGATGATCGACCTGTTTCAACCTTGCTCGGCGTTTCTGCCTCTGAGTCTGATGTGAAGCCGGCGGAAGAAGACGAGAACACAATTTTAGACATCACGTCGATACCTCCACATCAGCGGGCAGGGAGGATGTGTACACTTTGTCTGGAAGAGCGAACTAATAGCTGTGCAACTGAGTGTGGGCACTTGTTCTGCTGGGGGTGCATTGCAGGATGGGGACGGGAGAAGGCAGAATGTCCTTTGTGTAGACAGGCACTTAGTCTTACGAGATTATTACCGATTTATAATCTATAGTTTGATGTTGCACTATCGGTTTGTCCTCTAGCGTAGTACGAATGTTTGCTGAGTACGTCAGTAGCAACACAAAATTATTATGATACATCGTAGGAGCACATCATATACCGGTGTGTGCAGAAAGACAGGATTTTACACGATCAATTTTACACGAACAGAGCTAACATGTCATACCACCTGCTGGATGAGGGTGATATTATCGCCTTTTAGTAGTATACGACCTGGAGCCATATCAGAAATGTGTCCATGGAATCCATCAAGATAAGGAACTCACCGAGTTCTCGTCGTGGTTTGGCATCTTTGACGTAGACTTCTGCAGCCTCGTCGATCACGACATTCATGAATTCATCAAATCCCTGAAGTTGTGTTGCGTCAGTTCAAGAGACCCTGAGATAATTCAAGCAAAGGAAAAAGAAAACAGGCAAGATCGCCGCGCATCACGCAAACACGGAGTGCCATGGCCTTGCCAGAGACGTGCTTCAACACTCAAAGTGGTCGAAGCTGGGAAAGTGCACGCACAATGATACGCCCTTCGATCCGCATCTCGATGTTATCATACAACCATATGACCACTTTTGTTCGCTATATGCAAATGTCAGTGTCAAGGGAGAGAGTATTGGACACTGGAGCAGACCTGCTGCAGATTTTTGAAGATCACATTCTATGCAAATAAAAATCATTGGTGAATAGAAATTAACTTTGAATGGAAGAACGCACAATGGGCTGCACCAACACTCTCTGTTGGCGTCCAGACATGATAAACAGATATTTTCACGAGTGACGATGTAGCGAGGCGTATCGCTAGCTTGCTTGCCGTGTCGTTGACCAAGGGTCTGCTTATGGCATAGTTTCCCACGAGTGTTTTGACATTGAGGTTTCGAAGGACGCGTCAAAGCTTCTTCCAGAAGCAACCATGGAGGTGAGCACAAGAGAACTTCGAGGTCATAATGACGCTGACAGGTCTCTAGGTCTTCAGTCCTTCTAACTCATCCACCGCTGCGGCAGTAACCTTCATTACTTTCGTACAAGACCTCAAGCGTAAGACCAAGGCATGGGGTCCTATGATAGATCTTTGTGCCAACGGCGAGAAGACACTAGAGCGCTTCCGGTACCAATTCCCGGATGACTGGCTATACAGCGACCAACTTAGAGGAGAGTGGAGTGCATATAACGAAATTCTGAAGAGAAAGAACGATTCCATCCAGGAACAGCTGGGTACGGGGTTGTTTTCTTGAACTTGCACTGTCATTTGTGACTCATGATCTATTTGTGCAGCGGGCCTTCAACTTAAGATAGTTGCTGAAGACAAGATCGTAGAGAACAAGATCAATGATATCCTATCGGAATGGGAACAGACACGTCCCGTACAAGGCAGCCTTCGTGCAGATACGGCTATGAACACCATTAACGTATTCGAGGGGAAGCTTACTCGCGTGCAGGAGGAGTACGACCTTGTCTGCAGGGCAAAGGAGGCTCTAGACCTTGAACTGACGCGTCATACACGTCTTGAGCCAGTTTTCGAGGAGCTACGTGACCTCAAAGCAGTGTGGACGGCGCTTTCGGGTGTATGGAGTCAGATTAGCGACCTGAGGGAGATGTCGTGGTCCGTGGTGCAACCAAGGAAGTTGAGGCAACAACTTGATAGCCTCCTGACGTCGACAAGGGACATGCCTACGCGTATGAGGCAGTACGCAGCGTTCGAATATGTCCAGGACGTACTACGTGGACTTCTGAAGTCGAATTCACTCATTTCGGACTTGAAGTCGGAGGCGCTGAAGGATAGACACTGGAAGCAGCTCTTCAAGGTTTTGAGGCTTCCGTCTCAGATCAGTTTGACGCTGTGAGCTAATTCTATCCTATCACTTATCCGTTCTACGCACTGATTGCAATACAGTATGACTCTTGGGCATGTTTATGATCTAGACCTTAAGAAGAATGATACTCCTATACGCGAGGTTATCACCCAAGCGCAGGGGGAGGTGTGTGGTATTGTGATATTCTTATTATGCCTAACACTCTCTTGAAGATGGCCCTCGAAGAGTATATCAAGCAAGTGAAGGAAATATGGACAAACTACACACTCGATCTTATCAACTATCAGAATAAGTGTCGTCTGATCAAGTAAGCTATTTTCAGCAGGGCTACGTAGAGATACTCACCACACTACTTCCAGGGGATGGGATGACCTTTTTAACAAGTGCAGCGAGAATTTAAACTCCTTGACTGCAATGAAGTTGTCGCCTTATTACAAAGGTATGAGACATGATTTTACATTGATACCATTCTAACATACTTTCCAGTCTTCGAGGAAGAAGCAGGGTCATGGGAAGATAAACTTAACAGGATCCATGTGCTTTTTGGTATGTTTGTTGGTCATTTTTAAAAATAAAACACACTGATTATTGTTTTAGATATCTGGGTTGATGTACAGCGTCAATGGGTATATCTAGAGGGTATCTTCTCAGGCAGTGCGGATATCAAGCACCTCCTTCCAGTGGAAAGCGCTCGCTTCCAGAACATTAATGCAGAGTTCCTGACTGTGATGAAAAAAGTGTACAAGTCGCCATTCGTGATAGACGTCATGAACATCCAGGGCATCCAGAAGAGCTTGGAGCGTTTGGCGGACCTCTTGAACAAGATCCAAAAAGCGCTTGGTGAATACCTCGAGCGCGAGCGGTCTTCATTCCCTCGGTTCTATTTTGTGGGTGATGAAGACCTGCTGGAAATCATTGGTAACAGCAAGGATATCGTACGCATCATGAAACACCTGAAAAAGATGTTTGCTGGTATTTCTACCATCAAGCTCGATGAGGACCTCACTCAGATCCAGGGCATGGCCTCGCGCGAAGGGGAGGAGGTTAGATTCAGTGAGCCCGTTTTGCTCAAGGACTTCCCCAAGATCAACGAGTGGCTCACAAAGCTCGAATCCATGATGCGGTTGTCCCTTGCGGATCTTTTATGCGACGCTGTCACCGAGCTACAGTCTTTCTATAACACTGGTTCTCCCTTGGAAATGGATCAACTCATGACATGGATGGAGAAATATCCCGCACAATTGGTCACTCTAGCTGTTCAAGTTGCATGGACTACTGCAGTTGATACCACTCTCGAGTCTGGCAAGCTCCCAGAAGTGCCACTTGAAACAGTCAGTCAGGCACTCGACCTTCTTGCGGATATTGTGTTGCAGGAACTGAGCCCCGTTACCCGCCGCAAGTGCGAGCACCTTATTACCGAACTGGTCCACCAAAGAGACGTTACGCGTACCCTCATCCAGCAGCGTGTCACGGACACTAGAGCGTTTACGTGGCTAGCGCAAATGCGTTTCTATTTAGATCGCTCTGCGGAGACCCCATTAGACAGACTTGCCATTTGCGTCGCCGATGCATCGTTCCCTTATGGATGGGAGTATCTCGGTGTCCCTGATCGTCTTGTCCAGACACCGTTGACAGACCGAGTGTACTTGACACTAACTCAGGCGCTCGACAACCAGCTGGGAGGCTCACCTTTCGGGCCTGCCGGTACAGGTAAGGATTTCGTCTTTATCTTTTGATGCCAGACTAACGTAAATTCAGGCAAAACAGAATCTGTCAAAGCTCTTGGTGTTCAGCTAGGGCGTTTCGTTTTGGTCTTTTGTTGCGACGAGACTTTTGATTTCCAAGCCATGGGTCGTATCTTCGTTGGGCTTTGTCAAGTTGGCGCATGGGGATGCTTTGACGAGTTCAATCGACTTGAAGAGCGTATTCTCAGTGCTGTGTCCCAGCAAGTGCAAAGCATTCAGCAAGGTCTTGTTGCGTTAGCGAAGAATCCTAACATCGAAATTGAGCTTGTTGGCAAAAGCCTCAAGATCAACAAGAACATCGGTAACGATTTCATAATACGCGGTAACACTGGCTAAAATATGCAAAAGGTATTTTCATCACGACTAACCCTAACTACGCTGGCCGGTCTCAGCTCCCGCCTAACTTAACGAAATTGTTCAGGCCGTACGTTCCATCCTGATGGTTATGCGTCCTATTCTGAATCCATTGTTACTCATCCAGGATGGCCATGACAAGACCCGACCGCGAACTGATTGCCCAGGTTATGCTCTTCTCACAGGGTTTCCGTACAGCGGAATCACTTGCTTCAAAGATTGTACCGTTCTTCAATCTTTGCGACGAACAGCTCTCCCCCCAGCCACATTACGATTTTGGTCTCCGTGCCTTGAAGGCTGTCCTAGCAAGTGCTGGTATCTTGAAGCGTGAGCGTCTGCAGAGTGCGAGATCCGAAGATGCGGATGGTGTGGTTGGTCTTTCCGATAGCATTTCGGAGCAGATCATCCTCATCCAGAGTGTCACGGAGACAATCGTGCCGAAGTTGGTTGCTGATGATGTCCCTCTGCTTACAAGGTAAGTTTTGTTTGTTCTATGAAAGCAAATGACTTACCCTGGACAGTCTGCTTGCCGATGTCTTTCCCGGCACCGACTACGTTCCCGTTGATCTCGATGCTTTGCGCGAGCAAATCCTCAAGGTTTGCGTGGAACGCCGCCTTGTCGACGGTGATCGATGGGTTGCCAAGATTCTTCAGCTTTATCAGATTCAGAAGATTCAACATGGTCTCATGATGGTGGGACCTTCGGGTACCGGGAAGACCAATGCTTGGCAGGTTCTGCTTGTCGCGCTTGAGAGGCTCGATGGCATCGAAGGAATTCCCTATGTCATTGACCCTAAGGCCATGCACAAGGACGCGCTGTATGGCACACTCGATCCTACCACGCGTGAATGGAACGATGGGTTGTTCACCCATATCTTGCGCAAGATTGTTGATGACGTCCGTGGTGAAAGCAGTAAGAGACACTGGATCATCTTTGATGGTGATGTCGATCCTGAGTGGGTCGAGAACTTGAACAGGTACGTATCAGGGCTGGTTAGTTCTGTGACTGTCTAACGCAATCATAGTGTGCTGGATGATAACAAACTGCTCACGCTGCCCAATGGTGAACGTCTGAACCTGCCACCTAATGTTCGCATCATGTTCGAGGTCGAGCATCTTCGCTATGCCACCTTGGCTACCGTTAGTCGTTGTGGTATGATCTGGTTTAGTGAAGACGTCATCGAGCCATCAATGGTCTACCGTCACTACCTCAATACCCTGTCGACAGTGCCCTTGGATGCGGATGATGAAGATGCTGTCGATATACCTGGCCGTCGTAGTGATGCACTGGCCGCAGACGCATCTAATTCTGCCAATCTTGCCACTCAAGTACAGATCGGGTCTATTTTGGAGCGCTATTTTGGTGACAAAGATCTTGTTGACTCTGCCCTGACATTCGCCGAGTCTATAGATCATATCATGGACTTCACCTCGACACGTGCCCTGCACACTCTTTTCTCGCTGCTAAACAAGACAGCTCGAAACGTTATCGAGTATAACCTGCAACACTCCGATTTCCCTCTTGCACCTGAAAAAGTAGAGCAGTATGTCACCAAACGGCTGCTTGTGAGCATCATTTGGGCATTTTCCGGTGATGCCAAACTCGACCTTCGGGCTGAGATGGGTTACTTCTTGCGCAAGCAAACCGGCATCGATCTCCCGACAATGGGTTCCGACGATTCCCTCATTGACTTCGACGTCCAAATCGCCACCGGTGACTGGATTGCTTGGCAGTCCAAGGTGCCTTCCATTGAGATCGACACCGCTAAAGTCACCTCTTCAGACACTGTTGTACCTACTATGGACACTGTGCGTCACGAAGAAATTTTGTACTCGTGGCTGTCAGAGCATAAACCTCTGATGCTTTGTGGTCCTCCAGGTTCAGGAAAGACCATGACTCTATTCAGTGCATTGCGCAAGCTTCCCGACATGGAAGTGGTTGGTCTGAACTTCTCCAGCGCCACCACGCCAGAGCTCATCTTGAAGACCTTTGAGCAATATTGCGAATATCGCAAGACTCCCAACGGTGTCATTCTGGCCCCAGTGCAGATCGGTCGGTGGTTGGTCGTCTTTTGCGACGAAATCAATTTGCCTGCTCAAGATAAATACGGCACCCAGCGAGTCATCTCTTTCTTGCGTCAGCTTGTCGAATGTGGAGGTTACTGGCGTGCGAAGGACATGGCCTGGGTTAAGTTGGAGCGCATTCAGTTTGTGGGTGCTTGCAACCCTCCCACTGATCCTGGACGTGTACCTCTTAGCCATCGTTTCCTCCGTCACGCTCCTCTCGTCATGGTGGATTACCCTGGCGAGGTTTCCTTGAAACAGATTTATGGCACGTACAACAGAGCGCTGTTGAAAGCGGTCCCGACCCTGCGGGCATATGCAGAGCCACTAACAGATGCCATGGTCGCCTTCTATCTCTCATCTCAGAAACGCTTCACGACCGATATCCAAGCACACTACGTTTACAGTCCTCGTGAGCTGACAAGATGGGTTCGTGGGATCTACGAGGCTATCCGGCCTTTGGAAACATTGTCTGTCGAAGGTCTTGTGCGTGTCTGGGCACATGAGGCTTTGCGCCTGTTTCAAGACCGTCTTGTTACGGAGGATGAGAAAAGTTGGACAGATGAACACATCGATAACGCGGCCATGGAGCACTTCCCGACGATCAACAGGGATGAAGCCCTCCACAGGCCGATCCTCTTTTCCAACTGGACTTCCAAATATTATATTCCTGTTGAGCGTGAAGAACTTCGTGAGTACACGAAAGCTCGCCTCCGAGTTTTCTATGAGGAAGAACTGGACGTGCCACTTGTTCTCTTTAACGATGTTCTCGACCACGTCCTTCGGATTGACCGGGTATTTCGCCAGGTCCAGGGGCATCTGCTTCTTATTGGTGTCAGTGGTAGTGGCAAGGTAAATACTACGTTCTCCTGAGGCAACCTACATCTGACATTTGTGCAGACCACACTCTCACGTTTTGTCGCATGGCTTAATGGGCTCAGCATCTTCCAGATCAAGGTCTCCAACAAGTACACTGGTGATGATTTTGATGACGACTTACGGACAGTATTGCGCCGATCTGGTTGCAAGGGCGAGAAGATTTGCTTCATTATGGATGAGTCCAACGTCCTTGATTCCGGTTTCTTGGAACGGATGAATACGCTCCTTGCCAACGCTGAAGTTCCTGGTCTCTTTGAAGGAGATGAACACGCTGCGCTCATGACAGCTTGCAAAGAAGGTTCTCAAAGGGATGGCCGGATGCTCGACTCACACGAGGAGCTTTATCGATGGTTCACTCAGCAGGTCGCTAAAAATCTTCATGTTGTCTTCACTATGAACCCACCTGAGAACGGCCTTGCTTCTCGTGCTGCTACTTCTCCTGCGTTGTTCAATCGTTGTGTTCTTGACTGGTTCGGTGACTGGTCTGACCAGGCATTCTATCAAGTCGGAATGGAGTTTACGCACACGATTGACCTCGATCTACCTTCCTACACCCCTCCCGCACTCTTCCCCATTGCATATCGCGAGTTGTCCATGCCGCCAGTTCATCGCACAGCGGTGGTGAACGCACTAGTTTACGTTCACTCGTCGTTGCACCAGATCAACCAACGTTTGAGCCGCCGGCAGGGTCGCTATAACTATGTCACACCGCGTCACTATTTGGACTTGTGAGTTTCATCGTCCTCGCACTGAGATGGCATTGAACATTTTGTGCAGTATCAATCAATACGTTCGTCTCTTCAACGAGAAACGTGATGAACTCGAGGAGCAACAACGCCATCTGCATGTTGGTCTCGACAAGCTAAAGGATACCGTCACTCAAGTCGAGGAGTTGCGCAAGAGCTTGGCCATCAAGCGATCTCAACTGCAAGCGAAAGATGCTGAAGCCAACGAGAAACTTAGGCGCATGGTTGCAGATCAACAAGAAGCCGAACAGAAGAAAACTGCTTCAATAGAGATCCAAGCGCCCTTGTCGAACAAGATAAAAACATCGCGCAACGTCGCTCCGTTGTCATGGCAGACCTAGCTGATGCGGAACCAGCTGTCCTGGATGCCCAGTCTGCCGTTAGCAGCATCAAGAGGCAGCATCTCCAAGAGGTCAGAACTATGGCGAACCCTCCTGAAGCAGTAAAACTTGCCATGGAGTCCGTGTGTACCCTGCTGGGACACAAAATTGACAACTGGCGTACTGTTCAGGGTATCATTCGTCGGGATGACTTCATTCAGAGGATCGTCAACTTTGACACCAATAGTCAAATGACGAAGCCCCTTCGCGAGCTGATGAAAAGGGACTTCTTGAGCCGACCTTCGTTTAACTTCGAAACAGTGCAGCGTGCGAGTAAAGCTTGTGGTCCCCTGGTGAAATGGGTTCTCGCTCAAGTACGTTTCTCCGAGATTCTCGACAAGGTGGAGCCCTTGCGCAATGAGGTCCAATCACTGGAGTCGCAGGCAGATATGACAAAGAAACAAGCCTCCCAGATCATTACCATTGTCGCCGAGTTGGAGTCCAAAATCGCGACCTATAAAGAGGAGTATGCATTGCTTATCAGCGAGACTCAGGCTATCAAATCGGAGATGGAGCGTGTGCAGAGCAAAGTGGACAGGAGCATGAAACTTCTTGAAAGCTTGTCATCGGAGAAAGGTCGTTGGGAGTCGGGAAGTCGCACATTCGACGCAGAGATGAGCACCATCGTTGGTGATGTCCTACTTTCAGCTGCCTTTTTAGCTTATGGCGGCTTCTTCGATCAACATTATCGCGAGGTCATGTGGCAAGAATGGTCAAGCCATCTTCACGAAGCAAGCATCAAGTTCAAGCCAGAGCTTTCGCTCACAGAGTATCTATCGACTGCTGATGATCGCCTGAGCTGGCAATCGAAGTCACTCCCATCGGACAATTTGACCACGGAGAACGCAATCATGTTAAAACGATTCAATCGCTACCCTCTTATCATCGACCCCACAGGACAAGCCACCACATTCCTTCTCAACGAATACAAGGACCGTAAGATTACTGTCACCAGCTTCTTGGATGAGGCGTTCCTCAAGGTCCTTGAAAGCGCTCTTCGTTTTGGCAATCCTTTACTTATTCAAGATGTCGAACATCTTGATCCCATCCTGAACGCTGTGCTGAACAGGGAAATCCGGAGAACGGGTGGTCGTGTTCTCATCCGCCTTGGCAGCCAGGATATCGACTTCTCTCCTTCGTTTACCATGTTTTTATCCACTCGCGACCCCTCCGTCGAGTTCTCCCCAGATATCTGCAGCAGGGTAACGTTTGTCAACTTCACCATGACGAGGAGCAGTCTCCAGAGTCAGTCACTAGACCAAGTTCTCAAAGTCGAACGTCCGGACACTGAGCGCAAGAGAACTGATCTGATGAAGGCTCAAGGAGAGTTCCGACTTCGCCTTCGCACGCTGGAAAAGTTACTGCTGCAAGCTCTCAATGAATCAACAGGTAATATTCTTGACGACGACAAAGTCATCAGTACTTTGGAGACCCTCAAACGAGAGGCTGCGGACATTACCCATAAGGTCGAAGAAACGGATATCGTCATGAAGGAGGTTGAACAAGTGACTGCGGAGTACCTGCCTCTAGCACAGGCATGCAGTTCCGTCTTTTTCATTCTTGAGCAACTTAACCTGGTCAACCACTTCTATCAATTCTCGCTGCGGTTCTTCTTGGACATATTCGACTATGTTTTGCATCACAATCCCAATCTCAAGAACGTATCCGACCATCATCGCCGGCGCGAGATCCTCCTCAACGACTTGTTCCTAATCGTTTATAAGCGAACTTCTAGAGCTCTTCTTCATCGTGATCATGTGATGCTCGCTGTTCTTCTGGCTCAAGTCAAGCTCCGCGGAATGGAAGAGATCAACGATGGACTGGAATTCCTACTGGAGAGCGGGCAAGGCGTTGCAGTTTCTACAGCTCCTTCAACGGAGCACCCTACCCCTTCGATACTGACGCCAGATCAGATGATGCACTTAGAGAGCTATGCCAAACAAACCCTATTCAAGCCAGTTCTTAACAACGTCTTGGAGCATCCAGATGATTGGATTCCTTTCCTGCAATCGAGTAGTCCTGAATCTATCGTTCCAACGCCCTGGGAACCCAATACGCGTGAGTGACTACACATTTCCATTGTGGGCGACCACTGATCAGATTGCAGCTGCTGTCGAAGCACTGCGTTCAATGCTGATTGTCAAGTGCCTTCGGCCCGACAGACTATTGCAATCCACGGCTCTATTCGTTCAAAATGTGTTCCAGAGCGACCTCTCATCCGATTTAGACCTGAGTGCTATGGTCGCGAATGAGGTGCCAGCGGCGACTCCTTTGGCCCTTGTATCGGTTACGGGTTATGATGCCAGTTACCGCGTAGAGAACCTCATCCAATCTACCGGTGCACGTTCCTCCTCAGTGGCCATGGGTTCTCAAGAAGGTTTCACGTTGGCAGACCAAGCAATTGCAGCAGCATCCCGTCAAGGGACGTGGGTCCTTCTGAAGAACGTGCATCTCGCTCCTACGTGGCTAGGACAGCTGGAGAAGAAGCTTCAAACGTTGAATCCTCACCGAAACTTCCGCCTTTTCCTGACCTTAGAGGCGAATCCTTCCATTCCTGTAAACATCTTACGCCAATCACGCATCATCATGAATGAGCCTCTGCCAGGAATCAAAGCAAATCTCCTGGATTCACTTGGATCCATAACGCCACAGCGGCTGGCGCAAGGTCCATCAGAAAAGATACGCCTGTACTTCCTATTGGCATGGTTCCATGCCGTTGTCCAAGAGCGTCTCCGCTATGTCCCATTAGGCTGGAGTAAGACTTACGACTTTAACGACTCAGATATGGCCTCGGCTTTCGGAACCATCGACACCTGGCTCGATGCAGCTGCTAAAGGACGAGCAAACATAGACCCAGCAAACATTCCTTGGGATGCTCTTAGAACGTTAATCAAGCAGTCCGTCTACGGAGGGAGAGTTGACAGCGATTTTGATCAGCGCATTTTGGACGCCTTTGTTGACAAGCTCTTTACACCTGCTGCATACAACGTCGACTTCGACCTCGTTCCGACCATCAGTGAAGACCATGCGCTTGAAGCTCCTGATGGCACCAAGCTAGAGCATTTCTTGTCCTGGGTTCAACGCCTACCTGATCGCGAACCACCTGCATGGCTAAGCCTTCCTCCGACTGCAGAGCGTGTTATTGCTGTAGCGCAAGGTATGCAAGATACATCTACTTCGCACATCTCTGATTGTTTCGTATTCAAGGTAATGAACTGCTTGGTAAATTGCGCAAGATGCGGACTCTAGCGGATGATGACGAGCTTGGGAGTGCTGCTGGTCCCTCGAAAAGCCAGACCTCGCAGCAACCTGCATGGATGCGTAACCTTCACGAGCGATGCCGTGAGTGGCTTACGCAACTGCCTTCAGTAAGTTTCTTTGATAGATTTATTGTCCGCATGTTGCTCATCGCTCTATTTTAGACATTGAATACATTGCCAAAGCAATCCAATGACAATCCTGATCCTCTCTATCGTTTGTTCTTCCGGGAGGCCTCGATCGGACGCAAACTTCTCGACCAGGTTTGCAAGGACCTGGCGGACGTGGTGAAGGTATGCGATGGGGAACTGAAGCAGACAAATCACCTGCGAACTTTGATGAGCTCCTTGACAAAAGGTTCTTTATTGCTGCTTTTCCTTCTGCATCGAATACTGATGCATATCAGGAACTATTCCTTCTCACTGGAGGAGATACAAAGTGCCAAAGGCCATGTCCGTGTCAGAGTGGATTCCAGATCTGGCCCGTCGATTGTCTCAGCTCGATGGTATAACAAGTGTGCAACAAAATCTTTCCAACGTAGAGGTGTGGCTTGGTGGACTTTTCTTCCCCGAAGCATATATCACAGCGACCCGTCAAGCTGTGGCGCATCGCAAACGGTGGAGTCTTGAAACGCTTCATCTACGCCTTGACATCGGCCAGATGAACGATCCTAGTGCATTCATCGTTGATGGTGCGTCATTTTTTTTCCCTTTTCTTTTGCCAAACTCAAACAACGTCTGTAGGTCTTATTCTGGAGGGCGCTGCTTGGGACGCCGAGAATGAAAAGTTGGTTCTCAATGACGGGCAGGCTGTCCGACTCAATGCCTCTCAAATTCGCTGGGTGCAAGACGAGTCGGATAACGAAGAAGAGCCCAACGACCTAGTCACGCTGCCAGTTTACCTTAACAATGATCGCAGTGATGTGATGTTTACGGTGGATCTGCCATTCGATAAACGTTCAACGTCGCTGGTAGCAATGAGGGCTGTTTGTCTCACCGCAAGGGGTTGAGCGCTCGAGCAGTGACCTAGATTCTAATCATTGGCATACACAATGTACCATACCCATATCATAATACCATTCCTTCTTCTGTATTTCCGTATTTTATGGCAATCATAGACTACATAATTTGATTTGCCTTTGTAACAATGTACGACCGTATCCCCCATACCCACACAACGCACAACAAAATGTGATGCAAGGCACTCATGATCTTGCATCTACACATGCTCCATACATATTACAAGAACGAAGGCCCAAAGAGCAGCCTGAGTACGAATGAGAGAATAGAATTGCATAGATAACCACACAAGGTATGTGTAAGCCTGGCGGCTCGTCGGTGGGGAGGTCCATGTACAATAAATATCATGCACGCCGATACTAAGTGATCGTGCATGGGCAGAAATACTTCAGGGGGAATTCTACCAGAAAAAAATGGCAGAAAGGCGATTGGCGGCAGATTGGCAAAATTTGGTAGAATTATTTCGTATTCTAGAGTGGTTGTGACGGGTGCACGGAGGCTCTGAGAGAAACATATATTATTCACTCCTAAGTACAAAATAAGGTTTGGCTGTCACTCAGAATCCCTTATCTGCAAGGCCTTTCGACGAAGAGGTGTGCGACATACACATGAGAACTTCTAGGGATTCATTTTGCTAGACGGCGTAGATGTTAACAACGACATCTGTACTTTCTTGCGGCATTCTATCAAAGAGTCGCTATTCCGATGTCCCTACCTATTGGAGTCAAATGTCCATGGGGCAATGATGTTTGACTCCAACAGATATATATAGTGAATGCACCTCTCCAATTGTATACTCAGATCATCACTGAAAACACTAGTGTTTTCCAATTTTCAGTTTCCAATTTCCAACTTGCTCTTTATATTGCCAATCATCATGGTGCTGATTTAGATGAGGAGCAGCAGGAAAAGGAGGTATCCAGAAGCTTATGCTGGTGGCACCCCCTAATATCCCGTTGATCCCATACGACGCTACCCATCGCTATTAGAAAGACATTGAGGGAGGCTCTCATATTCGCCTCGTCTTACAGGCTCAAACCCCATCCTATAATCACTGTCGTCACGGGAGTAGTCATACTGTCAACCGTTTCCAGGTGCCCGAAATTGTCGTTGATTGAGTTTTTAGCGAACAAACTCATATACGATGAAGTGATCCCGTTGTCATCGTGTATAAAGAAAGGCTTTCATCGTTAAGCACGCCAGAGGAGTTCCCATAATTAGTGCCTCTGATGCTGAATGCTAAGCTTTCAGTATTTCACCTTTTGCTGTTACGGTTATGCAGGCGGCAGTCTGACCATGTTACACTCTGACAAAGACCTGGAGATCTTAGTTGCACCAAAGTAGTAGTGGCTGAGTGACGCGCACCTACTATCTGACGTACCTCTTTGAACTATTGAAAACTTGATGGTGAACCAAAAACACGACAGACTGTCACTGATCAGATCGATCAAGCACATTGAAAGATAGACTAAAGTAGAGATTAAGCATGCAGCATGATCATGATATCAGGTGTATACAGTAAGGTATCAGAGACATCAAGTCGACATCTATTCTAAGGTATAGGTATCACTTACAGAGCTATGTCAGAATTTGCTTTTTAGTTACTGACTGTTCTCCGGCGCAAAGGGCCAATCCGAATAACCTTCCGGTGTAGAATTACCGGCCATGTACCATGTCGCTTGGTCACCCTGCTCAAGCGCCAGATCCTTTAACAGGCGGAATGGAAGATCAGGCTAGGGAAGAGGCGCGCGTCAGTCACCACCAAGTCTGAGAACAAATGACTCACGTTTGGCATAAACAACCTCCCAAACCCGATAAGGCCGCCTTTGTTGTCTGCCGTCTCAATTGCGCTATTCCGGGTATGCCCGTTTGTGCTGATAAAGGTGCTGCCTTCAACCCCTTGCCAGATCTCACGGATGGAATCGCTGTTTATTTCAGCAGTGATTTCATCAGGCATCGGCTCTACCACGTGGATGTATGCAAGTTTGTGTTTACGCAGCTGCTCAACCACGTAGGAGAACTGAGGTTTGGGGTCTGCCATTCCCATACCTCCACCGCAAATAAGTCAAATAACGATCGGCGGTATTTAATGATACACGTACCACTCACTGTCCCCCACGGGCTGATTCGGAACCCCGTCCTCTCAGCACCAACCGCTTCCACAACCGCATCTGTTACTTCTACTGCAAACCTTGCACGATTCTCTATGCTTCCACCGTATTCATCCGTGCGCTCGTTGCTGACGTCTTGCATGAACTGGTCGATCAAGTAGCCGTTCGCGCCGTGAATTTCAACGCCATCGAAGCCAGCTCGAATGGCACTTTTGGCGGCAGCAGCATACGTGGCAACGTACTCTTTAATTTCATCCGTGGTAAGTGCACGTGGCGTGCCTGTCCTTCTTTCGTAGGGGATGGATGAGGCGCTAATGTACGGACTATTGTTCTCTTTGGCAAGAACGTCTATTTCTGCAGTGCGGCCAAGCGCCCAGAGTTGTAGGAAAATAAAAGAACCCTTCTCGTGAACTGCTTCTGTTACCTGCGATCCGGCGCGTGAGTGTCTCATCCAGTAAAATCATAAGCTAGACACAATATACCTTTTTCCATGCCTCCACATGGGCGTCAGTGTATATCCCAGGGATATTATTATAACCACCAGCTTTCTGAGATATGACTGTAGCTTCTGAGATAAGCAGAGTGCCAGGGGTAGACCCTCTCTGAGCGTAGTACGTTGGTGCTTCTGGACTTGGGACATGTTCTGCGTTTGCACGTATACGGGTGACTGGGGCAAAGACAACGCGATGCTGCAACTCCATGTTGCCTACGCGGATGGGGGAGAAGAGTGCAGAGGTCGAGGAAGACATGGTTATCTATTGCAAACTTGTAGAAAATACTTGAATGTTGATTCGACAGACGGCCACGTCGTTTTATAGCCAGCTTTCCCTTCGCTGAGCATGGCTGACTGAACAAGGATGAATTTATCAGGCTGGGCCATCCGGGTATTCGGGAAGCCCTCAGTGTACGATGTGTGCCTGGATGAATGGCGAAAAGAACTGAATTAAGCGGATTACAAATATTATTCAGAACAGTGCGGCTGTTGCCCATCATGATGTTAATAAGGTCTGTAGTCTATGAATTAACCGGATTTTGACAGACAGACAAAATTTTGACAATGACTTCCTTCGCGATTTTGACCGATATCAGCAGACGTTGAGCGAAGCAAGCCAGAACTTCACAGTGCTTTTTGCTTCCTGACTGCTTCAACACCAGGGATCATTTCCGTCCAAAAATGCTTGATCAGGTGGTGACTGAGGTAAACCCGGGCCAGCATGCCGCTCTTGTTCCCATCTTACTCTTGGTTTGAACCAGCTCCCGATGGAGATGTTTCGCTTGAAATGTCTTTCTCCCGGCTTCGGCAGTCAAAACCGATACCTCTCCTAGTCGCGGGGGATAGTCGACCATTTACCTCATTCAAGTTGGCAATAACGTATCTACCCTCCTTTAATACTACTGTCCCCACTTCGAACAGGCTGTTCTGACGATGATGCTTTGAATCCACGTGGCACGCACTACTTACTACAAACGAACGTTGATCAAAATTAACGTTAAGTCTTCAATAGCTTCTGTTTCGCGAAGGTCGAGGTGTTTTGTGTAACGTGTTTGTCATTGGTGCGCTTCAAGGAACACCAAGCCCACCAGTCTCGGATTGAAAGAGCTGGGTGATCGGTCCATCACTGGACTAGTCATAGTGCAAAATATATTGCTATCGCAAGCTAAGACGTCGCACTGGACCAGACTAAACCTCCAATGAATGAGGAATGAAAGTGTTTGACTTGAGTCCGAATTGCCGACTCGGATTGTCCGAGCGAGAACTCATTCACCCAGACCGCAGGAATCGACTTTGAAAGATTGTCTGCCTCGGTCGTTCATAATGAAGAAGCGCATCGGTCTTGCATTTGTTCAGCTTTTTGACATGAATGCCCCATTGTCATCCAACCATGGATGACCCTAGGCCAGCAAAGTTTATGGAACGTTTCACAGCCTTGCCGCATGGAATAAACGTGAGCCGCCGGCACTAGCCTTGAGGCATAAGGTTTTGAGGGTGTAATTAGCTTGTTATGCATGCGATCGCAGAGGAACAAATTGAGCAGACATACTATGCCCTCCAACTTGAACTTCATCATGGCCGCCCTCCCACCTTCAAGTTTGACTATCCTGTTACTTTTACACATCCCACTTGTTTACTCCTCACTGCCAAACCTCATTGTCACCACACTCGTGATCAGCGACTCACCATCGGGCGACAGCACCAGAACATTATGGGAAATCATCTGGAGTTGTGCTGCGACTCTGTTTGCGTGCACATGGACTGCAATTCACCCAAACATCATCCCGAGCATGGACGAGGGGAAATTCACTGTCATCTCTCGTCGCCTAGGCATCATGACGATGGCGCTGATCGCCCCAGAACTCATGATTACCTGGGCCACTGCACAGTTCCTAAGTGCTCGTAACGCTGCAAAGGCTTTCAATGATGCCTTTGGTACGCAACTTCATCAGGCCCACAGCAACCATCCAGATATGGTAGAGAGCACAGCTACATTGCTTGGTAGATCTCCAACATCAGATGGAAGGAACAGGCCACAACTGGGCGCTCTGGCAGGCCATAATTTTAGAGGTTGGTTACCTGCTCAGCATTTCAGTGTCTTGACTAACAGATGTCCCACAGGATGGACTGTAACACATGGTTTTTTTTTGCATGGATGGGTGGATTCATGCTCTACACCAACGATTAGCCGCAAGTGACTCTCACACCCGACGAACTTCCTCCGTGCAGATGCCCATCATCGTAGAAGCAGACATAGAAGATCGAAGCAAGGGCGATGCATTATTCAAAGGCATTGCCGTTCTTCAGTTGGCATGGTTCGTCCTCTAGCTTGTCGTCCGTTGTGTTCAGAATCTTCCGACGACACTACTTGAACTCCGGTGTGTATTATGATACTGATACAGCGCTTCTATAAAATCTTGTCCTAAACCTTTCAATAGGACTACCCTCAGTACGACGCCAACATCTAGAAGCTATGTGACATCCAGCCCAGCCCCAAATTCCCCGACGACCACCAGGCTATTTCGATGACTTGCGAAACGGTGTTCATGTGTGTCATTAGTGTTGTTCGTCAACTCTTGTCACGTGTATTAATCATTCACCTTTCTTTTCTGCCAGTCTCAAACCACTAGTGAAACAACCGAACTCCAAGACGAGTCAATGTTTTTTGTGCAGTCATTGTTTGGTTGGCGGTCAGACCGTGACAAGACGAAACGACACAGCAGCAGCAAAAAAAATCGCAAGGCAAAGTACATGCACGAGCTTCAGCCTTCCACTTCCACTGCGCCACCTTCTGCTTATACTACGCCGAGTGCAGCACATTAACCGTAACCCATCCCATTATGCGCTCGACTCGTGCCTTTTCTTTTCTTTTCTTTGTCGCGCATCTCCCCCGCGCACCAATGATCCCGTGAAAATCCTGGGCGGACGCTATCATGTGTAGTGTAGCGCCAGGTTCGTGGACATGGTCGAAGACAAAGGTGGTGAATCGGTATGGACTGACAACACGTTAAGACAAACCTGTTGTAATCCAAAAGTTGCTGTCCGTTACGGTGAGCTCAGGTGCTCCAACGTGTTGGATGGGATGTAATCCAACACAACATAACTTTGAGTTTCTTTTGTTGACGGGCATACGACTTAAGCGCGTGCAAAATATGTTTGTTGGCATGATATATATTGCAACTCTGCAATTCTGTATAATACTTTTACTTGACTCGTCAGCAAGATCCTCGTCGCATGCGCCCACTAAGAATTGATGCGTCCACCATCCGAAGAAGTTCCGTCAGAACGAAGTTTAGACAAATCGTACAACGGCGGAAGGTTCTTCAAGTTCTGAGTGCGTTGTTCTTGGAAATCCTGATAAACCTGATCCTTGTTTGACCTCGAGAGGAATTGGATCGAAGCACCCTTGTCGTCGTCATTATTGGATGTGAGATTACCAAAGTTGAAGCTACATTCGTAAGGTCAGCGCCAGGGTGGATACATGCCAATAGAATGAACTTACACAGAGTAGACGTTGCGCATGAATACATCGCCAAGCAAAAAATCCATATCGTCTGTACGCGACAGTTGCGGACGGAATGCGGAGGTGCAAACGGTGTATTGAGTACTGCCGTCAGTAAAAATTGCCGGCCTCGTCAATTCGAGAGGGTTGATGGGCAAATAATCGTTGCTGAGGGGTTGATCAGTAGATATTCAAGATTAAAGCACTGGAATCACGAACCCGAATGAGAAAGACAGATTTGCCTGGCCTAAACACGGTACGATCCAGAAATCTTGTCCATTGGTTTGTATATGAACCGATCCACTGATGGCGCCGTATATCGCATCCACAGCGTCGGAGGGAATATTAGCTAAACTGGTTCCGCTGTCGATGAGAGAAATAGCAGTCCCCTTCTTTGCTCCCTTGACTGCTGACTTGAGTGCCACGTCGTGGCCATTGACCTGCATGCCCGATAGCGTGATGGTCCAGCGCGATGACTTTGAAGGCGCAAGGGGGTATTTAGGTGTCCCGGAGACATCCTTGAATCGTGGGTCGTATTCTCCAATCGTGATAACGCCTCCAGATGTATTTTCATTATCAGTTGTGCGCTCGAGGGCCAAAGCCATAAAATTCGGTGTTGACGGATTTTGTTCAAAAATGTTTGCCATTATAGGGCGGGCAGATTTCTTCTTGGTTTTCTTCTCGATCATGGATAGAGATATGAAGCCGAGGCCGAGAATTCCATCAGTGGCTTGCTCGTACGTCTTGTCAACATTTAAAAATACTAAAAATGATAAGCAGAGGTGGAAGGAAGGTTTGACAAGGATCACCTTGATTTTGCACATGATAAGTTCCGAGTTGAACAGCGGTGTAAGCGATGTTTCCCGAGGCTGAACCAAGTCCATATGTGAGGTTAATACTGTCGGATGTCTTGCTGTTAATCTTGATTTGTTGACCAGTGACCCACTTGCGTCGATACAATTGGTTTCTGACTTGAACTTCAAAACGTAATATTGCTCACTAGATCGCTGGACCCTGTATCGAGCACCAGGTTAAAATCTAGGCCAGAAAGGTTAGTGAATGTAGCCCCTAATAGGATGCACTACTTGCCATGTCCTCCTACGTTGACCTGCCCAAGGTACTACATGAAGATTAAACACATGTTTGTGACCGAGTTTGCAATGCATATACTCACCTCCAAGTCCGATTCACTAGTAACTGAAATAAGTGACCCAAAAGTTGTGTTCGTGGCGTCGTTTGTCGGTTTGTAATAAGCATCAAAATAAAATCCAATCGAACGGTCGTCCCTAATGATGGCGAGGGCATTGCTTTCCAGAAGCTTGCCACAGACGATGAGAGCGAAGGCAAAAGTGGAGAAGTGCGTTGAGGACATACTCGCTATGTTGAATCAATGAATGTTGAAAGATGATGAATGTCAGATATTCGTTTATCGGATTATAAAGCATCAAAATATGACTGTTATGGTCGTTATCCGAGTCCCCAATGACGTAGGTCTGTTGATTCTACTGAATTGATTTAGTGTATGACGTCGTCACATTTGAGAACTTCTGAGACATTGCGAGTGTGGCCGCGGAATCATCAAAAGTGAGGTACTTTGATAATTTTCTTTCTTGGCGATCGCGAGAAAGCATTGAACTATTCAATTCATGACAGCTTGAGGAATATGGCACATCCAACAGGCCGATACAAGTGGTAGAAGAGGCGTTTGGCGAGAATTACAATTCGGACTGGAGCGTCACAGGTGACAGAAAGGGCGAGACTACTAAGTATGAACCCGAGCGGTCCATACCAAGGTTCTGATAGTTCGTGCAACATTCTATACAATCAAAATATATGAGTTTATGCAATAATACCGGGGAGCAAGCACTGGATAATTCACGCATAATCCGCCTTGCAGACTTTTGCCATCTTCCCATTTATGTCTACGCCGACGAGAGCGAACAGAAGGGTGTCCCAGATTCAAATATTCCACTTCATCGATTTAATTCTATGTTGAAAGTACGCGCCTTCACAGCAATATTCACACATAAAATATCGGTTTTCCTAAGGATCCGATTAGCATTTCTTTACGTTCTATTCGATATCACCAAAAAAGGAAACAATATCTGACTGTCGTTCCGTCGCAGTGCGAACCGGTGTCCGATCGGTAGAAGGGCAGATCACATACCATTGAAGCCGAGTCGAGATGCAACTTAAGAGTCTACGGTGCTCCCTCCTGCCACTCTAGTATCTTCCAATCTACTTCGATCTGCTCCTGCTGGAATATTTCCTGTATCTTCCTAGCAATGCTATCAAAATTGTGAGTTGCAAGTGCAAGGATAGTTGGCCCTGCACCAGAGAGGCAAATGCCAAGCAGACCAGGATGTGAATCAGGCGTAATTAAGGAAGTGACCGCTGGTAGGCCAGGTATCTGAAATGGTGGTCAAGAAATGGAACCTGCACGGAATGAAAACTACGCACTAGATTTTTTCGATACGGCTGATGCACGCGGTCTTTCATAGCCTCAAAAATTAATTCTGGGTCTGGTGGCGTCTGACCGAGAGCTGTGGTGAGGACGGCTAATCGTTGCATATTAAAAACCTGTGAGGGTATGTTCAAGACATTATACATTATACGTACACGATAGCACGTACCAGATCCTTCCTCGAGTAACTTTCTGGCAGAACGGCCCGTGCTTTTGCAGTACTGAGTTCAAATCGGGGTATAATGGCAACAGCTTTGATGCTGCTGTTCCATTTGAATCGGACGTAGTGACCGATACCCAACGGCGGAACAGGTGGGGAAAGACCCCAGTCTGCTCCAGCATCAGGTGGGTATTCCGGGAGGACCTCAGAGAGGGGTACTTGCGCTGCTTCAGTAGCTTGTGGGTCTAACTCTCTAAGGTATGATCCCACAAATCCTCCAACAAGTGCAGCTGTCACATTGTCAGGGTGGCGCTCGACCATGAGCGCGTAGTCTAACATTCGCTCTCGGGAGAGGGTGAGTTTCCCGAGACTGTCTCCGAGGAGAACGCCTGCAATGACCGCTGCGCCGGACGAGCCAAGTCCGCGTCCAAAAGGTATTTGGTTGTGACAATGAATACTGAGGCCGGGAGGGAATGTCCTATGGTCATTGCAACGTAGCACGTAGAGCGCTACGCGAGTCATGAGGTTGCGATACGGGTCCAGAGGGACTTCGTCGGCTCCTTCACCTGAATATGTGATCACTGGTGAGGTAGAGGCCTCCTCGATGGTAACAGTGAGAGTGAGATAGAGTGAAAGTGACAAGCCGACAACATCGAAGCCAGGACCAATATTGGCCGAGGTTGCTGGAACTCGTATCACAAACGAGTTGGTCATGTCAGTAATAGACTGTATGATAGGTAAGAAGAGATATCTGGATACACTATCAATAGAGCTTCGGACCTTATACGTAGAAGAAGCGGGGGAAGCTGATCGTTGACAAAAACCGGCCAAGGGAGTTATCAAGTCAATATCGTGATCCAATCAAGTTGCGGCTGATCAAATTCGCTTTGATTTGTTTGGATCTAGGGCTTTTGCCAAACAAACGCTGGGCTATATTTTTGTGATAAACAAGCCTCGGAGTGCTAAAGAGCCTTGCTCGAGTTTAGAGAAAAGCCGCTGGGCCAGCAAGTGCAGGTGAACTGTGGTAGCTCAAGATTATCATTTTGAACATTGTCAGGAATCAACGGGATCCTATTGATTTTAATATTATTACTCCTAGTATGTTGAATTTTTTTGATGTATAAATATTTGAGCGACACAAGTCAATGGCAGCAAACACATGCACACACAACTATACAGTTCGGGAGATTCCGAGTACACTGATCAGAATTCGTCGATGCACGTACGTCGTTGACTCGACACCAGATTAACTGTACACAGCTCTGCCCGCCACGAGTGAGGCAACACTGTTCATTACTGCTGTGATGAAATCCGAGAGGATGACCGACTGAGCCACGAGCGGATCATCCACGGTCGGACGCGTTACTAATGCTGTGTAGTCATCAGGCGCTTACTATTAATATAAGCTGCTTCAGTCTGCTTCATCGCGCGAAACGGACAAGAACTTTGGTCATGCCCGTAGTACATGATATCCCGCATGATATTCCACCTCCGGGGTAGTGCATGCGTCGTAAACGGACCTGATCGGACCTTTGTTATAGCCAATCGAGTCACCAAGTTCACCAGGATCGGACTCGGACAATTTCAGTCATCTGAGTTCGGTTTCCTCACTACCCCACGGTTGCAATCCCTGCCGGATACTACTTCGTAATGCATGTCCATTCAGCGGCCGATCAGGTGCGCGAAATAGTAAATCGTCCTTTGTAACGGATTAAGATAACCTGTGTATCGCTTGCCTCAAATACCACGCAGAAGAGCCATCTAAAGCCAATTCATCATCTCTATCACTTTAGCATTCTTACTCCCTCAAGCATACAATGTCACTCCCCGAGAACACTACCGTTCTTATTGTCGGTGCAGGCCCTGCAGGTCTCACTGCTGCTCTTTCTCTCGCCCACCACGGGTGTCATGACTTTGTTATCGTGGATGCCATGGTCAAAGGACAGAATACATCAAGGGCGATGATCATACACTCTGCAACTGTCGAAGTAAGCTACCTGTGCGTCATAAGAAGGCTCACTGATGTTCTTATGATCTTAGGCTTTAGCCAGCATCGATGCAGCAGATGGGTTTCTGTCTCAAGCCATCAAAGGGAAGGGCATCAGAATCACATCCCGTAGTTCGCAGATCTTTGAGGCCAAATTTGACCCTCTCAAGAAACATTCCGCTCACCCTTACGCGCTCTACATGCCTCAAATTGTGACCGAGCTTGTACTCGAACAAAAGTTACAGAGCCTTGGTATTCGAGTGCAACGTCCACACAGGGTAGTAGGAATTAAAAAGAACGAGAAGAATCCTCGCATCACCGACGTGTCCTTTGAGGATGGGCAAGTTATCAGAGCCAGATATATTATCGGCGCAGATGGAGCCCGCTCAATTGTGAGACCTCAATCCCTATTAACTCAGTTTAGTGGACTGTCTGACGACCATTCCAGATCCGTACCATCGCCGGTATAGGGTTCTCTGACCCAGAAGGGCCAAACCTAGCCAATAACGTAATGACTCAGATGGTCGTTGCAGATGTCACATTCGATCGTGAACCTGTCGGTCCATTAACTCTCGAGGGCCACCTTAACGGCACAGTTTTTTCAGGCAATTTCTTCATGCTTGTACCGCTCGGCAACCGCTTCAATGCGGAGTTGACACAAGATGGGAAGCCCACTACGAAGTCCATCTTCCGTGTAGGTTGTGGCATATCCTTGAAGAACGGAGATCTCCCCCATGCCTCAAAAGAGTACATCCAAGATTTGATCGATACATATGGGCCAGCGTGCATAACATCAGATCCATCTCTTAACCCGACACCTGTCAAAGTCGACCAGGTGGTCTGGTCGTCACGTTTCAGAACCCATTCCGCCATCGCCGACCGTACCTTCACGCGTCTTGGAGCTGCTATTTTTCTGGTTGGTGACGCAGCCCATATACATTCGCCCTTTGGTGGTCAGGGCATGAACCTGGCCATTAGAGACGGGATCTTCCTTGCAGAGGCTGTCGCAAAACACATTCAAACGTCTGCAGGAATCCCGATGTGGATGATACCATTTTACAGGAAATTGGGGACGCGCGTCATGCACGAGCCCTGGAAATTATCAGTTATAGCAAGACGCTTTTGAAACTTGGAAGGCTTACGTACGATTCATATGCTTGGTGGATGCCGTGTAGTAGGGCCTTTATCCGCGATCTGATTCTAAGGATGTTGGGCAGGTTTGATTTCGTGCAGTCGAAGGTTGCGTGGGGCCTGAGTGGGCTTGGAAGACGGTAACCCGATATTTTTGGATGGCTTGGTTCCCGCATTTGTATGCCACAATACACGACCTATTTTCACAGATGGGATAGACGTAAAAGTATAGAGTATTTCAGAGTATGCACTGGCTCCTCATCATCTAGAGGTGCGCAAGTGCAAGTTGATTGTCGTAAATTATTTAACTTACAAGATGAAGTAATATATATATGCTAGTTTGTACACTGCTCAGTTTCTGCTGTGTCGACAGATAACTTGAGTCATCTGACGAGGATTTTGTTGAGTTGCACGCAAGTCTCGGACACGTTTTGCAAAGTAATACCAACTCAGGTTTTACAGTGAACCCGCTGACAAACGCATAGCGTACTCGTACAGAAAAATACCTACTTATATATGCCAGCCAACGCTAAAACCATGCTGCCGACGCCCGGTAATATTGCGCCATCAATCCCGAAGATTCCCGATAAGTGTCGAGCTCCTACCTCGACCCCTGACAATCCAACAGATTTCTAGGCGTGTGTCGGGTGTCGGTCCTCGGAGAGGAGCAAGGAGAGCGCTGGAGTGGGGCTGCTGATAGCGACTTTCAATCAATTTACAACCGAGAAGGAGCGGAGTTGTACTCAAAGAGTCTTCTCATATCTCGTCGCTGAAGTCTCATGGGGATGAAAATTATACTCTTCTCTTTACAGTTTACGAATCCTACAACATACAGCACACCAAACCTCGATACAAGCACATTTCCCCTACAATATCATGCCAGAAGTTTGACCGCCCTTTTCTGAATTAGGGAGGGTCGGCCTTGCTTCAGATAATCCAATTGGCTATCAACAAGGACAGACGATTCGTAGCCTAGACCGCCGTCGGAGTATGCTCTGTCCCTCGGCTTGCGGCCCCACGTTCCTGGTCCCTGTGATATTCCGGCATCCATGATCACATCCACTGCACCACTGAAGGAGTGCCTACCGTTCTGTTACTAACTCTCTGATTCTTGACTCTTCTCATGAACCACTCCGCAGCAGTGGAGTCAGTCTCAAAGTTCTTGTCAGGTCGCTTCTTCACCGCTTCTGCAATACTATCACTGGATTCAACAAGAGCCCGGAGGACTTTCGAATTGCCCGGACGGGTAAAGAAAACCAAGGACCACCGCTCGTATTCAGCCTGCACACCGGGAGGCGTACCATCCATGGCCATACGGTTCAAAATCCAGGTACTCGTCCACGCACACAACACGGTGTATGTTGGATTGCAAGATGCCTCCGCTGAAAAGAGACAACGCATCTCCAATATTGCAAACTGCATGTCCAGGGATGGGCTATCAGTAGATGAGTGTTTGTTACACGCGCATGCAGCCACAGGACTCATACTCACTCGAATGTAGGACCACTCGTCGTGACCCAGAGGGAGCACTTGGAGTCCACCGAGGCGATTGTGCAAGAAGCTCTGGTAATGTTTGATTTAAAACACGCGGTTCATGTGTCCAGTTACTCACCAGACTGCCGAAATCAGTATGGGCACCTATTGCGACCTTTTTAATCGGCTCTTTATCCTGCGTAGGAGGGCTACGAATACATCTAGTTTCGCTACCACTGTACTCCTCCATGTCATGCAGTTTCTCCAAAGTCCCTTTTGGTAGTCCAAGCTTGTCGTTGAATCTATTTAGTACAACATATGTTACCTCGAGACCCTTGTGAACAAATGGTGCGATCGTGTTTTTCATGCGAGTATTTACGGTCAATGGGTAGGTACGGTGAACGACCTGCGGATATGCCAGAGCGTCATCTTTGGAGACGTTCATGAATTCGACAGAGTCCAAGGCGCCTGTGTTTGCATCAGTCTACTGTTTAGTATTAGATCGGTCCGGAAATCCTACCAGTTGCATCAATCGCGCTACCTCCTGCTTTCTTGTATCTGATCAGGCACCCGGACAAGATGAGACGCACTCGTGAGTGAGCTAAATCAAAACGAACCCAAAAGATCGTCCGTCATCTCCTTGCTCGAACTTCATACGTTCTTCGAGGGGCAGAGCCATTGTCTCGGCTCCCATATCAAACATATTGCTGACTTCTTGACCTGCGCCGTGGTTCTTTAAACTGTTTTTAGAGTTAGGCCCAACACACTATCTTTAACAAAATAATTAAATATGACGTACTACCAGAATCCGATGGTTGTCGTTGCTTCCCATAGTTGGTTTACTTCCTCCACGTCTCCAGCCTTGATGAGCTCGTGATCGATGATCAAGAGTGGATGGGTTGAAACATCATTCGGGAAGAGAGGAAGAACACTTCCAGGCACTGTAATGAGATATTAGAATGGTAATGTGAAAAAGAGTGGATAAACCAACTTTGAGTGGGGAGAGGGACTATAGAATGCTTTGTGGGAACTTGAAGGCAACCTTTATGATAGGCTATATGACGAGAGTCATTCATTCAACGGGTGTCTATTGGAAATCGGACACAAACGACCCGGATTGCTGACGACCCCAAAAGGAGACCAAGTCAAGGTGCAGAGCAGTGAGAGGCGGTGGTCGACATAGAGCAACAGCGACGGACGTGTTTACCATAAGCTTGGCAGAAATGAGCCGCAATCAGAGTGTTCCGCGATAGGATACAGCCAATAGGCAGACAACCGTGAGCAAACAAGAGGTCATCATTCATCGACATCTTAGAAAGTTCGGTGGTTTGAGTGGAGAAAAATCACTACAATGAACCGACGAAAGACACTGCAATGGATGTAAGCCTCCGATATTCAAAATGCGACCGTTGAAAAGTTTGACGGACCATCCACAAGTATTAATGGACAAAGAGGCACCATCGAATGTGACTGCAACGTCAGGATTGAGGCAATCACATTGCCCACACTCGACACAGTACTAGTGACAAAGTCCTGTAACCACGCTACAGATGGTTTTTTAGCCAAAAAGAAGACCATGCTGAGGTACACGAGTTGAATTCAGCAAGGTAAAAGCACAAATACAGATGAATACACGTATGTGACAAGCAGGAGAGTTCGATAAGGACGGATTGAGAGCCTTCGAAGGAAGACAACAAGATGCCTCTAATCCACGACGCTCATATAATAGGAGCCTTCATTTTGAACAAGTGCTGCTTGAGTCACGGTAAGCCAACTTATTATAACTTGAAGTTGAACGATTTACAGAAAGAAGACAATTTCCTTCTCCCACTAACCGTGGGAGTCGGGGACTATGTGATGTAAGGTAATGACCTAAATAGCTAATACATATCGGTACACAAAGGCTACACTGAAATTGATGAAAACAATCTTGTCCACTATCAATCGTGCGACGTAAATTCATCAGGTATGGTGGTGAACAACGAATAAGAATGCAAGAAAAGTGACAATCTATAAACTCAAGCCAGTTGAGTCTTGCCATAGCACGGGCATTGCCATGTTCAAGTTATGGTATGTACAGTCTGGTGGGTCAAGTGCTGGAACCCGTAGTAATTGAAGGAAGCGGCGAGTCACCAATGGCGGTTACTGTCGTAGTCGTGCCATTCTTGCCAGGGGCAACAACAGTAAACTGTTAAAGTTGTCAACGATGAGATGAATATTGCCGCAACTCGCAACTCACGTAGATCTGATCATCCAATGTTCCGTGCTGCGCCACAGCGACAAGAACGGGTTGATGGTTCATTGCGCTCATAATGGTGGACATCTTATACGTCCCCTCAGGTAAACCACCAGTGACGTTGGCATAAAGTTGACCCTTTGCATCTGCCTTGCCGTTTAAACCGAGGAAAAATGCGAACTTGGTGGGGTCGGTTGGGGTAGTCTGCGTAAGGGACTGAAGCACTTCAATAACGAAGTGGGCGTGACCCTGAATTTGCCCAGATGTAGGATCTGTTTGCTGGGGAGCAGCAAAGTAATTGGTATCTGCATTGACAAAGAACCCAGTTTCGATTCCTTTCACCGCCAGTATCACCTGGAAAGTGGTGTTCGCTGGGAGAACAGCCAAGTTGTTAGGAGTGACAAACTTAGCACTAGGCATATTCGAGGTGGAAGGAATGGCACCCATGGGAGCGGGGTTGCAGGAACCACCTTTAACCTGCTGGCCATTCGTTATAGGGAGATTGGGCAACGTGGCACAGAAGTTGATGAAGTTGTTGGTGGAAGTCAAAGAGGGAACTTCGCCAGCCTCAGAGGTGTTTACGTTCAGACCGTTCTCAGCAAAATTAGAAGCGACAACGCTTGACAGCAGAGTTAGGGAGGTCTGAGCATCTGAGTTAGAACTTGACTCGGAGCCTGCTGTGGAAGTGGCTCTAGGAGCTGCGCTGGATGAAGTAGTCACATTGGAAGGGCTGCTTGTCGTGCTTGTTCCGTTGGCAGTGGCGCCGGTGGCAGCAATACGAGAGTTCAGATCTGCTTGAGTGGTGCAAGTGATGCTAGTTCCAGCAGAGTTGACAAGAGGAAGTGCAGCACAGCTAGTATGAAGTAATGGAAGGTCAACTAAGCATTGACACTGGAACATGGTCGATAAAAACAGACTTACACTAAACCTGATCCACATGAAGTGAGGACGTACTGCCCGTTGACACATTGGGCAAACTCCCCATTGACACAGGCATTGCCAGATGTACATGGTGAGGATGTAGTCAAGGACTGAAACTGTTTGCTGAGAGCAGGGTTTAGATTGTTAAGAAACTACATGAAGCCAACGCAACGTACTTCAGATTGATCGCGTCAATACCATTTTGCAGTGCAAAGCTTCCCCCACGGCGCTTGAGGCTCGGAAGAGCGGCGGCGAAGGAAGAAAGCACGAGAGTTATAAAAACGAGAAATTTCATGGCGTAGATGTACTGGTATGTCGTCGACTTTAGCGGCAAAAGAGTGTTTCGAGGATCTGTCTAAGACCAGCTTGTGAAAGATGCCAGCAGTCAATGCCGGGTCGTAAGTTGGAAGCAAAGTGGTAGGATGAAAGGAAGTAACAGACACAGTCTACTTCGCCACTGACGAGAAGAGCACGGCGAGTACGAAATGCATGCCGTGGCATGGTCTTTATACTTGACAAAAAGCAGTATCAGGAACAATGAAACTAGAGGATATAATAGGATCATACCCAGATCCGCCTCTCCTCCACAATAGAGAAGCACCCCGGTCATCACCAACGCGAGAGTGTGTTGTTTTTGCCAGGTCATCCGTTTGTTGTCCGACGTACTTGTCCGTCACCAAAATAGTTTCTTATTGTTCAAATCACCGACTACCAAACTCGGACTATGCATCTTTCAACCGACTGGCCACACGGCTCGCAAGGCACCATCGGTTTTGCGAACCCGTGGCCTGCTAGTCTTCCCAAGTATTGCCAGCCAGCGTAGAGAATAATGAAAGCTAATACAGATCGTACAACAAGTTGTACTATGATTCTAATCGTAATGATAATATTAGCTTGAGAATGACCCTCATCGTCAACCAATCATCTTGTCGAGTGGCAGAACAAGGATACTAATTACTCCTCAAGGAAGAAGTAGTTGCCCATGACTGCCAAAAACGATATTAAACACTTATGGATGACTCAAAAGGCCAAAGACGTACCCTTTTGCTCTCTGTCCTTCACACTGTTAAGCTTGTTGACTCTTGGCCTGAAGTTCGTGGGATCACGTCTGAACGTGACCTCAAGCGATGCTAAGAAATGGTTCATTCCAGTGAGGAGGGACTGTGGTCTGCAAAGAGAATCAACCATGTGAAACATAGTGTAGTATGAATTTCTTACGGGGTAGAATTTGCTCGAATGGCGGGCTCCCCCTCAAAGACAATGACGCGGTCAGCCAGATAGGTTGCCATGATGAAGTCGTGCTCGATGACAAAAGCAGTTTTCTTGGCATGAAGGATGAAGCTGAGGAAAGTATCGATCAAATCGAAAATGTAGATGACTGGACCGTTTGCTTACCGCTTGATGACTTTACTTGCAATGATACGTTGCTCAGAGTCGAGGAAACTTCAGTTCTGTGTCAGGGTATTCATTTCGGGAGTTCGAGATTGGCGTACCTGCTGGGTTCGTCAAGCAAATACACAGACACGTTTGGTTTGCCTTGAGTCAAGTGTCAGCCAACGCCATTTGAAATCGAAGGAAGCACCCACCGAGTGCAAGGACAATAGCCACGCGTTGCAGCTCACCTCCAGAGAGCGTCTTCACATCTTGATCCATAATATTATCCAACGTCATTGGTTTCATCACTTCCGTTTGGAATTGTGGAAGCATAAAGGCCGCTTTAATCTGCTTCAGCAGAAGCATTCGGACAGTTCCTGGGAATTTTGGCGATATCGTCTGCGGTTTTAAGGATACCGCCAACTCCATTTTATCTGCCTCATTGTCGGGCGGGGTCACGCCGGCAAGTAGACGGACGAAGGTTGTCTTGCCTGTCCCGTTTTCGCCAAGCATGACAATAATTTCCGAATCAGTAAAGCTACCAGCCTCAACAGTGAGTTTGAAGTTGCCCATTGTTTTCGACATGGAGGGATAAGAGTAATGACGTGTCTTGTCGATGACGAGCTCCTCAGCAGTCTCCATCATCTTGAAACTCAGAGACTCCTCGCGGAAACGCAGATTCTCGGTGGGAATGAAACCGTCCAGGAAGATGTTGATACCTTGTGAAGGGTGAGTCATTTCACAGCGATTTACTGAGTAAGTTTTTACCTTCACGGACGGAATAAGGCATGGTCACGACACCATACATCGACGGCTTTCCGTAAAGACAACATATAAAGTCTGAAAGATAATCCAACACTGACAGATCATGCTCGACAGCAATGACATAGCAGTCTGGGGTAAGTAGGGACCGAATGACCTCGGCAGCCTTCAGCCGCTGTTTTATATCGAGGTAACTCGAGGGTTCGTCAAACATATATCTACACAAGACCGATTTTAAAGCGTGATTTATAACGGAATCAGGACATACGCACACATCAGCCTTCTGAATACATGACATGGCGATCGCGAATCTTTGCAGTTCTCCACCAGAAGTGCCGAAACTTCACGATCAAGAACGTTGTTCAGCTCCAGCTCATCGCACATTTTTTGCTTGTTGTCAAGCTCTAGTTTCGAGTCCAGCATTTGTGAGACAGTCAGGTTGCCTTTAATCGCCCGAGGAATGTGGTCAACATATTGTGGCTTAATAAGTGCCTTCAAATTGTCCTCGAGGACCTTGGTGAAATAGTTTTGCAGCTCGGACCCACGGAAGTAACGTAATATCTCTTCCCAGTCGGGAGGATCCTGCCAGGTAAAAGTCAATGTCGTCCTTGGGCAGTCTCATATTACTCACATCATAGCGGCCAAGATTCGGCTTCTGTTTTCCAGCGAGAATCTTCAATGCCGTGCTTTTACCAATTCCATTAGTGCCAACGAGTCCGAGGACCTGGCCAGGTCTTGGGGTGGGTAGTCGATGAAGTTTGAAGGCGTTGGCAGTATAACGATGCGTCACTTGTGATTCCAAGTTGGTCGGTAAGTTAATGATGGCGATAGCTTCGAATGGGCATCTAAAAATTTCCTTAATCATATGAACGATTTTCTTAAAACGATCCACTCACTTCTTTACACAGATACCACAACCGATACATAAAAACTCAGAGATGAACGCTATCTTGTCGGTTGATTTCACTTCTATGCAAAGTTTTCCTGCAAAGTAAATTAGCATCAGCACTCTGCCTGTGCTTCTGGTGGAGGCGTACCCATTTTGACCACAGGACATGACTGCTCGCGAGTTGATGAGTGACTGATCTGATGTGATTGCTCGAGAGGGAGTGGTGCGTCACCTTCTTGCATTCTTGAGCACACCGCTTTGGCTTGCAGCGATTTGCGTCTACGATGGCGATACGGGTAATTTTATCAGCCATCGTTGCGGGTTAGAGTCTAGTCTAGAGATGGCGGTTGGCTCTTAGATCTTTGACGGATCGGCAGTAGTAGGTAGGTGATGGAACGAAGTTGATTGGCTGCAATATAATTATTTAAATGATTTATAATAACTCTTTCCTGGTTATCTTATCTTGTCTTGGTCCGATTTCGAGTCTAATTCCGAGAAGACTTGTGCCGTCTGACTCAGACTGCCATGGCGCTGCCTGAGGAGATTGTGACAGTCGATGCTGTACGTGTTGATCTCGTCAACGGAAAAGTTGGAAAATGACGATATCCACTGTGGATAACATAGATCCTTTTCGATCTCGATGGGTAGTTGTCGCTGTCAGTCTTCTTGATCTGCCATAGCTGATCGCCGTACGCCAGAACCCTCATAGATTCTACTCCTGGCGTCATTTCAGCTTGGAAAACATTCGCGGAGGAATACAAACTTGGATCGCATCTTCCTATCGTGCAGAAAACGCATGGGCGGAGACTTGCTGATACCCTGAAGGACCAGACAATATGCAATATCCAGGACACAGAAGTTTTAGAGGTGAGTATTCCATGCTTGTATTAACCCCGCTAATTCTGCAGAGCGAAATTTTGCGCTTCGAGGACCTGGTGATCCAGGGTAACCCAGTGGCCCTCGAAGGAGCCGTCGAGTTCTTGACTCAGGTAAAACTTTTGAGTTTTCGAAGTTACACATATATTGCATGATCAGCTGATTACATCACTCGAAGCTCGACTCCCATCATGACATGCGCTCTCGGTGGACAATTGTTACATCAGGTAGTGTAATAATTTTGTCTTGTTAATGGATCGCCGGAGCTCCCTGAACCATAGCCTCGAGGTACTATGCAACTCAGTGTATACCAAAGTGCAAAATTCCGGTGCCTACGTCAGGGTTTGTGACGGCAGATGATGTGAGTGAGGGCAAGCCAAAGCCCGCACCGTATCTTGAGGGAGCAAAGAAACTTGGGATTGATGTGACTAAGTGTGAGCCAGATGATACCCGTTCCTTTGTGGCGCCTGATTTGTCATAGGTCTTGTCATCGAGGATGCACCGTCTGGGGTGCAAGCAGGAAACAGTGCCGGTGCAAAGACGCTTGCAGTTTGTACCTCCCACAAACGCGAGGACTTAGAGAACTGTTCGGAAGAAATAAAGCGCCCAACGTATATCATTGATGATCTGACTGCGTGAGTCGGGATGCGCTCATTAGCATTCATCACTCACTCAAGAAACCATTCGTAGAGTACGCGTGAATTGGGAGAATGGCAAGATTCAGCTCACGATTGATACCCGTAGAAGGACCTGATGGAATCCATGGATCAGCAAATTTGTAGACAAAAATTCTCGGCTCCCATGAAGTAGTGATTTCAGGATTTCTCAGTTGCCGCCTTTGCTTTAAGGCATGATAAGACTCAAAACAGGAGGGTGCTCACCGTGACGAATAAGCAACATCGGGAAAATCCCAGTTTGTTTAAATTTGAACTTGAACGGCCTAGGCTATTGAGAGCGTGACTAAGACTTGACATGCGCTTGAAGCTATTCATAATTGGTGGGTCACCTGTCCAGTGGCATGAGTACTATTGAATTTTCACACCTCGACATTTCAATTGACTAGTGAGGCCATTATCGTCTGTTATCTAAGTTAACTTTCAGTATCATTGACCAATACAACACGTCATGGATCTTGGATTGCAAGGAGTGCATGTAATTGTTACAGGTCGCATTCTACGCTATCCTGTGGCACTGCTGACCTGACAGTACTCGAGCAGGAGCAAGTGGCGGTATCGGTCTAGAGACTGTCAAATTGTTTTGTGGTAAGCAATCTGCTCTCGGGTGATGACTACTGAGCTGAAACAGATATCCAGCATTGGGTGCAAATGTGACCGCACATTATAACTCCCAATTTGGTCCAATCCAGGAGCTTCTGGCATCGAACGCCAATCTTCAGCATGTCCAGGCGAATCTCTCTAAAGAGGAGGCCGTGGTGGCCATGTTCGAGTCGCTAGCTTCTATGCCTCATGGTCCCGTGCAAGTGGCGATCGTTAACCACGCTATATATCCCACTTTAGATGTCCCGATCGCAAGGATGACGCTGGACCAATGGAACACTACCATAACTACGAACTTGACATCATCATTTCTGGTGTGTAGAGAGTACTTGAAGCACCTTGAAAATGCGCCTTCTACTACCAAGGAAAAGGCAGCGATTGTGTTTATCGGAAGTACTGCTGGGAAGTATGGCGAAGCCAACCACGGGGATTACGCTGCGACGAAGAGCGGTCAGTAATGATTTTTTCCGTAGTCTGACATAGACTCATCATATTCTAGCAATGATGTACGGATTGAACCTCACTCTCAAGAATGAAATCGTGAAGATCGCTCCGAAAGGCAGAGTCAACTGTATTGCACCTGGATGGGTCAAGACACCCATGGCTGAAGAAGCCTTGAAAGATCCTCAAACAATGTATCGTGCATTGGCTACGTCAGTGATACCATCATGATTCATGATCCATGTTGAATTCCGTGCCACCCAGGACTCCGCTTAAGAAGGTGGCCATGCCGATTGACGTCGCGACCCAGATTGTGGTCCTTGCATCATCTACTCTCTCCGGTCATGTCACTGGTCAAGTAGTGATGGTTGAAGGTGGAATGGAGGGGAGACTGCTGAACAGACCAGAAGATTTGTAGGATCTTGCTAAAACCAGGTTTTTTGTGTGATGTAATATTACGTAAGCCGGCAAGAAACTTCGACCAAGTCAGGGTCTGGTATATTTCTCTCCTGAAGACACTAGATCTGCTAAATTTCAGTGATGAAAGCATTCAGCAAGAAGAGCATGACATTGCACCGGATCCGTGAGATCCAGACGTCTATGTCCTTCTTTCGCTCAAGTTCTCCCGTGGACTTGACGACAGGACCGGCGTACATCCACCGACTGCCAGTGGAACTTCTACAACAAGTCTTCTTGCTCATCGTTAACGACGTACCAGACTGTCCCATTGAATATCTTCTCACTAGGATATAGCACTATTTCGCTCAATTTTGGCAACCCTCTACTAGTCTTCACCAGAGTGTGCCGCTTTTGGCGAGTCGTCGCATATTCAAAGCCAGGACTCTGGTCGCGCATTCGGGTGGCGCTCCCGGGGAAAGGTAAACCATGGAAACCATCTCTTCTATATTTACTGCAGTGCTGGCTTGCTCGCTCTGGTAGACTACCCCTCACCATTCATATTGTTCACGAATCCTACTACTGCAAACGCGCTTGGATAAAACCAGTGGGAGACTCTCGGCTTCTCGATATCTTCTTATCTGAGAGCCAGCGTTGGGAAACGCTGATTATGTCACCCGCACGAGGCCGAAAACTTGAGCTCATCATACCTCAGTTGAGAACCGGGGAGTGCAATAAGTCACCACTCGGACAACCCACCACTTCTTGCAAAGATCTATGTCATATCCACCTGGCGGCCGCTTCCACATTTGTTATATTTTACACTAGCCAGTTTCCCTCGTCTGGAGACCATCGTGGTTGATTGCATCCCACCTTGTCTTTATTTTCCTACCCCTATAAGCGATTCGAAGTGCTCCTTTAATTTGCCTTCCCTGCAGTGAAATATAATAATACAACAAAGCCTTTGTTGTATTATTCTATTTCACTTCAGGAAAGGCAGATTATGTCGGCGATGGATGTGACTAAAACTGTAGTAGTAGACTTGTGTAGGTCCATTGCGGCTGTGTTGTCATTGGTCAAACGATTTGGTCGCAATATTCGTGCATTGACTTAAAAGAATTATGCTGATGGGCTTGTGATTACGTGCCATGTATTGTTACATGTCCCCACTCACTGATGAAGTTGTGTCTCATTTCACATACTAAATATTTTATAACTCCTTCGTTCCATGATACGACCAGCGCCTACCCAGTACACCCACTGGCGCCGCTGCAGCTGGAGCTCCTGCAATGACTTGACAATTACACGTTCCCGACAAAAGCTAGGTTCAAAGACGTCGAATATGCTAAACGCCGTTACACGCTTATCCCGAGTCGTACGGCGCATAGTCAACTCGAGTGTAAGGGATCAGTCTAAAGTTTATATTCTCCATCGTCGTGTTTGACGCTGAATTAAACAACAACGACATACTGTTATTACGGTAGCTTCCATCTAGAAGCGATCAAGATTCTAGCCAGTCTCGTCCATACCGTAGGTGACTTTACCTTGTCGCATCAGAACGACCGGCTGAGATGATGGAACAAGTCAAAGAGCGTTTGACGGGGTACGTTACACGTATCGTTCTAGAAAATCACACCGAATTCTAATCGCTTATTTTGCACACTATCAATTGGAATTGACCACATACGGTCTGCTCCTACATTAATCTGGTCCGTCTATTCTCCCGTTTCCGCAGTGATTAAATGTTCCAAGACTTGATTGATAGTTTCTTATATTTTTTCGTCAACGCAAATGCCTTATCTGAGCTATAGGTGTGGCAACCATAGCTGGCGCTGGCGTCGGGGCAACGCCGGCAATAGCCTTATGCTTTCGCGATATCTGCCTTTTGCACCCTCTGGTTTGAGTTAGCATATAGATTTTCATTCCAGCGATTATATCAGATTATAAACGACCATCCGACTACAATCTCTCTACTTCTTCGAGTGGCTTGCCATGAGCCGCCGCATATAATACTTCTCTATCCCCAGACTCGTCCACGAGAGCACGCAACATACCCTGTTCATTTTGTAATAGCTCCGAAGGGCTACCAAATTCGACCTGTCCAACTTGATCAGCATGGAAACACGATATAAAACAAGTTACCCACAAGTTTACCAGCATCGAGGACCATCTACATATCGAACATATCGTAAGTCCTCAGTACACGATAACCCAGTTTCAGATACGCACAATCTTGTCAGCATCAATGATCGTCTGCAGCCGATGTGCAACGATGATCTGGGTCACATTATTCAGCTCATTGCGGAGAGAAGATTGGATGGCAGAATCGGTCTTGTAATCTGCAAAGGATTATAGCACAATAAAAATTCATGATGTGAGGTACACACCAATAGCGGAAGTTGCCTCGTCCAGTATAAGTAGTTTGCTTCCGCGGACCATGGCTCTAGCCAGGGCTAAGATTTGGCGTTGACCAACTGATAGATTCCCTCCTCCGCTTGCGATCGCACTGTCTAATGTTAACCTCACCTCCGACTCATCTTGAATGGAAAAAAGTCCGGCAGCGCGCAAAGCATCGTAAAGAACCGCATCATCGTGTTCATCGAAGAGGTCCAAGTTCTGACGGAGTGTTCCGCTCAGAAGCTCGGGCTGCACGGAGTGAAACGTTTCAGGGACGTGAACAAACACCGGGAGGAGGACGTACAATTTGAGGTATGATGGTCACGTTAGACCGCAAGGCATTCAAATTGATCTCACTTGTCAGAATCCCATCATAGTAAACATCGCCTTCTGTGAAAATGCAGCGAAGGAGCGAAAGGGTCAAGGAACTCTTCAGGACAGTCAGTCAATATAAGTCAAGGTAGATAATGCAAACAAGGATCACTTTTCCGCTTCCAGTTCGCCCCACTGAAATCGGATTAGCTATTGAATTCGAAGTAGAATCAAGCTCGCGACACACCAATACCAACGCGTTCACCAGATTTGATGTGGAAAGACAGGTCCTGCAAAACTTTGGGTCCATCCTACAAGCGATGTTTAGATAGAACACGGAGACACGAGCTAATACTCACCAACGAGTAACGAGCCGACAGATTTTCTACGCGGAGATCACCGCTTGCAGGCCAGTACGCAGGCGGCTGGCCGTCTTCGGTAGGCTTAGGCTCCTGTTCGATCTTGATATAACTATCGAGCCGTTCCAGACTATTTCACGTAAGCGATAGTCGGAGACGTCATGTATCCATGCTCACCTATTACCTACACAAATCAGTTATACACAGAAGGAGTTATGCGACAAAGTAGCTCACCGCTGACTTCCACATCGTTGAGGATACGAATCCACCAAAGGATCATGGAACTGAAACCGACTGTAGGGTGTGAGCAAAAATTCGTAATAGGCACACCATATAGATAAGATTTACCTGCCATGTTCAGAGAAAACCCAATGTTTGACGCCTCATGAACTCCACGACCGTACACTAGATAAGCGGCAAGACCAGCCGAGAATCCACCGCCGATGATGTCGATACGGACACAAACCCAACTGAGAACATTCGTCAGCGGCTGATTGCTCCGCAACTAACGCAAACGAACCGATTTAGGTTATAGAACATGCGTGCTGGTTTAGTGTAGCGGTCGATACGATCAAGAGATTCTTCTTTAAATGCCTCCTCTGCGCCATACGCACGGATTGATGCTGTTTTGATGAATGAGCTCGCATATCATGGAAGCTCAGCGATCGCTTACTAAGTCCCGCAATAGCAGCCCCGAAGTGTCCAAGGACCGGTGCTTTCGCATTACTCATTTCTCGCTTGACTGATAGTTGAGCTTTCATGTAGATGCGACCGATCCATCCACCCAGTAAGCCGATAAAGAGACCGGGCCCCAAGAAGACAGGAGTCATGAGCACAACGGCTCCGAGTTTCAAGATCATAGTCAAGGAAACTTCAATCAGCGCACCAATTCCCTGCGCAAACGGACCGTCAACTAGATAACCTATCAGCCAATGTTGACCATCCAGAGGCAAGCAACTGACTAGCTCTTATGTCCTGCGTGCACCGGGTGATGACTCGAGATGTAGGTGTCGTGTCCAACCATCTGTCCAATTATGAATACATGCGTGACCGTAAAATACAGAGAACATACCTTAACGTTGTTCCAAGTACAGATTGAATGAGTCTCTTGTGAATGATTCGTGATGCCCGCATGGAACCCCGATAGTACATGTAATACCCAACGAAAAACATGAGACAGCCAAAGAGCATCAGCAAGGCATATCCGGAGAGATAGCTTACGATAACGGTGAGTGACAGATCCAAGAACGACAACTATTCTTACAATTTGACATTGACCTCTGAGGGTAGATGATGTTCGTATTGAGATGCCCAGTATCCAAGGAACCAGGTTTGCACAGTGATGGTCAGGTCCGTCAACCCGATCAGAGCCAACAATACAACCCAGAACGTTATAGGATAGTTTCCCCCCAAGCCGGTTAGGTAAAGCTTGACTGGAATACAACATCAGCAATGCACAGAGGATTGTGGAGGGAGGAACCAACAAGCTGGCCACGAAACATGGCCCACTGCAATTTCCTCAGAGATCACCAACTTGCCGTCGGACTTCGCCTTCGGTTCTTCTGAAGTGTCGAAAACCCGAGCTTCTTCAGCGAGGACTTCCTGTTCTTGAAATATTTCCGTCGCAAGCTCCTTTGTTATTGCCTCAGATATCGATCCATGGCTGATAATCTGTCCATTGGAACCCAGAGACACGACGAAGTGCGCTATAGAACTCGCCATAGCAACGTTGTGCGTCTGTACTACCTTAGAAGAGGGGTAGTCGTATTGTACGTGCACATACCACAAGGATAATTGTTCGATCTTTTACAAGATCTCCTGCGAAACACTTCTCTACAATCCACTTGGACGTGTGGACATCCAGAGCAGCCAAAACCTGTTTGCGTCTACTCATTAACAGTCCAAAATAGATATAGAAAGACCAACATCATCAAGTAACAGCGTGTTTGCCGAAGAATAGATAGCCCTTGCAAGGGTAATTCGTGCCTAGCATCTTTCAGTGGCTGCATGCTCACTATCGAGTCTGATTACCTTCTGACCGCCACTTTCAATACGAAGTCAGACGTATGATAAACGAAAGCTCAGCTCGTTGAGCTTACCTTAGCGTGAGACCCTTTTCTCCGACCTCTGTTTGGTCGCCCGCTTCGAATAAAGTCAGATCACGCTCCAAAGCACACTGGTACAAGACTGCATTCAAATATTTCAACAAACGTTCGTAAGCAGCACGACTGAACATTCACCTTTTTTGTACCGAATCTCGTCATAGGGTGCGCCAAAAAGGATGTTGGCCTGAGGGCTACTTCAGCGTAAAAATAAGTGCTTTTGCGACACCACGTACTCGAATGGTTTCATTCTGGACCCAGGACTCTTGCGCGGCATAGGCGACACCGCCTTTGCGTGGGAGGTTAAACCAAGATGTCGGACCAGAGGGCGTGAAATGCATCTCGCCTGGGCAGTGGATTAGAGACATCTAGAAAGAAGGTCCGACAGTCGCCCACCGAGCAAAGCCATAAGCATTGATGTCTTCCCAGAACCTGTCGGTCCGACGACAAGGTTGATACGACCGTGTTGGAAGTACATCTCGCCGTCAATGTGAAGCCTGAAATTGCGTTTCGACGGTGTCAGCGACCCATGGGATTCACCTGACCATCCAAATACAGCATCTCTGAAGCCAATGAGGTCAGATTCTTCTTCTGGCTGGACAAAGAGCTGGGCTCGGCCGTCATCCTGGTATGTGTGAGCATCCAACAGTTCTGTGTCGGTCAGGAAACTGTTGACACGGTCCAGCGATACTTTGGCTGGAGGGCGTTATTTGGCAGTGATTTCGGAGCAAGCGGAATGACTACCTTGAGTGATTCTTGAAATGTGGAAGAACATCATCTGTAACTGGTCCCTCAGGATGTCAAAAGCTGTCAAAGGAGCAACATCAATTACTCCAAATAAACTGAATAGCAGTATGAAGCTTACCTGTCATCGACGAAAAAACCTTCGAAGCTGGAATACCTGTCAGGTCAATAAATCGCAGCACAGCCTGTACACTAACCGGTTAGGCTTTGTCCCATGACGAGGGTCTAAGAGAGAGGTCAACGAACTTGTTTTGCATGCGATGGAATGCAACGTACGAATGTCGTGTAAGAAGCCATCATGGTAAACAAAGGAATCACGTAGCTATCCATGTGTCAGTTTTCGTTGTCACCCCGGTCAACACGTAAGATGTACTTCAAGATATTGTTTACCATTTCTAAGATCTTTGTCTTCCATGTCCAGACGAGTTCCACTTCTCTTTTCTTGCCGATCCTCGCGTCCAATTTCTCTTCCCATCCGAACAGCTTGATCATACGCAGAAGATTCATAGCTGGAGGTCGTAAGCACCAGTTCTACGCGTATTGTGCTTGACTTACTTTCGGTCACGGTCTGCACCCGGGCATCCGTCTGGGGTTACGATAAGCATCAACCGACCGATGAATAAAAGGTCAAACTTTTTGCATTTTCTCTGCCTGTATTTTCTGAATCTTCTGGGCAAGGTACCCAGGGAGAGGGAACAAGACAAACATAACAGCCAAGCCAGCAAAGGCACTTTGTAAACAGCCATCAATCAATTTAGACAGTAGTTTGACGGCGCTCACCTCCAGCCAAGAATTTCGTACAAGAACCAGATGCACATGCCTAGTTGAAGTGGTATATATAACACTGAACAAAAACAAAACACACGTCAGAAATACGCATCCATCAGAGCGAAGTGTGACTTGCCGACCGTGAGGAAATCTCGTCCGTCGGTAATGTTGCTCAAATCAGTTGTAACAAGATTATTGATTTTCCCAACAAGGTTGTCGGCGCTCAAATGCTTTTTCGGCACACTGACTAATGCTTCTTTAACGCCCTGCGACCTTTGCTTGCCTTTTTTCGTGGAAGATGTCGACATAGTCTCGGCACTGGCCTGCAGAGTCTCGTCGCCGATGCCATCTGCACTTTCGTCCCCAGCGGTAGTGCTGGATCCAGCTACAGATGCACTATCCGACGTAGGTGGCCCCGTGAAGTCCCCAGACTTCTTGTCACCATCGGGGAGTTCAGCTTTCACTCGGATTCGGAGCGCATGCTCAAAAACCAATTGTGTAAGAATACCCTCCGTGTGCACGAGTGCGCGTGTCTGAAAAGCCCATGAGTGTGACTACCAGCTATCAAATGAGCGCGCCCACCGCAATGTAAATATACCATTGCCATGCCAAGGAAGTTATAAGTGGTCCCAAGAACAGCCAAGATATCCAGACCCATGGACGGACCACCGCATCTTCACCTTTCGTTTCAACATAGCTAAGCAAATCGCATCAGAGATCTCAGAAAATGTCACAACCAAACCAGTTACACCAAGAGTTGATTGATTCCAATGGGAGCGGCTAGTTTTCCCAGCACCTGACATGGGGAACTGTCGGACATAAGGAGCCACGGGCAAGAGAAATTGCATACCTGGAGAACAATCATAACAGACAAAACTATATACTCGACGTAAAAGGTTTCCATAAGGCCGAAGAAGATATGTCGCTTCCGACTCCTGGAGAAGGGGTCGAGATGCTGCAACGATTATCAACTCGCCTCTTATGACAGTAATATCATGTACTTACAGGGAAGCTCTTCTTTTTGAGGTTCCTGGAATAATCGTGGTCGGCCAGCGGGGGAAGTTCTTTGTTCGACAGGTGAGGAACTCGATACGCCTTGAAGACGATGGGGTCCAGCCAAGTGTATATAATCATAGAGAGCCAGGAAGAAGTTTGCTCGGGTTGAGGATTGTCAGCGGGATTCTTTCAAATAATATGAGCATTGGTGGTGGAAATATATTGAATACTATGACATACCGCAGGGTCCACTGGGACATATTGTCTCGGGCTCACGAGAGGGAATACAATACTTGACAAAAAAAGAATCGTCACTTTCGCCCACAATAAACCCCCTTCCTTAAAATCTTCTGGTTGGTCATGGAAGGTGACGAGGGGCCACAGATCCCGGTACGCAAATACCGCAAAGACTGCAAATAGAATAATAGCCAGGTGATTGGACACCACCCTGCTCCACCGGGGTTTCGTTGTCACCGAAATGAGCCCGAGAATAGATGCATAAGCCTGCAGAGAATGAGTGAACGTCGAAATGGATACTACAAACCACTGACAGCAGTCATGCACAAGGCGAATTGCAACCACTCAGCCTGAGAGAACTGAATGTAGCCATTGGAGGGATAGAGCCTGCGATGATTTCCTTTGGACGGTTCGTTGGCGCCTGTTGTGCGCTCTTCACGCTCCTCTAATATGAAAGTAGCTAATGAAAGTCCCAAAAACGTAAGACAACCGATGAATCTTGCAAATTTGTATGCAAAGATGACCCAACCACCATGGTGAGAGATGAATACTTTAGCTTCGGAGAAAAAAATATCAGCTATACGAGGTTCATTGAAGAAAAGGCTGGGCTCTTGCACTGTCCTGGGGGGCAGGACAAGCGACCAAAGCTTCTTGACTGGCTTATATAGTGTTATTAAATGTAGCAAGAGAAGAATAGCAGATGCAGCCGCAAAATATGCTGGAATCATGAGTGTGTCGCGCCACACTCTAAGAAATTGATAGGCGTTAGAAACTTCAGGTATCAGCTTGGAGCACGACACTTACACATTCAAATCGCCATGGCTTATCGGTTCCCAGTGAAGAGACTGAAAAACGTCAGACCTCAAGACGACCTGCCATGGACTTGGATCGATATATCGACTCCAAAGCGACATTTCCTGGGAGACAGGCTGATATTGCGCGTCCGATCAAGTTGCGCAGTAGCAGAACGGGTTTGGAATCAAGATCTTTATAATGCGACATGTATAATGCGGGCGAACCCTCAGAATGCTACCCGCGAACTGGGTACGGGTGCATGTGATACCTAACCTAGCTCTCCCCTCTGACACGCCGTGTGACGTGCTGCTGGTGTCCGAAAAAAGCTTTGATGGTTTACTACTTTTCCCATGTTGTTGAGCTCCGTTATCAAGACGATTTTTCCTTTTCCGTCGTTCTCAACTGAGACGCTGTGGCTGATTGCAGGCCGAAAGAACGATGAACACCACTACAAAATGTGGACAGTTACAAACCTGACAACAGGATCTGTTTGATATGATATTGAGGTTGAGTACCGCAGTGTTCTGCCAGTCGGTGAATCGCAGTCACGGTCATTCGTGGGAAAGTACACGAAGTTCACTTGACTTTGAGCGGTTCATAACTAAATCCGATGCTCAAGCTGTGAAACTTTTACAGACGCCATTTTTTCTGTAAAACCTTGCGGGAAGTCAACTTAATTCGTCCACATGGTGAGTACAGGTCCATCAGAGAACCGATGCCTACTGAGTCCGGGGCCTTTACGTCGTAATATTATATACGACGAAAATAAAAAGGACACATATGTGCAGCAGTGCAGCTTTGTTTGCGTATTACATCGACACTTTAATTTGCAGCTGTCTCCTACGCAACCCATTATGCATTACTCGAGTACGACCTTTTGTTTGCGCAAAGTTTGTGACATCAAGGTTATAATTTCTCCTCATAATCATCTTCCCGCCAAGTCGCCATCCTCCTACTATTGCCAACTTCCTCGGCGGGATTACATGAGTCTTCGAATGTGGTGTACTATTAAAAATGCAGTCAGAATAAATATGTTAGAGGATCATTATCCCGAAAAATTATAATAAATAAATAAAATTTATGAATACTGAAGGTTTTACTGGTGCTGTGAGTTACTCATCCGCGAGCTCTGATCAAGCGCTTACAGCTAGGGTCCACGGGCCGAAACCACGCCTAGATATTATGATAGGTAAGCGTATATAGAAGGGCTGTACTAAGTACTAGTACATGTTCCCACCGATACTACACCACTCTTCATCATCAGCATCAGCGATCAATTTGTGTCGAGTCTGTCGACAATGGCACAGATAGCATCGTTGAGTCACGTTTTCCAAATACCGTCAGAGATAATCGAACACGCTCTTACACTTTGCCATCCTCATGACGTTGCATCGTTCTCACAGACCTGCCGGCAAGCCCGCCGCCTGGTTTATGGGAGCCCAGATCAATATCTTTGGCGCCAATTATTCCTTCTCTTCCCCTTTGATGACCCTCGGCAGATTCCATCCCCATTTCAGGAAGATGGTGAATTCAACTGGAGGAAGGAGCTACGCCGGCGAATGAAGGCGCAATTAATCGCCTGTCGCGCAAGTTCAACGCTTGAAGACCTCCTCACGGCCATTGAAACATTTATTTCTGTGGTGCGCAGCGCAGCTCCAGTCACATGCGGACATGAACGTGTTTCATCCCCAAATTTATTGTGGGTCGTTGAAGTGTTACAGTCCACAAACATGCTTCGCTCTCCGTCACTCGTCTCAGGAGAGAGTAGCCAATCGTTGGCTCGCCTGCGAGCATACCTTGCACTGACATTGGACGAGTACGATGAGTACGACGTCGAAGGAAAGGAAAGACTGAAATCGATACGGACGAGGAGTCGTTGTCAGGTTTATGACCTACGGAATTACCATCAAGGCAACGACTGGGGCCCATTCAACATTACCACAAGAAAAGTGGATTGGACTCACATAGAGTCAATTATCAACGTTGTATCTATGAACCTTTCTGACCATCCATATGATTGGCCGGATACAAGGCCGCGTTATGGGCTCGAAGCTACTCGAGCATATTCAGCACCCGGCACCACGGCACTAGCAACAGGTGATTGGGCTGGTATTGAAGGTCACTGGAGGAGATACGTCTGCTTCATGGATTATAGGTATGACTTTTTATTTACCTTGATATTCGTCCAGCACTCAAGTGTCTCACCGTACCACCAGAGACTTGTTTGGTGAGTATACTTGTAACCCGAGTTCTTACACTCATTCATGAGTTTATCAGCATTTAATGTAATGATTTCTTTTTTGAGACTTACCCTGATATTATTCAAACATTCTGCAGTATGGCAACAGAGGACGCGGACAACAAGATAGCACCTACTTTGACACTCCAAATTTTGAAGAGGCTGCACGCCTTATTGAGCTCAACCTAATGCTCATAGATGCTCAGGCGGTACCTGAAGTCTACATACTGGACCGCTTCCCTGATTCCCCGTACAAACACTACCCGAACTTGTATTTCACTGGATCATCTTGGGGTATACAAGGTAACGAGGCAACTGTCGTTGGCTCTGTGGCCATGTCAGAAGGTGGCGTAGTGCGATGGCGATTTGTGAGCCCTATCATTATCACTTATTCTACAAGATACAAAACCGAAATGAATTGAATTACCCCAGGCATCTATCACAAATTCGCAAATTCAATGGAGGTAAGTCGCAGGGTATTGTAATATTCAGATACTTATATTGCACATTTTATCATAATATTCAGTTCCGAGGGGGTGCAAGTCGGCGGCATCGCTAGTGCGTTTGGAGTAATAGGAACATGGACAGGGATTCACCATGATCATGGTAAGTACCTATTAATTAGCTTTTAATCTGATACTATACAAGTTTTGCTTTCACAGGCGATCCTGTTGGTATGCAACATCTGTCCACCATGCACCCTTATGCTCATAAGCCCTTTCGCATCATAGGTCCTTTTTGGCTTTACAAAGTAGAGGATGATCATCCCATTTATATGCAAGCTCTCATAAACAACTGAATTAACGCTGGACTTACTTCATGATCCCGACGTCAACCGACACAGATACTTATTTTCTTGTAGAAGGGCGTTCCGAATATCGCTTTCGTCATATATCATTATATACTGTAGTGATTACCAATCGGCTGACGCCGGAAAGTGCCGTTTCGACGCTTACCTCTACCACCATCAGCATCAATGCACTGCCAAGTCAGTCAGCACGGACCTCACCTCCTTTTCGTCTCTAATTCTTCGTCGCTACTGACTCGTTCGACCCTTATTATTCTTCGTCACCATCGCCCCATTCTCAGTTCGCCGTCTCCGAATCTGTCAAGTCCCACTATCCCGCTCTCGTCAATTTGTCAATACCATACCCTTTTATATCGCCACTCACTCAATCGTTTCGTATGCTCTTCCCTTTCAGTCTACTCTACCCTGTCAGGCGCGACGCCACTCCCTTCAGCGCCCGTCGTCACATAAACAATTCGGCATAGCTATACCCGACCCTTAGTATTTCGAAGTATAAAAGTAGCCCATGTACACTCACTACGACAGGCAATCATACCAGTCTCCCAGTCTCAGTCTCAGTCTCGCACTCGCTATCTAAATCGTATCGCTATATCCATCGTTTATCGTCTCGCACTCGCTATCTAAATCGCATCGCTATATCCATCGTTTATCGTCTCGCACTCGTCCCGATCATTATCGCATAACATTCGTTAACGCTAATCTATTTCTATAACGTTTCAGCATCACACTAGCGGTCTACACACCCCTTTGAACTCGCAGCGAGAGCCACTTAGGTTCTTACAATACATCCCGTAGACTCTACAGTGTCGTCCCAGTGTTGTTCGACATCATCCAATCATGATAGCTTATGTCATCAATACGCGAGAAATCCTTGTGAATGCAATTTTTCCTCTTTCCATCTTAACAACCTTCAGCCAGCTTTGCCTTTGCAGAGTAACTCTTAGCCAGCCTGTCTTGGCTTTGGGTATTCGGGTGGATGGGAGAAGAAAGAAATACTAGGAGTTCAATTAAGCCGGAGCGCCTCCCAGACTTTATGCCACTGCCTTTCGAGGCGGCTTGGGAAGTGCTTGACTATGCAACTCTGACATCGTTCCAATGTAGCCACTAGAGTCTAGTAGTGAAAGAATCACTTCATTCAATCATTTCCAAGGACCGTAATTTTGGACGACTCAGAATATCAGATCGCTAATCAACACGTCGTATTTTACGGTGGATCTGATGGCCTGACCCGTTTGAGTTTCCTGTCTTCCCGCTCTTCGGTGTGGCGCGGCCACAGCAGCAAATGTTTGGAGTTGGTTCTCTTGATCGTTACGGTGTGCACAATTGACTAGGACGACCCTCCGTTGCAAGCTACGCCTGTCAGGTCCTTGCCTCAAAATTCTGAAGAGCTACTGACGACCGTCGACGAGCATGGCAACTCTTGCGTAAATGACGAGACCTCCGAAATGCATCACCTTTGAACGCGTCGTTGTCCAGAAGCGTAAGCTGGAGATGTGTTCGAGAGGAAAACTATAGAGGTATAACTAGGCCTGAAACTTCAGAGATCAAAAGTAGTAGATTCTACAAGAACACATGCTGATGTAGTACTGACGAGAATCGAACGCAAAGAACAAGAACGCAATAATAGAATGTACTTTGGAAAAGTACAAGACAAAAGTAATGAGTGATAAGAGTCATGAGACTGAAGCGTGTGCCAGTATGAAAAAATGAAGCATCGTGTCGTAAAGGAGTCGAAGTCCAGATAACACAGAAAGTGGGTATATTCCACGCCTCGGATGTAGAGTAATAGTTGCATTGACAAGGCATGAGGGCGACCTGCGCCTTGTTCTGATCCGTTAAACTTAGTAGTTACTGCCATAATATGGTTCTTTGTGACCCTGCACAGAAAATAAGGTCCTGATACACCTTGATTACACCAAAAATAGATGTTTCATCAGGATGGTACCAAATTATTGACGAAACCGACTTACTGCTTAGCAATCGGACACGAACCTAATGGACTGGCGTTTCGATGTTCACCATTAAGGCCGATTTAAGGGAAATATGTCTTCATTCAAGTCTTGGGATTTGAATTCTTGGTCGAGAGGTAGTACGAAGGCTGAAACAGTGTAGATGATCACAACCGCATACTCCGTGACCATGCTCATTACGAGGAAGATTTGCCAGTTGCCCGTGACTAAGTCGAACTCTGCCAGGCTGCTAGTATTGGATGAGGTCGTCGAACCAGCAAAGGTGTCTGTAGTAATTGTAGACAAGACGCCGTACACCGTCCGAACGGCCAGGAATGGAAGTGCGAAGGATATTGCCTTCAGGAGCTGAAGATAGGGCGTAACAACATTAGTCGAATATATGGCGATGCTCCGGAAAGCTCACCCGCTTGCGGTACTTCATGACAAGGCGGACTTGGGTCCACAAAAAGATGCAAATGCCGACCAGGGCAATGTATTGGACAGAAAAAATGAGGAAACCCCCCTTGCGCAAGGTGCTTGCACCTGAAATGGAACGTGACACAGTGGAGAAGCCAATGACGGTTAGAAGCACACCGGACGCGTTGAAGATTCGAAGAGAGTGAAAAATCGTTTCATCTGTTGGTTCGCCACCAGGCCCATCAAATCTATGACGGTATCAGCTTGTCCTATCCAAAAATGAACATGGTAGCGTACATCAGGCGCAACAGAGTAAGCGTGCAAAGCAACAGTGGAGCTAGGCCAGCTACTTCCAGCATGTAACCTGCGGTGTATAGTCCATCGTTCACAGGTGTAATCTCTTCAGCTGCGACAAGGAAAGCTCCACCCAATACTCTCACTAAATGAATAACAGGGTTAAAGTTATGACTAAAACATCAAACGACTTACTGATGCAGAATACCAGCAACGAGGTCCACCGACCTCTCCATATGCCGCACTTGGACGCTACCTTGAACGAAATAAACAGGAAGGGTATATACATCGCAATCGTCGCTGCTGCGAGGATTCCCTGTGCGTTCAAGTTGAGAGCCATGTTTCCTCAAGTACTGGGGGGAAAGAGTATCAAACTGAGGGAGGGAACGCCAGGTTGCATGGATTTATATGGACCACAATGGAGAGGCAGTGAGGGATGCTTTACCGTATCTATCACCTGCTTTGACAACCGCGAGATGCTGTGACTGGGGGATTTAAATCTTGACGGTTACGGTGTGTTTCAAGTTGCACGATCGTCCACTGTAGGTCCATAATACGGTACTGCACGGACCGTCCCAGTCGGGCCTCCTTGAAACGCGTCGGCCAAAAGACCCTTAAGTGGCATATGTACTCCCCTACACAACTGCGTTCCATTGGTGCGGTCCTTGACTATCGCCGACTACCATCATGATTGTGATATATCCTATAACCGAGTCAATGACACCATGTGCGAAGTTCGAGGTTCGCGTGTTGGTGCTTCCACAAGTGCTCAGGGATGCCTTTAAAAATGTGACAGCATTGCCTGAGAAAGATGTCGAAAACGATGAGTGACCAAGTTGCTGCATAGGGTTGTACTAGTCACTACTGCGCGCGATGCAAGAAAGAGGGAAGTTATAATTTCACAATGTTAACGACAGTGAATGACTCACTCTCCTGTACCTACGTAATACAGTACCAGGCAAAGACCTAGATATGTTTGCGAGCCTGTGTACTTATGATGGTTTTCAACTTGAAGAACTCGGACTGCCATTTTTGGTTATGTAATGGTAGGAAATTTGATCTTCCCGCACCGCCACATCAAACCTTCCTGCAGCTGCAGAAGACAAATTGTCCGCAAATTTTTATCGTTTGGGTCGGCACTGCAAATGAGACTGCCACGACGTGTGCCATGGGCCAATATCAACGAGCTTGATCAACTCTGTTCGTGGGTTTTCATGGACGAAGGTGATCTCGAGGCGAAACGGTTCGCAATTAACAGAGTGAGCCTCGCTTGAATCAACATATTCTCGACGGTCGTCTGATAGAGTCCAGTTGTCGGCATGGAGAGCTGTCACTCCATTACCTCATGCGCTGGAGTCTACTCTATCCATTCTAACGGCCCGGTTGATCGACACTTCCGAAACGCAACATGATCCATCCTGGTTGAGTCTAAGGCAGAACTATGCCACTGCAATCATCCGAATGGTAAATGGTCTTGTGGATCCTTTACAGGCGGGGGCATATGCGAGATCCATAGCGTCTATCGCCGCTCAGCTCGGATTACCTTCTTGGCTAGTGGAATTGAGGCATGCAGCCACACACGAAGACCTTCCCAGCCTCGAAATGCTCAGGGAAGCAGCACGGGAGGTGAGCTTCTCTATGAGAAATGGAGAAAATTATTGTTCTTATCGTGATTCATGTTTGGTGGGCGCGGTCAGTCACTGACATGGTTGTTGCACAATTACTTTCTTCCCACTATAAATCCTTCAGTTCCTAGACCGAGTACGGCGCCACCCTTACGACCTGTTGCTCCACTTTTAAAGCAATACAAGACCCTGCTGAAGATTGTCACGCGTGATGCTTCCCTCCGCAAACAAAATCAACCTGACATTGATGCGATCATGCGAGATATTGAGCGATGGCTCGCAGAAGCTAAGCTAGCTGCAGATTTTGCAGCTGATACGTACGGGTGGGATACTATTGGTGGCAATGACATCGAGCAAGAGGATCCTAGAGAAAAGTGGGCTCTAGAAAGACTTTGTGATGCCCTAATTGAGAAGGGTGCTCTTGTATCTCTCTCACAAAAGTATGTATTTTCGCAGATTCAGGGCTTCCCGTTGACTAGAACACTTAAAAGGAGAAACCTTCCGTCTGACGAATTTGTACCTCCTCACTCGTCGCTTGTGTTATGGACTCCGTTGTTGGCGCACACACATACATACCATCCTACCTTCCCATCTGTTTTAACCACTCGGATTGTGGAAAACCTTCTTTACGAGTGGTCAAACACAGGATTTGACATGGATGTCATTTCGTTGGAGGCAGACGAATCGCAAGACGACCCTTCCCATCATCTGGCTCTTGCGAAATGGGCCGCGTGGGTTATCAAGGCATACGACAATGGCCAGGAAAATGGGGAGTTAAGCCTCAGAAAGAATGTAATTGTTCTACTCGCTTCTACCCTTGCTCCCGGTAAGATAGAAGGGGCAAAGAAGATCAATGTGTGAGTAGAAATTTGATATTCGGCTGCTTCATTGATGCGATCAGTATGCAACAGGTTGATTGCCCTCCTCGGAGCGGTGAGCTCGGGTTTCACGGAACTGCAGAAAGCATCTGATATACTTCTTTCTGCTATGCACCCATTACAACCGCAGGTAAGCAAATTGAGGACTAATTTCACCTCCTTTCTTGATGGATTGCAGCATTGGGATGCGGGTGATCTGACAGTAATGAATGAGCGGCTTCACTCTCTAGTGTCTGAATCTCAAAAATACACAAATGATCCAAATTCGGCGCCTAGTACATTATCGCCGGCGCATGGTTCAGATATAGACGGATGGAGATTGCTGGATCATCACAGCGGCTGGAGATCGTGTCCTATAGGCGTTTACTATCCAAATAACGCTACAACCTCAATAGTGCAGATAATTTAAATGTTCAATGTTATGTCTTGTGTCTGTGACACGGGTCACACATATGCTGCGTATTATTAATTCAAATGATTGCTCCATTCCCATGTCTCGAGTTGCGCCGGAGCACAGGCGCTTCAAGTCTTTACTTCTCTCCTTTGTTTTTGCAGCGAACCATGAAATTCAATACGCCACTACCACAGGCGCTACCTAAAGAATGCGCTAAGGCAGCAAAGATTTGTGGGTATCTGCCATCTTGTTTTGTGGGCTACCGTATGGCGTTGACACTTTGGCCAGTTTCCTCATTCGTAGACAACAAGAATAATGGTCTTGATGGTGTAAGTATAGCTATTAGCAGCACAGGGGACGAAGCCTCAATCACCTTATCAGGTCATTCCTCGGAGTGTGTTAGAGAACGCCAAGGGATTTGCCATCTTCACTGTTTTCAAAGCAGGCTTCCTCTTCTCGGCAAGAGCGGGAACGGGGATCGTCATAGCGAAGCTTAATGACGGATGTGGGCACTTCGCATCACATTACGTATACAACAGTACCACTCACAGGACTTATTAATGATTAGCATGGTCTGCTCCAAGTGCTATAGGTTCAGCTGGTATAGGAGTTGGTGGACAGCTCGGTGCGGAGATGACTGATTTCTTGATTATCCTCAATTCAACTTCGGTCCGTTCGCATGTTTCCCGAAATCGCTGGGCTTCTTCGCTGACATGTCATTATAGGCTGTTGTATGTCGATCTCTATTTCATTTAAGCAGTCATTTAGTGCTCATCCGTGTTCTTATGACCTAGACATCCTTCATGTCTGCAGGTAACCTCACTTTGGGAGGTAACATGAGTGTCGCGGTGGGCCCTCTTGGGCGGAATGGTGAAGCGATTGGATCCGTCAATTCAAGCGGCAAGGTTGCTGCCATGTGAGCTCACCGCCTGCCATTCACAAAATACCGATACGTCCATTAACAACTCAAATTTGACTTATCCAGGTACAGCTATTCTAAAACACGAGGCTTATTTGGTGGAGTCTCCATAGAGGGCTCTGTCATCGTTGAACGTCAGGATGCAAATACGTTGGCATACAAACAAGACGTGACTGCGAAAATGCTTCTGAGCGGAGCAATTCCTTGTCCAGAGTGGGCTTCGTCTCTTGTGAAGACTCTCGAATCATGTACCGGTTTGCCAGGAACTCGGAAGTGGGTCGACGACGGAACACGGGAACAGGCTGGTTACGCATTTGCAATCCCAAAGAGTGAAGGCAGCACGCCTTCCTTCTTGAGCAGGAAGAAGAAAGGAGGTGATTTCCCCCCGGAACACTGGGGAAAGAGAGTTGAATCCGGATCGTATTTTACTAGCGGGGGAGCGGACGTCGATGTTGGCCCTACCCCGTGGGATGACCACAGCCATGTCCCACAATCAGGGTCTGGTTTTGATACAAAATTTGAATCTGACCCTTCGCCTTCTTCGCAAAGTTACCACCGGTCTTTTAACAGCGTCTCTGCGCCACCAGGTGTAAAGGACCGATATGACCCCGCATCACCATTCAACTCTCTACCACCATTTAGCTCTGCACACTCGAGCTTGGGCGACAAAAATGCCCATTTGCGCTCGATGAGCGTACCATCTGTCAAACAATCATTTAATGAGCATTCCTTGGCGGACTACACAAACCCTTTTGCCTCCAATTCGCCACCGGATGACAATTTTTTCGAGTCAGACAATCGGGCGAGCTATCGCGCAGCACCATTCCTAAAAACTAAAGCGAAATTCGCATCGTCTCTTCCTCTTGGAGAAGGGGTCAGTCGTGCGATAGCACTCTACGATTTCAACGCGGTTGAAGTACGGATCTTTTTCTCTCATCATGTTGAGCAACTGTTTATCGGATCACATGCAGGCTGGCGACCTTTCTTTCTCTAAAGGGGATGTAATTCTTATAACAAAGAAGAGTGACAGTACGGATGACTGGTGAGCTTTTTTATTTCCACGTTAATATTAGATAATTTCATGGCTTGAATTAGGTGGACCGGAAAGCTTGGTGGCAAAGAGGGAATATTTCCGGCCAATTTTGTGGAAACTGTATAAGCACAATGGCAACCGTTCCCATTAATCAAGCATCATTCCTATGTATCGAGTATCTCATTGTACCCTTAGACTATTGTTAACTGGATTTGTTGCAACAAGTATGTTACGGCATGTACAATATATGTGTTTGGATTTTGTGGCATGGGAGCGCGCGTAACTTCTTCTCCTATCCTCAAGTACGAACCGAGTCTGCACGTCGGAATCGCTCTCGAAATAATTGAAAGATTCAATGCCAAAAACATCAAAAAAGTACTACGCTGTGAGGGTTGGCCGCGAAGGACCACGAATATACGATTCCTGGGCTGAGGTGAGTTTTCTTTTAAGTTCGGTCGACGCGAGTTCTTCTCCTTACTAATGCCTGCTTCAGTGCAACGCGAATGTGAGCATAAAGTATACCATGACTGATAGATGCTAACCTATAACGGGATAACAGGTTTCGCGTTGGCCCGGTGCTGTTCACAAGAGCTTCCGCTCTTATCTTGAGGCTGAAGGGTGGCTCGCGTTAACCGGACCAAGTGAGTGGTTCAACAACTAATGGTGATGCGACTGAGTTTTGGAAGTCCTGTTACCAGCTTCCAGGATGGAACCTATGTCGTCTAGTGGACCCAGCGTGCCATCGACCTTTGAGCCAAGAATGGCAAGATCCAATCAAGCAAAAGCCGAGAGGCAACTACCAACCTTCGAAGGACGCGAGCGGACTCCGAGTCCCGTCGAGACATCTACACCTGTACCTTCATCGGAGAGTATTGTTCTTTCACAGGAGCAAAAAAACGTGCTTCGGAGGGTCGAGCGCGGCGAGAATGTGTTTTTTACCGGGTCTGCGGGTATGTAATTCAAGCTGACCTACCTGCACTGTCGATGACCCGGTCTAGGAACCGGCAAATCTGTTCTTTTACGGGAAATAATTCGCGCGCGCGGTGGGCGGGGCCACCCGGGTCTTGCTATAACGGCCTCGACGGGAATAGCATCAATTAACATTGGCGGGACTACCGTACATTCATGGGCGGGTATCGGGCTTGGGCTAGAAGACGCAAAGAAACTGGGGGGTAAATTTCTTGGTCAGCCTAAGTTTGAACGGGTCAAGGAACGGTGGCAATGTGTTCAAACTCTCATAATAGATGAAGGTTTGCGGCATATGGTCATCGTCTCACGAGAAGGCTAATTGTATCATTACACAGTATCCATGATCGATGGAAAGCTCTTTGATAAACTGGTACGGTGCTACTGAAGCATTGTAATTTCACACTGCTGATACTACCTCTGAACAATATAGGATGCCATTGCTCGCATTGTAAGGCGATCAGACAAACCTTTTGGCGGCATACAGGTATAACCCCAATCATGTCTCCTTAACTTCTGGCTTCTGATGTGTTTGCAACCTGTAGCTGGTACTTTCAGGAGACTTCTGCCAGCTTCCTCCAGTGCCAGATCGCGGTAAAGACGGAATCCAAATACCATCCACGTTCGCATTTGAGGCGGAAAGTTGGAGTCGTTGCATCAAGCAGCCTATTGTGCTAACACGAGTTTTTCGGCAAAAAGAGCAAAGTAAGTGATACTTCGCGATTCTGCCTTCACTCGCTTACATGAAATTAGAATTCGTTGACATGCTCAATGCGATGCGTTTTGGAAAGTTGGATAAAGCTTCTGTTCAAGCTTTCCTAAGTCTTTCGCGCCCAGTCGAATATGAGGATGGTATTGGGCCAACACAGCTGTACGGGGTGGCTGTATGTTTGCGTTATTTTAGACTCAATACTTCCCATAGGTACCCCACTCGCTCAGAGGTTGATTCAGCAAACCACAGAAAGCTTGTTTCACTGCCTGGGAATGGAGTTAAATACCCGGCAACCGATACACCTGGACGTGATTCGAATGACAATCTTGTTTCATTCGAACATATGGGGCGCTTATTGGAAAGGCTTGTGGCACAACGAGTCATCCATCTCAAAGTGAGTCGTATTCCTTTTGTTATCATATTTTTATCTCAGAAATCGCAGGTCGGAGCCCAAGTCATGCTGATCAAGGTAATGTGGGCTGCTTTCAGCGCGAGCTCCTCAATTCAACACATAATTCTATAGAACATGGTGCAGGGGGAGCTTGTAAACGGGTCTGTGGGGCAAGTGATCAGATTTAGTACTTCTGAGGAAGCTATGCGGACCGCTACTCCAATTGCCACGGAAGAAGGTCTCAAATGTGGTCCCTCCTCGAAGTCCGAGCTCCCTGCCAACTACGACAACTCGCAGTGGCCAGTCGTCCGATTCACGTGTGGCAGGCAAGTATTGTGTGTGCCAACTGACTTCACGGTCGATAATGCAGACGGTGGTGTAGAAGCGAGAAGACGACAGGTGAGCCGTTTGACTTTCGCTTAAAACGGCAAATGAACAGGATCAGGTTCCCTTGATATTAGCTTGGGCACTGAGTGTTCACAAGTCTCAGGGGCAAACTCTTGAAAGAGTGAAAGTGGACCTTGGGCGAACTTTTGAGAAAGGCCAGGGTAAATATTTCCTGAAGACTCGTCACGCGTGTTCACTGTCGCCTCCTCAGCATATGTTGCACTTTCTCGTGCTACTAGCATGAGTACCTTGGAAGTATCAAATTTTCATCCAAATAAGTAAGCTACTCGTTCAAAATTAGCTTTGCCATATTTGAACTAATCACGCCTTGTTGTGGTCGCAAGAATCATGGTGCACCCTCGTGTATTAGCGTGGCATAACAATGTTGAAGGCGAAATGCTGATTGACCAGATGTACGTGGATGACGAGTCTGAGGCCATGGACAGAGACGAATCTCGGGAAGCCTTTTGGGCTTAATATCTACATTATTAACGGTAAGATCAGTGATTGTCTAATAATCCATCAATGCCATGCTGAACATACACTTGAGGATGGCAAATCAAATACAGTAATAGTCTTCTTGTGAAAGGAATCAGTCAACATTGCAGTTCCCCATAGCACTGGTATCCTCTCCTTTGGGCATTGGTCATGCGCTGGCACTCCCGGCGTGCGCGTCTGTAAATCTCTCCTGCCCCAGCCTGCTCTCGGACATCTTTGAGTATCTCCATTACAATTGTCCTATTACGACTTGATATAGCACCAGGAAAGGGCATACCACCCCCAGCCAATGACGGATCTTGCTCCATTGTCTCCTGTCGTCTATACATGTCAGGAGCCATTCTCGAGTCATAACTGAGTCCGATAATGCTCTGACGCAAGGGACAGGAAAGACATCAGCAGGCACTCCACGGCCAGCAATTTGACATTGCATTTACGGACATCACTGGCGATACGAAACGAGTCTCCCGATGATATATCGTCCTCGAGGAAGCTTGAGGCAACGATGCACGCAATGAATGTAACCCACCCTTTGAAAGAGGGGAGTGTACGTTGAATCATGATACAAGACGAAGTCCGGTATTGTGCATTTGTGATAGCTTTGTGGGCTGATTTCAGATAATGTTTGACAATGAATGAGTCAGAGAAAACTGAGGACTCGAGGGGTCGTCGCTGACCCACTGATCAGACATTACCCGGCACACATCGGTCAAGTATTGGCACAAAATCTTGCGATATCTAAACAATTAGATCTATAGGTCCCCGACAGGCTTTTCGTTTTGCACGGGAAATAGTTTCTTCTCCGCAACAATTCTACAAAACATCGACGGCGTGAATACATTCAAAAAGGGGATAAGCGTGTCGCGAAGTTCATGCCCAGGTACGATAGACCCTACACGATCATTGACGCACTGAAATGTCTACTGTTTTTTTGACCTTGACACCGCTGGAATGAGTTTCTCTGCGATGGCCCAACCCTTTAGAGCGAAGATGCTGAGTGGGAGTGTGCTGTGTCTGAGATATCGGGGTAGGTTCTCTCGTTCGTTATTGTTCGTTCTACTCATGGCTGCCAATTTTGCCTCCTTATCAACCGTCTCATTTCCGTGAATTCCCTCATGTCCTGGAGACCATCATAAGGTGACGTCGAAGTCCGGGTATCGTCTGGCTAGCGATTTCATTTCCTGTGTTCTTGTCTTTTGGTTCGCTTGCCCAATGTTGGCTGCTTGTCACAGTCTCTCGCTGTCCAACGAGGAAGTGCGTGATTTCAATGCTGGTGGTGCTTTGGCGACGGCTCATTCTCATACAGTGTGTAACTTATGTTGTCTATTGAAATGTTCACTGTTTCTTTTGACCTTGACAACGCCAGAATGAGTCTCCCTGCGACGGCCCAACCCAACCAAGTCACGTTTCGCCCTCACACGGTATGTGATGTTATCTTCTCAGGTGAACAGCTAAATCTCATATGTGTACTCACTCTGGGATCATGGTTGAGACTGCGCTGGAAAATTTACGGTTCGGTTCGCGTTCGAACCAGAAAAAAACCGAACCGGACCATTGCTCAATGGTCCGGTTCTAGGTCTGAAGATTTTGAAGAACCATGGTTCAGTTCTCGGTTCTTGCCCAGACCTCTGAACCGGACCGGACCGGACCACAGCACTAGGCGGAAGTAGTACTTCCCTGTATTCTACATCCCAAATGACTTATCTCCCATTTACAATATATAATATATTAGTGGCTGTGGCACTGTACACTTGCTTCATATATTACTTTACGTCCCTTGAGCAAATCTCTAATATATGAAGCAAGTGTACAGTGCCACAGCCACTAATATATTATATATTGTAGATGGGAGATAAGTCATTTGGGATGTAGAATACAGGGAAGTACTACTTCCGCCCAGTCTCAAGGATTAGCAGCGCGTCGAATGCCTTGACACCGTCAATCATCATAAATGCGTGGAAGTTATGCTCTTGGAAACGTGCAGCCAGCGCGCCGAGGTCATCGTCCAAGAGGGTACAGTTTATGCCGAGCTCGGAACCGCTACAAGGGGTTAGCGTGCGTGGAGGTCGAGGGTTTTGGACAGGCACCAGTACGCAACGGAGATGAATGAGTCTAAGCTGCGCAAGTGCCTTAAGTGAGCATGCCAGAGTTTAGATGAGAAGACAAAGATTATGAGAGAAAATGATTGCGAAAAGGACGTTCTCATGTCCATGTCTATCATGTCGGTGTCTATGCCGCACACGTGCATGTCCGTCAGAGGTTCCGGGAGCCTCAGGCAACATTGGAGGTTGTACGAATTGCGGGCTGCACTCAGCGCCGCCGCCTTTGCTAGAGTGGTACCAGAACGCGTTGTTACCATTCCTTCGGAACACAGTGTAAGAATAGAAGAGAAGTCCATGCTGCTACGCCGATAAGACGAAACGGTACCTGCGCTCGTCGCACCAGAACCTGTTGCGAAACTGTCCCCTCCATAAAAGGAATATGAAACTACTGGTAGGAGGCTCTGACACGTTGTTAGTGCTCATACGACGGTGCTTGGCAGTATGCCGTCCAGTCGTGCTAGAGTTCGAGTTGGCGTTCGTAGTGCTGGCGTTGTTGTTAGGAACGTTGCTGGCACTGGTGTTTGGAGACGCGTCGGAACCCAATTCCCCATCGATACTGTCGACTCCAGAGAACGGTAATGCCTTGTTCGTGACACCGCTGACGTCAGCCATACTAGGCGGCACCCAACTCTGGGTGGTATGACCCAGGGAATGGATTATACACCGCATAGGTGTCACCCGGAGACGCGGACGGTGTCTGAGTTTGAGAAGACGTCTCGGAGGGAGTACCTGGCGCGTTAGATGCGTTTTGGGGCTCGGTGAGGGAGGAGCGCTTGCGAAATGACATCGGATTTCATACGAGGAGGCCATGAAGCGTAAAGTAGAAGCCTGCATATGTATGTATACAAGGTTTTAGTACGGATATGGAAGGAACAACAAATCAGAACTTACGCGATGCAGACGGTCTTGGCTTCATGGTCCTTCCTCCGCAAAAGGGTTGAAGTTGTGTGGCAGTCGTAGCACTGCGCGCTGCCCGTAGACACAGTGTCAATATATGTTCAAGTATAAGCCCTAAAACCCACTCAATCAAAATGGAATCAGACATACCAATGATTTCTACAACTTCACCCTCGCCTGCACCTGATTCCATGCCCGCAGTCGCAGCAACACTTGGGCTTAAATCAGAACTCGAACTTACACCATCATTGGTACCCTTACGGAAAGCGGGTGGCGTCGAGCCGCGAAGCGAGACACATGCTATCAACAAAACAAAGTGTTAACACTGGCAAAGTCCATACAACGTACATATGACTTACTAATTTGAGACCTAGATGAGTGATAAGGATTAGTACATATGGGATATAGATGGTGTAATGTTGAGAGCACGGTTTGCTGAGGGTGTCGAAGTTACATACAACGTACATAGACAAAATATGACTTACAGTAGACTTTTTCATGATGTATACGTTAGTAGTATATAAATCTCATATTGTATCGAGTTTTGGCAGTTCCCGTGATGGTATGCGGGTAGACGCCCAGAAAATTGTATCATCTAAGAAAAGACTGACGAAAATTCAATGTCCAAAGCCGGTGGCATAAGGAGAATATATGGCGGATTAGTTGTTACTCACGTGATGAACGTATTGTCACTCTCTGGAAGGTCCCGAATATCAAGCATTTAAATCAAAATTGAAAATAGGATAAATTTTTATTATCGCTTGCCCGCTTTCATGCTTAGTTTGGACATCATGGCACAGGCCAGCAATTAAAATCCATCTTGCAGCGTTTGCTCCACCTACCCTTAAAATTTGAGTGATGCTGAGGGTCTTTTCGTGTAGGAACATCTCTTTCCTCAATGTGACGATCGGTAACAGAATTATGTCGATGGCTCGTGATTACGGACCATGTATTGTTATATATGACATTCCACCATTTCGCTGATGTCAGTGTGAGAACAGAGTATAGGTCTTTAAGCATTAAGACGGGGACTAGCTAGCACATAGCTATTTCAACTTGGGCCTCAACGTCGCAACGTTCAACAGTCAACGTAACCTGCGTTCGCAACAAAATTGGCGGCAACTCGAACTACTATCACGTGACATAAAGTTGTAGACGCGATAAAACGCGTTTTGAGCACGAACGCAATGTTGTGACTTATGTTACAAGCGCTCAGCAGGCTTAAACTTGAGTTTGACTTCGTATCCAATATTGTGACTTGTTTTGTCCCATTCCCTCACGCTTAACATTCAAACAGTGTTCATCCCCAAAACGTCCTGCTGAACCTTCGAGCAGTTCACAGTTGGTGACAATGCCAGCACGATACTACGCCGTACACATTGGCCGCGAAGGCCCAAAAATTTACTCGGACTTCCACGATGTGAGTCCCTTGAAGCTCCAACTTAAGTCGGTTATTGACATGCAATAATAGTTCCAGACCGCAGTAAGCAGTATGCCCACAGGACTTACTGCAATCTTCAATTGATTATTTTTTAAGATCCTTGGTCTTAACAGTGCTAGCGGGAAGGTATTTGACACATTGGAGGAAGCGACAGCTTGGCTTACAGACGTACCCACATCTAGTGTGTCTGTGACTCAAACAACTACTAGTAGTACGTGTATATTCTTAGTTTTGGCCCTTTGGATATGGTAACATGCTGTGCTGTTCGACAGCTACGGTTACGTGGGATGTAAGGTCTGAAAACCATCAGTCAACCTTAACGTCCACAAGCACGACGGTTTCATATGAATCCGCGAGACGGTATCCAGAACCTCAACCGGGTTGTCGTTGGATAGAGTACGAATCGTCCTTGAATGTACTACAGATGATACCAAATAGCGACAGACTTACGCCTCCTCCGCCTTACAACCCCTTGCAAGAAGCCAAAGAAGAACTTCCCCCACCACTTCCCCCACTGCCAGAGATTGAGTTGTCTGAAGAGCAGCAACGAATTCTTCGACTTGTTGAAAGTGGCAAAAACATATTTTTCACGGGTCCAGCAGGTAAGCTCGCATGTCTACTTTTTAAGATAAGTAATCAATGCATAAATTTTCAGGGACCGGCAAATCGGTTCTATTAAGAGCAATAATAAAATTGCTTCGGCGTAAGTTCGGTAAGGTTGCCATCACCGCACCCACAGGCATAGCAGGCATGAACATCGGTGGTTTAACCATTCACTCCTGGGCAGGCATAGGGTTGGGAAAGGAAACTGTCGAAGAGTTAGTGGGTATCCTAAGTCCACGTGCGATAAAACGGTGGACAATCACTCGTGCCTTATAATCGATGAAAGTACGTTTGCCCTACAGTGTTATACAGTGTTAAACAGCTGTGCTAACATCTGACAGTTTCGATGCTGGACGGCCGTTTATTTGACAAGCTCGTATGATTTCATGTCTGCACTACATCTTCATCCGACTAACTTATTGGATAGGAAGAGATAGGTCGGATTGTCCGGAAAAACCATATCCCTTTTGGGGGTATACAGGTAGATAGTTATCATTCTGGCCCTTGTTAACAGGTTAAATAGCTTATCCTATCAGGTGATTTCTTTCAACTTCCACCTGTTCCCGAGCAAGATTCCACGACAGTAATACCGCCTACCTTTACTTTCGATGCGTTATCTTGGTCTCGATGCGTCGACGAGCCAGTTGTGCTGACAAAGGTTTTCCGCCAGAAGGACACTAGTGGGTACTTCGGATTCTATGCAGCTTTCCAGACATCTTACAGAAATGTAGAGTTTATTGACATGCTCTCTGCGACGAGGTCAGGGGAGTTGGAAGACTGGCACGTTCAAGAGTTCTTCAAGTTGAGCCGTGTGGTCGAATACTCCGATGGCATAAGTCCAACTCAATTGTGCGTTCTCAACCTCACTCGCTCCGTGTGATGTATCAGTAGTCATCGTCGTCCACAGGTTTCCACTAAAGAGCCAGGTCGAGTCGTGCAATAAAACGCATCTCGACGTATTACCGGGGGAAATATTGACCTACACCGCCATGGAGTCTAGGGGGTTTGATATGTATGGAAAGCGAATATCAGTCGACGCTGCAGGGCGCCTATTAGAAAGACTAGTCGCTCCAAGGGAGATATCTCTCAAGGTTAGTTACGACTTGCTGTATGTCTAAATGTGTTACCTAATTCACTATGCATTTAGGTTGGCGCACAAGTGATGCTTCTTAGAGTGAGTGTCCCGAAATAGCTGTATCGAGTCTCGACTAGGCCTGACCATACAACCAAAGAACCTTCTGCAAGGCAAGCTAGTCAACGGCTCACTCGGCAAAGTGGTTGATTTCATCACTACACATGAAGCGGTCGAGCGCCTTATTGACATTGCCGACATTGAGGCGAAACCTCAGCGTTCTAAAAATGGCGACTTTCTTCCTACTATTAATGCGAAGGTTGATGGTGAAAACACAGATAATCAGTATAAAGGCCTATTGGCTCTCGATGAACACGTGTTTGGAAGACACGAGAGGTTCCCGCTTGTCAAATTCACGAACGAACTACACCTTCTCTGTGCGCCCTTGCCATTTGATGTCCAGGGCTTGAAAGGCAACTGCGAAGCACAACGAGTACAAGTGCCTCTTGTGCTTTCCTGGGCAATGTCCATTCACAAGGCTCAGGGCCAAACCATGAGTCGAGTAAAGGTTGATCTGAGGAGGATCTTTGAGAAGGGACAAGGTAGATGATTGAGCTGATGTCTTGTTATCTATGGAAGCTGATTTGCCTTTTGGAAGCATATGTCGCCCTTTCGAGAGCCACAAGCCTGGAAGGACTGGAGATTATCGGTTTTGACCCTTCAAGGTTTGGAATTACACAAATTGAAAATTGTGGCGCATCGACTAACACGACGATATGACAACGTTTTTTTAGAGTATTGGCTCACCCACGCGTCATAGAGTGGCAGGCCTCCTGGCAAGCCCAGCGAGCTCGAGAGGAGGAAATGGATATGGACTGGGTGATTGAGCAATATCACTCATCAACGGATATCTCTTTGTAACATTTAGATGCATGATGTAGATGCAGGTCATTGATCACAAGTAACAACATGTATATTTCAATACAGTTCGTGCCTAATATAATGTAGACGCTAATTATCCACAGAAAAACGCATAATTAACCTAAGCGAGAGTGTTTGTTAAAAGTTCCATCTTGAAACTCAATGCACAAGAAATAAGTAATCCTATTGTATTGGTTCACTTGCCACTTCGCCCACAGGAAATACGAGAGGCGACAGTGCTGAAGGCGATGGGAGTGGCGATATGTCTATCTCCGATTCTGTGGGCTTCGATGCAGAACCTGTGGACGACGGCGATGGCTCATCGTCTCCGCCCTGAGTAGTTCGTGATGGTATCGGAGGAATTTCCATGTTGACGCGTGTCGGCGAAGTTGGATTTGCACGGAGCGAAGGATGTATGCTGCCAGTCGGTCGCATGGGGAGACGAGGAGTGAAGTCATCTGGGCTTGCAGTCGGTCGCATGGGGAGACGAGGAGTGAAGTCATCTGGGCTTCTTGGGGATCGAGGCGGAGGAACACTGCCGATCTTTGTGTGTGAAGAACCATACGAGTACACAGGCATGGGTTCACCGAGTGGTGCAGCGGGTAGAGGAGGGGAGCTACTGGCAGGCGGAGGTCCTCGAAGATTTCTCGAGCATTGTTAATCATGTCTTCCATCAGTGTATCCTGAATTCAGAAAGATTAGCTCAGGCAATCCGACCAATAAAGAATGACTAACTTTCCATGACTGAACACTCAAGAGGTCACCGCCCTTTGGAATTTCATCTTCACCAAAGATGACGGCACCAAATACAATTGCTAGGTTTTTTGCGTCCATCTTGTTCTTATCAGCATTAGATGCTACCCGGGTTAGGTGCTCTACCAGGGCGCGTAGAGTCGCACGGTGGACGGCAGGTAGCCGCCGTATCTTCGAACGCAGAAGGACAAAGTGACTCGACTGGTGTTCCGCTTAATAAAAGGTCAGATAATTTTCTAGGTAGTTTATGCTCCTGGTGCTTGCCTCGGTCCCCCGTATGCTCTATGCGATCTTGCAGTGGAAATCTAAACAATGGTTCTGGAAGCTCACGCAAATACAGCTGGAAATGAAACATCAATGTTGTAACACCAAATAGTCGCTGGAAGAACATAATACCTTCAATAATGAAGATACAGCATAAATATCGTCAGTAAGGGCGTTAAACTTGAAACTAGCTTCGTTTCGCTCTATCTTATGTTGTAACTGCAGAATGGTGATGAAAAATATACGATCTGCAAAAGCTGACAACTTACATCCTGTACAATAGCATGCCTTCCAGATACCTTGCTATAACTATCAATATCTGAAGCCAGAAAATCGCAGCAGAGCTTACCCTGTAGATGCCTTCTGCGTCTAATCCTCTCTGATCTACTTCTTCTACACAGATACGTAAAATTTTTGGAACATCGCCTTCCCCAAGGCCCTGAGCGGTCGCGTAATCCACCAGACTAAAGCCGAAGATGAGATCGTTGCATTCGCCAACATTGTAGTTATAGTAAAGTATTGGTTTGGCTATTGCCGATGCAGTGAACGAGGAATGAAGGTTGTGACAAGTGATACATCTTTTTCTGGGGAAATCTTATCGACCACGGAACGTCCGTGGGATGATAACTGTGTCTGTGTTGTAGTAGTTGCACTACCGATAAACTCAGAACTGGGAACGCAAGTAATGCAATCAAAATACACGCACATCATGTTATCAAGATATTTCTCCAAGACATTCTTGACGGTATTCGAATATTCATACACAAAGGTCTCCAGACTCTAAACGGTGCCTACTAGTCAGCTGCCAGGGTATAATGCCGGCTACTCAAGTAAGGTACCTTGTAACCACTTGCGAGAATCTTGGTGCGCCTGAGTCTAAGTGTTTCTAGCCAATGCACACCTTTTCGGTATTCCCGATCTGTGCTAAAATTAACTTCGTACGTCTTACGTACACCTGTGCATCACTTACCAGCCTCATCAGCCTCTCGTTTCGCGCGGACAGCACGGAGCGCACTATTTTCTGAGCGCACACCCAAGCTCTCCTTCACGGTACCGCTCTTATCTAAGAATGTGATAAGTTGATTGAGCTGTTTCTTTCCTAATAGGCGCTGGGTTGAGTCAAGTCGGAATCAGTGCGCCATATTTATGTCATACCGTGATGAGCAAAATCAGAAAATGTGCCCGAAGTAGACGGTGAGCGATTACGTGGTCCAGGCGCGCTTCCAGAGGGCCGTCTATCAAGGGGGCGTAATGGCTGAGGGGCAGTGACAGCAGGTCGGGACGGCAAACTAGGATTAGACCGGGAAGTACTCAAGGTAGTTCCACTTTGTTCTGAATATGGCGTAGTACTAGTAGTAGATATTGAATGCGGCGGCGCGGTAGCAGCAGCAGCTTTGTGATCCTTGAAATCCATTGTAGGTGACTGCAAAAAAATCACTACTTCGGTACTGACCTCGACTTCCTGGCATTTTTTCAAGTATGTGCGCTTCAGCTTTGGTAATGTATTCTCAGCATAGTCAGTATAGGCACTGCCAGATTCTTTCAGATCTTCTTTGATGCGTTTGCGCGTACGCTCCTGCGTCTCCTAACATTCGGCGATCAGGGATTTGACAAGATGCTGAAGTAGGAGGCAGGCATACCCTGAGGGATGTCAAGGCGTTAACAACATCTACCGTAAGCGTTGCGAGAAACGCTTGTCTGGTTTGTGCTTCTGTACCGCCTGTAAGAAACTACAGGTCTGAGATTGAAGTAAGACCAACCTCTCTCGACGTTATCCCGAACCTCGTTCCACGCTCTCCTAGAAGTGCTAAGTTCTGTCCGATCGTCTAAATAGTTGTCGATGGATTTCACTTTCCGGTGAAGTTTGAGTAAGGATTCGATGCTAAAACGCGTGTCAAAAGGTATTCTGGAAATAACATACTAAATATTACTCACTATACTTCCTCGATACGTTTTCTGCGGGAATCATGCTACTCTTAGACGGTGTGTTGGGGTGTATTGGGATGACTGGTAAACGAACCTTTCTTGGAAGAAGCTTAAATACGAGTCTGTCAAGACCTTCAGGTGATGTTCAAACAGAGGAATTGGTCCGTATTGCGAAAATGGCTCTGAAGAAGGCGCAAATGATTCCGCGATTGGAACAGCCATGACAGTGACAGTGTCGAGCAAGTTGTTATTTAGTACACATCATGATGAGGCTCCTGATTTCCCCACAACACCCAAATAGGAATACACAAGGACCCCCGGTACTGCAGATACAGGCCAAGTCACGCGTTGGGAACTGTTGATCCATATGGACACCATGATGTAATTACGTACCTCTTTATAAACTTAATTCCAAACTTTCCTGCTCTCAGTCACTACGCAACTTGATCAGACCCGCAATACCAGCCTGTCTCCAGGGAAATGTCGTTCTGGAGTCGATATACCGATCCAAGTCCATGGCAGGTCGTCTTGAGGTCTGATGCTTTTCAGTCTCTTCACTGGGAACCGATAATTCATGGCAACTTGAATGTGTGAGTGTCGTGCTCCAAGCTGATACCCGAAGTTTCTAATGCCTTAATTTCTTAGAGTGTGGCGCGACACACTCATGATTCCAGCATATTTTGCGGCTGCATCTGCTATTCTTCTCTTACTACATTTAATAACGCTATCCAAGCCAGTCAGGAAGCTGTGGTTGCGTTTCCTGCCCCCCAGGACAGAGCAAGAACCCGGCCTTTTCTTCGATGAACCTGCTATAGCTGATGGTTTTTTCTCCGAGGCCAAAGCATTCATCTCTCGCCATGGTGGTTGGGTCATATTTGCATACAAGTTTGCAAGATTCATCGGTTGTCTTGCGTTTCTGGGACTTTCATTAGCTACTTTTATATTAGAGGAACGCGAAGAGCGCGCAACAGGAGCCAACAAACTGTCGAAAGGAAAACATCGCAGGCCCCATCCCTCCGATGGCTACATTCCATTCTCTCGCGCTGAGTGGTTGCAATTCGCCTTGTGCATGACTGCTGTCAGTGGTTTGTAGTATCTATTTCGAGATTCGCTCATTCTTTGCAGGCTTATGCATCCATTCTCGGACTCGTTTCGGTGACGGCGAAACCCCGATGGAGCAGGGTGGTGTCCAATCATCTGGCTACTCTTCTCTTTGCGGTCTTTGCGGTCTTTGCGTACCGGGATCTCTGGCCTCTCATTACTTTCCATGACCGACCCAAGGATTTCAAGGAAGGGGGATTATTGTGGGCGAAAGTGACGATTCTTTTCTTGTCAAGCATCGTATTTCCTCTCGTGAGCCCGAGACAATATGTTCCAATAGACCCCGCGGTATGTCGTAGTATTCAATAGATCCCCATCACCAATGCTCACATCATGTTGAAGAACCCCGCTAACAGTCCTCACCCCGAGCAAATTTCTTCTTGGTTGTCTATGATTTCATATACTTGGCTGGACCGCATCGTCTTGAAGGCGTATCGAGTTTCTCACCTGTCGCATGAAGAACTTCCCCCGCTGGCAGACCATGATTATTCGAGGAACCTCAAAAAGAAGAGTTTCCCTGTAAGTACATGACATTATTGTCATAGGAGGCGAGTTGATAATCGTTGCAGCATCTTGACCCCTTCTTCGGGAGCCGGAGGCGACATATTTTCTTCGGCCTCATGAAGACTTTCTGCGTCGAGTATATAGTTTTGTCTGTCATGATTGTTCTCCAGGTACGCAATTTCTCTCGTCCATGGCTTCTTATGTCCGATATTTCTCCATGTCAGGTGCTAGCAAAACTAGCCGCTCCCGTTGGAATCAATCAACTTTTACTGTGAGTAGTTTGGTTGTGATATTTCCCGGGATTTCTGATGCGATTTGCTTAGCTATGTTGAAACGAAAGGCGAAGACGCTGTGGTCCGTCCATGGGTCTGGATATCCTGGCTGTTCTTGGGACCACTTATGGGTTCCTTGGCATGGCAGTGGTATATTTACATTGCGGTGGGCGCGATTATTTGGTAACTAGCAATCATACTCATAGGCTTTCCAGACACGCACGCTCGTGCACACAGAAAGTATTCTCACACAACTGGTCTTTGAGCATGCGCTCCGAATTCGAATGAAAGCTGAGCTCCCCGATGACGGCAGGAAGTCTGGGGAGTCCACGGTACCGTCTACGCCAGATAGTGCATCCGTGGCTGGATCCAGCACTGCAGCTGGGGACGAAAGTACAGATGGTAGTGGCGACGAGACACTGCACGCCAGTGCCGAGACCATATCAACATCTTCCACCAAAAAAGGCAAGCAAAAGTCCCAGGACGTCAAAGAAGAACTAGACCCTTCGTCGAAAAAGCATTCGAGCGCCGACAACCTTGTTGGTAAAATCAATAATCTTGTCACAACTGACTTGAGCAACATTACTGATGGACGAGACTTCCTCATGATCGGTAAGTCACACTTAGCTCTGATGGGTCGTATTTTCTGACGTGTGTTTTCGTCCAGTGTTGTACATGCCACTTCAAGTAGGCATGTGCATCTGGTTCTTGTACGAAATTCTTGGCTGGAGGTGGGTGTCATCAAACTACTGTCTAAATTGACTGATGGCCGTTTACAAAGTGCCTTTGCTGGCTTGGCTGTTATGTTCGTCTTGTTCCCTCTCCCCGGGTACATTGCCCAGAAGATTCAAAAGGTGCAGGTGGAGAAAATGCAGAAGGTTTGACCTTTTGTTTGTCGGTTGATCGATGCTCATCGTAACCCCAGACGGATGCCCGGGTGCAAACTGTGACCGAAAGTAAGTCAAGCGCAATGGGGGTAGAACAGATGCTTACGGTTCGCTAGCTATGAATGTTCTGCGCATGATTAAGCTATTTGGATGGGAAGAGAAATTGGACGCAAGGATCGGCGAGAGAAGAGAAGTAGAACTCGTCTGGACATGGAAGACCAAGATCTTAGAACTGGTAAACAACAACTTGAAGTAAGTCTTCCGTGTTAACCGCTGTGACAACGAAAACCGACACATGGATAGCTATGTGATCCCTCTGTTTACCATGATGGCTTCTTACATGACATTCGTATGTTGTATTCGACTATATACAACACAAGTTTATTAACCTCTCTCTTAGACCCTTGTCATGGGACAAAACCTAACTGGTCAGTGTATAGGCTATGTCGTGGTTTATTGACCTGACGGGTATTCCAGCTTCAAAGGTTTTTTCATCGATGACAGGTAAGCTTCATGCTATTATTCAGTTGTTTACAGTAACTGATGTTGCTCCTTTGACAGTTTTTGACATCCTGAGAGACCAGTTAAGCATGGTGTTCTTTTCCATTCCAAGATTTGCTCAAGGTAAGCATTTTGCTTGCTCCGAAATCACTTACAAACGATGCTCTCCAGCCAAAGTGTCGCTGGACCGTGTCAATAATTTCCTGACTGACACAGAGCTATTGGATGCTCACACACAGCAGGACGATGACCGTGTCCAGCTCTTCATCCACCAGAAGAAGAATCTGACCTCATTGGCTTCAGAGATGCTGTCTTTGCGTGGTCAAGTGAATCCAATGGGTCGCTAACACCATCGAAACGCAAGTTCAGGCTTCGCATCGACGGTGAGATGTACTTTCAACATGGTCGTATCAACCTTGTCGTCGGACCGACAGGTTCTGGGAAGACATCAATGCTTATGGCTTTGCTCGGTGGGCGACTGTCGGACCTTCTTTCTAGATGTCTCTAATCCACTGCCCAGGCGAGATGCACTTCACGCGCTCTGGTCCGACATCTTGGTTCAACCTCCCACGCAAAGGCGGTGTTGCCTATGCCGCGCAAGAGTCCTGGGTTCAGAATGAAACTATTCGAGTACGTACAATCGCGAAAGCAGTCATTTGTTACTGAAGTAGCCCTCAGGCCAACATCCTTTTTGGCGCAGCCTATGACGAGACTCGGTACAAGAAAGGTGAATATTCAGTTGCCCTGTTTGTGAACATTTGTTGAGGTGTTTGAGTGCAGTGTTGTACCAGTGTGCTTTGGAGCGTGATCTGACTTTGTTCGAAGCGGGCGATCAAACGGAGGTGGGGGAAAAAGGTCTTACGCTAAGGTAAGCTCCACGAGCTGAGCCCTCATTTGCCATAAGTCTGACTTTGTATTAAAAGTGGCGGTCAGAAGGTAATCGCATTCCTCACGAGCGAACACGCAGCCACTGAAAGATGCTAGGCACGAATTACCCTTGCAAGAGCTATCTATTCTTCGGCGCACACGCTGTTACTTGATGATGTTGGTCTTTCCGTCTCTATTTTGAACCATTGATAAGTAGTCACAAACAGGTTTTGGCCGCTCTGGATGTCCACACGTCCAAGTGGATTGTAGAGAAGTGTTTCGCAGGAGATCTCGTCAAAGATCGAACAATTGTACTTGTGGTACGTGATGTAGGCTAAATGCGACCGCCCCTCTTCTAAGGCAGTACAGACACACAACGTTGCTATGGCGAGTCCTGTCGCGCACTTCATCGTGTCCATGGGTTCCAACGGACAGATCGTCAGCCATGGATCGATATCTGAGGCAATGACAAAGGAGCTTGCAGCGGAAATGGTTGAAGAACAGGAAGTCCTCGCTAAAGAGGCCCAGGTCATCGACGCTCCAGAAGAATCGAAGGCGAAGTCCGGTGGCAAGTTGGTGATGTCTGAGGAAATTGCAGAGGGTCATGTTTCATGGCCAGCTTGTTTGTTCCTTCCTCTGCAATTCTTGGTGCCTTGCTGATATCGCGATCCAGTCAAGCTCTACCTAACCGGCTTGGGGGGGAACTATCCTATGACGTTCTGGGTCGTGTTCTTGGTTCTGATGGGGTTGACGGACTTCGCCAACACTGTACAAACCTGGTTCCTTGGATACTGGGCATCCCAATACGAGCACCATCTACCCTCCGAGGTCGACGTCAAACTGTAAGAATAATTGTCGTTTTTGGATTTGTCACTCACCTTTATTGTAAGTTATCTCTCCGGATATGCCTTGCTCATGTTCTCTGGCTGCCTCATGTATTCAATTGGGTATTACATGTACTATCGGGGTTCAATGCGGGCGTCACGAACCATTCACAAGAAACTCATTCAATCTGTGCTTGGAACAACGCTAAGGTGTGTTCTCTGAATTTTATGGTCACGCATGTATTCATTATTGGACAGATGGTTGGACACGACACCAACATCCCGAGTCATCACTCGGTGCACGCAGGACATAAGAGCCAGTCAGTCGCTTACCTCTAGATGGTTAAAATTCGCTGATAGGTTATCCAGTTGATGGTCCGTTTGCCCAGGGAATTGGTTGGGTCGTTGAACTTTCTTTGACTATGATCGTGAAACTTGGAGCCGTTGTAGCCATGACTCCTGTCTTCTTGGGGCCCGGTCTCTTTATCGGCTTACTGGGTGGATGGATCGGTCGCATCTACATGAAAGCTCAACTATCAGTCAAGCGAGAGATGAGCAACGCGAAAGCACCGGTCCTTGGTCACTTCGGGGCTGCTATTGCAGGACTTAGTAAGCGATCACTGGGCTTCTATGATATGCGAGCTGATTCATTAAAACAGCATCAATTCGCGCATATGGTGCAGAGGAGGCGTTTAAAGAAGAATCTCTTGATCGTATCGACCGCTACACTAAATCAGCGCGCATGTTCTATAACTTAAATCGGTTCGTTCAAGTCGGTTTCGGAGCAATCACTCGCTCACGGATGTTCTCAGTTGGGTTTGTGTCCGTATTGATATCATCGGCGGTGCATTCTCGGCTGGTCTTGCCGCTTATCTAGTGTACGGTCGTGGAGTTAATGAGGCGTCAAACATTGGGTTTTCTCTGAACATGGCAGGTAAATCTTATCTATATGGTGTGCCTGTTGCGGATTTTTGCTCACACCCTACAGTCGGTTTCAGTTCCATGATCCTTTGGTGGATTCGTATCCTCAACGAGGTGGAAGTCAACGGTAAGCTGCTTTGTCGCATAACTCCTTTTGTGTCTAACTGATTTATGTAGGCAATAGGTGAGCACGGACGCACGACGTCTCTGACTGTTGCTCACGTGAAATAGTCTGGAACGGATCGATAGTTATATCAAAATTGAACAGGAACCTAAACCTACTGAAGGCGGTCAGCCGCCTGCGTACTGGCCTGCAAGCGGTGATCTCCGCGTAGAAAATCTGTCAGCTCGTTACTCGTTGGTGAGTATTAGCTCGTGTCTCCACGTTCTATCTAACCATCACTTGCAGGATGGACCTAAAGTTTTGCAGGACCTGTCTTTCCATATCAAATCAGGTGAACGCGTTGGTATCGGTGTGTCGCGAGCTTGCTTCTACTTCGAATTCAATAGCTAACACGAATTTAGTGGGGCGAACTGGAAGCGGCAAGGTGATGCTTGCTTGGATTATCTCCCTTGACTTATATTAACTGTCCTGAAGAGTTCCTTGACCCTTTCGCTCCTTCGCTGCATTTTCACAGAAGGCGATGTTTACTATGATGGGATTCCGACAAGTGGGATCAATTTGAATGCCCTGCGGTCCAACGTGACCATCATACCTCAAATCGTACGGTCCTTCTCCTGGTGTTCACTCACGTCGCTGACACGTTTCATTCCATGCAGCCTGAGCTCCTGAGCGGAACGCTCCGTCAGAACTTGGACCTCTTCGATGAACACGATGATGCGGTTCTTTACGATGCTTTGCGCGCTGCCGGACTTTTTTCTGTTCAAGACGAGTCCGAGGCGAGCTTAACATTAGACAGTGCGATCGCAAGTGGAGGAGGGAATCTATCAGTTGGTCAACGTCAAATCTTAGCTCTGGCTAGAGCCATGGTCCGCGGAAGCAAAGTGCTTATACTGGATGAGGCAACTTCCGCTATAGGTGTGTTCCTCATATCATGAATTTTTATCGTGCTATAATCCTACGCAGATTATAAGACCGATTCTGCCATCCAGTCTTCTCTCCGCAATGAACTCAAAAACGTGACTCAGATTATCGTCGCACATCGACTGCAGACAATCATTGATGCTGACAAGATCGTGCGTATTTGAAATTAGGTTATCGTGTACTGAGCACTTACGATCTGTTCGATATGTAGATGGTCCTCGATGCCGGTAAACTTGTGAGCAAGTCACTTTGTACCGTGTTTCCATGCTGACCGAGTTGTACAGGTCGAATTTGGTAGCCCTTTGGAGCTGTTGCAAAATAAACAGGGTATGTTGCGTGCTTATGTGGACGGGTCTGGAGACAAAGAAGCATTATATGCGGCGGCTTATGGCAAGCCACTGGAAGAAGTGGAGAAATTGTAGTCGGAGGGTCGTTTATAATCTAGCAAGTCCAGTCCCTCAGTAGTGTCATTTTCACCAACAATCAAACATGATACATCGTTTCTCGGGCCTGGCTAGCGTTGAGTTAACGCCTCCGATGATCGTCTCATATCAATCAAGACAACCTTTGAGTTCCGGAATTTCGATTCTAAGGTCCAGAATGATACCATCATTTACTCAGAAGTCAATTTAAATAGCAATAAGCATACCCACACGACTCCTTGACACAAATCTCTGCAGATCGGGGGATGGATATTAATGATAAAAATCCCACACCTCAGCTACACCTCCGTCCAGCCCTGATCGATTCCTTCTCGCATAACCCACCTGCCTCCACCTAACCACTGTCTTATCCTATCTTCATCTCGTTCTTCCCCCTCTTCCAACACGCTTGTGTCACCAGTGCCTTGCAGCGCCAATACAGCCCATCCAACAACCATCATTCCCGGAGGCCTTTGCTCTCCCACACTGTCCAACGCTTCACATATATCTCCAAGCGTACTTGCGACAACACGTTGATCAGGCATCGAGCCACGCTCAATGATGGCAATAGGCGTGTTCAGAGGGAATGGACGCCCCTCTCTTCTCCCTTCGCCACTCTGCAGGCCTTCTCCACTGCCACTGTCGTTGCGAATCATAGCGCCAACCACTTGCGCTATCCGGGCGACACCCATGAGGATGAGTACAGTCCGCGAGCGTTCGTAACCAGGAAGCTTGACTTCTTTACCCTGTCGCCCGACTCCGGTACACACAATGACACTTTCTGCAACACCGCGCTGCGTGACTGGGATTCCAGCAAAAATAGGCGCCGCAAGTGCAGAAGAGACGCCGGGGACAACAAGCGGTTCGAACCCGTGTGCTCGGAAGAAAAGTACTTCCTCCCCTGCACGGCCGTAGACGACTGGATCTCCTTGTTTCAGCTGCGACGAGATGATTGTTTTAGTGTGAAGGAAATGAAGGATCGGACGTACTCTGACGACGGTGAGACCACGTCGAGCAGCTTCAACGGCTGCGTCCATCATCTCTGATTGTGCGCCTTCGGCATTGCCAGGGAATTTGCGTGCAATGCGCACCTCGACAGTTTCAGGTATGAGAGCCAGTACAGCAGCAGGAACGAGCTTGTCCGAGAGAACAAGATCTGCCTGCTTCGTAAGCGCATTGTGAGTTGCAATGGTGAGAAGGGAGGGATGTCCTGGCCCGGAGCCAACAAGGAGAATTCGACCTTTCTTCGGAGGCGGCAAAAGTGTCAAGTGATGTAGTGAATCTTCGTTTGAAGCTTGCATTGAGTATGGTGAGGTCGTTTGGGGAGTGTCACCAGATAATATGAGCTTCATGTCGTCTTCTGACATGGATGCCAACCGTGTGATGGGCCAATACTCGCTGACCTGGGCAACCCATTTCATGCGGCGGCGGGAGGACTCGTCTTTGCTTTCGGTAGCACTGTTTTTCCAGCCGGGTACAGGCCTGTTAGGAGTGGTGACACTACTGTCCTCACCCTCGTCACACTCCCCGAGTTCGTCTGAAATTTTGGCTAAGCGTCGAAGTTTCCCGACCTGCCTGACGGCTCCAGCGATGTCCTTTGGAAGCATGCTGACAATCTCTCGTCTCACACGTCCCGCGAGCCTGCATCCCTCTCCATTAGTTGTCACACCCACCTGGAGCGCACTCTGGCCGCCTGTAGATGAGTCAACAAAACGGTGTGTGGCTGCGAAGGAAAAGTCGCATAATGCAGGAAGGTCGGTGACGTTTACGGGGATGTTGTGTGCGTGACAGATACGTGCAAGTGCGGGTGTGTCCGCTGTGTGTACGGTGATGCAGATAAGAGATATAGACGGGTTGTCGGCGAGGAATACAGAGAGGGACTCTACATCTGCCTTCGTGTCTGGAGCAGAGGCAAGTGGAGAAGTAGAGGCAGAGGGGAACATGCCCCAGTCCGTGAGGTTTACTTGCCGTTGATCCGCTCTCCATCTCAGCTCGTCGCATACTGACCCTTTTCTAGCGAGAATGATGACTTGCATACCTGCCTCGAGTGCCGCAAATGCCCTAGACGCGGCCAAAACATTACCGCCGATGATAAGGATGGTATTTCTGGGTCCTTTGAATGTCAGAAGGAGGGACGCTCCATCCGCTGGGACAGGGTACGGGCTCGAGGCATTGGAAATCATGGCAATAATATTGAAGAATAAAAGACAAGCCGCAGAGCGTGCTTTCAAAATCTAGTCATGATATAGCAAATCACAGTAAGTATTGAACGCTATCTTGATAGTGAAGTCGTGATGATTGCGTGATAGCCGGGGCGCCGTATAGAATGACCCATCGGGGTTTGCAATATTTAAGATAGGCTTCAATTTTGTGCGAAATGTGAAGACACTGCGAGACAAGTAGTCGAATCATGGAGAACGTGGTCCACTAAAGATATGACTAATGAACTGACGCAGTCGTCCACAAATGTGGTATGAAGCAGTAGCGGCGGTGATTTGATGCGCTCAAGTGGTGCGCGCAAATAGCTGAAACGAATTCCGTGTAAAATCTATATACTACAGAAGGTGTGCAAAAGGCAAGCACTACTTGAAGGGTAGCCGCTTAGATTACCAGCGTTGTATCTTTGACAAGTTCAGTTCTCCGCTTCTCCATTGATTGGCTGTACTCGAATAGTCCAATGATCGCTTTCCAACGGGTCAGCCTCCCTGGGTCAGCCTCTCTGGAGGCTGACCTTGTAAGTACTATATAAATGTCACAATTTCGCTCTAATGTCTCAACATCTCTCATCATGAATCACTACTATATTCAACACACACCTTCAACCGAGTATCTTCTCGCCGCCGCCGCTCCTCTGGATCTCTCCGATGTCTTTTTCCATACTACATTCATCATCGTATGCGCTTTGGTCCCGGCGATCCAAATCACCTCCGCGTTCCAGCTTAGCCTGGAATGGGAGGTGATCTGCTGTGGTGTGATAGCGCTTGCGCTATTATATGCTATATCTAGGGTAAGTGGTCATCGCGTCTAAGTGATTAAATAACGATATTAAATAATTCTTTGATAGCATAACAAGCTGTACTACGACAAGGTGTTGTGGAAGTACAGAATCGCAGAGTGGTACTGGAGGGAGTCAGATCATCTTGGGCAAGAACGCCCCTCGTTATATTACGACCTGATTTTGGTGAGTTATTCAAGTCGCGAGTCGAACTTTGATAACATAATAGATACATAGGCCCAACAATTTTTGTTGCGGATTCAGTCATGGAATCGGTTTCAACACGCGTTCTACGCTATTCAGTACCTCCCTCGTTATTCAAACGCCCTCTATCAAGTTTTACCAAACCCTTATTCTCTCGGCGCGTCTCTTTCCGGAGTAGAATGTCCGACGTATTTTAACTCGTGTGACTTGACCGCTGTCCTCCCTACCTTGGCCCGGCCCATCTCCAATACCTCCCAGCTCCTCCAACTCGGAGGTTTCAAGCCGTGTTGAAACTTGACTCTAAGATGCGTTGTAATTGTAAATCATGTCGAAGATTGACTGATATATTATCAGCAGGCGCTACAGTCGACTTGCTCATAATGTATACGTTAGTAGTGTATAAATCTCATATTGTATCGACTTTTGGCATGCGGGTAGACGCCCAGAAAATTGTATAATGTATAATGTATAGCCTTTGAAGGTCCGACTGCCAATCTACAAAGCTAAGCGCGCCAGTTTGATCCAAACTGCACTCCCCGTTTGGACTAGGCCAGTAACCTCTGTCGTACACTGACGAGAGGCTCAGGGAATACTCCAAAATGGCAAGTCCGCTGCAGATGTAGTCAAATGCTTACGCATCGATAAGATTGCTCAAGTGATAAGATCGATAAGACATCGCAAGAATATATAGACTAATGGCAAACAAACATTAAAGACTCTACTCGAACACCTGGCGAACAACACTACGATTCACGGATCGAAAGAATACTTTACTGCATCTCGGCCAAAATATCATCAACGAGCTTATCCACAGCTGCCCTCTCCGACGGCGACAGGTCGTTCAAACGTTGGACGATCGAATCAAATGCTGCCCTATTGTCCTCAACGACAAATTCTGACTTGCCGGTGGTGCCCTTAGCATGCTCCTGCAGCGCCCAAAGTAAGATTGTGCCGGAGAATGCAATGATATTGTCGTGATCATGCTTGTTTGGGTCAATCCAGCAGGACAACCTCTTCTCAAGTAATACACGGTTGATAATGCAGAAGAGGGCAGGGTTTCTGAATGCTGCATTCCACGTAAGTCCAAGTCAGACTTTGGAAACAGTTATATCAGAAACTTTGAACGCAACTCACAGTGTCTGGATCGTCGAGGTAAGCAAAGCCGATGCAGAGGCTATCAATGTAAACCTGCTGGTGCACCAACTCTTTGTTCCGCTCGCTAATAGGGAGGGCAAAATCGACTGCGGATCGACCTACATCTTTGAATATACTTTGAATGCTGTTCGGAATAGTTTTGAGCTTCTTCACTTCGGTTTTTTGGCTTCCAGCCACCCATGCATTGACTGAGTTCATCGTCGATGGTGATGAATGCATCTCCACTCCCTGATTGAATGCGCAAGCGCCATGTCTTTCAAATCGTTGCTTGCCACCATCAAGTTGTTAAGGAAATCCCTCTTGAACGCGTTGCGGGCGCTGTCAACAATGTGTGAGATGGTGGCTGATGACAGCGGAGGTGGTTGGGTACTGTTGGATGTGAGAGGTTGATCAGTTATGGCAGGGGAGCCCAAGCCTGGTTGGGCTATGTGACCTGTGCCTGTGGTTCTACAGGAGGGAGGCGCAGGTGGACAGGCTTGTGAACGGCTCTCGAGGATCCGGGTACAACCTAACATTTAGATTAGTAAATGTAAACTACTACAAAAAAAACGTACACGAATCACGCCGGTTGAAAATTCCTCACCCCGCACTAGTTCACCTGGTCTTGACTTCGCATATGCCATGATGAGGCGATAGGCTTCATACGGTGCTGCTCGACTCGCTGCACATACTGAAGGGACGCATAGCAATGCGTCACTGTGGTCTGCTCGCATCCTCAGACCTGGCCTGTAGTTATCAGCAGCCTGGTGGATTCCTTCCATGTTGAGCACAGGAGCCTGTAAGCAGGATTGGTACTGGAAGGGGGTGGTGGACTGTGAGGGCATCTGCTGCTCAAATTGAGCAGGTGGTATGGCTGATGTGCCAGCCATTGATTGCTGGTTAGAGGGGGGTATCTGCCGGGCCATCTGTGGCAGGAATGATGTGCGCGGTATGGTCGATGGGCCCGCCATCGATTGGTGGCTAGAGGGAGGTATCTGTGGGGCCATCGGTGACAGGAATGGTGCACGTGGTACGGTCAATGGGCCCACCATGAAGTCCCGGCTAGGGAGGTCCATCTGTGGGGGTCGCCGCTCCATGAACTGAGGATGGGACATTGTCAATGCACCACCCATCGTGTCCTGGCTAAGAGGGTTCATCTGTGGGGGGCACTGTTGTGGGGACCACATATGCAATGCCATCAATGGACTCACCATCATATTGTACATATGTGGGAGCCCCTGCTGCAGGGATCGCACATACGGTGCCACCGATGGACCCGCCATCAATTGTGCACTGTGCGGCCTTGGTTGAGGGGGGTGAGCGCTGCTGGCTGTATAGCCAGTCTGGATGGCACTACCGGACGCTCTATGGCCAGTCCAATCTGAGCGCTGGCGGTATTGCCACATGGGTTCTTCCCTGTGGACTCTGGGAATTTCAGTATTTGCTAGGAATTTGTTAGTTAGCAGTGACAATGAAGAATTGATATTGCACCTTTGATTTCCGCTTTCCCTTCGATGGTTTCTTGGGAGGCATGGTCAGAGAGAGCTGGAAAATCTGAAGGGCAAGGGCAACACAACTAAATTTAGAGCGGCACTGACCGCCAATCAGTTAGACACATGTTTCATTGAGGCAGTAAATTGAGGGTGGAACCTAGAATTCGAATTCAGTCTGAACACACATGGTGATCATGTAATTGTATCAGTGTGATCAGTCAAGCACTACAGCAATTGGTACAGGAAGGGAAACACCATCTACATGTTGTCGAAACATGAGCCACAAACACGTCATATGCAGTACACTGAATTGTTGGGAAATAGGAGGGTAAATAGAAGGACCCCAAGCTACATGCGGAATGGTTGAGAATATATACTTAATCACTGTAGAAATGAATATAAGTGCTCAAATATTAGTAGAGAAATGAGGGGGGGGGTTACCTCAGAACTCGCCTCCAAAACAAACCCTTCACCTTTGATGCCCCAATCAATTGGAACTAACTTCCAATACGTCATCACAACAGCTTTCGTCATCATCCTCCGATTCAGCACTGTTGATGAAGGGGTCCGTAGAATACTTATCCTTGCTGATTGTCTGGTTGAGTCGTGCAAGTTGTGATTGATTGCAAAGGCCTCAAGTTGATTCAATTGCTCCTCTGAAATGCTGAATTCTAGCAGCTCCTCATCATAGGTTCCAACACCAAAGTCAAAGTCATCTTCGAGCTGGTTTGTGTGACAGTGGGTCATGAACCTTTCGAACATGTGGGCTTCATTGGAAGCTTCAATGTATTCACGAGCATTCTTCCGCTGAAGTAGGCTAAGAAGCATTTGATGATGCTCAGCCTCCTCTATCTCCCAGGCAGTCATAAGGAGATGCAAGTGTGACTTTTCACGAGTCGCTTGCATTGTGGAAACGGCTTGCTTGATAGTTTCCTCGTCCATGCTCTGCAAGCCGTGTCAAAAAATAGTAGCAGCCTGTACATTCTTATTAAATGTTGCACCATAAGATAGATAAGCATTGAACGTACCGCTTTCGCATCAGCTATTGATATATTGGTGTGATCATTTCTGAGTATTGACCTCCTTGTCCAGTGCAGTTCTGGTGCACTTGGCCCAGCATGCCGTGCATAAGGAGTAAATTTCAATTTTGCATGGTCTGTATACTGAGAGAGGCGGCGGACAACGCCATGGGCTGGAAGAGATGGAGTATAATCCCAAATGATATGAGGGCTCACAAAACAGTCGTTTAAATCGGTGGGTGGGGTAAGTGGTCTGTCGCTGGATGGAGGTGATGAACTCTGGGGGGGAGATGAACTCTGGGAGGAGATGAACTCTGGGGGGGAGAGGCATGGTGTTGGCGAGTAGATATCATGATATGTGCTGACCGTCAGTAGTCAAAGCAGAAAGTGTCAGACTTCAAAAGACTTAGAGGAATTTTGCAATCAAAATTCCAATGCGGATCTGGAATGCAACTACGATGAATGATGAAGTTCCAGCAGACAATATTCCTTGGCCTCAGCAAATCATTTTTGATAATGCAAGAGATCCTGCTGTGACCTGCCCAAACTCAGACTGCCAACAATGTTTTTCATCCATCCATGACTTGCTTGCTCACCTAAATTATCCAACTGAGACATGCTGGCTGTCAAGGTCTAAGGACACATGGCCAAGCCTCCTGCATTACACGGAGCCACAAACATCATGATGGGCAGTCTGGAGCAGATAAGACCACGGAGGATTCCAATCGGACTGCTCATTATCATCCACAATCAGGCTATGTCTACGGGGATGGACAGAACATATTTCAGCAAATTCAGAATGATGAACACGAGCCAAAATGGACACACAATCTGTACTGGCCCTTTCGTGATCATGGAGAGTGGTCACTCAGTAAATTTCTAGTTGAGACCATGACACAGACAGAGATCGATCGTTTTCTCAAACTGTCTTGGGTATTCTATATGATCTGTCTGTGTACTACTTGCTAACTCTACATTTTCAGTTCAATGTGAAAGAAAAACCCTCATTCTTGAGTGCTCAAGAACTATTGTCCTGGATGGACCTTTTACCTCCTGGGCCGAAATGGTGTATCACACAGTTTGAAGTCCAGGGGTACACCACTGCTGCTCCCATTCATCTAATATGGCGTGATGGCCTTGAAGTTGCGAAGAGCCTCTTTGGCAACCCAATTTTCGCTCAGAACATGTCTTTTGACCCTTTACATGTCCGGGAGGGTGCGCAGCGAGAGTACGGAGAGTGGTTCACAGCAAATCGAGCATTCTCGACACAGGTATGTGCTTCTATTCTGTATTTTCACATTCTCAACTATCGACTATTCCAGGACCAGCTGCCCGAAGGGGCGACCATAATGCCCATAATAGCTGCATCGGACAAGACACCAGTCACAAGACAGATGGGCGGTCTGGAAATGCACCCTCTTTTCCTCACTATCGGCAACATCAACTCTGACATTCGTATGAAGGCTACATCCCATGCTTGGCAATGTGTAGCATATATACCAATCCCCAAGTTTGAAACACATTCTGATTATCACACAATCCTGAAGTCGCGTGTCTGGCACAAGTGTGTTGACTTAATCTTTGCCAGCTTAAAGGTCGCAGCAAAGGTCAGTGAGTTTATGCCTGATCCCTTTGGTGAACTTCGATATTGCTTTACCCCTCTTGTCGCTTGGATCGCAGACCTTCCAGAACAATTGATGATCGCCTCTGTGTCAAAGAATGCATCCCCCATCACACTGGCCACTCACAAGCAATTTGGGGATGCCAACCGTCACGATCCTTGCACAGTGGAACATACCTTGGAGCTATTGTACATTCTCAGCAAGTCCATCAATCTATGGAATCTTGACTGGTTCCAGAAGAAGGCAAAGGAGCTTCTCCTCCTAGGCATTCATCTTCCGTTCTGGCACGACTGGGCGCTCACCCAGGTCTTTATATTCCTTGTCCCTGAAATCCTTCACACCATGTCACAACCCACAAACAAATTAACGCAAGGGCAGAGACTAGGACTCAAACTAAGGTTATCACAAAGAGAGAGAGGAGCAAGGACATCTTGGATTGCTACAGTTGTAGATACAAGAGGTTTGAACTAAAGAACTACTACAGTGAAACTAGCTAACTATATACACATATTGAAACTGAGATATAAACTGAGTTTGAAACTACTAGCCAATCATAAAATAGAAACGAGAATCATACCGATGTGATAGTTGTGACATTGTTATGACATCATATTCTAGAAGGTTCTAAGATCATGTGATACTATCTTATCTTATCTTATCCAATAGCATCATAAAAGATCTCTTCCTCTTCATCAGGAAATTCGGTTATAGAAGTGGATATGGGAATTTCGATAGGATTTGGGTTTGTCTTAGCGCTGGGTTTAGACGCTTTAGGGAAATTGAGAAAAGAGTAATGATTTGTATTTGGAATTCATGACATTACCCCCTCTCTAGGATGAGCATCATCGCGAATGTATGAAGGTCTGATGTTACGCGTTCTCCATTTCTTGAAATCTTCTGAATTAAGTATAGAGCCTTGAATTCTTTTGGTTTTAGCTGCCGTGGGATTCTTTTTATGAAATTCCGCTATAAGAATCGGGGAATTCTTAACATTTTCTTCTGGTTCCCATGTTGATTCTTCTATTGGATATCCTTCCCATTTTACTCGGTATTGCAGCTTTCCTCAGAATAATCGGCTATCTAATACTTCTTCTACAACAAATTCTTCCTGATCGTCAACTATGTCAGGAGGTGGTCGGGTGGGTTGAGAATGAGGGATCATTTGAGATGCATAGTATGGAGTGAGTAATTGAACGTGAAAACCCAGATGGATCTGATAATTTGCCGGTAATTTCAATTTATAGTTCACTTCACCAATCTTCTCTAGTATTTCAAAGGGCCCAAGATGATGATCTGACAATTTTTGACTTGGACGACGTTGTTTAATGTTTTTTGCATCTAGCCAGACTTTGTCTCCCTTTTTATACTGTGGTGCGTCTTTTACTCCTTTGTCATAGAACCGTTTCATTCGTTCATTGACTAGTTTCAAAGTATTTTCTGCATCATCTCTTGCTTCTTTCATTTGATCCACTCTTTCATCGGCAACAGGAATACGGGAGTTGGAATTAGGAGATATCGTGAATTCTGGATTATATCCATATAGAAATTTGAAAGGGCTATGACCGGTGACTGTGACTGCATTATTATGTGAGAATTCTGCAATCAGCAACCAAGATACCCAATCATTTTGTCTATAAGAGGTAAACAGGCGTAAATATTGTTCAACTTCTTGATTTATGCGTTCTGTTTGTCCGTCCGTATGGGGATGATAGGCAGTCAAAGCAGACCATTTTGTGCCTAATCTTTTTGACATTTGTCCCATAAATTTTGATACAAACTGTGTTCCTCTATCTGAAATAACTTTCTTTGGTGTTCCATGATGTTTCCATACATTCTTTAAAAATAGCTTGGCAATTTCCTTCGAGTCTACTTCTTTATTAGTGGGAATGAAATGTGTTTTTTCGTAAATCGATCAACGACAACAAAAATGCTATCACACCCTTCACTCTTTGGTAGGTCCACAATCAGGTCACATGTAATCGTTTGCCAAGGTCCTTCTGGAACTTCATTTGGCTGTAAAGGTCCCGTCGGTTTACTAGGATAGACCTTTGTTTGTCTGCAACAATCGCAACCATCTACATAGTCGTGAACACTTTTTGTCATCATTGGCCACCAATAGTTTCTGGAAATTAGTTCTAAGGTTTTGGCACGTCCAGGGTGTCCAGCCGGTGGTGAGTCATAGAATAACTCTAGAATTTCTCGGCGGATTTCTTTATCATTTGGAACATAGACCAATCCTCGGAATAACACCAATCTATCTTCAACATTCTATTCTTCGACTCCTCTATGCAATTGCACCGGTGCTGCTTTTAACGTTTCTAGCACTTTCATCACTTCAGGCTCTCGTTCTGTACTTTGTCTAATCTTTTTGAGAAGAGATTTTTCTCCTTCTATAAGAACTTGGCCTCTTTTAGCAGCATTGATTTTGAAAAATTCCGGTTTAAGCAAAATGCGATCAGAATTGTTGTTTTCTACCCCCCCTCTGTGGTCTGATCTCTGAGACAGATGATTGGCCTTATCATTGACTACACCAGGCTTATGTTGGAGTGTAAATTCATACTCCGCCAGGAACAGACTCCATCTGGCTTGCCTTCGTGTCAATTTTTGACTTGTCATGAAAGATTCTTATGATTGGTCCAGATCTCCACAGGATGAGGTGCTCCCTGTACATAGTGCCTCCACTCTTCTAACACTCGAATGATTGCTAATAATTCTTTGTCATGAATATCATAATTTCGTTCTGTATCATTCATTGACTTCGAATAATAAGCGACAGGATGCCATAGTCCATCTTCCATTTGTTGAGAAAGTACTGCACCAGATGCATAATCAGAAGCATCGGTCTCTATTCTTTTCTTTTTCTCAACATCTGGCATTACTAGGAGCAGAGCTTCTTTGAATCGTTTCTTCAATTCATCAAATGCATGTTGTTGTTTCTCCGTCCAATTCCATGGAACATCTTTTCTTAGCAAATCATTCATTGGTCTGGCTATATCTGAGAACCCCAATATGAATCTTCGATAGAAGTTGGCAAAACCCATGAATGCTTGTATGTCTTTTACGCATTTGGGAACAGGCCATTTTAATACTCCTTCTACTTTCACAGGGTCCATAGATACATTGCCTTTTTCCACGATCAACCCTAAGAATTCGACTTTAGACTGTTCGAAACTACATTTCTCTGGTTTCAAGAACAGGTTGTTATCTTTTAATCGTTTGAGTACTTCTTGTACGACTTTTCGGTGTTGCTCCTTATTTCCATTTGTAAAGACCAAGATGTCATTGATGTAGACAACGACCATCTTTCCATCAATGAGATCTCTAAATATTTCATTCATCATGGTCTGGAAAGTTGCTGGAGAATTTGTCAACCCGAAATACATTACAGTTGGTTCATGGTGACCAAAAGGCGTTTTGAAGGCTGCCTTCCACTCGTCTCCTTCTTTCATCCGAATATTATTGTATCTTCATCGTACATCCATTTTAGAGTACATTGTGGCACCAGTTAAAGCATCAATTAGATCTTGAGATCTCGGTAAAGGGTACGCATTTTTAACCGTTTTCTCATTGAGCTTTCTATAGTCCATTACTGGTCGTAATTTGCCATCTTTTTTGGCCACAAAGAAGAAAGGTGCTGCAACAGGAGACTGTGAATCTCTAATACATCCTAATGCAGTTTCGGCTTTTAACCAATCTTTCAGTGTGTCCATTTCTTTGGGTGATAAAGGATACAGTTTTGCATTCAGTGGAAGATCATTCTCATCTTTGAGATCTATCGCATGATCCCATTTCTTTCTTTCAGGAAATCTCTTTGATTCCTCTTCTGAGAATACACCCAGGTAATCATGAAGCCAGTCTGGAACCATTTCTTCTACAGACTTTTTCTTCTTAGTAGCTTCCTCTGCTACTTTTTGTTCTGTGGCGATAGAAGCTTTGTATCTAATCCATTCATTTTTTGGACTATCTTCATCTTCTATTTCCTCAACCATCACCCTCTTCTTTGCCATGCCTTCATCGTCATCTTCCTCTTCCGTGGGAATCAGATCTGGCAAGTCACCCTGTTTTTGGGTTTTTCGTTTTTCTCTATTTTTTTGTCTGTTTTCTTTTTAGTCTCACACTTGACTGGGCATCATGTAAGAGCAAATTGTCCTGCGTTCCAATCAATCTCCGGATTATGATACCTTAGCCAATCTATACCGATAATAACATCATCGCTTTCTAGATCTGTAACCATGAAGGCTGCTTTATCTTCTTCATGATCTCCAATCTTTAATCCTATTTCAGCGAATCTTGTCATAGCTCCGGCGGCATTTAAGGAACCATCAATGTTCTTGACTGGTATGGGACGCAATAATTTACGACACCGGACATCATTGTTCTTTACAAATCTTTCACTTATAAATAATGTTGATGCACCACAGTCCACAAGTGCTTTTACGTCTGCTTGTCTGTTCTTTCCTTTCAGTGTAATCAGAATATAAAAATGCTCTGATTTGGATCGTATATACACTTCCGTTACATCTGAAAAACTAGAGAGAATAGAGAATCAATTGTTCGGGTCTAGGTCTGCAGACTCTGACTTCAACCCTTCTAAAAACCCTTGCCTTCTTTGGAGGATAACCAGTCCTTGAACCATTTAGGCGCGGTTTCTTCTTCGGCAGACGATGCCTTCACTTGCGCTGGTTTCGGCGATTCTTTACAGTTCCTAGCCATATGGCCTTCTCCACCGCATCTGTGACATTTGAAAGCACCAGGCTTTCCTTGCGGTTTGAGGGCATTCTTTTGCCTTCCAGAGTCGACATCCATAGCGTCACTGTTACTGGGTCCAGCCCTTGATGAAGAAGGAACTCCACTGTTAGACTTGGGAGTCCACCAGGTGTTTTGCTTCTTCTCTGCGTCCAACTCTTCAAAGTTTTGCCCAATTTCTACTGCTCTTTGACCAATTTATTGAAAGTGTTCTTGTCTTTGAGTGCAACGTGAGCAAGTTGTTCTTTGATCTGGGTTTGTAGACCAGATCAGAGTTTGAGGCAGAGGTCGTAGTCAGAGAAGTTTGTGAATACCGACTTTTGTTTGAAGGATGCAACGTATTCTGGAACAGAACTAGATCCTTGCCTAAGGGTCTCTAATTCTCTGATGGCCTTCGCTTCTTTGTTCTCATCTTTAAACATGCGTGAGAACTCCTCTAAGAAGTCTTGGAAGTCCAATTCTCCTGCAGCTTGTTTTTTAATGTAAGGTTCTGCCCATTTTCCAGCATTTCCCTTAAGATAAGACAACATTAAGCTGAGATGTTGTTGTTGCATTGCATTGGGATATTGTGTGAGGTAGAGGGATACTTGTGCCAAGAATGTTTCAACGTCGATGGAATCTTTTCCTCCAGTGAACTCTGTTGGCTTCGCAATTTTGGGAGCTCCTCCTGTTGATGTAGGTTTTGCTTCCAGTTCATCGATTCTTTCCCTATATTGACAAAGTTCTTCGTGGAGTTTTTCATTCTGGTCTTGTAGGACATCGTTCATATTCTTGAGTCTTTGAACTTGCTCTTGGACTGGAGCAATCGCAACATTGATAGCATTTGCGATATACTCAGCCAAAGCTTGTTCGTTGTGAATGGTAGTGGCAGGAGCAGACATAGTACCAGTTGTATTCTGGAACCCGATTTACTGATGTCTGTGGTTGACTAGTCATAACAGTCAACCCGAATAGGAAAGATGGTGAAAAGGAGATGGGAAAAGAAGTATGTAAATGGAAAACTGAGCGGTCCCTGATATCTGATCGGATCTACCACGTACTCAGGTCCTAAAGGGTTCTTTAATCAACCCAACTAGGCGCTTCCCTATTTACTAACTAGGAAAACTATAGTAAAGGTTTTTGTGATCTTCCAAGTGGGAAAAGTTATCTTGAGGGACACGGTGCTCTTCCAGCCAAAGCTTACAAGCGACCAGTCTATCTTGAACAACGAGGCAATTCCACTAAATACTCAGAAGAAGACTAGACCTTCTATCATATGAAAAGAAACTATTGTAAAAGGAAATTATCATAGAGCTCAGCAGGCAGGGTCTTGGGCCAGCACTGAGGTCACGGATCAAACACCTAATGTTGCTCGTCCACCATCTACTAGCAGCAGCAATGTAAGGCTGGGCCTGGTAGAGGTCTACTAACTACAAAAGACTATTGGTAGAAATGCGCTCAAATGAGCAAAGGGGAGAAGAAAGATCGCGACTTTTTAGGGTCGGGCAAGACAAAATGTTTTGTACTGGTCTGCAAGGGCTAGTGCCTTTACAAACACGTACAGAAAGATGATAAGAGACTTCTAAGAGTCGTCTACAACGGTACTATCATTGAAGAGGAGTCCAGAAGAAAAGTATGCAGCGGTATGCGAGTCGGAGTCCCTTAAAGTTCAAACCTAATGTCACAACCCACAAATGAATTAATGCAAGGGCAGAGACTAGGACTCAAACTAAGGTTATCACAAAGAGAGAGAGGAGCAAGGACGTCTTGGATTGCTACAGTTGTGGATACAAGAGGTTTGAACTAAAGAACTACTACAGCGAAACTAGCTAACTATATACACATATTGAAACTGAGATATAAACTGAGTTTGAAACTACTAGCCAATCATAAAATAGAAACGAGAATCATACGATGTGATAGTTGTGACATTGTTATGACACCATATTCTAGAAGGTTCTAAGATCACGTGATACTATCTTATCTTATCTTATCCAATAGCATCATAAAAGATCTCTTCCTCTTCATCAGGAAATTCGGTTAAAGAAGTGGATATGGGAATTTCGATAGGATTTGGGTTTGTCTTAGCGCTGGGTTTAGACGCTTTAGGGAAATTGAGAAAAGAGTAATGATTTGTATTTGGAATTCGTGACAACACCCTGCACAAATTCTTCTTCGACCATCTGTTGCAGTGGTGTAAAGAAGTGGTCGGAAGCAACGAGCTTGACGCACGCTACAAGAGTCATCATAAGTGTATTGGTGTGCGTCACTTCTCTTCTGGGATCTCACATGTAGCACAGATGACTGGACAAGAGCATCACGATATCCAGCACACCATCGTCGCCATGATTTCGGGTGCTGCTCCCCCTGAATTTGTGCGAGCTATTTGTGCTCTCATCAATTTCATGTATCAAGCGCAGAACCCTGTCCATACAGAATCAAGTATCGAGGCAATGCAAGCATCACTTAACGAATTCCACGATTGCAAGGTGGCAATCCTGGAAGCTGAGGCATGTCGGGGAAAAAGCAGCATCAAGGAGGACTTCTACATACCAAAACTCGAGCTCCTTCTGAGCTTTGCAGAGGCCATTAGGAACAATGGTGGATTGATTCAGTTCACTGCAGATGTTAGTGAACGACTTCTCATCACACATTGCAAAAGCCCTTTCACAAGAACGAGCAAACAGAAAGATTTTGGTGAGCAGATGCAGCAGTTCGATCTATATCTCCTCCTTTTCCAACACAACCATGCTCTCGTGAATGCCATTGTCGATGAAGATGAGGAGGTATACGCCATGGACCCAACGATGGCATGGGTTTCTCGTGTTGCCCCCGACGAACAACATCATTTCAGTGCCCCCAGGCCCATACAGAATCATTTCACCAAGGGCATCCTATCCGACAGTGCCAATGCAGCGCTTACCGTCACTCGCTCTCCTGATGGCTCAAATCTGAGCTGGCCTGATGTGATGCGCACCTATGGACTCCCTGATCTTCGTCACAAGGTCACAGATTACATTCAGCAATATGCAGATGATGTCGAAGGGTGTTTCCAGATGTTTAGCACCATTAAGATCTGGTCCAAGTTTCGTATCCAACTGCATTCGACATTTCGCCCATCAATTATCATGCCTAGCCAAGCTGTCCAGGCCGAACCACCAAGTGATACATTCCCATCCGGAAATTGTGATGCAATTTTCTTAGACATGGATCAAGGTGCAAATAACCCTGGTTGTAAGTTGGTTTATACTACCTATCGTGCCATATACTGATGACATCTACTGTCTAGTTCCTGTTGCTCAAGTTTGCATTGTATTCCAGCTGGCCCCACCCCAGCACTCAACTGCGAAGCTTCCTGACTTCCTGTTGCACCCCCTTCTCTATGTCCAACCTTTTCATATTGTAAAAACCCCCGAAGATCTAGAGGACACTCAGTTGTGGAAACTTGAGAGGGTATATGCACCTGCAACGCAGCCCAAAACCCGCACTGGGTTTGTCATTCCCACATCAGGAAATTCACACATTCCTTAACATGCTTAATCAGCTTAACTCACTTATCTCAAAACTTGTTTGCTCTCTCTCACATCATTCACCTGGCATATCTTATATTTTTTGAGTGCGAAATACAATAAAACATGTATATTAATATATCTCAACTTTTTTTTTCTGAATTCATTCACATTGAAATTTTGGACAAGTAGATTCAATTTCACCAAGGCAGTTAAGTGTAAATAAGTCCGCATAAGGGCACGTCAAGGAATGTGTGAATTTCCTGATGTGATGCATAATGGAGGTAACACAAGCTGCAGAGTTGGTCCCAGTGTACAGAGAAAAGGTTGACCGTTCCTTGACTTCAGCGTAGTGCTGCCGCAGTCCGGTCCCGAACCATGGTTCGAACCTGAACCCATCCAGACTGGACCAGTGGTTCGGTCACAGGTTTGGTCTCTCTCCTGGACCGAACCCCCTAACAGGTTCGGGGTTCGATGTCGTCACTGAAAAATGCGGACCGGTTCGGACGCGTCCGAACCGGTCCGAACCTGCACCATGTGCACAATTCCAGCTGCGTGTTTTTCGTGAGGCTTCCTGTCAGTTTAAGTAGTGCGCTCACCAACTTCTGTTCCTTCTCTTCTTTTGACAGTAGCATTCCTCACATTGCACAAGCAACAAGGGTACTTTTTTCAGCTATGCAACGACTCGAAGCACCGGTACTATGTTCACCGTCTCTCATGTTTGATAAGTTGCTAACTTCTAATGTTTTTTCATTCAGAATATACCTACTACTGTGGTGATTCCTGGGTTTTCCACCAAGTTTGCGCAATGGATTGTCATTTTGGAACTTGAAGGTGCGCAACATTTTTTTATTTAGTTTGAGATATATATATTCACTTGTGGTATAGGTTCAACATTTGCACTCCCTGCTGTAACTATGTTCGAGTCGTCTGCACCAGCCTGTCGTCCTGACGGTTCGTTGAAAAGCGCTGAAGAGATGGAGTGGATACACGACCCAGATGATGACACTACCATCCTCCCTCCCCCTCCTCCATCCAAAGGCACTCTCAATTCATTCATTCGTCGTTCAGGCCGCGCTGTCAAGCCTACAGAGAAGATCCGGGAGACTGCCAGCAGTATCCCAGCCAAACGGTCAGCTGTAGGACCTCCTGCCCCCGCACCCAAGAAAGCACTCATGCGCACCAGGAATGAAGAGCATGACGACAACGACAGTGATGAATACAACGCCGAAGAAGAAGCCCCTCCACTTGAGGATTTTACAGATGATGAGGAAGACGATGAGAACGAGAACGAGGAAGCTTACCAAAAGACGAAGAAGCTTGGTGACCAGGATCGTGAAGACCGTAAATCCCTCAAGAAGGTCGAACGCAGTGCCGATTTGACCACGATCTTTACTTTCAAGAAAGATCGTGTTAACCCCCACACCCAGGAGTGTGAAAATGGGTGGTGGTGTGAGGTATGCAAGGCTAACAATGTTCCGCTTCACCAGTGCTTTTTTAAGGGGGTATTTCGACTCGACGCACGCACATTGCACGGAATCCCAAGTGCCATTACCCTATCTACAAGGACCGCTGTGAACAACGGGGTCTCACGATGCACGATCGTGCAATCCCTCGTAACTGCAAAGCAGACGTGCCGCAGGCTACCTTGGACACCTCACTTACTCCCAAGATTCCTGCATTCACAAAGGCTGGACTCATGGATTATATTGTCGAACTCATTGTTGCCGAAGATGAGGTGAGCGACTCTCATTTTTGATATATTTTAAGACACTCATACGACATTATAGGCCTTTCAACTTGTAGATAAAGGACCCTTCCGCCGCCTACTTCAATATCTCCAGCCATCACTTTCAGACCGAGACATTCCCCACCGTACCAAAACTCGGGATGAAATACTCGAACGTGCAAAGCTGGCAGTCGAGCGCGTGAAAGAGAAGCTCAGCCATGTCGATAGCAAAATTTCCATGACATTCGACTCTTGGACGTCTTTTCCTGGTCACCCTTTTCTGTCAATTACAGCGCATTACATAGATTCTCCAGCCGAAAACCCTCATGAGTGGGAACTCAAGGTGGAGCAGCTCGCGTTCGCACCCATTCACGGCAATCACAGCGGCGCGAACATCGGGAAGATTTTGATCGAGAACATCAACAAATACGACATCCGCACGAAGCTCGGGTGGTTCACGGCTGATAACGCATCAAATAACGATACTGCCATTGAGATGGTCGTGACCTCTATTGACCCTTTCGGAGTGGAGTGGAAACCAATTGAGCATCGAGTACGGTAAGTTCGTTCATTAAGTACTGAAGTTGAGATTACTGATGAATATTCAGTTGTATGGAGCACGCACTCCACTTAGTTGCAAAACACTTCGTTGAAGAAGTGGCTCCTACACCGGCAAGCATCTTGCACAAGAAGGCAGCTCAAGCTGAAGACGAGGATGAGGATGGCGAGGAAAGTGTTGAATTTGACGTTGGTGACACTATTGGCAAGGCGCTTGCATTTGTAGCGCAGGTAAGCTCTTTAATGATCTATCTGCTATTGTATAGTACTGACATGAGACCTTTGTTTAGGTCCGGAAGTCTCCTCAGGCTCGTGTCTTCCTTCAAAAGTGCTGCAAGGAGGTGAACGAGCCCCCATTGGAGCTTTTGAAATGGGTCCGCACACGTTGGGCATCTCTTTTTAATATGTTGGAGCGTTTTTTTAAATTGCGCAAAGTAAGTTGTCTACTACCGACTACATGAACACATTACTGACTTGATTATTAGGGAGTAAACAGATTCATCCAGCTCGCTGATGACAGCGACGAGGTCCCAAATCTGAAGGGAAAATCATACGCGGATTTCAGGCTTTCAGCACACGAGTGGGCAGAGTTGGAGTTGATCCGTGAAGTCCTCCAGGTAAGTCATTTCTCTCTACCTTCTGCAATTATGCTTATGTGCTGCACACCGCACACCAAGGAGCCGGCAGATGCTCAACAGAGCTTCTCTGCCACACATGAACCAACCGTATGGAGAACCATTCCAGTGCTCGAATGTCTTCAAGACACTTTGCAAAACATGGCGAACGCGTCAAAATTTGCCCGTTTCTCAACGGCCATTGAAGCTGGTGTCACTAATCTCCGCAAGTGGTATAGTAAGACTGACGACACAGATGTATATTTCATTTGTCTCGGTATGTATCTCGTATCTATTCTAATGCCTTTGAACATCATTGACCTTGTTGGTGTAGCGCTGGACCCCAACTACAAGGTCGCGTACGCAAAAGACAAATGGACCGCTCATTTTTTCAAACAAGGCATGCAATGCCTCGAGAGCACGGTACGTCGCTCATCACTCATTTCTGTCAATTGTATACTAATCTTACATAGTTTGATATGTATCATCGCAGTAGTACTCCCTCGCAGGCTCCTGCAGAGCCGTCTGTTACTGCACCTCCCTCGCTTGCTCGCCAAGGCTCGTATGGCCATAATTGGATGCGAAGCTCTGTCAAATCGCGTGTCGTGAATGACGCAACCACACGAAGGCTTCGTCAAGAACTTGAGGACTATCTAGATGCACCGCTCGAGGACGTCAACAATGTGGTGGCTTGGTGGGGTGTACGTCTCGTTATTTTATTTGTATTGCTTTCATACTGACATGATTCAAAAAACTTTAAAGCACCATTCTATACAATACCCAACTATTTCCCGCATTGCAAAGGACTACCTCGCCATTCAGGGATCAGCTGTTGCGTCTGAGAGAGCATTTTCGAGCGGCGGTGTTACTGGGACCGTGCGTCGCAGCTGTTTGAAGCCAACAACATTCGAGGCTCTTCAATTGCTCAAGAGCGCATACCGCCAAGGTCACATCTCCGCAACAGCCCAGGCTGAATTCGCCGCTCCTTATGATAACCGCGTCGATGTCAATGAAGAGTTCTAGTAGCTATTCGTATTGTACATGTCATTTTCGTTTTGATTTTTTTTGCTAATTAAATCAACGGTTCGAGGGTTCGAACGCGTTCTGAACCTGAACTGAACCCTTGCGAACGCGTTCGAAGGCATCCGGTCCAGGGTTCGCCCATCTTGCTTGAACCTGACCACTGGTCGAGTTCGGGGTTCGCAGATATAGGGTGATGAACCTAACCGAACCGGACTTCGGCAGCACTACTTCAGCGACATCTCAGGAGCACTATGACCACTTTTATCTTAACCGTTATGCGGACAAGGAGATGTATAATGCGTTGCATGAATCATTGGACACTGAGTATACTCTTTAGGATTAATCTTATGCCACTGTTCTTTCCAATAGCAACATCATTTGTAAACACAGTACTGTAGGCGCAATGATCTTGGTCCTCGATTAGATGCTTTTTGGATCGATAAGATGACCAACTCGCTGATAAATCTCGCCTGAGTGCTAACGTGATAATCGGACTGACCAACCAATCACATCCCTCCATCGCTGCGAACGTAAGTGTTCGTAACATGCTTAGCGTAGGCGAGAGAAGCCTTCATTTCAGTGGTTTTGCAGATGCGCCCAATCCATCCAATATGCAATCGACTAAGCCCGAAGAGGAACTACATAAAACCTGCGGCAGCCTCACGAGTCACAACACTCAATATAATTAGTGTTTCGGATGCGTGTCTGAAGGTATGACTCACCATGTTAATATTGCGACAACAATTTGGTTAAGATGAAAACTATCCATCACTGACGAGTTTGTTGTGATTAGAAAAAAATGTTGTTATTGGCAGGTTTTGAACCTACAGAATCAAAGAGAAACAGAGTTTAAGTCTGTTGTAGCAACCACCAGGCTAGACCACTTACAGTGAACTTCCAAAGAAAGCATCCAGAGTGAATATCAAGGTGTGTTCCGATAAAAACATCGTCGTCGGCAGGTTTCAAGCCGGCAGTCTAAGAGAAACAGATTTTGATTCTGTTATAGCAACCACCAAGCTAGACCAGTTGCGGTGAATTTCTAAAGAAACTATCGACGAGTGAATATCAAGGTGCGTTCCGATAGAAAAAAGCTCGGCGTCAGCAGGTTTCGATCCTGCACAGTCCAAGAGAAACGGATTTTGATTACGTTGTAGCAACCATCTGGCTAAGACCAGTTACGGTTCTAAAGAAACCATCTCTTAGTGAATGTCAAAGTGTATTCCGATAGAAAAAAAAACTTGTCATCAGCAGGTTTAAAACCTGCACACTTCAAGATTTTCATTCTGTGGTAGGAACCACCAGGCTAGACCAGTTGCGATGAACTTCCAAAGAAACCATCCACAAGTGAATATCAAGGTGTTCCGATAGAAAAAAAAAGTAGTTGTCGGCAGGTTTCGAGCCCAAGAGAAACATATTTTGATTCTGTTGTGGCAACCACCTGGCTAAGACCAGTTACCATGAACTTCTAAAGAAACCATCCATGAACAAATGCCAAAGTGTGTTCCAATAGAAAAAAACCTTGTCGTCGGCAGGTTTCAAACCTGCAGTCTAAGAGAAACAGATTTTGATTCTGTTGGCGCAACCACCTGGCTAAGACCAGTTACGATGAACTTCTAGAGAAACTATCTATGAACGAATGCCAAAGTGTGTTCCAATGGAAAAAAATGTAGTTCAGCAGGTTTCCAACCTGTACAGTCCAAGAGAAACAGATTTTGATTCTGTTGTGGCAACCACCTGGCCAAGACCTGTTACGATGGACTTCTAAAGAAACCGTCCGTGAATGAGTAAATGTCAAGGAGTGTTCCGACAGAAAAAACCTTGTCGCCGGCAGGTTCCAAACCTGCCCAGTGGAAGAGAAGCAGATTTTCATTCTGTTGTGGAAACCACCTAGCTAAGACCAGTTACGATGAACCTCTAAAGAAACAATCCATGAATGAATGCCAAGGTGTGTTACAATAGAAAAAAACTGTAGTTCAGCAGGTTTCGAACCTGCGTAGTTCAAACATATTTTGATTCTGTGGTAACCACACTGGCCAGGTTAAAGTCTTGAACTCTTCCACTTGGCGACTCACGAGACTTCCCAAGTTGAAGACTTATGGGAACCAGAGCCCGAAAAAGATGACATGGACCATAAAGTTCGAGTCTGAACGTCTATGAGACAATACAATTGCCCCGACGAGGGACGAAGACTGAGATAATTCTAATTCACCATCATTAGCAGCAGGTTCAATATAATTAACATTACTACTGAGTATACGCAGAGTTTCTAGAAACACAGAAGGCAATCAGCAGATACTAAAAAAACGAGGACAATGAGACGCTGTCACCACCTTGAAGGCCAGACATGGAGGATTGGAGATGGGAGTCTCATCTTCCCATAAAACGGTGACCATGCAGCAATCCAGTTCATTCCAAACATAACATCACGACCTTGAACTCGACACCGGCAGTGAGAGTACGGCACTGGACTACTGAAGCCATGGGGATTTCAGCGAAACGCGAACTTGGCAGAGCGAACGAGCAATCGAAGAAGATGAGAGAAGAATATGATTCAAGGTAAAAAGCAACACATGCAGGAAAACGACCGATTTGAATGAGGTCTCAGTCACCCAGTGGTAAAACACCATATAACATGGTAGTCACGGGTGTAAATAAATCTATATGATGCATTAGAATGGTCGCACAGTGTGTTCGGAGGCCAACGGAAGCATTTAACTTACTAGGAAAGTTATGAGAAGTGGGACTGCGAACTCAAAAAACGATGATCGGGTCACGAACGGTCAGAAGTGGAAGCCTCGGAAGGGGAGCACGGTGGTCTGGCTTTCCATATTGTGGCGTATGTGGCCTTGACAGGCTCAACCTCGAAACTACTACACAGTCTTCCAGCACCCACTTCTCTCATGTAATTCACGCCGGTGAAATCTCAAGCTGGTTGCATACAGAACTTTAGTCCGTCATGACGGACTCCCGCACAACATATCAACAGGATCTCCTTGGTCACATCGAATATCGATCAGCCAAACCAATCAAAGCTTACGAAAATGATCCATTGACAACACTGTCGTCAAACCAATAGAAACGATCATCAGGGCATCCTGTGATTTGGCTGAATTTTGCCAGTGTGTACGGGATGGCGTCGATAAACAAGACTTGTACTCATCATTGGTGAGTACCCACTTTGTTAAGCTGGTCTTTGTTCATACCACGACATTTCATAGCAAGGCATATTTCGCATGATCGAGGGTGCAGAAGCAGAAACGACAGGATATAAACGAACACAGTTTCGACAGCTGCTATCAATGGCCGATCACGTCCCTGATGCTGAAAACATGCCCTTTCCCCTCGATAAGACTGACTTCGTACTGGCTGAAGTACCGCCAACGTCGGGTCCCCTGACTCCCGCCATTGATGTAGGGAGTGACCGCGTCAAGTGGAGGCAGATTTCCGGGTTTATTGAAGTGAAACCTCACGTCCGGGAAGGTCCTAACGCGACAAAGTCCACATCTGTTAGACACATCGTGTCGCAGGGTGCTAATTATGCAAGGCTCATCATGGCCGCGCGGCCGTTCCAGCTCTATGTCCCGTGCGTGTTCATTTATGGCCGTAAATTCTCCCTTGGTTGGTATGACCGTAGAGGGGTTATTATTTCCGATGACTATGACATCCTCGTCAATGTAATCCTTCAGCTTACGACATATTTGACTACCTATCAGCTCGGACACGACAGGTCGGCTTGCTTGCTTGAAGGACATGCGTACTACCAGTTGGAGTATCCCTCCTTCCTGGTCAGCATGGGTGCAGCTGGCGATACGCGTCTGTGGAGGACTGAGGGTCCCCCCATATGGTCTTCTTTGTCTTTACTAGGTCGCGGTACAGCCACGTGGCGAGCTGTATCAGTTGGGAACAGGTCAACGAACAAGGAAGTTGTTGTTATATTGAAAACCTTATGGAGGTCGCAAACTCGGGAAAGTGAATCCAACGTTTATGGGCATATCAAGACACCCTTGCCAGGCGTCGCTGAACTCAGTCTTGGTGACGATGTCTGTATTCCTATAGGAAGGGAGGCCCATACTTGTGTTACGATTGGCACCCTCCGTTTTCTCATTCTCGATGATAATACTGGCGTTCCTGATGATCCCGTTCTCCATCGTCTCGCGCTGAAAACTGTGGGACGCCCTTTGTGGGAAGCCGACACCACGAAAGACTTCATTTGAGGGACTCTCGCTGCACTTAAAGGTTCGGCATCATTCAGTCAGCGCGCTTATGCCTATCCTGAATCCATTACATTTCTAGGACATCAAGGACTCGTTGAGCAAGGCATTCTCCATCGAGACATGAGTCCAGGCAATATCTTTATCGGCGGTCCAGATTGTGCTGAAGGTTGGGAGGGGTTTGTCGCAGATCTTGAATTTGCCTCAGTGACACAGCCAGAGACTGAAACCGTAGTCTCATTGCACTCCCTCACCCCCTCCGTGGGCCAGTTGAACACTAGAAGCGTCTTTCTGGAGGAAACTGTTCCGTCGAGTTCAAAGGCTCCTGGCGCAGAGATCACGGTACGCCTACTTTGCAACTTGCCTGCTTCCACTAAATATTATTTTCAGGGTACTGCTTTATTCATGGCCGAAGAACTTCTTTCCATGATGCTTCACCCGGACAAATCCAAGAAGAGAATTCGGCCGGCCCAAATCAGACGCGAGGTACACCATAACCTGGAGTCTTTCATTCTTGTTCTGTTCTATTCGGTAATGAAACGCGGTCTGGAGCGCCGATTCTGGCACGAGGATCCAGAAGTTGAATATCAGATCTAAGAACTTTACCGTACTTTGTTCGGTGGTCATACCATTCGGCTCATCCGACAAGGACGGTCCTGCTTTCTCGATGAAAAGGATCCCCCTGTGTATCTTATGGACGCCCTGGACCTACCAACAGAACAACTGCTTTATGGCTGTTGGATGCTTTTGAAAATCCAGCGGTCCTCTTACTATCCTATCAAGGAAAGTAGAACGAAAGTTGATCAGGTGATGCGATGGTTGAGAAGTGCGGAGGAACCGAAGGTGATCACTTATGCGCAATTGTAAAAAATTTATGACTTGGCGGTTTCAAATTTTAACTAGGATCGTTTATTTACCGTCAAAGAATAGAGGCCTTGTAAGTCCATGCGCTAGTATATATGGTGCAATTTTGCAATCTGGATGTGTGAACTTGACAAAGATATTTGAGCACGAAAATTAGATTTCTTGGTCGATGTTTGTTTACCACGTAAATTATTTATTACAGGGTCGTCTGCGGGGTTCATCCTGGAAGAGCGGGAGTGAGGTCCGCTGGAACAAGATTATTACAGTAGGTGCTGCAATGCGAAGGTCAGGCCTCACACTAAGCGCAGATCCTTCCCCTCCAGCGCCACCCCGTCCATCGCTCCTCAAGCTCGCTTACTGTTGGCAGCTTTTGAAAATGCACCGGTCCACTGACTTTCCTGTCGATAAACTTACAGCAGAAGTTAATCAGGTGACACGATTGAAGAGATGCTCGGAGGAACCAAAGGTGATCACTTATGTGCAGTTGTACGATATCTATGACCCGGCGGTTTCAAAAGTTAACCAGGCTAGTTTATCTTGTCGTCAAAGAATAGAGGACTTGTATGGCGTCTGCTGTCCGACGCCTTAGCCTTCGGACTGCCAGTCCGCAAGGATGCGACAACAAATTTCTGTGGAATGGCAGTGTATGAGTGATTGGCTTCATTGACGATACTGTGACCGAGTCGTCCAAGGGCCGGCATTCTGTTGTTTATGCGATAAAACCAGCACCCACACGTACATTACATACTTAAACACGTCGAACTTGACCCCTAGTCCAGCCTCGCCATGGTTCCTCGCGAATCCAATAATTCATGTGCAGAACCTTGCTGGCAAAACGTCTACCCAGCACTATGGCTCTCTGTCCATGAACCTAGTGAGCTCATCAACCTGTTTCTGAGTAAGGCGCAGATGATAACTGTCTGGTTGGTTGTCGAAGATGTATAGCACAAGGATGGCACCATCGACTGCATTCCGCTGGAACTATCTGCCCGGGAGGCAGAATTGCATAAGCCATCGACAGCGATTGTGTGTGGAAGTTCTTTTTGAAGCTGCAACTGGGGTTTAATCTGGCGTTGGTTTCGGAATGGTCGGGATGTAGCTTGGCGAGGAAGGAACGAGCAGTCCCATAAAGCCACTTCTGAGATATGTCGTAACCGTACATCTGTGCATTACGTTGCAGAGGTGGAAGGTTATATTGATACAGTGTCGCATGGACGGTTTGGTACGTCCAGAATTGCACTGTTTGTCTTGCTTGGCTTCACCAAGCTGCACAAGAGCAATTGAGAGGTATATCAGCAGACAATACCTGGACACACAGGCATGCTATACATTGCTCCATCAAGGCTTTGTAATTGTTGAGAACTTGAGACATGTTCTATGCATAATGTTGGAACGTCGTGGCACTCCGAATTTACCAAAAAAACGAAACCTCGAAGTTTGAACGTACGCTGGTTCTGCGGCGTCAAGTTGACGGAACGAGAGAAGGACATGAATGTGTGGATCTGAAACCGAAGTAATTTCATACTGCTTTTCATGACTGAAGGCAGAGACATCATTTGAAGTCACATGATCTCGATCAAGTACTTATGTTGTAGCCCATACATTCTTCGTCGCCTCCCTTGTGTCGTATAAATGTATGCATACGTAGTCACCGGTCACCTTGTATACCCAAGTCACTCGATCGTAAACCAAGGTAAAATATACGTATACTTGCATTAAAACAACGATTTGGTTGAAGTTGTGTTTGTACATATTTGCCCGGACCTCGTGTACTATGCCGTAGATACTTTAATACGTATGTACTTCTACTCAGTCATGCACCGTCTCCTCATATACTCGCTTTTTGTCTGCTCCAGCCTTGCTTTACAATTTCCCTTTAGTATTCCTCTTTTTAAATCAAAAGACTCTCCCCACATAGAACAGGTTCACGTTTCTCCAAGAATAGCCATCATTGGCGCAGGCGCTGGAGGCTCGTCGGCTGCATTCTGGATATCTAAAGCAAAGGCAAGATTCGGAATTGATGTTGAAATTGATGTATATGAGCGTTCAGATTATATTGGAGGTCGTAAGTTTCTAGCTTCCTGTCTGTCGAGCAGTGCTTATCCTTATTGACCAATTCGTCTTGCAGGCAGCACCGTAGTATATCCTTACAATGATGATACATTAGCTCCGTTGGAACTAGGAGCTTCCATATTCGTCGATGCAAACAAGAATCTAATGAGAGCTTCCAAGGAATTCAACTTGACTCTCGCAGCCTTCGAAGATGAAGATTCAGACACTGGTATTTGGGATGGCCAGAATTTCGTGCTTTTGGTGAGCTGCTTTTCATACAAAATTTCCCACAAAACTTTATGCGGCATCGCAGATGGAAAGCGGCAGCTATTGGAAAAGTTGGTGGGCAACCTTGAAGGTGTTATGGAGGTATGGCTACACCGCACCTGTTAGAACGAAAGCTATGTAAGTTTCTTCGCTCGTTTAATATTAACAGCGGGACTCACTAAGAACACAGTGTCCAGGCAATGATCGACCGTTTCCTCAGCTTGTACACCCCCGAGTCTCCTCGCTGGGATGATATATCAATATTCTCAGAGAAGTTCCAGTGGGTGCCCAATAACCAAACCACCTTGGATTATTTGGAAGGTCATGGCGTTGCCCCGCTCTTTGCACGAGAGCTTGTTGAAGCAGCGACGCGTGTCAATTACGGGCAGGTGTGTCATATTTCAAATAGTTAATAGCAGTATCAGCCGACTGATGCTACATCAGAATGTGGACAAGATCCACGCCCTTGGAGGCGCCGCTTCAATGGCAGCATCTGGTGCATCTGGTGTTGCAGCAGGAAATTTCCTCATATTTGAGCATTTTCTCGAGAATTCGACAGCAAAGGTCTTTTTGAACACAAATGTTTGGAGTCTCTTTCTCTTCGATCTGTGTTTGGCCCACTGACAATATTCCAGGTCAAGGAAATTAAACGTAAATCTGGGACGTCTTTGTGGACTGTCTACACATCGGCTGGTTCGCAGACGTATCAAGGAGTTATCCTTGCTGCGCCTTTCCACCAGACTGATATTATCCTGCCGCCTGATCTGGCTGAACTCATCCCTCCGCAGCCATATGTGCCTTTGCACGTCACGTTGCTAACGACAAGATCCAAACACCCCAAACCGCAGTACTTTGGCCTCTCCTCCAATGCTCAGGTACCAACAACAATTTTGTCTACCTACGAAGGCGCTCGAGCGGGTGGGGTGAAGTCCGAGTTTAATTCAATTACTTACCACGGGAATGTCCGTAAGGTGGACGGAACGGCGGGAGACACAGTAACAGACCCTGAGTGGACCGTGAAAATTTTCTCCGAAGATCGTGTCACCGATGAATGGCTTGAGACAGTCTTTGGGAATGTCGGTTGGGTATATAGAAAATTGGTAAATCATTATCGTCTACATGGGCAAGCTGGGATGCTAACGACGTGATCAGTGGCAGGCATACCCTGTGTTGTTTCCTACATCAGAGTTTCCTCCTGTCAGACTGGATGAAGGCTTTTACTATGTGAATGCTTTTGAGCCGTACGTTTGGAAATGACGCTGCTTATTTTTACTTTCATACTGACGTCAACCCCGGCCTAGGCTCATCTCGACTTTGGAAACCGAGACCATAGCCTCGCGTAACATTGTCGATCTACTCTTGCATGAAGAATTTGGAACTGGTATCTGTGGCGCTCTGCTCTCGGGGATCGAGAACTCAACCCAAACCGCAACGTCAGCTGACTTTGTGCTCGGTTGGGATTGTTAGATCGTCAAGCGCTGATGAATATGCTGCTGGGATGGGATATGTCCGCACTTCTATCCACTAGTGTTGTGACTGCTAGCTGGCGCGCGTAACTTGTTGCATAATAATATATTTATAAGAAATTGTATACCACCCCTTTGATACTCCCTCTTCTTGTGGGTGCCATAGCAAAGTGGGTGCAGAAGAGATGTTAGTAATATCCCAATTCCGCCACCATCGCGTCAGGGATTCGATCGCACCTTTGAGACGACGGCTATCTTATTGATTCGATTTCGAAGAACCTTACATAAGGAAATGGGACGCTCTGGGTGTATGATAAAGACAACAGTACTATTCGATGTTGCGAATTGCAAGTGTGTACTAGTACTACAGCGTGTGTAAATTATTTGAGGTGACGTGAGGCATAAGATTGGTTTGTCCTGGTCAGTAACTCCAGATGCGGTAATAAGTAATATCAAAAGAGATAAATCGAGTGCTTGTGACAAAAATGATGGACGTAGGTATATCAGGGATGTTCGCTCAACGAATAATCCAAGACCCAGCCCACGTCCTTATGCAATTATGGAGACTCTGGCCGCGCCCTGCGTCGACAACACCTCCAGCTCAACGGGCTTCTCCATGTCAGAAGTGTGCAAGTTGTCGTGAACTTGTAAATTGCGTGTTGAAATTTCTTGCGAAAGAGCTGGTCGGCTGCATCCTACGGTGATGGTGTCGAGCGTTGATTCACGTGAATTTATGGAGGGCATCATGAGGCTCGGCTCCATAACGTCACGCCATATTTCGATGTAGTCACTCGCGTATTCACCGATCTGGGTTATCTCGTTAGGCTGAGGGAACACTCAAGAGTATATATACCTACCTCAACCTCATCAAGACCGAGTTCCTCGGCCGCACCTGTTACGCGTATGTGGAGGCCAGGGATTGTGTCGACATAATGGACGATTAGAGCAGTGACGACGAATGTATATAAACATGTCGCGACGATATAGGCTAATTGAATATAAAGCTGCTTCCAATTACGGTCGACCCAGCCGCCAAGGATATCCGTGTTAACGCCATCTAGGGCAATGACTTCCTTTGAAGCAAAAAATGCGTTTATGAGGAGACCCAGGATCCCGCCGACACCGTGCTCGGCAAAAATATCAAGTGAATCATCTATTGCGAGAATGAATTTTACTAAGGATTGCGTCAATATCCGCTCTCCAGATTGATTCAGGAGTCTCACATTTAGTTGCGTAGTTGCACACAGCACCACTGAGAATGCCCATAATGACTGCTGCCCAGGGTTTGATGAACCCTGAAGCAGACGTAGCTGTAATAAGACCAGCTATGGTCCCTGAACAGAATCCGACCATACTATACTTCCGCTCTAGGCGATAGTCGATAAGGCACCAAACGATACCGCCGAACGCGGCAGAGATCATAGAATTCCAAATGGCCATGACGGCGCGCAAGTTTGCACCATAAGCGCAACCACCGTTGAAACCTAGCCAACCAAACCAGAGGATAAAGGTGCCAAGGTTGACCATGGAAACATTGTGTGGTCTGAAGTTCCGGAGCTCCTTGTCTTGTCTGCGGCCAAGCACCCAAGCATAGGCAAGACCTCCTACCCCGCTTCCGATTTCAACAGGACCCCCACCTAGTAAATTAGAGTATCAGGAAACCTGGGCTGTGGTGAGGAAGGACTAATTTACCTGCGAAATCAAAAACACCGAATTTATTAGCCCAGCCGTTTATATTCCATGTCCAGCAAGCAATAGGGCAATAAACTAAGGTCACCCAAAAGAATGTGATGACCATGGCTGGGAGTACCCGGCCCCGCTCAGCGATCCCGCCAATCATTATTCCTATTGTGACACATGCGAATTGCATTTGGTATAGCGCGTACAATAGCGCAGGAATTAGAGGGGAACCCGGGGAAGGTTGGTCGAGGACGTTTTTCAGGCCAAAGTTCGAAAGGTTACCCAAGAATCCGTTGTCTGCAGTTGGCGAAAATGCCAAGGAATAACCCCAGAGGTACCACTGAAAGATACAGACCGCATTACTGGCAGAAACTACCCAGATAAGCGACAATGCGGATTTTCTTCTGGTTAATCCAGTATACAGGAAAGCTAGAAATAACATGAGGGCGAGTGAGCGGATATAATGAAAGGTAAGAAAAATATGCGAACAGAGACCAGGTATCATGAAAGCTACCAGGGCAGTTGCCACGATAACAAAACAGACATCTCCACCGTCGAACCTGTGAGATAGTATGAGAGAAGTATTGAGTTCGGAGACTTGTTGGTAGAATCGCTATTGCCTTACTTTGTATCACCATATCCTGTAGGCAGCGCGAGATGACGAGTTCTATATCAGTGTCTCTGCTAAGGAATTGCCGTTATGGACGCACTCTTTTTCAAGATAGCATCTGATACTTTGGCGATGGTCGTTAACACCATCACGCCGAATGGGTGACGGTAGACACTGAGTTAACTGTATGGAGGTCTGGAGAGCCACGAATGGGTATTCCTCCGAATCCACAAACCAAGAATTAATTTATAGTCACAGCCTAAACCTTGCATGCATATATCTAGTATAAATTTCATTGCCGAGGAGAAATGACAAGTGACGCAGCGTGTGAGTAGAGATGGTCACAATCTCCAGCCAAAGAAATGCGGGGATGAGCTATTGAAATCCGACGTGGCAGATGCGACAGCTGATGCATCTGATCACGTCTTCTCGCAGCAGGCTGCACCATGCTACACCCGGAGAGACGGCCCAACTCGGGCGCTACGTGTCACAACGTGATTGCAATGCAGTAGTGCACGGACGGTGTCGTGGCATGTATGTGGCAGCCGTATGCATAAAGGTGCGGTGAAGCTCATAACTACGCCATATTCATCAATATCATTCCAGACATAGTAGAGCAATATGCACGCATACATTCCTGGCCAAGATCTTGATCGATAGGCTCCAAGGCCATCGTTACGGGGCGGAACATTCAGAATCAGATTAGGCGTCGTTCTATCATAAAACTTCCAATCGTGTTAAATGGTTGTGGCGTTAGAACTGTAGCTCAGAGTTCTCCGGCCAGCTCATACCTTCGTGTTGTTCTTGATGTGGATAGAAGCGGGGCGCATCAGCTCCTCCCTTAAGTATGCAGAGAAGAGAAACCGAGATCAGTGCCTAATTTTGTGACAAAGTAAAATGTTTCGAGAAGCCATTCCTCCAAGGAGACCACCTGGACATCAATGAATTGGGAATGTTGCCATTGTTACTGCTCGTTGGCTACTGTCACGGTAGCAGAGATCGTCATACTGCCTAAACTCAAGCGAAGACGGAAGGAGATGATCTGGTGATCACTGACAGTGACGACCCTATGTAGTTGTCAACAACAGTTTATTTCCTGAGCGAAAGGGATGAGATCGTGTCGAAACACTCATAGCACGTGATGACTCAGTGCCTGCCATGTCATGATTGAATCTTAAAGTTTAGAGTTTCGACATGATTGAAGTCAAACGAAAATTATGATAACCTCTGCGGTGTACTATGTAGCAAAATAACAGGACTTTCAAGTACAGAGACACCTCAGGTCTCAGCTACGAATTGTCAAGGTTGTTAACGTATCCGAGTCAATAATACCAGAATAAATAATCTTATGACAAGAGGTAATATGGGTGCTTTACTCGGATGTACCCAAACTATTTTCCCGCTACCTGTGACGTGACTAGACTGCGACAAGACTACAAGCTTGGCGCACCAAAGTCAAGTTAATATCATTTGCTTCTGTGGATGACGAGCCCGGTGTTGCCGCGGAGGAGACCCATCGGAACACTTGAAAGCTCCTCGGGGAGTCCCACGTTGAACACTAGGAGTTAGATCTGCGTAAGACAATGACATGAACCAGTAGGTACTACCACCTACCAGGAATTGACACGAGGTAACCTGATGTCCTCGGAACTATTGTACATCTGAGCAACAACATTTACGGGGGCTGTATCTGCCGGCGACTGGCTTTGACTATGAGAAGTGTTGCCAAGTTGACGCCTGCTGCAGTGCACTTGGCTTCTAGTGCTCTCCCACCCGCATGTAGTTCCCGGTACATTACCGTTGTATTCTTTGGCATTATTGCAACTGCCGCATCGCCAGGACGTGCGTGTCTCACCTGTTGGGCCTCTTGCCACTCGACGACTTCGCATTGACCGCCGATCGGTACCATTGGCAGCACGGGGCGCCGAAGTTCGCGATGGATGAATAAGTAAGTCCAATCCCGTCAATGATAATATCAAATTTATGACGAATCATACGACCTAGAATACGAGCAATACAAGGCTTGACAGGACCGTAATACACAAAGGATTTGAACACACCAGTAGAATGCTTCGTGGCTTCGTCTTGTGACGACGCGGCAATGGCGTGGCCACGAAGTTCGAGTTGTGAGAGGAAGTGCACTGGGGGAATAGTAGTCAGTGTAGGTTTGGATTCGATATTCAGTGGACCGGCCAGCCGAGCTTAAATTTCAAACCTCCACATCTTCCCCACAGGAATCAATATGTCCCACTCGACTCCTTCGTCAGCACAAGTTTGCAATGCTTTGTTCGCTCCCCGAGGCTTGCAAGCTTGAGCTTGAAGCTTTGAAGAATACATATAGCAATTTCAGAAAAACAGTCTGATGCAACAAGCGAGGTACCAAATAATGTAAAGCCACTAAGCTAACCCTTACGGAACGTAGGGCCGAAACATCGCGAGTGGCTGCAACAGTGCAACAAGCTTAAATGAAGGCACGCCTATACAGGGTCGCCGTCCCGGCCGGGGCCCCATCCGTGCCTGTAATGTGTTTGTACATGCATGTCAAAACTCTGATTTACATCCTGATGAAGCTCCATTATTGGGGAGAAGGAACCTTGCAAGCAAGGTAATAATCTTGGTTTCTCAGGGCCATGATTTATATATGCTCGTAGAGACAGCCCTCTTGATATCGTCATAATCAGGCGCTGCAAGGCAAAGATCAGTTCTCATACCAAGCGCAGACCCTCCAAATCCAATGGATCTATCCCCTCCAGCGCCTCCCCGCCCATGACTCCGTGCACGAAAGCCTCCCCAATCAAGGCATACGCCCCGTCCTCAACCTCTCTCACACAAATGGCACCGCCGCCCCTGGCACTACTACCACCTCATCGCCAACCCTTGCACCCTCATGTGCAATCCCAAGATCTCCCTGTCTGTGCTGAACACTCGCCTCGCAGAACACATCCATAAGAATGTTCCCGCAAACTTGTGTGTCACCTCCAGTCGGGACTTATCTTCTGCCGTCACAGCCATCCTCGTAGCGTCCAGCAGCTCCCGTAAAGGTATTGCCCTATCCCATGCTGCTATGAAATCAACGACTGCAGCATGGACGTCGGAGTAGCGGTATTCTGGTGGAGCAGACCGCAGGCTTGTAACGTGCTCGCCGAACCTATAAAATCGCGCACGGCAAGATGTAAGGTAGGTTCTGGTTGAGGTTCTCCGTCGGGGAAATGATCAGTAGCATGGGAAGAAGCACGGGAAGCAGTGTCAAGAGCGCGGATATAAGGTAGGTAATCCATGGTCAAATGAAGTACCAAGGGAGGCAGGCGCAGGGTGCTGCCCTTCAGCGATGTCAGCGATAAGGGTGTGCCATAGTGCTCTGCGGCTGCTGGGTCGGGATTTGGTAAGACGCAGAGTTGGGTCAGCGAGCAAGCGAAAGAAATGTGTCATGCGCTCAAGAGAGCATATCTCTTTCCCTGTTTCCGACGTTCGAGAAATGCGGCCCAGTCGTGCGGCGCAGGGAGGTATAACTCTTTCTATTAGGGGAGACAGTGGGTCGGGTAGATACAGGACCGTGAATCCACCTGCAGAAAAGGGCACTGTTCACGGATTGTGAGTGGTGGGGGCGTGGGGAACACTGAAATCCGGCACCCACGAGGGAATGGACGAAGTGCAGGGTATGAGCGGGCTTCCACCATAGAGAAAAGAGTACCCTGCCCGCCCTCGACCAAGAGCGCACTGCACTCAGTATAGACTTGCTCAACAGATTTGTGTAATCCACGTTGAATGCGTTGAATTCCTCACTGGGGACTCCAACGACAACATATCCGATATACCAAGTAGGGCAAATATCTTGTCACGCTGGTCGGTGACTTGGTAGTGCGACTCAGAGCAAGGTGGGTTTCAAGCGCCAGAGCTTGCCGCGGTGACAGTCTCGCGTGCAAGCAGTATCATGGGGATTGAGCCGAAGATAGTGATGGATTCACCCGCCAAGTTGGAAGGAAAAACAAGCGGCGTACCACATCAAGGAGCCTCGCAGCATTTTGCAGTAGACCCCAGGGAATATGGGTTGGTCCACTATATACCTCAATGGTACTGCGAGAACAATTTCTTGGATGATCCAACACCGCTGGAACCATTTTTGGCCGAAGAAAAGCCCGATGGAAACCAGTCACTCTGTAGGCGGAGGGTCATCTCACGCAGTGTCGCGCGGCAGCCTTTCATAGTCTGACACACTTTCAGAGTACTGCTCCTTAATAGAGGGTAGCCGCTCCATGAATTGAATGGTGTCTTTAATACTCTGCCATGGGGGTCACCCCGTGGCTCTCCAAGCCAGACACCACCGTGCGTGCAGAGCGAAAGATGCGGCCCATCATGTCAACCTGGGCGCTGCGTTCTTCCAGATCCTGCTGATTTATGCAGATCGCATCGATCCAGATGAGCGTTTCCTGGCGAAGCTGCTCCAGACGAAGCAAGCCATCTCGAAGGTTGGCAGTCACACCAAGCTTCATCCCATTGCAACTGATGAATCCCCCAGACTCTGAATCAACTTCGGATGTCGCGCTTGATTGTTCCTCCAAATGCCAAGTGTAGGACAGCGCATCGTAAACGGGGTTGTTTGCAAGGTTGGCTTCGATGAGGTCGAATTCTAAGGTAGAAACGAATTTGCGAATTCGGAGAAGTCTGATGGAGCTGCTGGTGGATAGAGGTTGATAACAAAACTGCGTGGACATCGTGGTGAGCTGGCAGATCTAGTGGTTCTTGGACTGCCTTCAAGGTTTGGATCTGGTCACCCGGGATCTATGCCGATCAGGATGACTCGGATGGCCGCGGGGCAGGCCTTTTGATTCTTTCCTGCTGATTAAGAACAGAAGATAACTGTTCTGAATGAATTTCGAGCTGCACATTAGCGAATTGAAATATTGTGAGGTGTTCCAGTTCCACCCTCAATGGGGGTTGAAGGGACACGTCACGATCTTGAACATACGTAGCCAGTCACGGTGCACGTGCACAATACAAGATGACAGTGCCTATACACTTGGGGAAAGTAGAGCCAGACATGCATGTCGAGCAGGAACAAGAATGAAGAGCAATAATGACAATAATGAATACGTATATGCCCAGACGTAAATAACTCCAGTCTAATTGCATGCATCAGTCCATCTATTGCACCTACACCTTCGTCCCCTTCGCATCCGCCTTCACTACTACATCTGCATCCACTTTGGCTGCATCTGCCTTCGCTGCATCCGCCTTCTTCCCCGCCATCGCATCCAACATGCCCCACAAGCTCCCGCCCATCTCCCGCGCCATCGCCTGCCTATCCTCCTCCAACAGCCGTTCAAACTCGGCTTTGTGTGTCACAATATACAATTGCTCCTCTTTATACTGTCGCTGTGCCTCGAGGCGTTTCTGCTCGAGGTATGTCAAAGGGATAGGCGAGCGTGAGGACTACAAAACAGTAGAGTAAGTCATAGCATGCGAGGGGTGCGAGAATAAACTAACTTCACTTGGGCCGCCGAACATGCCGCTCAGTGTAAACCCGCCTTTGGATAATCCACGTGCCTTGCTCTTCCATTCCTCAATATGCTTTCGCTTTGCTTCTGCCTCCTTCTCCGCGTATTCGATAGGAATATCTTTTCCAGCATATGCTTGGAGGATGGGCCGCACGTCAGGAGATTTGTAAATTGCAATGGCTATACGAGATATTTCAATTAAGGTTAGCTGAGAAGAGTCAAAGGTGTGAACATACACTCCAAGAAAGGGATCATGGCAATCAAGCCTTTATCTCCGGGTGCACCAGTCCATTTGGGGATGATGATGGCGTTCTCGGGATGTGAGCTGACATGTTCCGGATGCGTATCAAGGAGGATAACTTTCGAGAGGTCACGATTGAGGTAAGAAAGATCCTGGGAGAAGAAAAAGTTTTAACGCGTAGTCGATGATGGAGGTGAGTGAAAGTTTGACGGATAATGAGAGTTACCTTGACGATTTTACCGTCCACTGATCGTGTGGCTTCGCGGTAAAGTCTATAGGCAATGAAGAAATTATATGGGTCGATTTTTTCAATTATGGGCATGGCGGTCTGTTGGTTTTGAGCGTCGACTCTTGTCACATTAGAGATCATACATACATAATGGTGCTGGGTTGTAAATATCACAATTTCGTAAAACTGGGACAGGTAGGCAAGGAAATAATCAACGCCAGGGCGTTTGGCTGTCCGCCATCCTTGCTGTCGCTGGGTATATCATTAGCGATGCTCCTAACTAAACAAGCCAACCTACATCCCAAGTTGACGTGATAATGAGGTCGTCCAAGGACAGCAAGAGGGTGTACGGTTTTTGATGGGGAGCCGGGAGAGGTGGCGGGAGTAGTTCTGGCCATTGGGGTTTGTTGAAGGACTATTGAAGCAATCAATAAATCTAGCATGCCATGAGATTAGCTGTGTCACGTACATCGAACAGTTCCCAAAACCTCGACTTGGTTCGTTCCCATCTTCCTGATGGAGCCTCCTCCACCGTCTTTTTAGAAATCGGTAAGTGCAGAATGAGGGTTCCGACTACAGACGCACCTCTTTCCGTTCCTTCAATTCATCCGTCTCCCAATCTCTACCGAGGTACACGACTTGCACACCGAGAGCAACTGCGAGTACACCAAGAGATAGACGTCCTAAAAACCGTCTTTTTCGCTCTATACTCGAGAGCGAGTCCTTGGATGATTTTGCACCAGTGCGCTGAGTCTTTTCTGGTTCGGGTTCCGCGGGTTGGAAGTCAAGGCTTGGTAGTGATGGAGGTGGAGGAGGGGGGTTTTGGGGAGGTGATGGAGGTGGTGTTGAAAAGTGACGGAGTGCTGGGAGGGCGCGTCGTTGAGCCGCGCCGCGCACTATCACTGAAAACATTACACTAGCAAGGACGACGTGAAGTACTTTTTAGCTGGTACTTTGAAAGAAATGAGTGTTACTTGTTTGGTTATGTTTGGTAGACGGATTTAAATTGCATCACTTTATGGCACAGTACTGAGCGCAGGTCATGAATTCTTTCCAGTATGTTCAGCACAGTGAATAGACGATTTCCTTGCACGTCCTTGGAGACTTTTGCTTTGACTGCGCTTTATGTATTTCTCTTTATGCTTTGACGATTACATAAATGTCAGAATGTCTCGACTCTCGCTCCCGGGCTGGAATGCTTCGAGTGAGCGCCGAACTTTTATTTTCGGCAATTAATGAAGAACACTCATATCAAAGGCACTGTATCATTGATGAGGCTCTCGTGCAAGTTAAGACCAGAAGGTTCAACACCTAGGTGTCACTCGCCGTGAGTGGTACCTGTACAATACCACTGGTGGCAACCGGTACGTCAGTACCCACCTCTGTTCATATTGAATGTGTCGTTTGACCTCCATATCCAGCTGAAGGACTATAAAAGAAATACATATGGGTTCTGCTTCTAGGAATACACATTTATATCATCCCTTGCCGTATCTTGTAAGTTAACAAATAAAAACTTCACAGATAATTCCAAGATAATTCATAAGATTATACCCGCCGCCTCACTCAACAGCACCAGCAGTCGATCCTAACCATCATGTAAGCCAGATTCGAATGCGAATAGTATGGATAAGCACCTTTTCTTCCGCTGAATCCGCGAACATCCGCCATTCGACGCCATCGACGAAGCGCAGGGCAAACGAGTGGGGGATCGCTTCCAGTTCCTCGAAGCCTTCGTACCATTCTGCAAGCGAGTCGATCTGCCCATCCAAAGGGATGACGTCGAGCGGTTTAACGACCTCCTAGACATTCGTGAAACTCGACCAAAATAGGAACAAATTAAGCTCACCCTTGGATTTCCGTATAGCAACATCTTGGATTCTGCGTGACCCAGTTCAAATATGTAATATCGCCTCTTCCACGCCAGCATGTTGGGCGCTTGTACCGTGACCCAGCCCACCATCTTGTCTGCCCCGCTGGCAGAGAATACTTCCTCGTTCATGCGAGCAATTCTCATGCGTCTCCCTTCCACCAACCTTCTGCGCTCTTCCTCCTTCTCACTGCATTGGGACTCGGCGCGCTGCATCTGCTCTGCTCGCCACCGCTCCACTTCCTTCGTGTACTGCAGCCTCCTCTCTTTCTCTATCCGTTTCTTCTCTCGTAGCTCTTGCAATCGCTGTTCTTCCTCTTCTCTTTCCTCTCTCTCCAGTCTCGCTTTTCTTAGTGCCGCAGCCCGCAGCTCCTCTTGCAACACTGCTTTCCTTTCTTCTTCTTGCTCACGCTCCAGGCGTTCTTGTTCCACTTTCTCACGTCGTTTCGTCTCTTGACGCTCGTGTTCTTCCCTCAGCATGGCTTCTTTTTCCAGCTGAGATTGGCGCTGCGCAGCCAATCTACGGCGCGCTTTCTCTTCGGGTGTCAACGATATGGTAGGGGGTGAGTATACCTTGACAGGGATTCGTGGCAGTATTTTCGGGACGACGGGGATTAGTTTCGAGGTAGGCTGCGGTGGCGGCATTGGGATGTCAAGATCAACATCAAACAGAAGGGGCTTCTCGCTAATATATTCTTCTCCTAGGAATGGTCGCCTGGACGTTGATGCGCGTTGGTAGTCTTTCGGAGGAGGTGGAGGAGGAGGTGGTGGTGGTGGTGGTGGTGCGTCAGCGGCAGGATCGTGAATGTATGGTTCGACATGTATGTTTTGATTCCTGCGGCGCAGCGCAAAGAGTTGAGTGATGAAGCTGCCTTTACGGTTGTGCACTGGGGAAGTATTCATGGTGCTGGTTTGTTAGTGTAGATTGAATGAGTGGGGTATCTGGTGGATGAACCGGTATCGTTAGATGATGATAGTAAGAAGACAAGAGATAAAATGGTCGTAACGCCCAGTCGCCAAACAATGGACAGTAGATACGCCCATCGCAATGATTTATCCTAAATGTGGTTGCAGGTGGCCGCCAAATAGTTTATTCTTTCCTATTGTGCCTTAGGCCTAATCCCCATCTGGTAATTGCACGGTGGGCGTCTTTCCACGTCAAAACTGTACAGTCCAATTACACTACCATGCTATGGCTCCAGAGTTCTCCAACCACTTTGCACCTTGGTGCCATTGTTTGTCGTCGATCAACTAGCAGGTATCTTGCTGTGGCTAGATGGATTCATGCAGGACCGTCAACTTCTCTATACGAATCTAAATATGCAGAGAAGCTCCAGCAAAAAGCACAAGAGTGAGATGTGTCCTCCGTGCCTAATTTCGTGACAATGTACTGACAAGTGGTCCGACCTTTCCTTCCTGTTACGTCCCTTGGGTCTACCTGGACATGAATCTTGGACATGAATTTCTAACTCTGGGAATGTCGCCATTGTTGCTGCTACCACTCGCTGGCATCATCAGACAGGGATTGGAACTATCTGAGCTGAGGGCACGAGCAAAGGAAGCAGCTCGTCGTAAGGAGGTAGCCAATATCAAATCAGCGCCACTGTCACAGGCGCATCCGCAAAGGTTGGACAAGTCACCTCCAGAATTGGTTTCAAGCAAGGTATCAGGAACCTCAAGTGCCCGCAAAGATAGCTCTCCGGTGAAAGTACGTGTTTCCTGTGTTGTAATTTCCTGTGCGGAACTGATGTATTGTTGCCTTCAGGCACTAGAATCCATCATAAATGTTCCAAGGCTGATGTCAACCCCTCATACTGCGGAGCAAATTTCGGCCTTATGGACGACCTATCATGCCTCTCGCACAGGAGGTACGGGAAGAGGATTTATCTGTGCATCAGTACCGATCAAACTCTATAACAAGATGCTTAGCATAGGAAAACGATATCCTATGTTTGTCATGCCTGTCCCTCGAGAGGGTTCTTCCGCTGTATCACCTGAAGGTCAAGAAAGCGCGGCCGCCCATGAATTCTATTTTCTACAATGGGATTTTCACGCTCCTCCGTTGCCTCCATCTGCCACCGGTTCAGACCCATTCTCTCGCGCCCCTCCTAGTAGCACAACCTCTCTGCCTCAGACAGCGACAGTCTTGTTTACACCACTCCAGGAGTACAAGCTCCGGCAATCGTTCGCTACCCCATATCTCATTCTAACATTCTACCCCGACTTCGCTCACACACACGGAATAGTGCTACTTCGAGGCGAGATCACACCATCAACAGCCACGGCGCCCGCTATTTCAGGCAAGGACACGTCAACCACGCGTTTTCTGCTGAGTCAGATCGATGCTCAGCTGCTTGCAATGGGCGTGCAAAAGTTTTATTTGTGGGGTGATGAGAGTGAAGATAGTAGTCAGAAGGGGAATCGAAACGCTGAAAAGTTACTCAGGCAGTTCCACGAACAGCCCGAGGAATTCAGTTGGACTGATCTACTTGAACATGCCCGTCTTACCTCCTAGAAATGACCTTGCCTTTACAAACATCATCATAGAGTGATCTTATATTTGGGCTATGGATTTTACAAAGGTGCCGATCAAGGGGATAGTCCTACGTTGGTCAGTCCTACGTTGGTCATGCAAAGATTAAAGATTCATAGGGTCAAGGCAATGTGATCAATGGTGCTTTTTTTACCCACTCGTTGTTCTTTAATTCTTGCACAACGAATAATGCAAACCCTGCTCTTGTTAACCATACCCCTGTTTTCTCGTCTCCCACATAACCTACAACAAAATTCTTGTCATTTGCCCCGCTTAGCAGGGGTACACGGGCAATCGTCCAATCCAGATCATTTCCTTGGCCCTTGATAGTTTCACCGATGGCTACAACATCTTGGTATGCTGTACGTGCCAGGGTGGCTACGCCATTTACTATGATGGACATCCGCAGACTGAATTTGTCGTTCGGGTCTGTTATGCTTGGTGTCCCAAGGGCCAACAGCCGGCGCACACGATTGCTTTTCATAAGTTCGATGATCAGAGAATATGCCCGCGCAAGAGGTGTGCCCTTCGGGTACAAAGGTCCGCGCGAGACTGATGGCCCAAGAGCAGAAAGCACAGCGTCAACACCCTTCATGGCGAACGAAAGTGCCTCTCTGTCATCAAGCTGCCCCTTGTGAACTGTGACGCGCGGGTCATACTTGATTTCCTCTGGGATTTTCTCTGGCGCACGCGCGTATACAACCACGGTGTGCAATGCTATGAGTGCTTCCTGGATAAGAAGCAAACCTGCAGCGCCTGTAGCTCCCAGGATCAAGACGTGCATGATAGTCTACTTCAACGATTTGATTTGGGTAAACTGGAGCACTAAGGTTACTGTCGATTATCAGAGTTATCGAGTCCGATCCACATACCTTTTGGTAGGATGGTTTACAATGGCGGGGATAAGTACTGGTGAAAGTGGACTGCGAGTGAGGACTACTTATCTCCCTTCGATCTGCCTAGAGACCACGGCGGAGTGGGCCAGGCAGTAGCATTGCCACTGCAACTCCACCTCATGATCATCGACATCATCTACCTTCCTTTTTAAGGCAAGATCTAGAAATGCTTATTGCAATTATATAGAAACCCCATGATTTTACATTTAACTTGTGTCTCAACAACGGCTCCTCAGCCTGAGGCCCCAGCTATTCGATACCGCTTAAATGCGTCTCATAATACCACATATAATTAACTAGTGCCCACTGCGCGGCATGGATGAATTCCGAAGTGAACTCGTTCACCGTCAGCACTTCTTAAGTTAACAACTTGGTGCTGAGTTGATACTTGTACTAGCAGCTGGTACGTACAAATGCGCGCCACAAATGCCAAGTATCCTGACGTATGTGAAGTTCTAGCATTCATATGTAGACGTCATCACGTACCCGCAGATGTCACAGTGCATAGTGAATGGAAACGATCAACAAAGTTCCCAGTCGTCTATAATAACATTGCCACTTGTATTAGTTCAGGGAAGGTGCCCTCAACCATGCCCCAGCGGCTAGTGCATCTTCCTCTAGTGCAAGAATAGCCTCTCCAAGCTCACCAGCGTTCTGAGGGTATAATTTCACCATATCTCTCCCGTATAAGGTACCAAACGCATCAACGATACCTGGCACAACATCCTCCACCCGCGTATTGTCTCCTTTCGCCTCAGTTATGCACCCAGCCTTGACATCAACTAACCCACACGCCACAACTTGTCTAAACCACTCCAAAGGCTCCTTTGTAACGTTCATTGAAAAACCGTGTGTCGTGAGTCGATGGCGTACTTGGACGCCAATACTTGCTATCTTTGTTACAGGGTCCAAAAACACACCAGTGTGGTCTGATGGTACATGGGTAATCCCGTGTGTACGCAACAAATAAGATTGGATCATTTTTTGCATTACGCAAATGTAATCACGGATACCAATTGGCGGGGATGTGCGAGCGAGGTCTAGAAGTGGGTAACCGACGAGCTGACCAGGTCCATGATAAGTTAATTGTCCACCGCGCGCTGCTACGGCAAATTCTGCGCCAATCGACGTCAGACGTGCACGTTCTGTGTGAAGTTCTTGTTCTGTTTGCCGGCGTCCAGATGTGTACACTGGACGGTGCTCGAGTAGAAGCAGAATGTCATGATGGGATGATGAACGACGAGCAGCAAGCTGAAGCTGATGTATCTTTTCTTGGAGTAGGATAGTTCGGGTATATGGTAGCGGTGTGCAGAAATAGTGGTAAAAGACGGGTGGTAAGGGCATTGAATAGGACCTCAACTTCAGCAGTCAACTAGACTAGAGCATTGCCAATACACACGTGACGCGTGACGGATCAAAACATAAGTAAACACCCAGAACCGACATGTCACGTGACTTGCCGCCGGCATTCAAAAAAGGCTTTGATGGTATATAATTTTTTCCGTTCCTCTCGAGTGTCAACGTTGACGCGTTGACGTTGCACGTTGACCCTTGATATCAATCAGATCCCGTTGTCAGGTCTGTACCTGCCTACATTTCGTCATTAATATTTGCATGTATTACCTTGTCACGGTCGTGCCTACCTTTTCCCTCAAAATCCAATGGAACCATGGGCGCATCCATTATTTAGTTTCATGATTGTAGATCACTTACTACCATTCTCGAGCAAAACAGTGTTCATTTTTCCTTCGGCTTGCAGACAGTTTGAGAATCGAGAAAGTAAATTTGTCTCGAACACGAGCCCAACTAGCAATAGCGCTCATTTCGTTCTCGATGTCTGGAGACTTGCAAATATTTTATGTCTACCAGATTCCACACTCCACATAATGTTAGCTTAATCCTTCTAAAATGTATTATACATCTTCGCATTCATTGCTACAGTCCTATACTACTCAGAATATTTATTACATTTTGTAAACTGAGAAAATAAACCATTGAAGCTGCTGGTGGTCACATCGGACGTGTCGGAGGGGAGAGGTAGGTGAGCTGCAATGATTCACCCGATCATAAATTCAACGTTCCATGTCAACACCCAATCACCATTATTTTAAATTTTCCACCCCACGTACGGATACCAAACGCTGTTCAAGTAGGATGTGACATAGGTGCACTCGCGGGTATTACTTGATGCTTGATGACACTCTGAAAGCCTACCCGCACTTGTACGGGTCGGGTGGATTCGTAGGTGGTACGATATGGGTCACCCGATTACCGTAACATTGTGCGAAGTCATACTAGGTATGACTTGGAAGACCATACAGCTAGGCTGCACACAAAAACATGAAATACCAATATATATTAATAATGATACCGTAACCATTATCGCTCGCCCAAAATGTTCCGTCACTTTAGGCACTCGGTCGGAAGTGACGGGACAATTTTGACAATAAGATAGGAATCGGAGACACTGTTGGTTTATGACAGGGTGGATGTGTGGCGCGGTGACCTGGGTACTGACGTGGTGAAATAAAACGCTCCCTCACTACTGAAAACGAATTACCCTATTTACCCGAGCCTAATTTGGACAACTCCGACGAGACAACCGGCCATACATGTTTGTTTGGCAAATTTCTCGTTCATTTCATCGACTTTTTCTAAATCTCGACTCTCTACTGTTCTTCTCACCAACGCTTCATTTCTTTATCCTACCTCTCCATCCTTTCATCCCCCACTCCGAGATGTTCACATGAATGTGGGTCAAAACGTTGCAGTAAATGGATGCGGTCCCTATCCATGTCATGTCCTCGGGATAGTGCAATATATGCGTTGAATGGCGTGAATTTTGCGCTGAGTAGAGTGCCGACATCTATTATTGAGTGGCTGATTGGCGGCCCCCGTTTGTCACCACCTGCAGGAGTCTGAATGCGCAGGCAGATGCTCAGCGGCGGCCGCAGAAACCGAAGATACAGATACAGACATCAATATAGCTCACTGGCCTGTACAGGAGAGGTACAGGGAGTCAAGGACGATCTTGTCGAGATTTATTGTGTTAAACCACTCTCCTCGTATTACGGAAACTGTTATTGCCGCGGAGGATTACGACCACAAGCTGGCTAGCGCTATCGTCGAAGTCCACTTTACACTTGTGCACCACGGGGTCAGGAGGTCAAAGGAGTCTGTTTTCGACGCAGTACTTCGAGAACTTGTAGTACTGCGCAAACCCTAGAGCGGTCCTCGCAGCCTTATCAAGAAGCGTCATCTAGCAGACGGTCGGTCGTTGTAATCTGACTGCAGCTCCAGCAAGAAAAATCGATTCACGTGCTCTGAAGAATACTTTCGTTAGTGAGACTCGGAGTAATTATGTAGTCTTATTATGATAATGTACACACAAACCTGCGCCGTACCTTATTCAAGACATTATGTAATATGCAACGGAGCGAGGTGGAAGTCGGCAACTAGGGCCAGAGTTGCAAAATCTGACGACCTCATTTTCATAACTCATTTTTTGCTACACATTAAAATAAGAAAAATATATGGAACTGTAACTACGTGTGTCAGAATGAAGCTCCAGTTTACAGAAAAAATAAATATGCAAAAATGATACTGCCAGAAGGATGCCGACTCTAAATGTTAGAAATAGTAGAGAGTTGCAAAGCTTCCCACAGGTGTGTTGGCGCAGGTGTCACATTCTGTCACGGTGGCACGTTTGAACTCCGATGACGCTCAGTACACCCAAATTCTCAGTTTGAAAAATAAGAATTAGTACTCCGCTCACGAATGTCACGCTTGAGCATTCTCTGACTGTCGTGATTACATCGTCGATAACAACAGCAACTCTGCTCTAATCATGTTATAAAAATATGGAGAGGTGAGGACTAGTATAAAGGGTTCCTGGAAAAAAGGAGACTTTTTTTGGCTGGGGTTTACACTTCCCTTGATTGTTTTACATGAAAGCATGTGACTGGGGGATAATTTTGATGCCGAGGGCATTCATCGTGTTTTCTTTTTAAACAAAAAATACAGTACTATAGATCGATAATAAAAGGTCTCATTTCCAAGAGTTGGAGGTTTAGAATGTGTTGTGTTTTGTGCTATGATGTGTTTTGCAACTCTCTACCATTTTGCAACTCTGGCCCAACGATAGTAGTACACATACCATGTAAATTTGTGTATCTATGTACAAGAACAAACGTTCGATGCTTACTCGATACACCGAACATTTTTAGTCATGCGAGGAGTAACACTCAGATTGGTGAACAAGGTACCCGCCGGCGCCCTCTCAGGTCTAATGAAAGCACTAATATTGTACTGCGAAGATACATCCGAGAATCGGACTACCCCGGTGCACATTGAGGACTGAGTTTTCCACTGACAACGACAAACATTAATATTTATGAGATGCATCACCATAGTAAACTACTGCTGGGTGAGATGGTCCGTACCTGTCAAGCTTGATTTCGACGACGTCGGGTGGGAGTTTGGTCAACAAACTTAAGTAAGTTTGGCTCGGCCGAAAATCCTTTGGTATTTGGGGGTACTACTGACTACTGCGGATACCCCAGCTTCAGCAAGAAGTTCTCCGATCAATAAATGTGCGAGTGGAACGAGGTGGAACGGCGGGTCCAAGGTACCCGGTACCCGTCCATCCACATTCCGTCCGTGCCGCCGCCGGGTGGGTAACGCTCACTCATGTCACACTCTATTCTTATCCAATCACCACAAAGGGATTTGTCTGAAATTTTCCACCCTTACCAACTCTGTTGTTTACACCGTATGACTTCTAGTCCTTCGATGCTACTATGCTAAATCGTCCATGGTCGGTAACGTAGTGTCATTGAACTATGGTGGTCATGAATACATTCATTAATGCTAAGTGTAGTGTCTGTTAAATGTTCAGGCGGTCCGGGTTCCACCTCAAATCGTCGCATAACATAACATGAAAGGAATGACAGTCTTCTTCCTATTGGGTTTGCGTAACCTACGCCATTTTTTGCCGTCTGGGCGATTTTTGGCGACTGGTACCTCCCCAAGCCATGTCATCCTCATCAAAATATTGTGCTTCGACCTAATGGATAATTAGTCAAGGTAAGTCACGATCATGAGATGCAACGTACGCCATAGACGTCTCTGCCGTCAAATCCAGTCGCAGCATCTCGACTTTTGATGTAGTCTCTTCTAGAAGGCTGTGAACATGGTCTATGTCAGCCAATTCACGCTGTGTACTTCAGCTTGGGCATACAGCATCTGCGCTGTCGAAGCCATGTCCAAAACACGAGTTGAAGGCTTGCGTAATTTTTTTGAAGAAGCGAGGCTTTTTCGTTTTCACTCCATGTTCGACAATGTTGGCATGGAAATCGTTACTCTGTTAACGATTAGCCGCCACCCCACTATTGACGAGCTCTGATTACTACGCACATCTTTGCGTTGCATGACGGTGGATGTAGAGGGAAAACCTGATAGATACGTAAGTTAGACGTGAGTTGATGACGTAGAGTGCTGGTGCAAGTGAGTTGCCCTATCAACTCGGTTCGTGAAGAGAATTTTAATCTGTACCGTGTAGGGTTAACTAAAGGTGCTACCTTTTATCAGAAACTGAATACCGGAATCCTCCTGAGGCTTTTAATAGTGTGGAGCAACTACGCCGTCTCAGGCTATGGTGACATCCCCGCCTTTTTCCCACCACGTTCTGCTGTTACGGCCGTCGTGTTGTATTCTTCCTTGGTGCTTCATGGCAATCTAGATATGTGACATGCAGAGACTCTTCTAGTTGTTTTGTTTCCGGACACCGTAGCAGGATCCCGTGTGCTTGCGCGCTTTGGAGAATTCTTACAAAGTGGTACGTATTTTTGGACTGCTGTGTGGTTATCTGATAGATGCTGGCGAAGTTTCTCTTATGGAGTAAAACTCTTTACGAAAACAGACCCACTCGCTTGAATGCATCTGGGAACTGATTTTTTTTTAGACGAAGCCCATATTACATGGGTTTCATCGTGACGTGGAGAAATTTTGTCAGAACTGAACGTTCTGAACTTGGGTCCTTTACTTTGAACATGACCGGTGTGAGTTAACGTCTAACGCACTGCGCAAGCAGGCGAGAACATGTTATGGTTTATAAGGTAGCATCTTTATCTCGCACAGACTACAACAAAGCCATCGTAACTTCGAAGAAGTGCGCGTCTAAAATGGCCGGTGGGAACGGCAGACTGGTGGGGTACGTTTCACACCAAGGCATTCGTGACTTCAGAGACACGTGGGGGTACAGAGGCCCCCAGGCTAGCAGATACTGTCCTACATAGAGTGCATACTCTCGATGGACATAAATTGGACATAAAAACAGTCTAATGCAATGAGTGATATACTAGCTACTGACATGTTTTCATAGACCGGCGAACAAGAAGGTATGTTGAATAGTACCTGTGACAGTACCAGTGTGCTGACCTATTTGTTACAGTGTGTAGATCGGAGAACTTGATAGCGTAGATTAGTTACCGACGGAGGATCTTTCAGGCTTTGTCGTAGTGATTACAGTGCCGGGAATTCGACTAGCCTAATATTTGTGGGTATAGTATGTCCCGTGGTTTTCCTTAGATGCATATATCATCCCTATTATTGTCGTGCGGAACGCCATCATTTCCTTACAATATCAGTTGCCCTCAGGTGATACCAATAATAAATTTTCTCGTATTCCGTTGCGTATTTGATTGTACATCTTTTGCCCGTCATTAGTAGTACAACATAAAATACTGTTAAGTTAGGTGTGGTTGGGTATGCATTAGCAAATGTCGTGTCCCCTTGAAAGAGACTTTCATCGGCGTGCACCCCATGACATGTTGTCATCATCAAGCATTTGTGCCTAGTGACAGAATTAAATGAGCTACTTCCTCGAAGGAATTAGGTATAGAACTCACATAACCGCCCACAGCAGGGGTTCTCTCGAAAGTTGGGTAGGAGGGCGGAGAAGGAGAAGGAGAAAATGCCTGATGGCACTCGTCAGAAATAACAAGTGAAGAGTGACTGCAAAACGTACGACAGCGTATGTGATGTCCATGGGTGATGGATGCCCTTGAATTGAGTCACGGGTGGACTTTGAACTCTGGGAGCTACTGCGAGAGAGCTGGCAAATGGACGCAATGTCATTGGTGGACCGTACTTCTGAAAACTCTGAAGCACATACCTTGCTGCTTATTGAGAGTCTCTTCAAGGATGCGAAAGGCGACATTTTTTCAAAAGAAATAAAGTGTTGAAGTGTTTAGCGGAGGAGGTTGACTGACGCTGTTAGAGTGACAGGTATTTGGAGTATGCTTTTATACCACAAACGGGCACCACGTTAATGAAAGGAATACCGTATTAGTTCCATCATGTCATGCCTTGTTCGGATCTAAGGGCTTCGAAAGATCTGGCGGCAGTGGTTGGTTCAGAATGTTCATGTTCCGTATCGGCCCGGGGAGTCTAAGCGCGGGGAAAATAGTATATCTCCATGGTGGCCTGTATGGAGACCGTGTCCAGAATCATACATTCCGAGGAGTCGTACTTGTAATAATTACCATTCGTAGCATGGTCACAAGCTCTTGTCATAAAAGGTATATTCTGGTATATTATGCATTATTAAGGCAGTGCTAAACAAGCACCTGCAGTCACATAGTATGTACTTATTTGTGCTCGCCACTTGACAGCAAGGCACTCGGATGATTCACGGTTGTACCTAGACTTCGGTCAGAATATGGGGTCGACTTCTCTTTCAAGTCACTTATTCTCGCCGCACTTTTAACTTTGTTGTCTAGTCGTCCCGACTATAATTACAATTACACTGAAGTATTAACGTGTACCAACTGGCGGAGCACCTCGCGGCACCCGTACCTGACTCTAGGAGAGATTAGTCCGACTTGGACGTTGCACTCGATGTAATTGCCACCGTAATCGCAACAAGTTGGTGCGCAATAATTGGCTGCGACTCGAGAGTCAAATGATTTCGTCTTCACTGGCCCGGCGTTGTTGCGTGGGGATACCCAGATTGGCATCCTGACTTTTGCTGTCAGGCCATCACCAAAATGCAATGAATTTGTATTGCATAATATTATTGGTACATGTGTAGCTGACGCGCAACTGCCCTGACTAGGATATCTCCGACAAACCCTATTCCCCCACACTGCATAGCCAATTGAGATCTGTGAACCTCCCTGTCATAATTCCCTTTATGAGCATATATACGTGTGTGTTTTCACCCTATTCGTTATGTTTTTCATCGCTGTCAAATCTACTAATACCGACCTGATTCGGATCCGGGATAACACCAACACCGTGGTGAGCGACGGCTTCCGCTACAAGTTTTTGCTGGCGCTGATCACGATGCAGTGCAGTAAAAAAATCACTAATGTGCCACACAGGCTTAGTCTGGCGCCACTGATATTGCGTCAAGCGCCACCGCCCGTATCTAGAGTCTGCAATTCCGCGGGTCGTTCAGATGATATCAAAGTCTAATTGACTCGTCACTTAGTCTGAGGTCACATGGAGTGGGTTCAAACCATCTTATAAGTGCTTCTTGGTCTATCTAGCATTGGCATCACATCGATCATGAATTGCCAAAGTTACTTTGCCTGCGAACCATCGTTTTAGCTCCCGCTAAGCTGCACAAGTTATCGCCCGGAGCCGAGCCGAATCTACCGACGTTACCAGGGCAACTTTTTACGCAATTGTCCCAAACTTCCCCACAACCCATACTACTGGCTCACTGAGGAAGCGCACAGAACTATAGGTGTGCTCAATTAGTTTCCAGCAAGCTCACAATCGGTACCGAGAGATAAATGTGTACATCGTCCGACCCTGTATAGTTTACCGTAATCAGATAGATACCACTCCCCGGACGTTTTGATTATTTTTGCGTGTCGTATCAGAGCTCTGGACACTGAAGGCAGTGTCATCAGAAGACCTTGATGGATTTACCGCCTACGAACGGGTCCCTGTAAGGCCCTGGACCTTTTCCACCTCCGAAGATTGCCTGCAGGCTGAGATCGGGCACTTAGGAGGCTAGGACTACCACCAGACTATGGAACACCCCGAATCATGTGATGCAAGTAATCTTGTCTACCAGACTAAACAGGCTGGAAGGGTATTAGCACTGTCTTCAGGGCAGTGATACAGTCGGGGTGCTATGTCCTACATAGTAGGGTCTACGACTCCAAAGGACAGTAAATAAAACGGCCGGCGGACTGACTGAGTACGTCCTAGGTCAGGGCATTCGCAGATTCGGAGATGCAGCCAGGGAACCGGGCCCGGCCCTTTGACCAGATTGTATTGTCCTCCATAGAGTATTCTCTCAATAGGATGATTTTTTTTTAAGGGACACTAAATTTTAAATAAAACTGTTAGAAAAAACACCGTCGGGAACAGATAAATACAGTATTCAACATCTCATTATGAAACACAGGGGAATCAAGGTATCAATACAGGTGACTGGGCAAGGTTATATCGGTATAAACCTGTGGCTCAGCGCGCAGCAAGGGTAAGCGACGCTCGTGTGGCTGATACCAAGCGATCGTGTGCATATTGTGTACCGGTTTTCGAGACAACAACTTTACATTAACAAAGTTGAGTTCGAGCATCAAGCATGGACTATTCCTGATGAAATGAGAATCCAGCTCTCGCGAATCAATCGGAATGGATGGATCTCTAATGATCGACAGCTTGAGGTTCCTCGATTTATGGATCCTGCATTGTTAAAGACCATAGAAAGTAGACGGTCTTTTCTTCGTTGCTGTATTCTTTCTGCATTGAACGGGATTGTCACAACGAGTGAAAGGTTTCTCTGAGCCTCAGTGGTTGAACTCGCAGCTTGGGCATTTTTTTACCAGTCCCTTTAAAATTTCCACGAGTATGAGCTGCGATTGGTTGAAGCTTCAAAAAATTCTGTGTGGCCTTCGAGCTAATTATAAGTAACTGAGAGTCCTAAATTTTGTTTACAAATATTTTCTTTAGGATAACCCGAGGGAACTCATCTGCAACTGGTATTCACTTGTGCCTGGCTTATCGAGACCGCCCTCAGCGCACAGAACGAACATAATTTTCTCACCTGAAAGTTTTCTCAAAACAAAATTTCAAAGCGACGATGAATAGTAAGTACTTACCTCCGGTTAGGCGGGCTGTTGGTAATTTTGGCAACTTTGTGCAAAATTTGCGAGTAGGTTCCAGTGCGGAGTGGATCAGATTAAAGTTGCTGCAGTAGACCGACCTCTTCTATTCACACGGCGTCGTCGAGTTACGATCACAACTTCGTCACACGTCCCACCCCCTGGCGAATCGAAGCTATTTGAAGTGACAGTCACACCAAATTTGGGGTCACGAAGCTATTTTGTGACATATGGTAAAATAGAAAAAAAAAAAACATAAAATTGCTGTTTCTCTTTTCAACACAGTTCTCTGCAGCCTATCGCATATAATGAGCCTTCATGATTTGCTTGTCAAAAAGTTGTCGAAGCTAACTTAAATAGGTCACATGTCACAAGAGCCTACGAAGTTGCGAAGCTAAGGGTGACATGGTCACACCCGAAAGGATGCGAAGCTATGATCGTAACTCTACAGTACCACAGTCCGGTTCTAATCTTCAAACCGACCCGCGGTTTGGTCCAGACGTGGTTGATTTCGCAGTTTAGAGAATGACGGACCATATCATGACCTGTCCGGACTATGACCAAATCGCTATAGGAACAAAACATTCAGTACTGCACAATTGCAATATATACTCATGGCTCGCACCTCAATGAACATGTCAAACAAGTGTTCCTCGGTTTCCGATCCCGGACCACATTACACTTGATCATTTGCCTGAAAAAAGTTCCTAATTGGCATGTGACCAGATGCTGGGCTCAGTCTTACAGACCGGCGACTCGGAAATGGTGGGACCGTGCAAGACTGCCGCTTCTCAAGAACATTCAGAACCGGGGAAAATACAAAGGCGCAAAGGCACAGAGAGAGCTGACAGGGATGTCGCCGGAAAGGAGAACAAACGATGCCGCTCGTGAGGTGCAAAAGCACAAAGACCGCCACTGCATCTTGCAGCTAAATATATTGTCGAAATTTATATTTTTGTCAGTCAAAGGTTCGAGCTCGAACAAAACCATAGCATGATACCCTATACTCCTGGTTCGGATTCGAGGATGAGTCCATGAGGAAGTATTGCTGCTTGGTTCGAGCTTGAGCTCGACAAAAATCTGCCAGAACTAGACCCAAAGTTGAACCAAACTGTGTTTATGACGAATATGGGCTTGATCAGGCACATGCACGTCCATGGAATCTTGATCGCTGGTCAACCGGTCAACAACTTTGAACAATGCTATGTACTAGGCCGCCAATGGAAAATGTATAACTTATTAGGCTTCGCCTTGTGCGCAAGTCCACATGCGTCGCAGTAACATGTCAAGGGCGCGAACATTCTTAAAACACCGTTGTCAAAACGTGGGTTCACGCTTACAAGTCACCATTTAGTTTTAATCTTATCATGAGCCGGGGCGAGACGCCGAGCGATAATAATAACAGCTATCAAGCAGACGACACTAGAACATATGAAATACAAGTGCGTGGGTTGTACCTATTAGACTGGTGACCAGCCCGTCTAATGAGGCAAGCTGTCGGTAGACGCTTCCCTCGTTAGACGGGCTGGTCACGAGTATATGTACCTATATCAAACAGACGAGCACGAACTTCAACTAAGAAAGGAGCTAGGCTGTGAGTGAACTGCGAAAAAGGAAAAGTCAACCTGCTGACAAATATTGTCACCTAGCATGGCGCTTGGTTTCGCTCCAACTATAAACAAAAGCGGCTTTATGTGTTTTGCGGATTCTGGCCTATCGATATGAAGATAGCTGTAAGCCACCGTTTCGGCTCCTTCTGCCAAGTCAAGCTCGTCACCAACATGAAGTGTCTCTCAAGACGAGTCCAGTGGCGAAGGAATAATCAAACCATCAGTAAGTGCCCAAGTTCTTTCACAATACCGTTGAATCAATGTTTCTTCTTCTGTCGCTTAAGAATTTGAACCTACAGGACTGTTGTAGACAGATTCTGCCCCGTTGAAAATTTACTTACCGAGCGCCTCCTTGGTCTTCCCCACTGCTTTCTCACCCATATCAATGGCCGATGCAAGACCTCGACCAACTTTCTTATTTACCTTGAAACAAATAAGCTTGTGAAGTCAAATAGACGTGTGGTGATATGCCTTGTCGGCCATCTCGAACACTTTCTCGGTGACCGTGCTAGCAGCGAGCGTGGCATGGATAGTATAGGTATATGATACAGTGCAACGCGTGCGTTAGAACGGATTGCATTGTACAAATCCGTATGTTGCTTTGCATCTGAAAACAGATCCTTCGTACACTTTGGTAATTATATATTAGTTGGTGGTGGCATCAGTGAACACAGTTTTGGCAAAACCGACTTTGGCCGGAGAGCTGGAGCCATCGAGCACAGTGTAGAAGCGCTGGAGAAATGCGTGGCCAAGACTAAAGTCATCCCCTTGACCAGAGTGCCTGCCAGTATTCCCAACGATGAGATATATGCCATTTGGATCAGCATTAACATGCTTGTCGTTGAGAGAGCGAGGCCATATTTGGGCGTTAGGGGTAAGACTGAAGGTTTGCTGTGCAAAATGGTGAACAAGGGGTGAGAGGGTTGATAGAATTGACGTACGCCCCCAATATGAAAGTCCAAGTTCTGTAGGTTACTGTACTGGTCCTCGGTAATACGGAGAAGTTCAGTGTGCTCATCGTAAGTAGCGCCGGTCGCATCCTTGTACTTCTCAAAGGCATCTATCGAATGTTGATCAGACAATTATTACACGCTGCACTCTAAATACATACCAGATGCAATGTAAATAAGGATGGCGCCAGTATCGACGATACCAGCAGTGGTGCCCAAGATCTCCGTGGACCCGTAGGTGATCCTCTGATTGATACCCCAATATTCCGACGCGGGGGGTTGGATGGTGACAAGACTGAAACAAAACAATTACTGTCTGGATTGATCTAGGAGCTGAGGTAGCTTACGTGTAGACAACATTACCAAAGTACTTGGTATTGTCAGTTCCACCAAAGGTGACCTCTCCGGAAAGGCTGTCTTCTGATTCCGCGGTGATGGGCTGGAAAAAGATACCAACAACGTGCTCATCAATCTTGCCTTGGTCATACAGGTAATCAGTGATAGTCGGGGACATCTTATCCGGCTCATCTATCAGGGTGTCGAGTGACAAGACTGTAGGCCCGATGCCAAGAATACCGATTTGACCCCTGACGCCCTCCGCTTCCGTAGCAATACCGAGTTGGAACTCGGCGACGGTGAGCCCACCAAGAGTAACGCTATCGTTCCAGATAATTCCTATAGATATAGATAATCGTAGGTATTCAAGTTTTCAAGTTATGATATTGTTGTATGTCATACCTTCGAGGTAGGGAAGATCATCACTCTCATCACCATCACCATCACCATCACTATCAATCTCATCACCGTAATCTTCCCTTACACGCTGACCAGTGTCGACACTGGTGGTGGTTTGCACGTATACGTCATTGTGAACCCATGTGACCGAGCTGGCGGTATCGAGAATCAAGTCGTCTTCAATGATACATTAGCAGACGCATGTTTTCTCAGTGTTGAACTGACACATTGTGGGGGGGCTGCCAATGCCAACTGCTATTTGGTAACCAAAATAAAAGGATGACACAGGAATGATATCAGCACGTCGGCCATGTGTGTTGTAGTTCCTCAAGGCTGCCACGCGAGCTTTGTCGTGCTGCAAGAGGTTAATAGTACCATTGGAGAAGTTTAGCCTCCTGGTAAGGGGGATGGCGATGGGGGAGTTGCGAACTTCAACCGGCGATCCTGTGGTTGACAAAGCCAGGAGAACCTGTGTCAATAAGGGTGCAGCTAGGAACATGGCTTGCTGGTAAGTGATATCATATTCAGTAGTAGCCCATTATATACGTGTGTGCTAGCGGACGCGATGACAATGTTGAGCACCTTAGCCACGTATGAAACATCCCCCTCAATGATGAGGTGGTTGCGATCCATCGCAGGTGCAAGGATTCAACTATGTGGCAAGAGATGGTTTAATTTTGATCCTGGCAGGTGACAGGAATTTGCAAACGTTGACCAACTTACCTAGAGATGCTAGCGCATTATGAATATACCTCCAATTGCAGAATGATATTGCCCCGTTGCTGTCCACACTGCGACCGTCCCTGTAGTGTGAGAAGGGTTTTGTCAGATAAACGACACATTACTTTGCTCGTCAAGGTTTCCAGCACCCTAGAATTCGTCCGTGTCTGCACGTTCCTGACTTACCGACAACTTCCATGGCACCAGAGTCATAATTTCAACATTAACTTACCGGCAACTTAGGATACTTATCATGAACGACGAAATGAAGTGGTCACTGGACAATCAACAATGTCAAATACGCGTGCCACGACGGACAGCATTTTCGACAGGAACACAGATATTTCTCCTGCACGGAGCACGTTAGCTCAAAATCACTGAGACGGATAGAGAGAACAGGAACTAACCAAAACAACGCACTCAAGAGGTGCAGTGGCAACGAGAGCAGACAACCAATAATGGGCGCCTGTGTGCGTCATCAACGGTACATTTGCGCTGACAAAAAACACTTCTCTCACTAATCGTGGGAGGACAAGCGATATAAAATCTTCGCCCGTTACGTCACGTTCCTTGTGCTGTGTTATTTGTTTACTATTCTCGGCTCTTAGTCACAGGACTCACCTCCGCCGGGGCCGATTCTATTGTAGTGCGCCGAGTTTCGGCTTTCGCACGATACTGGTTACTCAGTCTGCACACCTCATACTCACTTACTGAGACTCGACCCCGGTGATCTTCGGGTCTTTTAACAGGACCGCTGCATAATTTTGATAGATACCGTGACCAGTGGCGAAGGAATAATCAAACTATCAGCATGTACCTAAATTCTTTCACAATAATGATGAACCAATGTTTCTCGGACCGACCACAGTCATTAATCCATAATTCATCATACTAATTTCACTAGGTGAGCTGAACAATAACTTTGATGAACTCTTGTGTAGATAGATATAATTAATGTGTGAATGACGTTTAACCTAACTTAGCTGCGCTCTAACCATGCATACGGAACAGCGTTGGGGCATCGATGGAGTGGTTACTTTGACATCTTATCCTTCACATCGTCTTTAGTTTCTCGTGCGCCAGTACCAGCCTGAACAGAGATTAGCAACTAACAACCTGTTTGCACTGCAGTGATAGTTCACCTGTTCGACCTTTTGCCTGGCCTGCTGCGCAGGTTTCTGGGTAGTTTGCTTTGCCGAAGCCATTTTTGAACCTACAGGACTGTTGTACATAGACAGATTCTGCCCCGTTGAACATTTACTTACCGAGTGTCTCCTTGGTCTTCCCCGCTGCTTTCTCGCCCGTTTCAATAGCCGATGCAAGACCTCGACCAACTTTCTTATTTACCTTGAAACAAATAAGCTTGTGAAGTCAAATAGATGTGTGGTGATATACCTTGTCAGCCATCTCGGACACTTTCCCGGGGACCGTGCTAGCAGCGGGCGTAGCATGGATAGTACGGGTATATGATACAGTACAAACGCGCGCGTTGGAGGTGATAACGTTGCGAAACATGATGATAGGGTGAATGAAGTGTTCGTACAGTACTTGCGGTCCTTCATACACCACACAAACCAGGTTATGACGTTGGGAGGGTATTGATGTCATCGCACGTGCCAGCTCCGCACCAATGCACCAAGTGACCTTACCGCTCCTAGAATATTACTAGTACCACTGTCCACATGGTGAGCAGCTCATGACGCAGCTCAGATAGAATAAAAGTCCCCCTGTTTGTGATTCCACAGCTGGGCTACTGTGCCAACATTTATCTCACCTTCATTCATCATTAGTAGCCGACACGTAGAACGGCTTGTTCCTAGGTTACCTTGTACGATCATTGTTCTTCGTTGCCCTCCGTTGTCGCACTGGTGGTAATTCTCGGCCACGGCGACAACTATGGGTTCCTTTACCATCCACAGCCCTTTCAATCATTGCTACGTGGAGTCTCTGGATCTTGCCATGTAGTTTAAGTTCCTTCCGCATGTGAAATGTTGGATCCGTGGGCAGAGCAGGTACATCAAGCAAATATCTCTGGCAGCAACGATTGGCTGGAGCACAGTTGTAAAGGACAATACCCGGCCAGAAATGCAGACATCGGGTAACGGGAAAGACTGTCAGTGTGAAGCAGGCAGGAAGAGACTCTAATCAAGATCCGATGTAATCTGTGACGCCCTGATGACTGCGACAGTAGGCAATATGCCTGACAGTCGTTCCCTACGTAGCACGAAAATGTCATGTCCCAAAGATGTAAGCTACTCCTCAATGAATACTCAAATGTCGAACATTCGTCTTCACATCACTGCACGTAGTTGCCTGGGAATACACCTTGGTCGCCATTAAGACGACCCGTCCACCAATCTTCCTGGCTCTCTGTCTTTGTCACAATTTCGATGCGGTCACCGGTTTTAAACGAAAGATCTCCATCAGCCTGAAATGAAGGGGTATGCAAACATTCATTCAAGAGATCAGATGGATTCATACCTGGGCATCGAAGTCATACAAGGCTGTAACATACTCTACTGCTGCCTCTGGCTTTGGTTTGGGTTTCAGCGGTGGAGGTGGAGGCGGCCTCTTTGTTGCAGCTGTGGTTCCAGCTCCTACATCATTTGAGGCGGCAGTATACGGAGGAGGAGGAGCAGGTGTCTGGCCTGGCGGCGGCGGCGGAGCCTTCTTGACAAAGGAAGATGTAGGGGCTGCTCGGGATGGTGGCACTGAGCGGCTGCTCCCACTGCCAGCACTCGTGACGCTGGGTGAACGACCAATGGAAGAAGGGACAGTCAACGAATTGCCGCCAGCGGCGCGATTAGCTTGTACAAATTTCGCTGGTAGTGGAAAATTGTGAGTGAACAAGACACGGGTGAGAGCGAAGCGTACAGGTCGATATGAAGCGTTTGGTAATATTGAGATCCTCTATTTGACTCCATGCATCTGTTCGCTTCTCTTCATAGTCAGCCTGGATTTGAGCGCCAGGGGCGTTGGTAACGTCGTATCGACCCTCCGCGAATGAATTCATTTTCTCAAGGAAAAGATAATAAACGTTGAGCCTGTTGAATTGTAAAACACTTGCAAAGACTAGTTGTTCGGACGGCCAAAGACATACTGCATATAATAGAATGAATGGAAAAGAGGATCGATGAAATGAGTCGCAAGTTGCATGAACCGCGGGAGATCTGTCTTGAGCGCGTTGTTAATGTAATCATACTCATTTGTGGCAATCTCGAAGTCTTGCTCAAGCTGACCATACAAACGTCAAACGTGTCGCTGACAGGAGGACACTCCGACACCTACCTTGAACAAATTCTTCTCATCACTCAAACTCTTCTCTTTCTTGTCCCTCAATTTAGTAAGTGAATTATTGAACCGATCATAATCGACCAGCTTATGATCGCGTTTAGTGATGCTCTTCCTGATCATCTTGAGGACACCCTGGAACTCTTTCACAGGTGCAACAATTCGTGATTCGATGAGCTCGAGTTCAGGGGAGATTGCAGAGCGAAGTTCGTCGAGAGCAGTTGAGTACGGAGGAGTATTTGCGATGGTTGCCTCGCAGGTGGGATGTTTGCCTTGCAAGTTATACTCGGCAGCCAACGGGGAGAATATAAAATTGAAATGGTTGGCGAAACCCGCAGAAGAAGTAAAGAGGGCTAAGAGTATGTGTGAGGATGCAGGAATAGATCACACAGACATTATTGACACACATATAACAGATTCGGAGAATGTTTTGGTATCTTTGAGCAACTTCTCTGTGGCTTTCTCAAGGCTGATGAAATGGTTGTTGTAGTCGTCGAATTCTGGATCAGAAGACTCTGAAAAATGGTAAATAGTTTGGGTGAGTGGTTGATCGCAAAGATTAGATCTCACTCTTCGCGAAGCCAACTTTAGATGTGACAAGGTGCGGTGTCCTGTAGATAATCGTAAGTCATCTCCCTCCGCGCTGATGTTCAGACAGAAATATACGACAGACGCCACGGACTGTTGGCATAAAACCGAAAAAAGGACCAGCTCACCGCTTGATTGCTTTAGTGAACCCTTTCATCTTGCAGAAATGGTATAGCTATTATCAGGTCCGTAAATTGTCCTGATGCGGCTGAAAAGTTCGAGTTTTCGAATAAACGAGAAGTCTTCTGAATAATTAAGGGTGTTTTGAAGCACTGCGGTGCGGTTGTGTGCGTGCACCGCTGTCCTACTGCTCATCAGTGACGGCGTGACAACACCCAATCGCGAACAAACACACAGATACAACGCTGCCTCCTAAACACCATCATCGATATATTCACTATCTATCAACTACACCACACCTGTCGCATACTTATATTGAAACATACTGTATCATTGAATCGAAATGCCTATCCAGCAGCCATCAAATCAAATCAAGTCAGTGTTTGACTGACAATGTCTTGGGGTTTTACGCTGATGCGAGGTGAAGCACAGACTTACAAATGTATCCATCGTACGCCTAAAGAAGGGCGGTAAACGGTTCGAGGTATGGTGTGGATATTCCACATACTAACATCGTCTAAAGTCCTAGCTTTAGATTGCCTGCTACAAAAATAAGGTGCAGGAATGGAGAAACGGAGTGTATGTGGTCACATCCATATGTTAGCACTGTGGCTAACGCAAAATCCTTGCGCAGTGAAACGAACTTAGATGACGTCCTTCAAATTTCGAACGTTTTCATGAATGTATCCAAAGGCGAGGTTGCCAAGTCTAACGATCTCCAGAAAGCATTTGGTACCTCGACGGTAGATGATGTTGTGAAAGAGGTTTTTATTCCTCAGCGATATCGGTCCCTTGCTTACCGGTGTTGCAGATCTTAAAAAAAGGCGAAGTTCAAGTGGCAGAGAAAGAACGTGATCACGATCTTGCTTCCCTCCGCAAGGAGATTGCTACAATCGTCGCCGAGAAATGTGTCGATCCGGCCACTCAACGCCCATATCCTGTCGGAATGATCGAAAAGGCTATGGCTGAAGCAGGTGTGAGCGTGAAAGCGGGGAAGAATGCCAAGAGTCAAGTGGGTGATTCTTCATTGACACCCCACCCCACATTCTCATCGAGGAGTGATAGGTAGCGGAAACACTGCGACTCATCCAGGGTCACTCAACGCTACCGATTCAACGTGCAAGGATGCGGGTACGTGTCGTTCTCCCGGCTGCTGAAGGAGAGCGTTTGCAGGAACAGCTTCGTGCATTGGCTGAGACGGTCGAGAAAGAAGACAAGGGGGAATCTTGGGAAACTGTAAGTACTTTTCATCATTTGTCGGAAGATTTTGACGAGGTTATCTAGGTTATGCTTATCGAGCCATCGCAAATCCGCGCGATCAACGATTTGTTGCAGAAAGAGAGCAAGGGAAAGGGGCGCGTTGAGACACTTACCTTTGCCGCAACCGCTGACAACAATTAAATTATTGATTATCGCATCGGTATGTCCTCCCGATGTTCGATTATGCCAACTGGAATAAGTTGTCATTGTCATTGCATCACTATCTCACGTCCATGGGTGAATTTGCCCTTAGCAGATCTTATTGCTGATTCTAATTTCAAAACAACTGATGAACATTTTGCTGTTCTGAGCATCATCACGAGGACACCTCATGGTCACCTGGTATTTGGATCCAAACTTGTAACTTATATTGCCTAGTTCACCATGTCTGTTTGTAAAGGAAGCAGTGCAAGAATAAAGTTAGACTTAACCGCTTCTGTTGGCCAATAAGCAGTGAATCCCACACCAGGGAATTCGCTGACTCAGAGCTACGGGGGCCCTCAGTCTTAGATTGTACTGTCCTACATAAGGTTCATTCTGAACAGGACACAAATCGGATATATGAATAAATAAAAAGTAGACTGCGCCTTGAGCGCTAGTATATTTACAGCGGTGTTCCTCAAAGGCGTGAATATGGATAAAGCCAGATTTTAAGGATATGATATATACATACTTAAGGTAAAATTGTTGACACGAGTGGCCTAATTTCTGGAACTCTCAAGCCTAACAAGCTGTTGTTACACATGTACACGCAACATAGAGTGTCAAGTGTCCCGTTATGACTCTGAACTGGCTCGGTTCCCTTGATTGCCTCTTCCAGGAAAAACCAGAAGTTTGGACACCAATGGACAACGAATCATCCCGTACCTCGTTTTATAGTATACAACACTACCTCTCGCAACATCCTCTCACAATGTGCCCTCTCAAAGCACTCGCCATAAGCCACTCGCCACAACCATCACATTCTTCAGTAAGTCCCATTGCATCATAACGACCAATACCCATGCCAGCTGCGAGCGCATGCATATGTCCTTGCTCGATTTTCGAGACCGAGAGATGTCTGTACAGTGGCCCATCGGTATTGTGTCTAATTGGTTGTTGCGCACGGCCAAGGAGGACATCCTTTGGTCTTGGGAGACATGCTGTACATTTTGCTTTAAGCATAAAACTAAAACATGTAGAGTTTTCATACCAAAACGACGGCGATTTTCCGCTGCTGGATGAAAGAGGGCGATAGACTTTGATTCATGACAGATGACTGTGGATGCATCGATGAGTGTGAGCCAAGATAATTAACGAAGTATGGCGCGAGCTCAGTATGAACAGATGGTAGACTGGCAATGGTAGCTCGAAATGTAATAAGTAGAAGCACAATACTCTTTGAACGAGGGAAGGATGAGATTTATGCCTTCCGCATTGAGTGAAAAATTTACCTCGTGTTGTAAAGTTATCGTACAATGATTTGAGCAGCGCCGTAGGTTGTGTCTTGTCAAGCTTGACTGAAAATAACGAAGTAAGTAGTAAGAAGCAAGAATGATAAGCATACTAGAAAATATGCAGCAGTGGTCTCGAAAGTGACAAACAGCATATGTGTGGCCGGTCGCCGAAGTGACAAATCGTACTGGTACGATACGGGAACTTCTAGAGACTGGACTGGGCAACTACAAGTTAGTATCCATGAAATAAACAGAGACAAAATGCCTACTATGCAATCTGGACATACTGGCTGGCGTCACGAGAATGAATTACAAGCCCTGTATTGCTACGCTGAGCAGCGCAACCCATTGCAAACAGCGTGTTTCGAGCAGGAATGGTAATGAGGATTAACCCACGAGATCCTACAGGGGCAATTAATAAGTCTGTTATATACCGCACAACCATTAACAATGTTTGTCAGCATGTCCATAATGTATCAAGTTCATCAACAGAACTGCCTCCTTAGTAGACGCTCCCAAGTACACTGGCTATCCGCATATGTATCCCTATTCTCCGTGGATGGGACTGCTGGGGAAGGTAGGTGGCTCACACCTGTCTGAAGCGCGATGCGAGCCGGCGGCGAATGTCTTCATGTTCGCTGGAATGCTACCAAGTCGTCATTTTGAGGTGCCAGTCTCGCATTCGCGTCAAGTCGGTCCTGCTTCCTGTCCTGGTACTTGCCAATCTTGAAAATTTTGCAGTACCCGGGCCCCAGGCCATACTTTGATAAGAGACATCATTTAACTACAAGTTATAGTAAACGTGTGATACCTTTTGGCGATGAGAACCGTGGCTAAAAATTTGGCTGAGGACAACGGAATATCAGCTGGCACAAGGCGAAGAATTCGGCGTTGACGTTGATCGAGATCGACCAGTCGGATAACTTACAACAAGTGACACGTGACAAAAGTAAAGTCGGGGTCGTGATTGGCTATATGTAAGATGACCAAGCTTCACAGGAAGATCTTGTGTTTCTTCGGCGACTGCCCTTTCCTCATTCTAACCGTCCACGATGCTGTCTTCACTAGGCCGTTCGTGCTCAGCACACAATGTCGTTCACTCAATACGCGCGTCTGCCATCTACTCCACTCATCGTCGTGCGATGATGTCCGCCTTAAGCTCTCAACCTCGGACACCACCGGAAGCACATTCTAGCTCCAATGCAAAGCAGCCTCTCAAAGATTCATCACCTGTTGTCGTGCCCACTGCAAAGTCGCTATCATCCGAACCAGCTTCTCCCCAGATAGCTGCTCGTCCACCACCTGTGCCAAAGGCAGAGCGACCGCGGCCAACTATTCGGTCTACGAAGGCGGTGTTAAGTATGGTATGTGCTAATGATAGATTCTATCTGTATCAACAAGATTTATCTCTCGTTGCAGACACCGAATGCGATGCAGCGGCTGCGTGGCTTGCTTAATAGTCCGACACCACAATTAATTCGCATAAGCGTGCGAAACAAAGGTTGTGCTGGTTTGTCTTACCACCTTGACTATGTGGAGAAGCCGGAAAAGTTTGACGAGGTAGTACAGCAAGATGGGGTTAAGGTGCTCATAGACAGTAAGGCACTTTTCTCTATAATAGGCAGCGAAATGGACTGGAAGGAGGATGCGCTAAGGTGCGTCATTTACTATTTTAGGCGATGGTTCACCGCAGAACTTATGCGATTGATACCCGTAGCTCTAAATTCGTTTTTAACAATCCTAATATCAAGGACGCATGTGGATGTGGGGAGTCATTCACTGTTGCATAGTATTGCATACGGAGCACATCTGTCACTATTAAACATACTCTTCTGTGCTTTACATCTGTTAGAATTACTGTTATTTATACACATTCAGTGTATCCCTATCATACGCACCTCACGTATATTCAATACATAAATGATGGCATTCCTGTGAGCTCCTCACTCACTTTTTATGTCGACATCACCCGCGTGCTGTCCTTGCAAGCTATTGAAGTTATGACATTACGGGATAGCAGGTATTACAACAGTCTAGGATTACAGTCGCAGTTTCTTCTCCATCTCGTCGTGGATGCTTAACGGCGGACCAGTCTCCATGCCTATGGAACACCAAGTCAGGTCACATCACTTGAGTATCTGACAAACTACGCACCGAGGAAGAAGTCAGCAGGTTCTAGAGTTTCATCCCGACCCATCAGGATGTCGAGATGTATGTTTGACTGTGGCATACCAGGCATATGGGGGTTCTGAAAAGAATTCAATTTGCATATATTTAGCACGCGCGGTCATACTCACGGCCGACACAATCTGGCGTTCCATAAGTAATCTCATAGGTGCACTGGGACCATAGAGATTAGCCAACATGTTCAGCCTCGCGTTGTCTTGCGTCTCTTCCCACTACGAACGCCGTCAGAAAGAGGCGCATTTTATGATGGATTTTTGAGCACACCTTTGAAATACGGTTCTCGAACTCGCCCCCTCTCGTTTCGGTCGCAATGCTACGGATTCCATACCGGAAGGTGTCGTGAAGGCCTAGACTGCCTGCAGTATCACTTATGGATGCGGTTTTGATCTGTGAAGATGGAACAATGCGGTATGAAGGTTCCTATATGACTGGATTAGTTTGATCTGTCGTCCGAACGATATGAATGCGCACCATCGTAGTGATCTGAAAGTAAGTGTTAAGGACGACGCGTAGCCCATGTGACAGGGAGGTGGTCACGAGGGTAACTACATGTCACAATTTGTGACGTTCCCCACAATGTGACATGTGATGCACTGACGATGTCTAGCTCGAATGCCTATAAGTAGGCCAGCCTGCGAACGAATCATTACGCCTTCTACCTATTTCCTGTCGTCAACACCCTCAATAGGTGTGTTTCTCAAGTTTCATTGTTTCTGTGTTGCTGATACAGTTATCAGATACAAAACTTTAACCTAGCCCAGTCCCGTTAGTCACTAAGGACTTGGTTCCTGCATTTGTACTAGGAACGTTATCTACACTCCGAGATGAGCAGTAGACCTGCGAGGTCATCTAGCATCCCCGTTCCACCACGGGGAGGTATTTCACCCGTTCGGAATATCGAGTCAGTCATCTCAATCCCCTTTGCACCTTCCCCACAGTCCCGTCCTCGCCTTGGGAACCCGGGGTGGCAGCAACGTAGTCCTACTACAGGTATCAGCAGTATCCGTGGATCCAGTTCTATGACTGTCGCGTCCAGCTCTCCAATGCGTTCGACAGCTCGATCATTCACACAACCAAGTTCTGCACTTCTTTCAGGCACAGGAACTACACCAGCGCAGATATACTATGAACCGCGTGTGATTAGAGTCGACACTACTTGTCCGACCTCTTCACCTTCTCGTGTTCGTCGGTCCAGTGCAACCGGTGTTAGGACGCCTAGCGCTCAGAGACCAGCTATGGCACACTCGAGCGCGGGTTCGTTCCCTGCCGACTCAGCACCCTTCCCTCGCCCGGGATATCTTGACCATTCCGCACTGCGGCACCTTTTGCAGACAGATACTCCTACTCAACTTTCCTCGTTACCGAAGCCTGATCTTGCGGTCGTCCGTACTGAGTATACCGGTGGGAGGAGGAGGGCACAGAGATCTCCCAGTTTTGATAGTGATGAAGAAGACGCTAGTCCTTCTGGAGAAATGTTCTCCCGGCAACAGCAAGATAACAATCCTTTAATGTCATCTACCCTCTTGCGCCTCCCAACTAGGTGGAGTGAGGAATATCGAAGTCCTATGTTAAGCGTTTCCCAGGATGGAAGGGATCTCACCTATCAAGGTCAGTCATGCTAAGGCAGTAGAATTACAAAGCATGTTATACTCATTGAAACAGGGTCTTCAAGTAACTCTGACAAAGATGCCGCAGCTGCGCGTACGATCTTCCCTATTCCTCCTGCCTGCGGCATATACTACTACGAGGTCGAGGTAACCAGCAAGGCAAACAGCAATAAGGGGTGAGTGCCTTGTGTACAGAAGTTCTGATATCTATGTACTTAAACGCAAATTCAGGCATATCAGTGTTGGGTCCGATTAGAATTCGATAGTTTGAAATTAATTTCGCTGACATCCCTTTGTAGTCTCGTGAGCCGCGACTTTAAACTGAATCGTCTACCAGGGTGGGAGAAGAACTCATGGGGATATCACGGTGATGACGGATCGTCGTTTGCGGCTGAGAAGACGGGTACACCATATGGTCCCCAGTTCGGAGGTCTGTCTACTTTGCGATGCACCTGAATATTTTCACTCACTTTGGACTAATTAGCTGGAGATGTTATCGGCTGTGGTATCGATTTTAGCCAGAACCGCGCATTCTACACAAAGAACGGTGCTTTACTTGGTGCGCATTCTTCCCCTCCGAGGACTTCTTTTATTTAAAATTCCCACAGGCTCTGTTTTCGATAATATTGGCAAGGATTGCGATATTTATCCAGCAGTCGGGCTTTGCCATCCCGGAGAATCTGTGCGAGCTAACTTCGGTCAGGACCCATTCAAGTTCGACATCGAGGACCACGTACTTCAACAGCGAAACACCACATGGTCGCGCATTCAGTCTGCGCCCTGGACGTGGCCAGTAGCTGACGGTGACAAAGATCTTACTTCAGTATCGACGTCCGCTACAGAAACCCACGTGAAGTCCCAGATCAATGATCTTGTTCTTTCGTACCTGTCGCATCACGGATACGCACGTACGGCACGAGCATTTGAGGCTCAGTGTTCCGCTCGGGGAGGAATGTCGACATTAAGATTGTCAAACACGTTACCCTCGTTTTCCGTATCTGACCATGATCAGATCATGGATATGGACGACGTGCCCCAATCACCTACAATCGCACCTGCACCCATGGATGATATCGAGATCCGTACCCGTATTGTACATGCCGTACTCACTGGTGATGTCGACACTGCGCTGACCGACATACGAACATACTTCCCTCGAGCGCTTGATGCGTATGCAGGACTCTTGCTCTTTAAACTACAATGCCGTAAATTTGTGGAGCTTGTATTAGAAGCGTCAGAACTGAAGAAGCGGATGTGTGCAGAGGATGCAGAGATGAATGTGGAGGTTGACGGAGACGAAAAAGGACCTCGGACGGGATGGGGATGGACGTCGACGATGAGTTGGACATCTCCAGTACTGGAGTGATGAACGGTTTTGGCGGCAGCAGCAGTGCAATACCTATCAAAGGCAAGCGTAAGGCATCGTTCGCCTCTTATTCGCATTCAGGTTTGTCAGGCATTACTGCTGCCAAGTATGGGACCGCTCTCGAGCGTGCGGTTGCGTACGGACAGGAGTTGCAGTCAGAGTACAAAGACCGCGCGGAGATGCGCGCCATTTTTAAGCGCACGAGTGTGATTGTGGCTTTCGAAGATCCGCTTGGGGCAGGCGGGGATGCAACAGAGGTGGCGGGGCAGGCAGCAAGAGCGAGTCTTGCAACAGATGTGAACCAGGCGATTTTGCGTGAGTTTCTCCTCGAGTTGACTTGATTGTATTCTCACTATTTCCCGTAGTGTCGCAAGGGCGTCCTGCTCATCCGGCCTTGGAGAGGATATACCGCCAGACTGCAGCATCCCTCACGCAGCTTGCTCTGACTGGCAACGGGGCTGCTGCTTTCATGGACTTACCCAGGGAGCTCCTGGACGCATGATCATATTTTTTCCAATCCTTATTTCACTTCGCTGAGTAATTCTTCTTGCTATTGTATGTTACATATTTTGAAATCAGGTCATGCATATCTCAGCTTGTAATGTATCATTCAACATTGAAATCCTTGTAATTGCGTTCTTTAGTATATCATGAAGACGCACAATTCAGAATCCCCCACTTTTTTCAATTTAAAATGACTGGTTATTTACATGAGTTCCTATGGTATACAACTTGTTACAAAGCATTGGTATGAAGGCCAGCTTCTGGTACCCGATCTCTCACATCATATAAGACGCTTTCACAACCTCGAGCATCTTTCCCAGAGCGATTAAACCAAAGCTCTGAGCTCCAAACATCCTCGGTTGTTCCTTGAGTGTATCTTCTGCAACGCACCACGCTGCCCAAGAGCGCTTGAACGTTTCTGCCATACTTCGCTGTTCCGTGTCATCAAATTCTTCGCGGAAGGTCCAATCATCATAATCATCCTCTTCATCATAATCATAGTACGTCTCTGTCTCCGACGTCACCAAATCTTTAACAAGGAGCTCTGCTCTGACAGCACGGACGAGCTCATGCGTCTGAAATTATCTTGTAAAACCTTGTGGCACATATTCAATGTTAAGCTTACCTGCAAGTTCATCGCAGTGACTGCGTCCCGCCGACGATGATGGTCGGACCAATTTGCCATGATGGTCCCGCTCACCAATTCCGCTTCCGAAACGTGGCTGTCCTTGTTTTTCAAAATCGTGTGCGACTGCCCGATCACTAGCAGCTGGTCACAATATGCATCGAGTAGATATGTCATCTCCTCGATTAACTCTCGAGTTGGATCGGGTAATCCCGAAAGACCAAGATTACGGAGGCTCGCGCGAGAGAGCGCATCCTTCACAGAGGTTCCATCAGATGGAGAGTAGTCCTCGTTCCATTCTTGGGGAATCCACTTTTTCACTGGTACCCGACGGTAGAGTTGTCCGAGCAGCTTTTTGCTGTTGTAGTACTGGTCGCTGTTGAGATCAGCACCTTCTTTGGCAAGAAAATCAGGCTTGGGTTGATTCTTCGACTTGAACCTCGGAAGTTGGGTAAAGTTGACAGGAGTGCCGCTTTTCGGGAAATCGACTGCGTGTGAGGCCAATTTCGCGAGTTCCATACACTCCGCACAACCTGGATCCTCCAGGTCAGCAAATCTGAGATGATGTATGGCGATGAGACCGACGAGGTCCGCCTCGATCTACATTTCATAATTAATTTTGCAGATATTGAATGACCGAATGAGACCTACATAGTCAAATACGAAGTCCACAATATCGGCGATATTACATGGGTTTTCTGTCCTTTTGATGGGTAATGCCTGATACTCTCCGGCTTCGCCGTAAGATGTTGGCATCAGTTTCGGCTGCAGAATGTTCAGACATGTTGAATGTATTAAAATTTTCAGGCTTACATCAAGGATTAGGTTGAAATCATCGCCATCAAGATCACCCCCACCCAAACATGATGCAAGTGCTCGCTGACCTCTGTCGACGATGAGTCAGCGTGTGTTTGCCGCAAGCCATCAAACAGGACTTACTCGCATGAAAATACAACGACATTCTTCAGGTGCGCCAACTCTGGGCGATGTACGGCCTTCACAACCTGTAGATCACCTGGATGAATTTGCGGGCTGCGCGTTACGGCGACGTCGCCCAGGATTTGGTCATTCAACCCTGTCCTCTCATCAAACACGGCTGCGTAAACTTCTCCCTCCTTGAGGCAGCCCCATTCATCGGAAACACCAAGCAAGGTATACGAGCCTGGGACTTCTATGTGTGCGCGATACTTCAGCTCCCGCAAGATTTGCGTTTCCGCGCAATGCAGGGAGCTTTCTATGAGCTCGCTGGTCCATCGTGACTGAGGCGATTCGTCGTCCTTCGTGTTCCCAACATCCAACTGCAAGATGGACGACAAGTTTCTAAAAAGAGATGGAAAATGGAACGATGCTCCCAGTCCGTGTTGCTGGAGAACTTTCGAGGCATCGAGGGATGATGATCGGACGGATTGAGCTTTGGCGATTGCATCGTCTTGCAAGTCAATGATCCGACCGGTGTCCACTCCCAAGAACTCCATAAGTACAATGAGGGGACGATTGAGGAACATCGCTTTTGGCTTCGCTGATGTCGATTGGACATCAAAAGTGAGGTTCTCCTGTGCATCGAATTTAATTTGCGATGGACGTAGGCGAACAAGATTGCCTTCGATTGTCGGATCTTGAACGACCATGCCTTTAGCACCACCGAGACGAAATTGAAAAGCGGATGGAGTATTGCGAAGCTTGGCGGGTCGCTTCTTGCCTTTTTGCAAAGACTTCCATATCTCCTTTGCAAGTCCGACCGATACAGGGCTACACCCATCTGTCATAACGTTACCAGAGGGTGATTTTTTGTCGGGATAGTAATAATCGATTTCTTCGGGAAGAAGTTCTATCGACGGATCGGTGCCGGAAAAGGCTTGAGACCACCTTGCAGCCAAGCGAGCGGGTTGGTTGACAAGTTTAGAGAAATCGCCCTGACAATTGCGTTCGGTCAAGATCGATCAAAGCAATTAGCAACTCACTAGGTTATCCCGGATTGATTCCACATCCAGCAGTGTCCCGCTGTCATCCGTGAACGGTGTCATAAACCACACCGAATGATCTCGCAGACCGCTCATGGAATATCCCAGGAATCGGAACTGACGTCCAGCGACGCGGTAGCCTTTGAGGAGAATTGGGCGATACCGCTCCTGCAGAAGGTCCTTAATGGAAGAGTCTAAGTCCCGACGAAGTTTTGATCGATTCTCGTCCTGGAAAGTGACGCGCAGGAAACATTCGTGATTTTTGTATCTGCGCAAGACACTATTAGACTGGTCTGGGAGAGGTCCCTCTAAGATGTGTCGTGTTGGCGTTAGGATCAAATGATAGGACTGGTATATCCCACTCTGAGGTGGCGGAGCTAGAAGACGGAGGGGCCTTTGATGCTCTCTGGTGAACTCGTGGATTACCTGGCCAAGAAGAGAAGTTAAATCTTCTTGGCTGGTATGCCATTGTGCCCGGCGTCTACGGCGTGGTTTACGTTTCGTGTCGTGTCCTTCGTGCCCGGACGCAAAAGACAGGAAAATCTCTGGCGCATCAGAGCCATGTCCAGTGTGCAACGAGATAATTGCCTCCTTCAGTGACAATATTTCTATTGGAGTGAAAACAAAATTTGCAACAGTCTTTTCCACCTGGAACGCAAGCTCGTATGGTATCTCGGAGAGAAACTCATGGAGTTCCTCGATAGGGTTGCTATCAGAAGTGCGGTCGTGGATCTGAACATGGGGCACTGGGGAGTACCGCAGATGAAGGCGATTGCGACATGCGTACATGAATGTTTCTGCATCTGGCTGAGCGCTGAACACTAGCATCAGACTATGGCTGCCGGAAGGCATAGGATAATGACGCGTCAAGCCCGCCAGACGTTGAGGGCTTTTATTTACAATTCCATGGTAATCAATTTCCACGGAGAACACCGGGGGCGCATCGGCACGAATGAAAAGAATGTGGGTATCATCATCTTGGTTACCCACTAATTCTGCGATTTTCAGTTGTGCATAGGATGCAATAGACATCTCGGTCCAAAGAACATAGTCACTGTCACTATCAGGCGTAACAGTGAAGCGTACCTGCCGACGCTCCAGATCACAGGAGACATCGGCAGTGCCAGGAAGGCTAAATTCTGAAGAAAAAGAACCATCCCGATTGAAGCGCCCAAATGAGTAGCGAAGGAGCTGGAAAGGCCTCGATTGCTGAAGAAGCCTTTCCTTCTCCTCTCGCAGCTTCACTGGGTCGACCCATGGAACAGAATTCAATCTCAAAATACGGGCATTGTTCATCGATTGCGTGCTCTTGCTGAGGAGGATTTGGCGGCCTTTGACGACAATGCCTGTGTCACCATAAGCACGCAAGAGAGTAGTGCCAGAGTCCTCCGTGGGGAGGGCAAGGATGCCTCGCTTTCCATTCGGGTGTGACTTGTAGAACATTTGGATTTCAAAATTTAGAGGGAGATTGGATGGAAACGGGGGCTTGTGAAGTATCTTAGCGAATTCGACTGTCAAGTCTTCTTGGCTAACCGCAAAGGCGATGTTTCTCATAAAAATCTCCATCTAGTATAGTCCAGGTCAATAAAGAGTATGATCTGGGATTACTCGCTCACCTTGTGTGATTGGTATCAACGCAGGGGGATATGATTAGGATAAGATGATTGCTATCAGTTGGTCGGTATATAAGTGCAATGCCAGGCTGATCAAAGATATTAATAAACCACAGCATGCACGTGAAATCCTGTGAAACCATTTAATCAGACCCTTTCCTACCAATTACTCAATATATAACGTCAAGCTATCAGGTAAACAAGTGGGGCTTAGTAGTCCAGACGCCGCTTCTTCTCCCTAAAACTATCATGGTCTCTTTCCGGTGGCGCTCTCCGTCTGTTATCATGGTCTAAGCGACTGCGATAAGGTGATCTTGACCGTGATCTTCGCCGCCCAGTTTCAGAATTGTGGTAATCGCGATTCTTCTCTCGTGATCTATCGTCACTGGCAAAGTCCTCCCGGCTTGGCTTTCCCTCCTTCGAGCGGCGACGATCGACTCTATCGTCGGACCGGTCTCGCCATGATGGTCGTTCGCCCCATGCGCGTGACGTGATAGTGGCCGCATTAGCACCAGAAGCCAAAGAACTGCGGACTCCCGGAGGTAATTCATTATTTTGAGGACAGTCTGCCAAAAAAAAGTTGAGTTTGATAGGAGGACGCCTCGACACACATGTCCTCACCCTTCTTGAGATGTGGACCGCCACACAAGAAGCAACCACCTCCTTCTGTAGATCGACCCCCTGTTTTTACAGAACCGGCGCCTCCAAAACCTCCGCTCCCCTGCGTCGTATCCTGATCCATAAGGTGGGTATACTTAGTTCTACTGCGTTTACCGAAGTTCTTCACTCGCATGACTTCAGGTAACATTGAGATATCCACCGTAGACTCAGTTGCCTCTGTATAGTCGTGTCGTGTGAGGATTGCGTCATCCTAATTAACGTGTAAAATGATGGGACGACACAGATAAAAGAAGAGTGATGTACCTGGTGGAAAGCACCCTTATGCCAGTACTTCTGAAGGAACTTCTGCTGGCCCTTAGGCTTCTCCTCTCGTAACTTGTTAGCCCGTTCAAGATCTTCCTTCAAACGCTGTTCTTCTGGAAGGGCACGTCTCCGCTCAATCTCTTCCCTTTCCTCTTCACGTTTAAGTTCTTCCTCCTTTTCCTTTTTAATTCGTCCAAGCTCTCGCAGCCGCCAAGCCTCAAATTCCCCGGTGGGATCTACACCATCCGTATCATCGACATCAGGTATTACCTCCTCCTTTCCTCTTCATGGCATGTGAGTATAACAATCACGACGGATGTACAAGAACGTACTTTCCAATAGTTCTCGTCGTATACTTTCTGCGACAAGGTCGTGACTCTGCTTCTTCCGTTCTTCAGCAGTTTCTTGTTTCCGCTTCTCTACTTCCTCAGCTTCTAGAGCAATCGCATCACGCTCAGCAATCGTCTCCCGACCTCGTCTGTAGGAAATAGTGAATAAGTGACTTAATAAAATGTGTATTTGAAACGTACTTTGGAACGAAAACAGGTCGGAATAATGGCTTTGAAGCTTCCTCCTCAGACCCGCTAGACTAGACATAATTCAAAAAAAAAGTATATGCCTTAAGCAGACATACCTCGCTCTCATCCTCTTCGTCCTCTTCTTCATCCGGTGCCTCCTCCGACTCTTCTTCCGACACGATATCTATGGCGGCATGAAATAAAAATGAGTCGGACCAAAATAATGGCACGCACCCTCCTCCAGTTTCGTCCGTCCAGACTCTTCTCGTCCCGCAACAATGACCTTGCCTTCCTTCGAGATATTGACATCCTTTAGAGTGAGATTCATCGTCTTCGCCACTCTACTCTGTTCTGTCTTCACTGGAAGCGTCGTTTCCTCATCCTCCTCGACAATGTCTTGCTCCCCACCAATGAGCACATCTCCTTCTTCCTGAACTTCGAGCTGCTCTTCGTCGTCTTCATCTGACTCGGATGAAAATTCAGCAGCTCCTTTTGGCGCTTTACCCTTCCAATATCTGCCTGCCGCACGCGTTGGCTTTGATGTGTGTTTGCGAACTTGGGTCGCGAGTATAGTTGACATGATGACGGAGAGTTATTATGGACGCGTAAATAAGGACAAATAATCCTTGGCATGTATTTCTTTCGCCGGTTTATGTTCAGAGCAAAGACCGTATCCTGACTTACCACTAGAAGCATATTTTAGAGTGGTTATGCATTGGTATCTCTATAAACACAGTATACCATCCGAGAGCTAACGCGCTGACCGAAGGTATGTCCTTGTAATAATTTAAGCGTTACTATCCATTATGCTCGTTTCGTGACGGTCCACTATTTCGTGAGTCACACTCATGTCACTAATAGTAACGGACAGTCACACTTGCCGTTCGGTCGACAACTCGTGAACTTTGACAGTAATTGATTGGGATGCTATACTAGCTAGTGGTAAACCTGCAAGCTATAGTATGTATGGAGAAATATAGAGCTGAATGCAAATTATTACTGTTGTGTAAAATATTACTGAGGGAATGTATGAGGTAGATATTTATTATTGCTACATCGAAGGACTGTCTTGCCGGATGTGTGTGTTGAGCGAAAAAATATGATCACTTGGATGCCCTCATAGTCAGGGTCAGTAAACACCAATAGCTTGCCTCGGCAACACCCCACGAATCCAGTTAAATGTCCAGCGCTCACCTGTTCATGGATTGCAGCTACACACTGTAAAATTTGATGTCCGACATCGGCAGCCACGGCAGGTGACACTGAATCGTAATTTTTGCAGGTGTCACGCTGAAAACACGATCTTCACCATCTCTCAATGGTTTTGTTTTGTTTCACTTGGAATATGCTAGTATAATATGTAGAACATACCCAGTGAAGTAGCTAAGTAATTGCTTGAAATTTGAGTGCTGTAGACAAAAATCACGAAACAGTGGACCGTCACGAAACGAGCGTAACGGATAGTACCTGCATGATCTCAGACTCTCACTTGCTGTTATACTACCTGACGGCTTGTCAACTGTTTGGAAAGAGTTTTCGGTGGTAGAAAATAGTGGCAAACTTGACGCCACAACAAGTTGTGCCAATCGGCTAGGTGTATAGACTCTACACACCGTCGATGGTTTTTGGAGTCTGGGAAAATCAATGAAATCTCTATTACGGGAAAACATAAAGTACAGAGTAATTTTGAATAGGGAAAAGTGAGATTTCCCGACTTAATTCATCTTTACCATGAGCAGGTACCGCAAGCGGATCTGGGATGGGTCATAGACGATGTACTAGTGGAGTGTGAGCTAACGCAGGTGTCAAGAACGTTTTATCGCGATCACAAACCTCGTTGTACATAAGACTGGCACCAGGGGGGTTGACGTGCGATGGCTCTCCCTTGGGCATGTAAACGCCCTCAAGTTCTTTGTGGCCAAGCGCCATACCAGCATCTTGCCAGTTGGCAGGTTGTATCTCCCCTACCCCTTTCGTCGCCCTTGCGTTACGGACAACATGAGAAGCCTGCATGCAGAACAAGGGAAGATTGCACTTACAGTTTCTTGCTTTTCTTGCAATCGTTATCGGCGTTGTAATTTCCATGAGTCATCTCGAGGAACGGTTTTACAGCCACCTCACAGAGGAGTAACACGCCAATTTGATTACTCAAACTATCCATCAAGTTTAGTGAGATACCCTTCGTTAATCCCGCATTACTCACTAAGCGAAGCAGTAGCCTGCGGACTGGAATCGAAAAGATATCAAAAATCGATACTCAGAAATGTCCGCAGTGCCAAAACTTACTTTTGACATCATCTAGGGAACAGGTCAGTTCACGGTGTAGAATATAGACGATCGAGTACTCACATCTGCAAAGTAGACACCTTTGCCAAACATATAGCCTGAGATGCACGTCAGTGCAATGTACATGTATAAGCAATTTTCAGCAACGTACCCGTAACAGGCGCCTCCGGAGGGGCGATCCGAAGGCCCTGTTTAAGGATACCTGAAGTAAAGCGGTGAATTCATGATCTATGGTATATCTCACACATTCCTCACCAGCGAAATTGGTCGTCCTAGAACCGTGCCACAAGAGCATCCGATCACCAGCAGGAAGCTTATCGTACCCCTTCGCGAGCCACGCAGAAGTCTCTACCTCTCTCTCCACTCTAAAAGCGTGTATAATCTCTGACTTGAAGTGATGCGTCTGTCCATGCGTGTCGGAAATATAACGTGCGAGAGCCTTGAATTCCGAGCTGTTTTGAGCGACAGGGTCCATCGAATTGAGACCCAACGAGCGGAAGTGCGCGTCTAGCGGGTTAAGTGGCTTCCCGTCATCATCGACATTGATGGAGGTAGTTATGAGTTTATGAGCGATTTCCTGAGATGGATGTGTGGTGAGCGGATGAATATGCACAAATACGGTTCGCATACCATGTCACCCAGAGCGTCAACAAGATCCAGTTCCTGCAGAATGTGAGCATGAAAATGGTGACGAAGCCAAGTGTATTACCCTTCTCAAAAGATCCTGGTTACTGATTACAGTGGGCCTCGTGCGCCCAAATACATGAGGAATAATGCTGCCAGAAACTCGCATCAGAGCAACGAATGATTATATTTCCACTTGACGCACGAATAGTATTCCGAAGTAAGTGTTTCACAGGCGGTTTGGAAGCCACCCAGAGACTTCGCCATGTCGCCATCTGGATGCTCAACCACGTCCGCAAGTTTCTGAAATTAATTGTTCAATCAGGATTCCAGACAAATATTTTCTAGTGATGAGCGAACCTTCAGAGCCGTGAATCCATTAAGAACTGTTGACTTCGCGAGTTTGCCTAGTTTGGTGCAAGATTGTAAGTAGTGGCCGAACAACTCCCATGGAAGAACGTGATATACCAAGGGGCAGCTTATTGGCATCGTAATTCATTGACGACAAGTGAGCATCAATGAGTCTAAAATAATCAGTTAGGGCTATGAGAATTCAGGCTATGGCACTTACTTGGCTGAGAAAATGAGGTTGCAGAATGCCTACCATTGGTTGTGTTAGCGCAGATTAGGAGATTGTCTTCTCGAATTACCTGCAACTCTGCTGGTAACTTGGAATCTGGAACAGGTTCTTCTTCTTTGGAGTTGCTGCCACTGCTTTCCGCCTTGCTATCTTCATCCTCGAATGCACGTTCTGGAGAAAATGTTAGGTTCCTCCTTCGCGTTTGAACTTGCGAATGCGCCTACCTAACCATGTATATTTTCCTGAATATCCAGTGTTCATATGAGAGTTGAACGTCCGAAAAATATTCACTTACCCTTCGCAGCCACCATGCCAAAGCGTTGGGGCCACGCAACGCCGGATTTTGACTTGAACTGCTTCTTAAACTCGTTGATAGCAGAAGCAGATGGCCATGGTCCCTGATATAATCAGTTTCCAGTGCAAAATCCAACTGCTGGGACCAACCTTGATTTGGCTTGCACCATTCTCACCAACGCGACCCCAACGCGTGTAGAGAGAGGATTGGGTGTCATTACCAATAGGATGCACAAGTTGTATCACATAAAACCTGTGTGCCTGGCTTAAAATATATATATTTTTATGGGCATGTGTGCTCACTTATTCTTGTTAGAGCCAACTTCAGTTTGGTTGAGCATCGCGTCCCAAACACTTTCATCATTCGAGTAAACTTGATGTGTATCTAGACATTCCGGTTAGCTCCGGGCTCTCAACGCATAGTTACAATACTTACTGACGAGGCCAGACATTGGGTCCACCGGAGCAGCACCTCGTTTCACAACAGTGACCTAGAAGATGAGGGGTGAGCATCTGGTTGTAAAAATTACGGGATATGCAATACTTGCCATCTTCTTCTTTGCTTCGTCGTCCGCCTTGCTGTCAGTGGTGTCATCGTCCTTGTTTAGCTTGGCGATTTTAGAAGGGACGTCATCTGGCTCGTCGTCGTCGTCATCTTCGCGGACGCGCTTCGCTTTTGGTTTAGAGACGGGTTTTACGGGTTGGGATATGGGTTTTGCTGAAACTGCAGTAGATGCGGCGTTTGCCAGCCTCGTGCCAGCCCTAGTGGAGCGTGACGAGACTGGCTTTGCAACAGTGGAAGGGACAGTTTTCTTGCGAGGAGGCATGGGAAGAGAGAGAAATGAAGATAGTGGGGCTTAAATAAGTGCCCCTATCATCGGCTCATGGTGAGCGCGTGTGGAAAATGGTGCCATGGCCACCAGGTTCTACACCGCCCTAAAGACTTATATGGACATATCCCGACTACGCGCCTCATCACGTGATACAGGGGAGTTCCCGACGTCGGGCCGCGGTAGCGATTAAGTATAGTATGACTCGGAATTATCCGAACCACAGGTTGAAAACGTGCTACATAGAGGTCTGATTGACCGGCTCCATTCCCGAACTTCTTCCAATGTGGAGTAGAAGACTTTTACCGAATTGGTGATGACCCTTACACTCGATGTGCAACGTGTCCCCGGCATACAGCGAACACTGCCTTTACTACATATCACACATTCCAAAAGCAGACACTAACTGTGATCACAACGAGGGTTAACAGCTCAAATGGAGACTCGGATATCACGATGTGACATTGTGAAAGTGTGAGCATTAATTTCACCTCCCAAGTTCCGCCACCTCCAATTTTACAGTCCTGATTATAAAGGGCTGTTATCGATACTATGGTTTTCAAACTTTTTGACACCCTACCTGGATCCCACCATCTCAGATGGCAGTCCTTGACTCCCACATTGTTAGGTTCGATTTGACCTCCATCTCATCTAACGGTGCGTACAATAATCTCTGTGCTGGTTTTCCCTCTCTCGAACTCATAGTTTGCCTTATGCATCAGATCTCTTGGATCATAACGGTGATCCAACATACAATTTCTTATCGCCTCCCCAATTTGAGAATCCTCTAGTCCCCCCTGATTTTCAATGGCACCGAGTTGAGTCGGTATCAACGCGCGTACCTTCTCCTCTGCAATCAGTGTCCTCTTCATATGCTTCCACTTCCTCCGAGCTAGCATCAGGTGTAAATTGTGGCAAAATGGGTTCCGAACTTCCCTTCCCATCGTCCTTTCCTTCTTCCGCCGCTCTGGCGAGCATGCCCATACCATCTTCTCGTGGCTACTCGCGTAGTAAAGACCCAGACCACGTCCCACGTCCGCGAAATGCTTTCATGCTCTTCCGCTCCGCTTTCGCCGCCGCACAGAAGATCGGAACGAATATCGAGCGTGACAATCGACACATCACGCGTATCATCGCGCACTGTTGGAATCGCCTCTCCGATTCAGAGAAACAGGTTTGGCGTAATAAGGCTGCAACGGAGAAGGCCGTCCATGCGATGAAGTACCCAAATTACAGATTTCATCCTGTTTTACGCACCAAAAAGCCTGCCAAACGAAGAGTTCAGAGGAACAGCACGGAAGATAAGAGACGTTGCGAGCAAGTCGCCGAACTGCTTCTTGCAGGCAAGCATGGCGAAGAACTCGAAGTTGCGGTCAAGGAAATCGACGATACTATGAAAGTCGCGACTTCTACATCATCCCCTAATTCAAGAAGTGGGTCAGCATCCGAAGGCAGACAACCTTCTGAAGGTGACCTTGACGGATGCGAGATACAGCCTTTCCGCAGTCCTCTTTTACCACCTACCACCAAGTCAGCTAGTCCTTCGATCTATGACCTTACAGGTGCCACTCAGTTTTCTCCACCGGTGTGTATATTTTCTCTCGAGATTTGACGTCCTCTCATCGTTTCCATGCAGCTCACTACGATCAAGACCATACCCAAATCCTACGAATGTATCGAGCAGCCTTACCAAGCGCCGTATGACACCAATCAACTGACGTCGAGTTCTTCGCCGATGCACCCATTGCTCCTTACCCAGCCTGATTATTATCCTCTGTACCAAAGTGCCAGGCTCTCGCCACTGCCTATGGCACTTTATAGCGACCCATCGACCTTGTTCATAAATTACGCAGACAAGAACGAGGGCGACATCATCTCCGCATTGTCTCCCACCCCTCCAGACTTTTCTACTTTCTCATGGGACACATTTTCAACTTCGTGCTACGATACCAATTCATCTCACTCGTACGCAACTTTTCCATCCTACTAAACATTTATTTGTGATGCAATATTACTACTTCATTCAACCCCACAAACCCCTTAGACCCATCTTAATCACGTTCGCATTCGTCTGTAGCCTTTTAGCTTTACTCTGCGATCAGTGTATAGATATCCAATCATCGTGGATGGACACAGCGGATGTCGGAATGTAACATTTGCCACCAACAAATCCATTCACAAGTTTCTAGACAAAACCTCAAAGGCTTTGACGCCCTCTTTCCCCAACAACGTTGCACAACCTACGATCTTCGCACCGGCACGATTCATCCGCCGAACGGCTTCCGGGGATGTCACGCCCCCAGCGCCAATGATGACAATTTCCCGCATCGCCGGGTCATCTGACTCCGCGAGAAGTCGCGAAAAGGTGTACACGTTCCCTAGAGAGAGAGCATGAATAGCCTCGCCTGCGAGACCACCCAAACCTGGAGGCACGGCAAACCGGGACACGTCCGCCTTTGCATCTGGGGTCTGATCAGCGAAAGCAAGGCTGTTTCCGAGGGTGTTTGTGCACGTGAAGTAGGCGATTGGGTTTATGGGGTTACCAGAATCGGTGCGGGTGTAAGACGAGATGCATTCGATAAGGTCATGAAATTGGGTTGCTATGATGTACGGCGGGAGCTTGAGACCGATTGTGAGCGTTGAGTCGTCTTGGAAAGCTCTTGCGAAGACGTCGAGATATGGCTTGAGAGAAGGAAGGTGGTATGAGGGCGGAGGGTGGCCTTTGATATTTGGACAGCTAGAGTTGAACTCGATAGCGAGGCGAGAGTCCCATGTGGAATTTGACGCTCGGAACTGTTGTATTGCAACTAACATTTCAGAGAGCCTCTCGGCGCTAGACTCCGTGATGCTGATTATGAACGGTTTGAGAGACTGTTTTTCTCCTAATAACTCCCGGATCCATGCGAGATATTCATACAGCGGATGGGGGGAATATCCGTACGAGTTGAGGGATGAAAGGGAATCCTTCATGAACGCTACCTGTCCGATCGAACTTGTCAGACATACGGAAGATTATTGGAACCTTGTCTGCAGTACGTACAGTATGGCTTTCATCTTCTTCAAAACCGTCCAAAGTAGTTGTTCTCGTGACAACAGCGCCTGTATAAGGGCAGTGGTACAGTCCACTGAGTTGTTGATAGTCTGATGCCCATGCACATGAGCAGTTCACCATGGAAGGTGATACATCAATGCTGCGAACCAAAACCATCGAGGATTTTATCAGGATAAGTAAATGTTCTCTGAATCGAATAGCCGCTAAGCGAGTTCGTGTTAGTATCAGTCGAGAAGCCGTGACATTTGTGGACGTCGTGCCTCAAGCAACTTTGGCTTAAGATAAGCTCGATAAGACTTCACCAATTATACAGATATAAGTACCGCATGCCATGTCAGCAGTGACACAGCTATGATCATCAAGAAGCTGATTAGTCAAAAACACGATCCATTTGACTCCCCGACAACACTGGTAGCCTCTTCTCCTTCGGCTCTCAATCGTTCCTAATTTTCTCTTGCCCAGCCATCGCCTGAGCAGCTTCTTTGATTATCTCCCTCACCTACTCCCACAACGATTTGATGGTGCCAAAAAGGGTATACCATCGTAAGGCATCAAAGGAAGCCGCCAGCCAACAATGGATCTTACTTCATTGTATCCTTTCGTCCATGCATTTTAGGAGCCAATTTCGAGGATAAAGAGGTCCAAGAATACCCCGAGCCAAGTCGGAAACGAGAAAATGCAATGGTCAATCCATTTACATCTGTGCCTCTACCCCTAATCGAACTCGACATGGTGTATTTGGGCATGAACCATAGGAGCGATCTTGAGACGATAGATACGCTTCTTGTCGCCTCAGCGGACATGAACGAGGAACTGAACGAAAGGGAGTGTAATGTAGCCTCGAGACCATCTCCGACGGTGCAGATCTGCGCGAGTTTGGATGCTCAAAGAGCTAATACAAATGATATTCTTGGACTTTTGTTGATTATGAGGTAGTTTGAGTCAAGATATGCTGAATACATTCTTTTGGCTGGACCCCGTGAAGGGGCGGCAACTTATTCCGCACACAGTTCACGGGAATTGATGGGCTATCATCACAAGTCTCTCAGTATGAAGTATTGCTAGTGATCGGTTACACACCAATACTTATCGCGCTTGTGATGAGAGGATGGAATAGGAGAACACTGCAGTACATGTTCACTTGAGGATTTCTTCCCTTTCTAGTACGGACTTGTCGAGTTTAATTAGTATAGTCGTACGCAACGGAAACTGCTGTGTAGGGGTATGATGAGCTGTCACTCGTGCAGGCTTTGTGCACGTATCAGTACAGAGATTGTCTGAGAATATAAAATACTCACCAATCCTAGTCCGTCCAAGACGGCTTCAACGACCCCAGCAGTGAATGAAGAGCAGCTGAGCTGGTTCATATCTTTAGGGACAGATATGTGGCGTTCGATCGGAGGATCATTGTCGATGATCATGTCTTGACATGAAAATCGCTCAGCAGTCCGATAAGACGAAGGGAGTGATCATACATTCATCTTCATTCTCAACACTCTTCTCTATTGCATCTGCAGGGCGTCCGAAGACTGCTCTCCACACCTGTGTGTGAATGGACATGAGAGCAGGTAGAAAACGAATTTCTCGTTTTGGGGTTTTGGATGACGACTCTGCCCGCCAGACCATGAGCTCCAGGACTCGGGTTCCAACGCGATAACCGAGGGTGTTCAATCTAAGCGATGCCACGTTAAGGGAACATAATAGAAGTGCAGTGTAGACTCACCGCCGTTCAAGATCATTGATTCCACTTACGCGTTTCTGAGTATATTGGATGACCTCAGAGAAAAGGAAGGCGAACGCAGAAGCGGAAACTTCTGATGTCCGTGTTTTATTAAGGTTCCTGTCATAAATATTAGGTCTAGGGCCCGGTTTTGGTGTGCCAAGAGCGGTGTTTATGGACGTTGCAGAAGGTAAAGAGAAACGTGTTGAGCTTGCAGTTGGAGAAAGATGTTCTGCAGAAGAAAGCGAAGAACCAGATAAGACGGAAAAACGAGCATGAGGCTGTTGCATGGTGGGATGAGGTCAACTTGTAGTTTTCGGCTGCAATCTCAATTACGCACAAGTGACACACTCAGGCCGCACTGCTGCAGTGGGCGACTTGCGCTCTCCTGATATAATCATGACACCCCTAGCTACTTCAGCAGCAGAGGGTTTCTCAGCTCGTGCATTACACGCCTCTCCTTCTCTTCCAGATCTTTATTCATCCCATAACATTCATAGACTGAGACGCAGCGGCAGCCCGCCTATGAACACCGCAGCAGCATTCTCCTCTGTTGATTTACAGCAACATATCTATAACTCTTTGCTAGAGTCTCGCACGGCAGATATCTCTCTGCATGTCCATGGTACATGGGAAGCCATCTATAAGTTGCACAGAGTAGTTCTCATACAGTCGGTTTGTAAAGCCTTCGTTTCTCGTCTCGCTAAGTTGCTTACTAAACCACCAGGGGTTCTTCAGCTCGCTATTCACAGCAGGCTTTCTCGAGTCCTCACCAAAACTACGTAGCCATTTAGGAGGACCTGAGGAAATTGACGTCACTTTTGATGACCGTAATATCACTCGCGCAGGTGCGTTCTAGCCCCAACGTATGTCAATAGCTCCACACTGACGACTTTTCAGCTTTTGAGTAGGTCATTCACAAGTAACCTTGCGACTTTGGATTGACAATTTTTAGGATATGTATCGCACGACTCTATGGTGGTGGTCCTCCCCTGTATATCCCACCATCCCTCATCCCAAACACATCTCATCCACTTACTCCTTCATTTTCTGGCCCCCCCTTACCCTTCGATACACCCAAGGGGCATCAGACCGCCACCCCCCAGTTGTTGCTCTCACTTCTTGCAACAGCAGTCTACCTCTCCATACCCTCGATGGCATCGCTGGCCATCAACTGCATCATGAACACCATCGGACCGTACACCGTTATTCCTTACCTCAATTTCTCTATTGGTAAAGCTATCGAAGCTTATCCTGACCACAAAAACGAAGCAGCAGTGGGCTTAGAGAACATTGGACAGTTAATTACCTCCGAGAGTCGCTCTTCTAGTACATCAAGTTCTCCTCTGCGCGCATCAAGCACCAAGCAGGATCCTGCCGATGATTTGTCAGATAAATTATTGGATCTAGATGTACAGAAGGAGGATCCTGCTGAATTTGATGAGGCACAATCTGAGCCAGACGATGGGTCAGTCCGCGAACCTCATTTCCATTATGGACTGTTATCAGACAAGATCGGCGAGGCCGCGGCATGCTGGATCGCCCGCTGGGGTGCGGATATCCTTATCTACGAAGAGAAAGCGTCTCGTGGTCCAGAACTTCCTGTCACCCCAGTTCCCATCCCTGCGCAAAACGTGTCGTCACGCAAGAGAGCCGATACGATGCCTGCTAAACCTTCAACTTTCAGTGAGCCTACCGTACCGGACCCGCATGTGACTCCCGTCATCTGGGCAAGGGGTGGCTTAAATTCGAAGTGGGTGCGCCATATTTTGGGCTCCGATTTGTTGTTTGTGAGAGGCGAGAAGGAACGATACGATATGGCTTGCACTATCGTCGAGCTTAGGAGACGGCAGGGTATTGATGAAGAAGAGGAGAAAGACTGGGAAATGTTGTTCCGTGAAAGCATCTACTATGCCAATTTGGTAAGCAAAAATATTTCATGTAACCGTTCTTTTTGGCAAAAACTGACAACGACTGAAGCTCGTGGACGATATCATTGCAATATCACAGCATATCTCTCCTACCACTGGTCGACCATATGCTCCCCTTTCTGTTTTACAGGAAGCTCATTGGAATCAGTCATTACTGCGATGTCAGATTACAGCCAAACCAAGCCCAACCTCTACTCCCTCATCCCCATCTGTGAGCCCTCCACCTTCGCGAGAGAAGGAACTTGGGTTGTCCATCACGACTGCTGAGATTCTCTCTCAATTGCCGGTTTCGAACTCTTCAACAGGCCCAGTAGATGACAAAGACAAACCATATTATCCCGTTGGGCACGATTCATCCGTACGTATTGGCGATAGCGGGAGCGTCGAAGGCGCCTCTATGGACCAACTCTTCGAGTCACCTCCACCATTGTCCAGTCCGAGCACTGACAGCAAGGCGCCTGTTCGTGCAACAACTACTGAGGCTGATTTCTTCGGTCTGAAGTCAGACCGACAAACCGCATCAGGCTGTATAGCATCTGACGCAACGGGTAAAGCGCGGTGGTCACCCCACCCTCCGTTCAGATTTGCAGTGGAGTTCTGGGATATCGACGCATTGAAGGAGAAGTCCCGCTTGCACTCGCAGACGATCTGGTACGCAGGAAGCTTGTTCAATGTATACGTGCAAGTTATTCGGAAGAAGGGTATACAGCTTGGAATCTATCTTCACCGACAATCGAACATTGATCCCATCCCTGCCGCTTCAGCGCCATCGTCACAGAATCATACAGAACACACACATAACAACAGAGTGCCGTCATTACCATCACTTTCCACGTCACGTTCCTCACCCTCCATGGCTATGCACTATTCCCCCTCCATTCACCGAAGCACGACGCCTGGTTCATCCCCACCAACGTCGTCCAGCCTTACTACATCTTTTACCTCTTCACCGAGTGCCATTCCGGCTACATCCCCTCCTGTTGCCCCAGTACAGCCATATCGCGATCCCCGGCCTGCTGTTTCAGCTTACTTTACTATCTCTTGTGCCAGCTCTACTGGTTCATCTATTACGCGATTCACGAGCGTTCCGGATGTGTTTTCAGTCAGTCAAAGCTGGGGTTGGAAGTCGAGCTCTTTGCGGACTGAGCACCTAGAAGTTGGCCCTGATGGGCAACTTGCCAAGCCCACAATTCCAGCTCAAAAAATGAGCAGCCTTCGCGCCACTATTGTTTTGGGCATCGTGTAGTTAAGGTCATCTCTGGGTTTATGAGTTATTCCATGTACATTGCTATATTCGCCATCAGTTCGCATATCTCCTTCTGATATATCATGTACCATCTATGTATTAAATTAGCAGTATGTTCCATCGTCGTATTATGGAACAGTGCACCCACTTGCTTGATATTTATCTGATTGTCATGATGGTATCTGTTCCTGGTCCCGGTGGTCCCCGAGCTGCTAGCGTCAAAGCGGCGAAAGTTTAGCGAATATCACGTGATTTCAAACATCGAGCGGCTTCCTACTGACAGGGTACCATCTCCAGGTTTTTAGATCACTGCGACCATGTCCAAAGGCAAGGGCAAGCAAGTTGAGCCTATGGTACTCCTACCTCCAATGTCAAATCCATCTGCAGGCAGCGCCAACCCCTCTGCATCACTATCCTCACTCTGGGGATATTTACTCCCAGCACTAAACCACATCGTCCGCTCTCCCACAAACTCAACTGAAAAGGCGCCCGTTATCGACATTTCATATCACATGGGCATACATACAGCAACATACAACTATTTCACTATGCAAGTCGATGCTGTTAGCACTAATAGGGAGCGCGAAAGGCTTACACCAAGCGGAACGGACTTGTATGAGCATATCGACAAGTATTACGCGGAAGTTGCTCGGGAACTGTTACTCGGCGCTCCAGAGGATGATTCATCTCTGATCCATTACATCATCCCGTGTTTCAACCGCTACTCTGCTGGCGCACACTCCGTGAACCGTCTACTCAACTATGTGAACCGACACTATGTGAAACGCGCCGTTGACGAAGACAGAGGCTGGCTTACTCTGAGCGATATTTTTGATGCTGTTGCGAAGGCTATACAGGACGGGGACACGAAAGAGAAGATTACGAATAAGTTGAAGGAGAGGCGGACGGAGGAATTGAAGAAGTGGGGGTGGGATGAAGGGGGGACGAGCGAACAGCTTGCACATGCTGAGTCATGTGCGGAGGCGGCAAGTCCACTCGACCGTATCGTACCGCTATCTGCGCTGGCGCTTCGACGGTTTAGAACGGAATTTATGGAACTTCTGCTGGCTGTCCCAAGCTGAAAGGGAATAAAAGAAGGAAGCCAGGGGCTCACAATGGGAACGCTCCTAGTTTACCCAAAGGGCGCCTTGCGAGGGCTGTCAGGGAGTTGCTAGAAAAGCAAGATGTGGACGTGGAGGAGAGGAGGAGACTAGTAACAGAACTTGCAAATACAATGCGTGTTATTGGCGTACGTGACGGACATCCTCTACGGAAGAAGCTAGATAAGTATTTATTGACGGGGACTGTATAGACTTATTATCACTGTAGCTTGACCTCGAACAGGCGGACTGGAAACACAACAGGATATGATTGAGGTATGACAATGATGAGTATCCAGGTGCACCAATAACTAGACACGCAGCAATATCTATATGTGGGAGGGTGAGTATATGATGAAAATGCAGACATGTAGAAAGTTCTTAGCAGTAATTCAGAATCTAGCTGACGCTACTGCCTGCCAACTCGGTGCTAGTCAGGTCGAAATGTGCGGTGGCACTGTTCTCCCCTCTCTATTCACAAGGTCCTTCCAGTCCGTCTTCCACAATATAGTGGTCTTCATCCAAAAGAGCGCTCACTGAAGCGTCGTTCTGGATCTCCGTCAAGTGAGTAGATGCGCGTTTGAGAACGAATGTAACGTAGCCAACTGCAGGGTGTACAGCATAGGAGATGGGGGCGCTGAGGTCCTTGTGGTGTAAACAAGCAGCGAACAAGTCGACTGTTTCTTGACCAGAAATATACCTATACTTGACCAGTCATCTGTCCTATTACCCCATTCAAGGGGCAGTTCATACGTTCCACTGGCTCCTCGGAACTCGTACCCGACGTCACCATGCCACAAGGGGCGGGGGTCTGTGAAGTTCCCCCCCCAGAAAGTCCTCCATATCCTCGACCAACACGTTGGGCCCTTTGAGACGTCTTTGGTCGAGAACAGAAAACACAGAGGCATCGGTCTTCGAGGAGATGTTGGCAATCATCTTCCACCTTTAAGAGGTTTGTTAGGATACCAGGACTTGCTCTATGTCAAAGGAGGTCAATGCGGTTGAACTACACCAGAAGGCGACTACCTGCTGGCCGGCGGCCACCGGTGAGTTTATGAAGCAACCCACTGGGCTCTACATGTATCCATGAGAGATGGTCAGTAGGCGTGGCCGACACTTACAAGATCCTAGTGAAACACCTTAAAATGTTCATTTAGCTTTTGCTGGGGCAGAAAATTCATGCACGAACCTGTTAAAATTTATTATCCATCGGCTTCCGTTGACCAATGTCCGAGGACCGCCCTTGACGCCACTGCCAGCTGCAAATAGAGTCCCGACTGCCACCATCTCGAAACCGAGAACGCCGTTAGAGCTATCAAGCAAATTCAAAACATGCACACGAAACAAAACGAAAATCCGTACGTACAAGTGCTTCCCATAATTTCCATTGTAAAGCAACCCGAGGTGAAGGAATCGTTCGACTGGATCTATCAAAGATACTCGTTTAAAAATTGAGTACACCATGACCTCTAGGATACCTACCCCATCGGCTAATCTGCTGATATTTATCTGTATGACAATGATATCGTGGACTCTCCTGTACGCGTCCGAGAGTAAAGAAATATAAGACTTTGATACAGACCGGTTTTGGCCATGTCCAGGATATTTGCTCCTGCATCCGTAATCGAATGCGCCATACGCACGTAGGGAGATATGGATACAGTTGCCCAATTGTGTAAGTGTCAGGACGTCGTTGAGGAGAAGACATGACTCTGCAACGAGACCGGGGATGAAGATGACCTGTAATAATATCATCGGGTCTCAGGAATATTGCATAACGATTTAGACGCACGTTGGCATACCAATTTGTGTCCCAGCAACCAGGAGTGCCGCATGAACACAGCTGTCGGTGCCTCCTTCAACAAGACAGCCGATGTTCGTGAAGTTGTTATTGAACCAATAGTCCATGGCATTGCCAATGGCAGTGAATAGTGTAGAATTGTTGATGTATTGATTGTAGCCTTGGAGTCCTCCGTGCCAAGTAGCAGCCATTGTACCTGTGAGAGGCATGCGTACACTGAGTGTGGATCACATCGAGTTGGGTGTCGGGTAACTGACTGATACGAATCTAATGATCTGCAGCTGGCCAACTTACATCCCGACCATCACAGCAGCTTGTGTAATCAACATCAGGGCTCGGCCATTTACCATCTCCCTGGAGATCTGCGACCCTGAAACGGGGTTGATTGAAACGTAGTCAGCTTAGCGAGAGCAACAAACCAAGTTGGTACCTCAGTCGGGTTTCCCATGATGATTGAGTCCAATCTTCGAGAGTGAATGATGGTAGCGATGTCCTGTAAGGTGCTTAAATTTGAGGCTTGGGTTGGATTGCTAGCAGATGCACTTGAGGCAGACGTGATAGAATCCGTAAATTGAACACCTGGCGCAGAGATGAAACTTGGAGAAGTTGAAGGCGCTGCAAACATGGATTTCAACGTCGACATTCCGTTGCTTCTGGATGTTTGCGAAGCAGAAGGCTCGATGCATGTCTTCGTTTGCCCCACTAAACTCCACTGAGAGATAAAACGCGACTTACTATACTGACCTTGCTACTTTTGGGGGCCGACCGAATTGCCTCGGCTTTCCTAGATGACGAGCTACAAGGACCCAGGAACTTGAAGCCCATGAAGGCCTTCCGCTGCTTCCGCAAGACTCGCTACACACAACAGAGAAGTGTAAACGAATGAATGAAGAACAATCATGACCGTCCGCGGGGACTCGGTTTGCTTCTACTGCTGTAACATCGAGCCTGAACATTTTATCTTATACTTACAAATTCTAGAGAAATGCGTGAATGTGGGTGATGGTCTATCACGTACCAAAATGCAAAACCTCTGTTGTAATATTCCGTATCAGTTTCCACCAATCAGAGGGCTCAGAGTACTACTCAAGTACAGATTCATAACCGCAATTACGAAACTCGGAAGCCAACGCAAATTGTGAATCGCCGTGAAGCGGGGTTCAGCATGAGAAGCCTTGCCTGTCCTATGACATGTCCAAGAATCATCATGATGTAGGTATAGCTAACTGGTGAGAAGGTCACTCATTGGGCTAGCGATATGAACAAAGCTTGTCTTGGGCCAGTTCGATAGCTTGCTGTATAATCGTCTTATGTCATCATTAACTTGAAAGGTTTGAGAAGAAAGCTGTTAACTGCAAGTGAAGAACTACTCGTGATGAGTTCATGATGGTGGTTTTGACACATCAGAGTTGCCCTCGCCCTGACCCATGGAATCCAGCAATGCCTCCATATCCATCAAGTTCATATCTGGAGGTCGGTGGAAGAAGGTAGGGTCGAAGTCAAGATCAAGGGTAGACAAATCGAAATTACTGTCCCCGCCCGGAAGCTGATGGCTAGTCCCATCTGATTGAGAAGTAGCGAAACTGGCGAGAATCGCACTGGGAGAAGGTGCCACATTTCCGGGATGCGCACTTTGGATGCCAAGCGTGGAATGCTGTTCAGATTGTAGTCCGTTAGAATCTGATGATCCGAACACGTCATTGCTGTGGTTACTGTTATCCACTGCTGATAGTGCACCGAGCATTTCCATGTCAAGACCGCCTTCTTGGGAGTCCTCTTTTGCGGGGTTCGAAGCCCCGGAATCAGGGACAACGGGGGAAAATATACCTTCTACCCCACTATTTTCTCCCGAACCTGTTTCGGTTCCATCCCCAAAAAGATCTGTCATGGTTGACATTTCCATGTCGATGGAGTCAAGATCGAGCTCAATTGGCTTGTCTGCTGAATTTCCTAAGGACGCATCGATGGGCAGAGAGGAACCATTCTCGACAGTTAAGTCAATGTCAACGTGCTGCGAAGAACGAGTTGCAGATGCAAATGCGGCCATGAGGTCTAACTCCGTCTGAGCTGAAGGACGAGCTGATTTGGGAGCAAGGGATACCGGAGAGGGTAAACTCTGGGAAAATAAAGCGGCTTCTTCTGCGGACATTCGAAGGGAGGATGAGGAGAGGTCTAATTTGAGAGGGAATGGGGGGCGGTGCAGGGATGATAGGGAAATGGTTGACCCGCGGCGAGTAGGATTCGCAAGGCCTTGGGGAGGAGATGCTTGAACTGGAAGAGCTGGTGGACCCATGACGACATCTGCGTTGACCTCCAGTGGAGGTAAAGGAACTTTGCGTGTGGTTGGAGACTCTGATGTGGATTTGGAACGAGTGCGGGTAGCGATCGCGGCATTCTCGGCTTCGCGAGCGCGACGCTGCTCGCGGGCTAGGTCTCGTTCTAACACAGCGATCGCTCGAAGCTTTGGACATTATTGGAATACACACCTCGATTTGAAGAAGGAAGTAACTCACCAAACGCGATTCCATTGCATCATAAAGTTGATCGAATTTTTCGACCTCACGTCCGAGTGAATCTGTTAAAGAACGTGGTGGATATGGAGCATATTTGTTAATACCACTGTGGAAAGTTAGTACGCTGTGATAGTTGACAACTCTTAAGCCACGCACAGTCTTCGGGAATCAGCATGAAATGAATAAATTTGACCAGTTTTTACCACCGCGTTCTATCAAAAAGACTTAGATAGTGCTAGTCACGACTTCAAAGGTCTATGACTTTCCTTTAAGCAATCCATAAGCGCATTCATTTCAGGTTCAAGGATGGCCATGGCCTTGAGTGGTACGGGTGGAGGAGGCATGGCAGAATCTGATAGAGCGTCTTTTGACTCTGTGGATTTGATCTGGGAAGATACGCTTTTTAGCGCCTTTACAACTTTACGCGGTTGTGGTTTTGGCGGCATGGGAAGCGCTCTGTGCTATTTCTGATTCTGAAGGCAGTGAAACGGGGTCAAAGATATGTTACACCCAAATTGGAAAGTCTAGTAGCCTACAAGCACTCCGACACCCGACTCGTGGAAGCGCTCTCGTCGACCTTATACACGTACAGGATATGTCACACAGTGTCCATGATATAGCGCCAACAACGAACTCAGACAACATCAACGTTGAATACGAGGTACGTTCATAAATATTCATTACCCTCGTTCCCTAAACATCGCACGACCAGGAATGCGTCCAAAGACGTTTGCGTCATATAAGTTCCATCCAAGTTCGCAATCTAACACCTTTTCCTGTCCGAGATGCGATTGCTTCTGCTCTCTCTCGCCCAGCTGAACACTCCCAATTTACGCCTTCGGGAAACCTCTCTGACGACCTTGATATAACACTTTCACGAAAACGCTCTCGGCGGATCTCCACAAACTCTGTCAATACCCTTCGAGGTGCTCGCATAGATGAGCATGCTCCGATATTGGACAGTGGCGATGGGAGAGGTCGTCGGAGAACCCACTCTAAAGTAAGTATCCCAGAAGGAGGGAGCGTGGAGCCGCCAAGGAGCAACACCATGTCCCGCACCATTTCAACCAGTGTTACTACGCCTACAATAAAACCCAGTAATCGGGCGCGCACCAACTCCATGGTCTCGTCCCTCAGTGTATCTATGACCAATGTTAATGCTCCCTCCTCGACCTCGAATACGCAGGCGCCTTCGACCTCGACCACCGTTTTACCCTCATCATTATTGTTCGATTATTCACAGAGGACCTTGGAGAAAGTTGTCCAATCCCGCCTCGTGGAGACCTTCATTTCAATCACTGTTCCAGATACTCCGGATGTTTTTCCGTTCCCGTCTTCATCGCCTACCATGCAACGAACCCGCGCTGAAAGTGCTCCTCGCGCACACTCTTCTGCTTCCAATGATTTGGTCCCTCATAATTTGGTGGCAAATGTGCGCAAAGTTTCCAAAATGTCACGTCCGAGTAGTGCGGAGGCCTCTAAGGCTGCACCTTTATCCCGGCCGGAACCTCCTTCCTCACTCCGCTCTTCCACCTCCCTCAGAAAAGGTACACCGCCAGTTAGAACAGCAGGAGCATCCCTTGCACCACGAATAGCCCCTAAAACACATAAGTCCTCGGCTTCTGTCCCACGCATCCTCACAACGAGCCAGCTGCCATCGCCTCCAGCTTCCCCAGCGTCTCCAGAACCGCCTCTGCTTCGTACCGTGCCAAACTACATATCACCTATCCACTCGCCCTCGACAAATCCTTCTTTCGTGATTGATGCACGGTCAGAGTTCGAGTTTGCTCCGTGGACAGATTTAGGTGCCGATACGGTGAAGATTGAGTTATGGGCGAAGACCTGTCGGCATCCTATTGGTGGGACTTCACTCGAGGGCAAAGGAAAACAAAAGGAGACGTTAGCGACTGATCCTACTGGAGAAGGACCCACGTGGACCGTCCTAGAGCAATGGAATGTCGCCCTTGCAGACCTTGTCCCATTGAAACCCGAGGTATGCGCAATCGAACATGTCCATTCATTGATTCCAATTGCTCTATTAGCTCGAGGCCCATCCGTCACGTCTTCCGTCCAATACCCTTTTCATATCCTTTTCCACTTGCGCAGAAACATTCTATTTGCCAGCTCGTTCAGTTTCGAGAGTCCATTCACACTCACGCTCTCCTTCTCCGACTGCGTACAACTCTGAACCAGAGACAGGCATTCGGAAGTTCGGACACTCTGCCGACCAGGCTACACTATCACATTTTCATCCCACTCGGACGCCCCCTGAACAGCCTAACAGATCGCGCAGATCACGCAGGGCAGATGCCAGAACCGCAAATTTGCAAGATTTACTTCAGTCAGTTTATCTTACGATTGGAGTGTTACGCTCCTTTAAACACCACCGTTTAGGCTTGTTACGCTCCGGTCATGCATCGTCGATCACAAGGAGTCGCTTGCGGATGTGATCCGGCAAATAGATACAACACTGGACAATGATGTCGCTGCGATGTTGGTACGTGTGTTATTATTTCCCGCGAAGGGTTCTTAATGAGATCCAACAGAACCGGGAGGCTTCGGAACGTGAAGCGCGTATCGAAGATCGACAATCTGAAGCGAAGGCGATCTTGGAACGGGCATGTCTGTGTGAGACCCTTACGCTTGCCGATATTTATTCCGTGCTTATTACTTTATAGTACGCGGAGATATTGCTTCTCGCCGAAAGAAGCTAAAACAACGGAGAGACATACTTGCGACTGCTAGGTCGATGCATGCTGAAGACCAGGCCAACATCCGGCAGACCGTTGTGGAAGTTACTGAGCAGAAGTTTGTCCTCCTCCATGCTAACGTTAGCAGAAGCTGATTGGTAAATTTATAGGCGGTGTCTTGACGCCCTTAGGGCGCGTCTTTCAGTCATACGAGCATCCTTGATCTCGACGCTATCATGGATATATCCTATTGAACTACTTTCTTCCTCAGAGCTGCTATTTACGATTCTCGCCGCTCCGTTACCTATTCCATTCAACACTACAGAGCCTGCACCACCATTATCACTGGCCTCCCACAAGGAAGTGACTGAAGACGCAGTAGCCACCGCACTGGGGTTTTCTGCACAGCTAGTGCAGCTCCTTGCCATCTATATGGGTAAAGGCCTCACGTATCCTATCACCTGCATAGGGAGTCGGAGTCTGATAAGAGATAACATTTCGGCCATGGTTGGTCCAAGAATGTAAATTTAATGCCTCGTGCATTATATATATATCAGCTGACCAGATGAATTAGGTTTCCTCTATTCTCAAAGGGCGTTGACACATATCGATTTGAGTATGGCGTGTTCCTGCTCAACAAGGATATAGAAATGGTAAGCTCGATGGTGTGCCGTGTCCGTCAGCATCTGACCCTGCCGACGATGGCAGCTCATGGCAGATCGCGATTTACGAGCGCTGGATATGCGACACACGCTACCTAACTTGAAAAACTTGCTCCTCACACTAACTGATGGTGAATGCGCAAGCGTTCAGTGAGTCCAGGCTTTGCAACCTGCTCTCACCACCTGATGTGTCTATTAAAGCAACTCTCGAGTTTTTGATTCACCAGCTTCCTCTGGCCTCGCAGCACCCCTACGGACAGACTCGCTGCCTCCTGCCCTAGTGCTCACGCCAGACAGTCCGAAAGCTGACCATGGCCCGCACGACTTACCTGCGGATGCAGAGCCCGAGAATGCTACTTTATCCGAGAGCGGTTCGATCACGCCTACAGCAACGGCACCAGTTATCGAAGGTGGAACCTTTTCTCGGTATTCGAAACTATCAATTGGCTTCCCGCCCCTGCCAGGATTTTTACGTCCGCGGAATGCTTCTGCTATCGGTCGGGTGTCGGTGAGATTGGACCCTGAGGCTGGTTGGGAGGCGCAAGATGGGGTCCAGGGTGCCACATCAGGGTTGCCGGCTCCGAATTTGAGGATGGGGGAGGATGAGGATTGGCGGACTATTCGGGGTGTTGTGGTAGATTGTGAGGAGGGCAAGGATGTTGAGGCAAGGGAAGTGAGTGTTAGTGAAGGGGCGAAGGAGTCGATGGAGAAAACTGCGGGCGATACTCCTCCCGCTGCACCTTGCACTGTTGTTTCATGATAAGACCTTAATGGCTCGTCAGGGAAGTGGAGACGGGCCTGCGGCGTGTTATGTGACATATGGTATCTTAATGAAGGCGAGCTTTTGTTTTACAGGACTTTAATGGACAGATTTCGTTTTGCTAAGCGCTCTGTTTTCAAAGTTTGACAGGTGTGTAGTCGGACGCTGGTCCGAGCTCCGCAAAACGACCGCGGGCGGCAAGCAAGGTTGTGGGCTTCTGTTATTTTGCACAACGGCAGCAGAGTTAGCCTACTCGCTGCCGGGTTAAGTTACGTTTGGTCCATTAGCGAAAGCGCATATTTCGATCGTCGTGAAGGGTCCAGACTATAGTAGTATGATGGAAGTCGAGCTTCTACTACTAGGATGGAGTGACCGAATAAACGATTGTAATATAATGCTTGTAAAATACAACCAAGGATGAGTGTAGTAGTTAGTATGTATGTCTCGGATATTGCACCATGTTCATGTATTTAGCGCCGGTAGTGAAGACGTGAATGGACTCTCGAATAACTTTTGGAGGATCGGCGATTACGCAAAATTGGGTACCAGTGCCGTGAACTCGCTGCCATTTCAGCGGACTTTTAAAAACGGGGTCCTTCCGGGATTTTTGCTTTGCCAGTTCACCCACGCCGGCTAGCGAAGTGCCTTAAATACGCTGCTCATAACTACTCAAATTCAAACTTCACCGTTCTCCCTTTCGAGTTTCAGTCGTCAAAAAACTGGAGAATTGAAAAAAAGGTGCTTGTCTTCATCCTACACGACGTTCCACTTGTTCTCTGACCTTTCAATTATTCAGCCCACTAAGTAGCTTTGTACCATCAATCCTAGACGGGCTCAAAATTGGCTTCCAGGTCAGTATTTACGACGCGCTTTACTTTCGTTAGGTTTCTCTGACTTGTATTTTTTCCGTTCAGGATCTTTGTGTGCAACTAGGCTTATTTTTCTAATCCCTCGTCGCTTTCCTCGATCTGTTTTCTGTCCTTCACACCTTTTGAAGAAAAGCTGTCGACCTTTCTAGTTATTTCCAATGATTACCGCTGAAAACACTAATGCTTCCATCGATAATCGTTCCTCAGACGGGAGAAAGCAGAGCCCTCCTGCTTTCCTCGATCTCGCAGACTCGGTATGTCCATTTTCCTTCCTCCGCTGTCTCACTTTTCACAACTCTTCATTGTGTTTTCTAGGCTGCGAGACTGGGTACTAACATGCCTGATATGTCGGCTGTGAGTTTCATTCATAATCGCCATCTTCAGTTTTTCCTTTAGTTGACCTTACGTCCCAAGCGCGTCGAGTTGAAGCGCTTGGAGCACGAGCGTCAAAGGTTATTGCAACGGAAAATGTTTGAGGATCAAATGCGCGCACTCGAACATCAGCAGGCGCAGGAGTTGCTTAGCATTCCTTACGATCCGACTGCCTCAGCACATCTCGCAGTCTCGGCGCCCACCACTCCTCCAAGGGTGAACGCGGTTTTGAATGGCGACAATCTTGTTAGGGCAGCTCTATCTCACTCTTCTGTGGATGTGGAGACGCTTTCTAAAGCTGTTGGTTCTGCGGTTGCAGACAAAAGAAAGTCGGTCACCTATGCGCCTTCCGTTCATCGGTCCCCAGAGCTTGGGTCTAGTCATGGAATGAATGGTCACTATGGACGACCTGCTGGAGCTAAAAGCATGCCAGCCAGCCGTCGTACTTCAGCTAGCAGTCACGACGAGGAGCTTGCTGGTCATTTGCAAGGCCTCTCTTTAGTTGGAGAGCGTCCATCTCGAGCGACGCCTAGCCCTGGCGCCGTAGCTCATTCGCTTCTGACTCGCGGGAGATACAGTGATGAGGAGCACTCTCGCGGCCCACAGTATAATGTGGGAATGATGCTTGACGAGCAATTGGATCAGGAAATGCACAGTAAGTGATGTCTACACCTGATTTACCTTTCTCATCTTTCCTAGACGCAATGAGGCATCTCCCAACCTCCGACGAGGACAAGTTTGCATCATATGCCAACAGGGTACTTTATCTACGTTTTGTATTACTCTAAACTGACATCGAAATACAAGATTACCACCTCGTCTGCTGCCCTGGATCTCGCTCATCGCTCCCAGACATCCCCACGGAACTCATTCTCTACAAGAGGTGACAAGCACTCTGAGTGGCCACAATTCTCTAACAACCCACGCGTACCTGATGGTCTGAGTTCCCGTAACGATCGCCGTACTGTCACCAACCCAACTTTGACACTGACGTCTTCACCCATCGATTTATCTACCACCACCCTTGGCGGTGGCGCTGTGACCCCACATGCAAGCCAACATGCACAAGCGTCTCTTGGGTCGACTGGGCAGGCACCTGGATCTAGGCGGGGCTCCCCTGCCATGAGCACGACGCGCTCGGTACCAGCTACGCCTATGTCTATGGCGAACGGTGGCAACGGGCATCTTCTGCAGACTCCTGGCACTCCTCATACTCCTGATTCTCAGGCTCTGAGCGGACGGCTTTCTTCGCAAGGCAGTTACCCGATAATCGAGGACTCCGGCAAGAGTGACATTCAACCATCTCTCTCTCGCATGTCATCCGGACAGTATGACAATGTTTCAATGGGCTTCGAACAATATGGTGTCGAAGATGTTTATGGGCTGAACGGTCAGATGGACAGCGGTCGGTTTAATTCCTATGACCTCGACTCGAGCACCCGGTCTAGTAATAGCGTCAATGGCGCGAGCGGCTCGACCGCCCTTTACCATCATAATGGAACCCGATACGGACTGCATATTGGTCGTGGCAATGGCGCTGATGGAAAGATGAACGGTTTACACGGTCCAAAGCACAAGAGGGGTGACATGGATAGTAAGGCCATTTGTCTTCTCAAGCTAGTTATTTTTTACTTACCCTTTATATAGTGAACCGTTTTGCTGGCACACGCCTAGAAGACCTTCAGGGCGAAATACCCACACTTTGCAAAGACCAGCATGGTTGCCGCTACCTGCAAAAGAAGCTGGAGGAAGGTGTCCCTGAACACCGGGACATGATTTTCCGGGAAACATTCGGTCATTTTGCGGACCTCATGACTGACCCCTTTGGCAACTACCTGTGCCAAAAGCTCCTTGAATTCTCCACAGATGATCAACGAAATGTCATTTGCGAGTCCGTCGCTCAAGATCTTGTTAACATTTCGTTGAACATGCATGGTACCCGTGCAGTGCAGAAAATGATTGACTTCTTGTCCACTAGACGCCAGGCAAGTCGCTTTTAGCGGATTTTCATCTTCCAGACTTACAGTAGAGCGCAGACTGATCATAGATACAACACTCAGATTCATTCTATTATTCTTGCGCTCAGCCTTCATGTTGTAGTGCTCATCAAGGATCTCAACGGAAACCACGTTATTCAAAAATGTCTGAACAAGCTTGCACCGGAAGATAACCAGGTGAGTATGGTGGTGTTACATCATGGTGTTAGTAGACTGATTTTGATGCGGTAGTTTATATACAACGCAGTGGCTGCCAACTGCGTGGAGGTCGCTACCCACCGCCACGGATGCTGCGTGCTCCAGCGCTGCATCGATCATGCTTCGGACCACCAGCGCGTCCAGCTTGTGAATGAAATCACTTACAACGCGCTAACCCTCGTTCAAGACCCTTACGGCAACTACGTTGGTGCCACGTTACTCATCAGTCATAACACCTGACAGGTTTCGTTACTAGGTTGTCCAATATATCTTGGATCTTAACGACAATCGTTTTAGTGATGCCGTCATTCGGCAATTCACAGGCAACGTTTGTGCGCTTTCTGTCCAGAAGTTTAGTTCCAATGTCATTGAGAAGGTGAGCATTTTCCGTCTTAATGAATTTTCTCATACCGATTGGGACCAGTGCATCCGTGTGGCCGAACATAGTACCAGGAAAATTTTGATCGAAGAGCTACTCAATCGCTCCCGCTTGGAAAAACTTCTTCGCGACTCGTATGGCAACTATTGTGTGCAGGTACTATTTTTCTTTCACGCATTTGTGGTTTGGGCTGGACATTCTTGTAGACTGCGTTAGACTATGCTGAGCCTGCGCAGCGCATGCTCCTCGTTGAAGGCATTCGTCCAGTCCTTCCTTTAATTCGCAACACTCCTTACGGCAAGCGAATCCAAAACAAGTTGCAGCGAGAACAGGCCAACGCTGAGAACTTTGGCTACCATGCTCCTCAAGGCATGATGCCCATGGGCAACCAAGGTCATCATGCTGGGAACCCCGGTCATCATACTCACGGTCACCACTCCGCAGGAGCTCGGCACATCCCTCAAGGAATGCACCCTACTAGCGTAGCTGATGTCTATGCTCAGGGAGGCCTGTATGGTATGCAAGGCCAAGGCTCCTACGCCCACTCTCATCTCGGCCCCCAAATGCATGGCCTTCAGGCGCGTTCCATCGACGGATATGTCTTGCAAGGCACCTCTCCTCATAGCGCGAGTCTGACACCTCCTCATACCCACGCCTCCGGCTACACGGGCGTCGCTGGATATGCTAACGTGAGCCCTTTTGGCACAGTCGGTGTTGCCGGGTCATTGAATGATCCTTATCAGAGCTACGGCTATGGCATGTAGAGCGGGCACATCACTCACCGCTTTGGACGTTTCTACTCTTTCGTTCTTTGCGCACCTGCGCAGTCACTCTTTAATGGTTTCAATGTATATTCTATGTCCTTGCTCGATACCTCACAACCACGTCGGCTCGACCTCACTATCTTTTAGGAGATCTTTCAATCATGAGCAAGGGCCGACTTCTATCATACCATTGCGCATTTGTACTTCCGCATCGGCATACTCCAAACCCCCCATTGCTATTAGTTGCTTTCTGATACATCCTTATCTGCCACACCCATTTGTATAGCCTTAATCTTCCCCGTCATCTAAAGCAATGTCTGTTTAATGATTAAACCGTCGCAGCATTACCTTCTGTACTTATTGTCCAATCTATGACGTCGTTGTCTTTTAGGTCTTCTGTTAGACTGGCATTATAATTCTTAAGATACCCTCACGTCAAACACTGAACCATTCAACGTAGTAGTGGTGCTCGCTTGAACTAGCCAGATGGCCCATTTCTGTGCTACAACGGGCAGCGAAGTTGCGTCTCAATGGTACGAGGTGGTGTTTCCGCATTGAATGGTGGGTGCATGTCATGCTAGTCTTGTTGGCATATTATCATAGTGACATACAAGACAACCGAATGATCTGGCAAGATAAAGAAGCGTGACGAGAGAATGATGATATAAGATGCAGGTGCGCGACTGGATACATTTCACCGGTTCTATTCGTCGAACATGAGCTGCTGTTTCACGCTCAAACGCTATGACACTCACCTTCACGAAACCGATGGCAGCTGACTTTTCACGGAAGCATTGACGGCACAAGTCAAGGCCGTACTTGCGGATGAGACCGGCCTGGTGCGCACAGAGGCGGCTAGATATCCATCGCTCAACAACCCACGACACAGACGATACTACCCAACTCACCACTGGCGGGAACCTTTTCCGAACTTTCTAGGACGAGAGAACCAAACAGCGTCGTGGGTCATTTTGAATTTTTGCTTGAGGCTAAAACGAAGGTTGGATTGCGTAGCGAGGAGGCGTAGGCTTTGGCTTACCTTGCCGGACTGTTGCTTGCGTTGAAGGCCTTGCTGGTCAGGAATCACCCGCCATAGCAGAGTTGCCGTGTTTGGAAAAACTGTATAGTGGCTGAGATAAGGTTCGGTGTCCTACACCTTATTAGGCGAGGTGGCGTTGTTAACGGTTTGAGTAGACGCCCAGATATCGCCCGCCTAGCTCAATCGGATAGAGCGTCAGACTCTTACTGCTAGGCGATCTGAAGGCTGCGAGTTCGACCCTCGCGGTGGGCTATAGTTTTTCTTTTTCTATCTGTCTGATTTTGATTTCGTGCTGATATTTACTGTGTAGATTTGGTGCTACAATAGACTTTTTCATAATGTATACGTTAGTAGTGTATAAATCTCATTGTATCGAGTTTTGGCAGTTCCCGTCGTGGTATGCGGGTAGACGCCCAGAAAATTGTATAATGTATAATGCATAGCCTTCGAAGGTCCGATATACATTATGAGATATGGTCTGTACCGAGTAGGGCTACTGCTGAGTCGCCGGAAGTTGATGCATAACAACAGTGTAAGATGATTAATTCTAATCCCAATGGTGCGCAGCCCTAAGAAACGCCAGTCACGTCCAAAACCTGCCTATACAAGTGGAAACCGAAGACACCTAGCCAGAAAAATGGTCCCGCAACATCTACTAAGCTGTCTGATACGCCAAGAACCTTATCTTGAATGACTGGCTGATGGTGTTTTAAGCACCCCCTCTTTCCGTGTCTTGAAATGCTGAACAACACGATCCTGAGGTAAGTCTGGATGTTCATCAATGTATGCAAACACGCATGCATTGATGAACATCCAGACTTACCCCAGGATCGTGTTGTTCAGCATTTCGAGACACGGAAAGAGGGGGCGCTTAAATTCACCCAGGAGCTTACAACACGGAGACGGATCATTGGTGCACCACTGACTGTTGACGAGATTCTCGACCCTCATGAAGAGAACAATGTTGGGGAAGCAACTGCTTATGAAGATGATGATGCAATTGTTGCAGAAATTCAGCATCGGCAAGCAATTAGGAGTGGGGAGCTGGTTAAAGTGGAATCAGATGATGAGGACGGGGATGATTTACCCAAGGTCTGTGCTACTGAACTGATTCTGCTGTGCGAAAAGCTCGAGGCGGCATGTATTGCGCGAGTTAGTGCTGATTCCCCACTTGATCTTGTTCACAAACCTCGTGCATTTCAAGCAGCACTACGGCGCGAGGAGTTGCAGAATGCAAAGCAGGCTACATTAGACAAACTCTGGAATACCAAGTAGCATACCATTTCGATGTACTTGCTGAATGTATTGATTTCTGGACAAGCAGTGCGCACTGTTTGAATTATCTGGTAGTCTCATATTGTATAGAACAAAGGCAGTTCCCGTCACTATACATTATGACATAGTGTACTGTAACACTGCGTTACTCACAGTCAAGTACGCCCTCCTCCACCATCTATACACATTGGTCCCACGAAGTGTTTGACAGGGCCAACGATGTCCATACCGCCCGCCTAGCTCAATCGGATAGAGCGTCAGACTCTTACTGCTAGGCGATTGTGATCTGAAGGCTGCGAGTTCGACCCTCGCGGTGGGCTATGGTTTTTGCTTCTAACCTGACTTGCCAATAACTACAGGAGCTGTTGGCCGTGTGGTCTTGGTACGGGACCCTTCATTCAGCTAAGGAGAGATCACATCCTTCCGACATATAAAGAAGGATATCTGCGGACTTTGCGCAGGCTACAACAATTGGTTTTTTTTCCGGGTTCTTGCTCCCGCTAGTAGCGCTGTAACCTGTTCTGTCGGGACTATTTTCACAGACCTGTGGTTGCAGCCGCGGATCGCCACACATGAGACGCGAATGAAGATAACATCGTAGCCAATGACGGAAGGTATATTTTAACCTGCTATATACAAAATCTTCTCGGACTATATGCGTGAGTCGTGACCACTCCGGCTACTACATCTTTGAAGGTCTTTTACCAGATTAAAATTCGATTTGTCCGTGGTAGAGACCTCACTAGAGGTACGGAGAGTGGTAACCACTCCCTCGATGCCACTATTGCTCAAGATTGAACGATATAGACGGTGACGATTATTAATTGTTATCCCCCACTGTGCGCATACCACTTGCCAGAATCATACTGCAATGACCACATTTTGAAAAAAAAGAACATTCTCGAACAGACACTAATTGATTGTCTTGCGGTGCTAACGCGCGCTCGTGTGCCAACGAACATGTTGAAGGGGGCTAGTGCGCACTGCGCAGTGTTCGGTTGGCATCGCCGTTACTGCACTCTAGCGCTAATTCAACTCGTGACCACTTTTCGTTGATGCTCCGACCGAAAATTCATTCTTATCTGTGATACTTACAAGTAAATATGAGCCTTGGGCGCGGTGGCAATTGAGCAAATAAATATTGGGGACCGGGTTCGGTCATGTGAGTCGGTTAGGAGGAGCGTGTGGATGGGAGTGGATATTAAAGGGACTAAAGGGCATTATGGTTTGGCAGGCAAATGTCATATTACCAGCCTACCAGGGCTGCGGTGTGATGCGTACTCGAGATAGTCTGCGCTTCAAGCTTCAAGCTTGAAGAGAACCCAACGTACCACATTAATATTATGACATGGAGGGTACCGCCTCGCAGAAGAATTCGAAGCGATTAATGATTGTCAACAATATATAAATGACACAATCGATATCGATCGCACAGCATGGGGTTCAGGGTCACGATGCCTGGACCCTGCCTTATATCCGATATTGGAGTATTTGCATACCAGTATTTTCAAGCATTCGACCGTCGACGGTGTCCTACAGCTCATGTAAGAAAGTGATTAATCGATGGAGATGGTAGTAGTGATCAAAGAGCATTAATTCAGGTTGTTGATCATCGAATCAATGACTCTTCTTCTAGAATCTTCCTTCTATATATGGAAGACTAAAGAGAACTCTGTCTTGATAAGGCTTAGGCAGTGCAAGCTCTTACAGTGCTCTAACTTTACGAGCACTGCAGCTACGGTTGTATCGATAGACCGGCGTAGCGGATGAGCGTCACCGTTCTTTGGTAGCTAGCTTCGCGTACTGCCCCATGTAAACACCCGAACCGACTCGACGCAGCCCTGGCGCATCCCGCTATTAAAGCTCCATTAATTTTGCTACAATGACCACTTCATCCCGCTTTCTTTTTCTTTATTTCACCAACTCAGGCTGGTACTTGTCACTCTTTAAGCAAGGCAGCGCCTCTTATTCAATCAATACATATGCTACTCACATCTATCACTTGCACGGGGCTTCCCATGCCACCTGATCGCATACCCGCCAGTTATTATGTCCACGTCTCTACTCCCTATGGTCAGTATAACACCACGACCGTCAAGGCAGCAATAGCCGACCACAGTGTTTCTTGGAACGATACCCTCACCATACATGAACACCCTCGGACGTTTTCCAAGTGGCTCATATCTATCTTCAAATCAAAAGCAGTTCGCCTCGAAATTCACGCCTTACATGAGCAGAGGTTGTGTGCGCGTTTGACACGACTTTCAGACAGTTGCTCGAAGAAAGACAGCTTAGTGAGTTCTCACCTTCAGTAATACCATCACCTACTAACACTGATTCTGAAGCATTCAATTCGGATGTCACAAATCAGCGCGTATCCCTCAAATTGCAAGTACTAGGCGATACTGATGAGGTATAAAAGTTGATTCAAAGTCTTACGATCACCGCTAATCCAGTTGACTTTTTAGAGCATGAACGGTCAACCTGCGCACGCCTCGGCGGCGGCGCTATCATCTGTCATACCGGCACCACCTGCATCATCAAGCAGACGTGAAGTACGTGCTCTGCTTCTTGAGTAGTATCGCCAAAAAGAAAGCTTATTGATCAAACGTAGCAGACGCATCCACGAGAAAAAAATATTGTCATATTCGGCGAAACCGGCTCAGGGAAAAGTTCAGTCATTAATGTTATTGCGCAACAGAACGTTGCAGAGACCTCCAATGATTCAGTGGGGCGTACCTCTGAATCTAGACCCTACTCGGTAGACATCTCCGGCCAGAGATTCGCCCTGTTTGATACGGCGGGTCTAAATGAAGGACCTGCAGGCACAGTGCCACATAAGCAAGCGAAGCGACAGCTGAGGAACTTGTTGGACAAGCTCCACAAGTCACCATCGGATGACATCGACCTTCTGATGTACTGCGTACGCAAATCGACTTCCCCTCGCGCTATCCTTGACACCTACAAGACTTTTTACTCCCGGACCTACCAGAAGAAGAAAGTCCCAATCGTGGTCGTCGTCACAGGATTGGAATTTGAGAGTCCCATGGAGAGCTGGTGGGATGCTCACAAGAAGATATTCGACGACATGCATCTCGCAGGTCATGCATGTGTCACAACGATTCAAGAATATGAAGGCATTCCAGAAGAGTTTACTCTTCGCGTTGCAGAGTCGGGCACGATTCTGCGTGACCTTATCGTGGATGTGTGCTCGGCTCCGACAGTCGATGGGAACTTGCCTGTGGGAATGTGGTGCTGGCCGCTCCGAACGGTTGCAAATACCACTGCTCATCAGTAGATCGAGCATCGCCTTATGCACACTGGCATGTGATGTCCATTTGATCCCACTGGAGACTCAGAGAGACAGCAGAGCAGGACTTGCACGATCTTATTTGACGCATCTGTCTTACTGGAAATGAGCAGGGAGGCTTCATGAGACTTTTGATACATATCGTATTGGTTGTGAGTGGATGAGTTTTTTTTAATCTTTTTATTCCGAAAATTTCCCCATGCACATTACTTTTATTTTTTGTTTCGTGAATTATGACCAGTCCTTCTTGTTTTGTTTTCGTTCTCTATCCTTTTATTCGTGTTCTCTCGGAATTACTTCTCGTTGGTGAATTCTTATGTTTATGTGTATGCTATTGGTATTAGTATGCAAACGTTGACATGAATATCGCTACCATCAGGAGTGGGGTAAATATAATCCTGACTTGTCAAATACTTATGTGGTGCAGCATAACCGATAACTGGCGTCAAATCAGTACAAGGTAAGACTTCAGTGCCGGTGCTTCTAGCTAACTATTTCACACCAGAAATACGACGAGGGCCCATCTGCTTGCAACAGGTTGCCGGATCTCGGTCAAGTCTGCATGCGACGGCCAGCTCTAGTACTAGAACATTTTTCATCCCACTTTTGTATGCATTGATGTTTTGTCTTCATATTCACTCCTCAAATGACTTCAAGCAGCATTGTTTCTGTTTCTATGCTATCACTGTCCCACTTTTTATCTCTTTTTTAAATACCCACAATACTGCTATGGAATACCTATACGCCGTGTACCGCTAATAACCCACTCCCTTACGGTAGCGGGAATTATGCAATGATATCATCGGCGGGGAATGTGCGCTTTAATTATCCTAGCGTAAAAAACATGAGGACATCGCGCAGACGGCCCCGTCCCTTTACATCATTATTCTGATTCTTAATGCACTACGTGTTCTGAGGCTCTCTCTCTATTTTTGTAATATTAGTCTTGGGATCTTGAGATGCGATTTGGACGGTACGCCGAATGTCTTCTAACTCCTATCCGTGCGGGGCAGTCGACCATTTAGGGCCCGACTGTCGCTTCCACTTGAACGGCTAAAATAATGTTCGAGAATTCGATATGAAAATTTCTTTTACCTTGCGAAGCAAGGATTAATACATGACAAAAAACCAAATAATAACAAAGAAGACTACGGTACACGAACTACAAGTCATATACGCACCAGAAACGATATAGGAACCAGACGGAGTGAATAAGAATACGCAAGAGACAGCACAAGAACCAGCCGAAACCCAGACTTTTATACTTCAAGTTGAGAGTTCAAAAGTAAAAACAAAACGAGATAAATAACAATCGACAGCTGAGCAAGGTCCACGTTGACGTAGCATCAAGCCAACTTGGAAGCCCATCTACACTGTGTCCTGCTGAATAATAGATGATTCATCTTCTGTAGGAATATGTAAACTGGGGCTTTGAGCAAGCAGTTGCGCGATACCGTGGGAAGCGTTCATGGCTCCATCTTTCCTTGAAGCTTCCTTACAATTACGGCTAGCTGATTGGTGTGGCGTCGTCCGGGCCCGTCTTTGATTCTGTCTGTGTTCGGTCGTCTTTTTGTTTTCATGATGCACTAGGCTAGAACCAAAGTGATTGAATGGAAAAGGTGCTCCTGTTCAATGGACCACGGGCGGACATTAGTCCTGTGGGGTTACACAAGAACTCAGGATCACCGTGCAACGCCAGAACTAGTGGGTACATTACCCCAAAGGACAGAAATTGGAATTAACAGAAAAACAAAAATCGTAAGACCTTGTGAGTAAGCCAAATTTCGAACTTGTTCCCTATGTACCTGTATTTCATTTCGCGTCCCTGCTATCTGGATGTGATATTTGGTTGAGGAATATAAAATGTGGACGACTGATAGTGGAGAATCATGCAAACTCCCAAGATGACGGATTCAAACGAGCTCAAGGTTGAGGCCCTCTTGAACATCATCACCTCCTCTGCACGCGAAGCAATGAAAGAATACAAGAAAAACGGACATGGGGTCCCTGCTGTTGACTCGACCACCCTTCACCCCCTCGATCTGGCGATGGACACGCTTGCCCTTAGGAAGGCAATCAGGCTACTCGAAGGTGCATGTCAGCAATTGACTGCGGTATTGGCTCCCCCACAACACACGATATTTGATGTAAGTGCCGATCATAGCCGATTTCTGCTTTGGAACTCATTTCCTTAGATTGCTAGTGATTACACTTGGGCATGCGTAGACGTCGCCGTCAAAGCGCGTCTTGCGGATGCCCTGGACCAACACCCGGAAGGTCTTAGTGCGGATGTGTTGGCCGACAAAGTCAACCTCGACAAGACCAACACTATACGAGTATTACGAGCTTTAGCCCTCAAGGGTTGCTTTAAAGAAGGTAATATGTGTCATGCTGCTTGTTCAGAATTTTCTTTGAAATCGTTGTTGTTACACAGTTGAACAAGGGGTCTTTACAAACACCCGACTCTCGCTCATACTTAAGTCAACGAGCAATCCTGGGTATATGGTACAAGTTCATTCAGATATCCCGAAATTCGGCGCAATTCTCTACGACACTATGATTGACCAAGAATACGCGAGATCACATGAATTCGACAAGTCACCCCGACTGTTTTATCTCAGAAAGGAAGGTATAGTAAACAGTAACCCCTGGGAGATGGACGTGAGTCATTGCCATCACACTGACTTTATCTGCCTTACAATATTTCATAGGATGAGAAACGCGAGGTGCGTGCAAGGTCATCCACCTATAAGTGACGACTCACATAATCTTGTGCACAGATATTTTTAAGAGGCATGGCGGGTCTTACTGACATCATGGGCAGTTCTGCGGTGCTGTATCGTAAGCTGTCACCTTTCTCGGTCATCAGAATAACCTTGAAACATCTCGCAAGATTACCCTTGGGACACTGTATCATCTATGGTGGATGTTGGATCTGGAATTGGAGCAAATTCCATTCTTCTGGCGAACATGTTCCCTCACCTCAGCATAACCAATCAGGATCTCCTGGGGTTCGAAGAGAAGGCTCAAATTGTGAGTTCAGAAATCAGGTCTATATAACTATTCTAGCGGAGTCATTGAGATTTGATTAGGCATGGGAAAAGGATGCTCCTGAGGCAGTGCGCGACGGGCGTGTGGAGTTCGTGCCATTCAATTTCCTCGAGGAATCACCCGTTGTTGGAAAGGATGTTTACTACGTAAGCGGTCAAGTTTATTCTCATTCAGCTTGATAATGTGATGTAGTTGAGGCACATTCTTCACGACTGGCCCGACTCTGAGTCGACGACGATCCTCCGTAATATTCGCAAAGTAATGGGACCAAACAGCCGAGTGTTAATTAGTGAGTCAGCTGCGGTTCAAGCTGGTGTTTACTCCAGAGTTAATGTCTTCTATCAGATGATTGTATGCTCTTCCATCCAGTCGAAGAGCCTGGCGCAGGAACTATCAATATTAGCAAGGTGGGTGTCCGAATTTAGCCTGACAGTGTATTTCTGTATTCATCAGCATAAGGCTCCCGAACCTATGTTATCGAACTTCGGGGCAGGCAATCACACGGCGTACCAACAAGACATGGCTATGTGGCTCGTTTACAATGGCAAAGAGCGAACCATGAACGAGTTGAAGATCATTTGGCAAGTTCCTTCCATATCTGACTACTTGGCAATGATTGACTCGTTACGATTTGCAGCGCCGGTGCTGGTCTAGTAATCACCAAGGTTTATGACCTCGTAGGGACGATGGCCATAGAATTGAGAATCGCGCAAGACTGATCCTAAATATAATTCTCATTGTGTGAAATCTATACTCCAATACTACATTTTCGAAGCCAAGCTTAACCCAAAGCATCCGAGAAGGTCCTTGAAACCTACAGCTTCTGGCGTGTTCAACTTCGGCGGATCGTTGTTACATCGGATGGCCATCGTATAATAGGCACTGGTCCTATAGGGAAGCGCCTAATGGACTCCATCCTAGTCGTCCTGCAAGAATAGAAAAGTACATTATAGGCAAGTAACCCACCCATGTGACGACTTACGAAACCATTTCAGTATATAATATGCGTACAGGTTCTTGTGAAAGGTGGGCTACTGCTTGCTAACATCCCTGACATGCGACCCGTAAAGTCGAATACCACTTTTTCAGGATGTAAACGTTAAACTGGCTAGAAATAACACCACATCCTCTTTTCGTTCGAGGATCAGGTTCATAGTTTGCGATGCAAAATAGCATGGTTTGCGCTTATGCTCTGAACTACGGTCCCCTCCTCAACTCTGGAAGATGAGTTTGATCGGGGGCCGGGGTCGGGGTCGGGCCACCCGCAATTATGCGAGACTCGCCTTTCGTCATGCATTTTCATCTCCAGTCTACGTTGAATACGTTGGATCAACGTTTGGCGACAAGAACGATCAGTTCATACTCTGCGCCGGGAAAGGTACGTTTTGTGCTGATTTTTTATTCTAATCTCTGCTGACGATGTTATATGACCGGAGATATCCTCATTTGGGATCGAGAACCAGATCTACCCTGAGAACCCTGATCGAGATTTGATTTGACATGCAATAGCCTCGCAGGTGACCCTTTCGCGTTTGCTGTAGGTGGGCACGATGGCAGCATTCATATATGGTCCACATTCCTATATCTCACTCCTATCCCACGATCCACCTGATCCGACACCCCCCGAATTGCAATTCAACTACTCTCCTAGAGATAGTCCACAGACAGGATCCCCTCGGATAATTTTCTGAAGGTCGTTACGCTGACTCGGCAGTTGTGATCTGACGTCAACGGCTTTCCTGTCAAGGTCGAGTTCGGGATCTGCTTATGGGACACAAATAAGTATTCTGTTAGTACTCTTGTTTACAACTTGACATGATATTTGAATATGTGCAACTTATCATGATATTTGCCAGCGTCTGCGTTTTGTCCACTGAGGTAGGTTAACTTGGTTTTGTTGTTGACCCTACTTTAGGGTTCAAAGTGCGGATGAGTGTGCTGTTACTGCACTCTAGCGCCAGTTCAACTCGTGGCCAATTTTTGTCGACGCTCGGGCCGAAAATTCACTATTATCTGTGACACATGCAAGCAAATATGAGCCTTGAGCGCGGTGGCAATTGGGATTGGAGACCGGATTTGGTCGCGAGTTGTTTACATAAGAGGAACGTCGATGGGAATGGACATTGAAATATTGATCAGTGACACAACAGTGACCAGCATCAAAGCCTTCACCCACCATCGACAAACTAGATGACATGCCTGGATCTGCTCGTTCACCTACGGATAGGCTCAAGGGACTCAGAAGCACTGCGGCTTGTGGAATGAGGTATGCCACAAAACCCAAAGGTTTCAGTGGGCGCTGTCATCATTGGACTCATTAGTATAGTTGATATAGGTAGCACTGATGAATAAATACAAACCAGATGCAAAGGTAGCGGTCATGGTGCGACACCATCTCCGGGGGCCGGCATTTACCGTCCATACTTTAAACAAGTCACGGGGATATTGAATATTGAATAGCCGATAAGTTGATTTGATCTCCGAGTCAAATAGCGAATCGAGTCTTGATCATTTCCAGGCTCACTCGCTGGATGACGCAGATGTTTTTCAATGCATTCATATCTACTTGGAGCATTCCTTCGGAGAGCTGCACAGTAGCCTGTTTTCCTGCAGCCGCGCATCAATTTGCGCGGCCGACAAGCCGAGCGGGTGAACGTGTCATCTCAGCATCTGATTCCCGCGACTGGCAGCAGCTCATGCGTAAGCTGACGAACGAACCTGCTACCAGGAATGGAGGTGTACAAGTTATATGACCGTATCCTCTCCGCATGTACTAACCCTAAGTGGGCTAGATGCATTTGTCTGTTGTCACTGCCCTTGCAGATCCTCTGCCAATTTCACAGATCTCGAAACTTCTTGCCTTGGTCAGGGAAGGGGTTTCGAAACAACATTTGTCCATCTGTGACGATATTTAGAATTCCTCGAGTACAGCCCATTACCCCACTGCATACCTTGTTCGCTTATTCCTCTTTCTGCTTGGTGAGGCAAGGCATTCCGGGAAGCACGGCCCTGTTCGATACACTCTCAGAATTGAAGAGGTACAACCGAGCTTTGTCACCACCTGGCGACCCGAATCGCTTACAAGACTTGTTGGTCTCCATTGTCCGACCGACGGAGCCACTGCGCATACATAGTGGTATGTTATAGCCTTGGGGACATCGCAGTTCGGTTCTGCAGCCCTGGCTTAAGACTCTGGATAGACGTGCTCGACTACAGACGCAAGGAGGGAGAGACCAGTCACATACGCAGGACGGGAGAGACTGGTTGCAGCCCTGGAACGGGCGGGAGTAGCTGCAGACCAAGAGAGGGTGAGATTGGCTCCTGACTGAGGCTGGGCAAAACTGGCTGCAGACTCGGGCCAGCTGAGACTGGCTACAGATACCTCATGGCCAAGCACCGAACATGCCTGGCGTCCAAAACTACGTCAACGAATGTATTGTAAGGGGGCTGGTGCGCAGTGCTCTGGTTGGCATCACCGTCACTGTACTCTCGCGCCGGTTCAACTCATGACCACTTTTTGCTGATGGCTCTAACCGAAAATTCACTGTTATCTGTGATACATACGACCTTGCGCGCGGTGGCAATTGGGCAGATAAATATTGGAGACCAACTTCAGTTGTGTGAGTCGTTTAAGAGGAGCGTGTGGATGGGACATTGAAGGGACTAAAAGGACGGCATTATGGTTTGGCAGGTAGATTCACATTACCAGTCTATTTACCAGGGCTGTGGTATGGCAGTACTCAAGATAGTCTGCGCTTCAAAGAGAGGTCAATGTACCGCATGTATGACATCAATGATACCGTATGGTGAGAGGCAATTAATTTCAAACGACACGAAATCGATATCGATCACAGCATAGCTTGATCACGTAAGAAAGTGATGTTCATTATGCTTCAAGCTTAGCTTCAACTTCGTACGATGGGGGAAGCATATAAGTAGGAAGATCATAACGGAGACGCCACGACTCGGCCGAACGACACAGCTCGTACCTGTTATACCATTAATGTGCTGAGCGTTGTCGTTTTTAGTAGCCACCTTCCCATACGAACGCCTTGACTTGACCATGACGCAGCATGGCATTTGCTTGATAACCACCCTATTATAACTTTGCTGCGATGACCAGGCTAATTCCGCTTTCTTTTCCTATACTTCACCAACTCAAGCTAGTACTCGTCACTCTTTAACCTATGTTACTCACATCTATCACTGGCACGGGCCTTCCCATGCAGCCTGATCGCTTGCCCGTCGGTCATTATGTCCACATCTCTACTCCCTATGGCCAGTATAGCACTGCGATCGTCAAGCCAGCAATAGCCGACCGCAGCGTTTCTTGGCACGATACCCTCATCATACATGAACACCCTGACACGTTTTCCAAGTGGCTCGTGTCCATTTTCAAATCTAAAGTAGTTCACGTCGAAATTCGTGCCTTGTATGAGCCTGGACAAATGCATGAGGTTGTGTGTGCGTTTGACATGACCTTCAAACAATTGCTTGCAGAAAGACAGCTTAGTGAGTCCTCACCTTTAGTAATGTCATCGTTTGCTAACGCCGATTCCGAAGCATTGAATTCGGATGTCAAAAATCAGGGTGTATCCCTCAAACTGCAAGTAGGCGATACTGATGAGGTATAAAAATTCATTCAAGGCCTTACGATCACTGCTAATTCAAATACAGCAGACGCATCCACGAGAAAAAAATGTTGTCATATTCGGCGAAACTGGCTCAGGGAAAAGTTCAGTTATCAATGTTATTGCGCAAGAGGAGATCGCAAGGACCACCAATGATGCAGTGGGGTGTACCTCTGAATCCAAACGCTACTCAGTAGACATTTACGGCCAGAAATTCACCCTGTTTGATACAGCGGGTCTCAATGAGGGGACTGCAGGCACAGTGCCACATAAGCAAGCGAAGCGACAGCTGAAGACCTTGTTGGACCAGCTCCACGAGTCACCGTCGGATGGAATCGACCTTCTGGTGTACTGCGTGCGTAAACCGACTTCCAATCGCGCTATCCTTAACGCCTACAACACTGTTTACTCCTGGACCTGCCGGAAGAAGAGAGTCCCAATCGTCGTCGTCGTCACAGGATTGGAATTTGAGAGTCCCATGAAGAGCTGGTGGGATGATAATGAGGAGATATTCGACGACATGCATCTCGCAGGTCATGCATGCGTCACAACGATTCAGGAATATCCAGGCATTCTAGAAGACTTCGCTCGTCGCGTTGCAGAGTCGAGCAAGATTCTGCGTGACCTTATCATGAACCAGTGCCCAACTTCAGCAGTCGATGACAGCCATGGGAACGGGGTGCTGGCTGGTCAACGGGCTGAATAGTTGACTGCCCATCAGTAGATCAAGCGACGCCTTGTACACGCTGGCATGTGATTGCGGCGGCTACAGCTCCGTTCACTAGCCTTCAATATCATTTTTGTCAATCCCCTTCCTACGTTCGTTTACTCACCTTCTCTTAAAGCTACCATTTGCTCCTTCGGCCAAATACTGTGCTACCAGTTTGTTTCCTTATTATTCTGCCCCTTTGTCTGTCCGACATCGACCATTCTCGTTTACCTTGAATACCGCTATTAGTCGTATAGATAGGGCAGAGTATGTTGAACCTCCGATTTGGAGAATTGAAGACTTTGACCCTGTCATTTTCGTTCGAAAGAAAAGGACGCCAGTTGCGTCGCCCTTCAAGAGATTTTGCACCGGCAAGTCATTGTAAGTCTTCATCGTCTGACTGATGGAACCACTGCGCATATAGTGGTATGTTATGGCCTCGGGGACATCACAATTCGGATCTACAGCCCTGGCTTGAGATTCTGGATGGACGTACTTGGCTATAGGGGGAGACTGGCTGTACAGCCATGACGAGGAAGACTGGTTGCAGATAAGAGGAGGCCGGGACTGGTTACAAAGGGTGGAAAAGGCTGGCTGCAGACACCTCATGGCCAAGCATGCTGTAGCGTCTGTTTGGACGACGATGGAAAAGTTCTAGAGCAAGTACATCATCGAATCGGAAATGCCTTTGCTACCAGCATCTCAAGAACCAGATTTCTTGATGTTTCCAACGCTTCTTGTGCTGAGATAACAAAAATTCTCCACATCTGCAGCTTATTTGACATCAGATGCAGACACATTATTGATCATCCATGCTATGAAGGCACTTGCCAGTTTTGCAAACGAAACACGGGGAAGAAACCGGTCAATTTCCAACACTCTCAACTACGCATGTCAAAACTGGGCCTTCCATCTGGCGCGAGGACCTCATCCATAGAACAATGCGCTCAAACACCTGTTCAAGTCTTTCTAGAATCGTGTTCTGTCCTGGCTCGAAAGGCAGTGGTGTTTAACGGGTTTACCTCGTTGTGTCCGAAGGAGCAGAAACTTACAACGATGCATATATTTTCACGACTCGGCTGACCCTCCAGGAACCAGGGTCATCCAAGTTACGTCACGCGTTTGTCGATTTGATGCAAAATGTCACAGTCTCTTGGCGTCATCTTTGTTCCTTACCTTTGCCGAACGCAGCAATTATGAGCCAAATCCGCGGATGCGATGAGTACCTTGTGTGATACAAGGGTTGAAGATGAAAATTTCTTGAGGGGACTTTCGCATTGGACGACAGTTGTCCATGCGTTGATGTTGAAACATGAGACGCCGCTGTCCGTGCGGTGAGCGTAAGTGTCAGGCTCAAATATTTGGCTCGTTAAAAAGCATCTAAGGTAGGGCGGCCCGGATCTGCAAAGCCGATTGGGCGAAGTGCGCTCTGACTCTGCTTTAAAGCAGTTTGTTTTTGGCATAGCTCAGGTTTGCGTTCGTAAGCACACACTTATGTTAGTACGATCACAGTTTGTGACCACTGCAGGTGCATCAATGCGTTGCGCTCACACTTGCTTTAGTTGCATTTTTTATTTCGTTGCGGCTCAACTGCACCATGTCGTCTATATTATTTTAGAGATCAATGTTATCTTCAGAGTGCGCTACCAGTGAAGTCGTAAGCGTTCGTAATGCGCGTAAGTTAAGCGTTCATTTCAGTGGTTTTGCAAATTACTCACACGGTAAAATTATGTCAGCAGAAAGTAATCCTAAAAAGGCATGCCAGACCTGAGATCTGATCTAGGTAAAGCACACATACCCCGCATGCACAAGTTGCTAAACGGTTTCTCGCTAATGCAGTCTTTTGATACGAGTCACTTCAAAATTCTGGCTGCCTGCAGCGGTTGGTATAAGCCTGTGATAAGTGTGGAACCGCTCATTGTGGTGCTGAGTGACGATATGCATGACGAACAGCTCCAGGGCCGAGGCTGAGGCTGACATTGATCGGGATTATTGTGAACACACCACCTGCCATGTACGGATATGACTAAGCCAGACTTCGCTTCATGTCTTCCCAGGTCAACTGAGGGTGCACTAGTGTACATACCACAACCACACGTTCCCTACTCTGAAAAAGTCACGCCATTCACAATCGTCTGCACACTTCTTCATCCCGTTTCCTGAATCTCTGAGAGAGAAATCATGCGAGCGAGCTCACGTTTCGCAGTTGGCCTTGCTCTCGCGGGTGCTTTTTTAACTGGTGTTGACGCTGCCATTCAGACGGTAACTCGCAATGGAAGATATCTCTATACCGCGGACGGGAACAGGTTTTATATCAAAGGTGTAGCTTACCAGGAGCAAGGTAAGGACATCCGTAAACATCAAGTCGGCTTGATGTTTCCTACTGTCAAATGTCGTGTCAATGCTAACATTGGGATGCAGGCGCGGTGATTGCGAGCGCAAGCAATACTTTTCTTGAGCCATCCACTTTCATTGATCCTCTGGCCAATGGCACTGCCTGCACCCGTGATCTTCCCTACCTGCAACAACTTGGTGTCAATACCATCCGTGCCTACAGTGTTAACTCATCACTGGACCACGACTCTTGTATGCAAACATTCAGTAATGCTGGTATTTATACTATGTAAGTATCCATGAAGCATTCTCAGCCAATCAGTCCATTGATATTGTCTAGTATCGATCTTTCTCTACCAGGGAATGGTTCGATGGACCGCAACGCCCCAACCTGGACCACTAATCTACTTGATTTATACATCGAGACCATCAACGTCTTCTCAAAATACAACAACGTTTTGGCTTACAACGTTGGGAATGAAGTCGTCATTCAAGCCAACGGCACCGCTGCTGCTACCTTCGTCAAGGCAGCTGCTCGTGACGTGAAAGCATACATGTAGGCTAAACCCAATTACTAGATCCCTTCCCATGACGCTCAAGGTCTTTTCTCCCAGTAATTCTATCAAATCCAGCGCGCTCGTTGGTTATGCGTCCATAGATGGAGATGCTACATGGCTGGACCCCTTAGCCAACTACTTGTCCTGCGATCCCTCTGGGTCAAACTCTGGTGCAACTGCCCTCGATCTATTCGGGTTGAATAACTAGTTAGTTTGAATTATTGGGATTTCATTTATTGATTATTGACATTGTCCTTTAGTGAATGGTGTGGAAATTCAACCTTCCAGGCTTCTTATGCTGGTATAGAGGGTCAATTTGCGGGTTACAATGTTGCAGCCTACTTCAGTGAATTCGGGTGCATTACTTCTCCTCCTCGTCTCTGGACAGAAGTCGGGGCACTTTTCAGCTCGGAGATGTCTCCTGTTTGGTCCGGTGGTGTCGCATTCTCTTACTTCCCAGCTACGAGCGTTCAGGGACAGTTTGGTATGGTTACGATCTCGCCTGATGGATCTACCGTCACTACAAGCAGTGATTTTACCAACCTTGAGACTCAGTATGCCGCTGTGTCGCCACCTAATTCGCCTTCGCAGAGCAATGCCGGTAGTGCTACATATCCATCGTGCCCTCAACAGAACTCAAGCTGGCTTGCCTCCAACACTCTTCCTCCCACACCTAACTTTGCTGCTTGCCAGTGTCTCGAAAACGATCTCAGTTGCCAATTTACACCTTCGACCAGTAATTACACGGCAATCGTTGGATCGTTGCTAGATTACGCGTGCGGCCTCATTGGACAAGCTGGCGGATCTTGCAGCGCGATTTCTTCCAACGGGACAACAGGACAATATGGCGAGGTATCTGGATGTGACCCTAGTAAGTTCATGATGTGAGAATCCTGCACAGCGCAAGCCCTGATCATTTCTCATAGCCATAATGTTGTCCTATGTGATGAGCGACTACTACATCGCAAACGGGGCCAATGCTCAAGCGTGTAGCTTTGGTGGGAACGGGACCGTCAATAGCAAGGCACCGTCCAGTGCCAGCGCTGCAAATGCCGCGGCATCGTCTTGTCTCGCAAGTGCTACGGGCACATCTGTCCCCACTCTCCCTGCAGGAGCCCTGAGTCCCTCATCATCATCGAGCTCGGGTAGCGGAAGTGGTAGTTCACATAACGCCGCATCAGTTGTTCTCGCTGATGCTAGGACCCTAATGGGTATGGGAGTCCTTGTTGCAGCTGCTATCGCTAGTGGACTCTGGACCATAGCGTGAGGACCCTTCTCGAATTTTATTTATATTACGGACTTTTGTATAAATGGATGGTTTTTATGTACATATATTTGTACATCCATCTAACTACAATACTCCTCTTATGTAATATGTGTTATTTTTTATATTCTGAAAGTCTCAGACTCGGCAGCAACCAGGCAGGACGACTGGGCCGTTTGTTTAAACATGTTTTGTCTAATTGTGGCAGAGTTTGTTTGTATCTGACATGCTCTGTTGATCCCCTGAAAATATTTTTGCACCAGTACCTCCAAGATGGCTGCATCACCGCTAGCAGCACAAGACACCAATGACAAATGGGGCTTCGGTGAAGACCCAGATAATATGGGACCTATGTCCAGTGCTGACCCCCTCGTCGACGACGCGCCTCTGGCAGCAGACGAGACGACTTCTGGGCAAATGGCCAGCGGCTCCAGTCATAAACGTACCTCCAGCGGTGACAATGGTGCTTCTGGCAGCAAAACCGACTCCGGTCGCGAAAAGATATCCAAGGTGCTTAGGTCTCCTCTTATTCTTGTTGAATCCTCCGCTAGCTTGGATCTCTACCGGCTGCGCAATGATCTTGTCTCCTGACTATGATACTGGGCGATTAGTTGGTTCTGCGACTAAGCGACTTGCTACACCTGTCCCTGGTCGCTCAACCCTCACGTCGAAATTTTGCGTGCAAATTCCTCTGTTCGCTGGTCTTGCCCTTGTCTTCTCGCTGTTCTGATTCGCTTCATTGTCTGGCCTCATGTTGAACACATTGTGCTGCACAGCCGAACAAAGTATACATTGGCGGGTTACCAGACCATACACGCCAAGAGGACCTTCAAAGCTGTTTTGGAAAGATTGGAAGGATCACGCATATCGAATTGAAGTTCGTTGTTTAATTTCGCTTGGGGAGTTGGTTTTTTTACTCAACGTCTGTCGTATAGAATCGGTTACGGTTTTGTCGTAAGTTATTACTGCGTCTAGTCGCATTGGTCACCTCATGGAGGCTCGTGGTAGGAATTTGACAGCCGCGAGGCTGCGGAAGAAAGTGTTGCCAAATACAATGAAGGGTACTTCATGGGTAACAAAATACGAGTGGAGCTTTCCCACGGTCGTGGACGCGCTACCAGGCGGTCTGATGATCCCGGCGCTTGCTTCAGATGCGGTGAAACTGGCCATTGGGCCAGGTACGTAGTTAATGGTCACGGTCATTTGTTGCTCACGGCTTTGCAAATAGGGAATGCCCTCGTTTACAATCGTGAGTTTTTATCTTAACAACTGCTGTCAAGACTACTTACTCTTCACTAGGCGTCCTCCTAGGGGTTCTTCTCACGAGGTGGGGTTGATTGAACGATTGCCACCTAGGGATTACTTGCCTCCTAGAGACTTTGGTCCCCCGGCGCGATACCCTCCTCCACAGGATGCGAGGTACTATGACTATGCGCCGCTGCCTCCTGGCAGAGATTTTCGGCGTCCCCTCTCGCCTATAAGGGACCAGAGAGATTATCTACCGGGGCCGCCTCCACGCCCGCGCGATTATGATGATTATAGAATGAGGGGACCTGCGCCGCCACCTCCTTCCCGGTATGATCGCCTTTATGACAGGGATGCACCACCGAGAGCCTATCCTCCGCCAAGGGACTTTGACCGGTATGAAAGGCGTCCTCCATCGGATGATAGGTACCCTTCCACGAATTCCAGGCCCAGAACACCTCCTGGTCCCCCTCCTCGCCGCGATGATTACGATAGACCACTCCGGTATGACCCGACTTCTTGTATCGTGGTTGAAGTCTCATTATCTCCAAGGGATTACATTCCTAGGCCATTTACACCGCCTCTGCGCCAATCAGATTACCCTCGTTCTCCTGAGCAGCCTCGCTATCGGTGAGTCCTTTATTGCATCATATCTTCGTAATTCCTCATGTAATCAGAAGTCGGCGCTCAATGAGTCCTCCACCCCGCTCCGCGCATTACGATGCCTACCCTGGCGCCAATGGATATTCTGGCGACAGATCTGCTCTTCCGAGGGACGACAAGCGTGTCAGAGACTATCCCCCTCGCCGTGACGCCCCGGAAGTTGGTTATAGGAGAGTCTAACATGTTCTTTTTACTGGGCAACTTTGTCTGTTGAAAATTATTTATGTCATGTCCCGTTTTGTATATCTTTTATATACTTACATGTAGCTTTTTTTCCTGTTTGTCCCTTTCCGTTTGCCATTCCGCTTGCTTTGTTTGGCAGATACAATCATCTTGGCTTAGATTCTGATTATCTGATAGTAATGCTCACTGTTATTCTGCTATTGACCATTGCTCGCTACCATGGGGTGCGCACCCCTGCCTTGTCAAGCAGTGCGTCAAGAGGTTACTTAGTACGAGGGGATCTCAGTAAAGCTGTACGGGATCTAGAGTAACTCAGTAACATGTGTGATACACCACGCACAAAAAAGACGGCTGCAGCAATGTCATAGCTGAAGGCTCGTCATTCTAGCAACCGTCACGTTTCCTGGTGAATTTATTCCCGCTACCATAAGAGAGTGGGTTATATCATGTTTTGCTGCTGGGGCCTCATTCAAATCGGTCGTCTTCCTGCGTCTGTTGCTTTTGACCTTGAATCGTAGTCTTCTCTCGTCTTCTTCGATTGCTCGTTCGCTCGGCCATTTGGGCCCAAGTTCGCATTTCGCTGAAATTCTCATGGCCTCAGTGATTCATTGCCGTGCTCGATGTCGAGTTCGGGGTCGTGTGTGGTCTCGATTTTATGTTTGGGATGAACTGCATTGCTGTGTGGCCACCGTTTTGTGAGAAGACGAGACTCCGTCTCTAATTCTCCATGACCAAGGTGGTGATAGTGTCTCATTGTCCTCGTTCTTGAGTATCTCCTGATTGCGACCTTCTGTGTTTCCAGAAACTTCATGTATACCTGGTTGTAATGTCAATCATATTGAATGATGGTGAATTCGGATCATATCAATCTTCGTCCCTCGTCAGGGCAATTTTATTGTCTCGTAGACGTTCAGACTCCAACTTTATCGTTCATGTCATCTTTTTCGGTCTGGGCCCCATAATTTTTCAACTTTATAAGCAAAATTTGTTTCTCTTGGACTACACAGGTTTCAAACCTGCTGAACCACAGTTTTTTTTTCTATCGGAACACACTTTGACATTCATTCATGATGGTTTCTTTAAAAGTTCATCATCATAACAGGTCTTAGCCAGGTGGTTACCACAACAGAATCAAAATCTGTTTCTCTTGGACTGGGCAGGATCGAAACCTGCCGACGACGAGGTTTTTGCTATCGGAACACACCTTGACATTCACTCATGGATGGTTTCTTTGCGGGTTCACCGTAACTGGTCTTAGCCAGATGGTGGCTACAACAGAATCAAAATCTGTTTCTCTTGGACTGTGCAGGATTAAAACCTGCTGACGCCGAGGTTTTTTCTATCGGAACACACCCTGATATTCACTCATGGGTGATTTCTTTACAACTTCAGCGTCACTAATCCAGCCTGGTTGTTGTTAGAACAGAATCAAAATCTGTTTCTCTTGGACTGTGCAGGATTCAAACCTGTGGACGCCGAGGTTTTTTGTATCAGAACACACCTTGATATTCACTCATGGGTGATTTCTTTACAACTTCAGCGTCACTGATCCAGCCTGGTTGTTGTTACAACAAAATCAAAATCTGTTTATCTTAGACTGTACAGGTTCGAAACCTGCCGATGACGGGGTTTTTTTTTCTATCAGAATACGCCATGATATTCACTCATGGGTGATCTCTTTAGAAGTTCACCATAACTGGGCTTGGCCAGGTGGTTGCTACAACAGAATCAAAATCTGTTTATCTTGGACTGTGTAGGTTCGAAACTTACCAATGACAGCATTTTTTTCCAATCAGAACACACCTTGTCAATCATGAATAGTTTCTTTAGAGCTCCATCTTAACTCGTCTTAGCCCCTGTGCAAATTGTTGCAACATTAATATTTACTCCATGGCGAGTCGTACTTTCGGACACGCATTCGAAACACTAATTATATTGGGTGTCGTGACTCGTGAGGCTGCCGCAGGTTTTATGCGTGTAGTTCCTCTTCGAGCTTAGTCAATTGCATATTGGATGAATTGGTGTCTGCAGACGTGTTTGCGATATCATGCGCTGATCTGTGGACCACTGGTTTGCAGTGATTTTAGAATGCACTCATGATTAAGAAGAACTTTGCAGCATTCTTTGCTGTTGGGGCACATATGAAGGCGGTGAATATATAGTACAACACGTGAACGAATCCGTCGTTCATGAATTCCGCTGGAACTATCTGTCTGCAGTGCCCCCAGACTTTGCCGCAGTAGTATCCTCAGAGTGGCCATTCCCCGAATGTCCTCAGACTTCCAGGTCCCACTGAATCTGAATGTTGTTGAGCGGTTGGTCTCAGCTGTGAATCATATTGTTCTGGTGACGAACGAAGACGACTGGATATTGTTGAGTTGTTGCTTTCAGTCTTGAATCGTGTTCAGCAGGTGTTGGCAATTACATTTCAGGTGTCGCCGAACAAAGTTGATGTGGGTATCGTCGAGCCATTTGAAGGGGATTCCTGCCCCTGGGGTACTGTACCATCATACCGCATGCCATTGGTCATACAAACTGTGACGTATGGCTAACGAACTGGTTAGCCGGTTCGAGCTTCCTCAAACTGAGACTGCTACTTAACACGCAACCGAGTGCACCCTGCACTGTTGCTTCGTTTCCCTCAAGTGATGTGAAGAACAACACGATGGACTCGATACGCCGAACCATGGCAAGTAACTCAGGAGCCACGGATAAGAGTTCCTTCCCTCTGCCCAGGTTCACTTGACCAACGGCAACAAGATGTCGCGTGGGCACATCCTGAGAAACCCACTGTCTTTCCCGAATCAGCGTCACCAAAATGAGGGTGTAGTAAGAGGATATGTAGATGAGACAAACTTCGGATCTTCTTCTCATATAGTCCTGTTGTATGTATAGGAAGTGGTGTGAACTCAGGTGCCTGAGCCTACCACCTTCCGGAGGTCAGAAAAATAGTGGAGGAAGGAGAAAACACGAAAAGTCAGATACCAGCACTTACTGTGCGAAGCGTACCAACTGGGTCCATAACACTGCACGACCTTGCTTTGCCATTTTCACAGCAGTGGTAAAAGCGCCACAACGAACACTGCATGATAAAACATCCGTGAAAGGAAAAGAAGTAGGCTTGACAATATTGAAGCGGCATGAGCAAGACGACAAAAGCCTGGGTAACATACTGATGAAGGCATTTCAATGCGGCCTGATATATAAGCAACGCTTCATCTCCTCGACCTCGGAGACGGCCCATGATTTTGCAGCACTGAGATCCTTACGAGAAGCTGCACGAAATAGGTGGGAGAGTTGATACAGCCTAAATGCCTCATCCAGGTCGGACGGCACGCCCGCTGGCTGGTTGTATTTGTCTATGCTGAAGGCAAGTTTGTTGAGAGACGGATTTGATGAGAATGACTGAGTACTACATAGTGCGGCCTGATGGAGTTTAATAACCTCATCAAAGCCAGACGGTATGCTGGAGTCTGTCAATTGACTATTGTGTATGCTGAGATTGGTGAGCGGACCTGCGTGAAATAGGCGGCGATGATTGAGGACATGAGAGCGTTCCGTGAAGAACAAGCTATGCGAACGGTCGGTGAAGATCGGTCACTGGCAAGCTTACAAAAGTTTACGGTCAAAAGTTAAGTGAAGCTGTGCCCAAGTCCTGCAGACGTCGGCCGACTCGGAACACCGCGGGTAGACTGGGTGGACGCCGGGGTGGTAGTAGTCACGCAGAAGCTGAAGAGAAAAGGATTTACTGGTGAATAAATTAGTGATGGCCAAGATGATAAGGCTCGAAGGAAAGGAAGCGAAAAGAAACTCTGTGATCGGTAGCATGCGTACTACTAGGTATCGCAATCGTATCGCCAACAATGTGAGCGTCTCAAAAGAGGTACGAGGTGTCCAGACTTAGAGGGCCAAAAGAGAGGTGGAGAGGATCCAATGGGAATCCAGGGAAGTGTGGCCGCAGGGCATTTTAGGTCACCAATTAGTAGACTCGGTGGCTAGCCTATAGGGTGTCTTACTAGACGCCATCAAACAGCAAATAACATAAAACTACTATCTAACAGACCTTTATTGACTCGTTTTTCACGTCTCCTCCAACATCATGCCAGTGCCCACTCGCTCAATATTCGATATCGTTTTCGGTGCGGTACAACGGGTTTCTCCAACGCTTGCGGCGCAGTTACGCGCCTGTTGGCTCGCCTTATTCAGGGCCGCTGGGCTGGCAGGGCCTGAGCAGGCTATTCAGGCTGCAGCAACAGACTTCATGACTGTTGAGGAGGTCGCAACAACATTTAACCTCCAATTGAAACTTGAAGGAAACCAACTGAGCCCTTCTCATCGCTGGGCCATTGAAGAGGAGGTGCCAAATGACAGGCCACCTAACGAGACCGTGACCTCCGCTGATGTCGTTAAGTATACTAGTCACTGTTTCTGCCAGTGAGTCTGATCTCTGATACTCAACTTGGACAGAACTATTGTTATCTCTTTACATCAAGCTCTTTTTGCGAGGCAGTGAGGCCATTTGCCGACTAGCAATAGATCTTGTTATTCTAGGGGTATTCTCAGTTCTGGTAGGTTTCTCTCATCTCATATCTTGTATCAATTTCAATATCTTGACAGAGACGCTCGGAGACTGCCGTACAGAGATGTCAGGGGAGGTTGGCTTCACGCACCCGCTGATATCTTCTACCTTCCGCAATACAACCATCCGAGGTCGTGTTGACTACGGAATCGGCTGTGCGCTCCCCAACATACTGACTCCCAATGCCCGCCGACAACGTTTTCAATCACTCATCCTCCTTCTTGAAGCTAAAGCGGACGGCACTGCAGCTACTGCACTACCTCAACTCATAGTTTATCTCGCATCCATTCGTCAGCTGCGAGAAGCGCGTGGAAGAGCCGACACACCAGTGTATGGCGTCGCATCCGACGGCTTCAAATGGATTTTCGTCACAATCACCCATTCGGGACTCATCAAAGTCAGCAAATCCTTTACTGCCTCTCCCGAGGGCCTGAAGAATCTCTTGGAATGTCTGAGATATATGGTCGAGATCGCGACGTCGAAGTCGCCAAATGCAATACCAGAGATCACTAGTACAGTTGAGGGGCAAGGCGACATAGATGTCAGTGATACTAGCTTGGACATGAATCAGAGTCATAAGACTGATGATTGAGATAATTCTATGATTGAGTAAATTCGTAGTTGGTCTTGTTAAAGAGTTTGGTATTCCACCCTTCGTCATCATTCGCTGCTCGGATAGTCCCGACTACATATAAATACCTATGTCATAGACTATCCTCTCTTTGTCGTCTCCCGCCATGTCGTAGACACTAGAAACAGCGCCGTTCTCCAGCTCTAACAGGTCTGTTCAAATTTGTACCTTTAGTGTCTTTGGGGTACGCAGCTTCGTAGGCCACCTGCAACTCGTCATTTCACTGTGGAATGCCAGTCACCAAGAACCAGACGCAATGCGAGCACCATCTGTGAGAACAAAACTGAGTTAACCGCTAGACTGTGGCCCTGCTGGGGTTCACCCGATGACTGTCCCATCGCTGCACCCCAGTGTTATCCGCCAAACCAGACGCGATGCGAGTACCATCCGGTGAGAACGAGATTGACGAAACCACTCCAGTGTGCCCCCCGCAAGGGATCATCCACTGGGGATAAGGTAGAATAGGTTTCCTTGATGTATCCGCATGCGAGCGCGCCCACTCGAAGAGTTCATCGGCTTTTGCAGCGAGAATTGCAAGATATTGTTGCCTCGAAAATTTGATAGTTCTTTCAGCTCCTCCGACACGAAGGCGTGGGTGTCGCGCTCCACGTGGAATAGCGTCCATGGACAACTGTAGAATATGATCAGCATCTTCAAAGTCCTTTTCGATATTAGGGAGCAGGATGAGAATCCAGAAGTTGGAAAGGAGTTAGGTGATTTTGGGAAGCCCTCTGTCCTCCTTCTCTTCATCGAGGGATTCTTGCAATGATGAGAGGATGTCGAGCTGGTCGTGTACCAGATTCACTGTGAAACACCGCCAGTCAAAAAGAGTAATTACCGATATCCAGATATCCAAAGACTTACGATCCAATTTCGCAATTGTTGGCTCCTTTTTCTGAGTCTCAAAGGCGACTTCAAGCTCAGCGTGCTCTTTCCGTGAAGAATCCAACTGATCGACTGTCCCGTTAAGATGTTGTTGTAGTGTAATCGCAGCTTCCAGATTGTGAACGATCGGCCACAGTACACCAGAACTCCTCGAGGCCGCATTACAATACCAGCTTTTCTCGATGTGCGGTCATATAGTCCGCTTCGAACCGTGTCTTCATATTAGTGTCATCTAGTGGCAGGTCCTGGAGGACAAGTATACAGCTGGCATCGGCTTCGTTCTTCTTGATTTATTTCGACTCCCGTTGTAACTGCAGCTTTAAATCTGTCATCGTTGTCCTTTTAATGGCATCATCTAGCTATTAAGACTTGAAAAGAGTCGCTTCTGAGCTCTTCCTCAGTGAGCTCATCGTCGTTTCCCGAAGGCTCTGTCGCCTGCGTTCCGTCTTCAATGTAGTGGGTGCCCAATGCGAAGTCAGTTCCATCTCGCACATACGCTCCGATAGAGCTCCAATATCTCAGCATCCTTCTTGCACTCCTCAGAAGTAATTTTTGAATTTCATGCCAGCTCGTCTTGTGACCCTTGACGTGTTGTTGAAGGTCAGCGCCCGTCTGAAATTCTTTGTTATACTTTTCCATGAATCAATCAACAATTCAATATGCGTATTAGCACCAAACTGACCCAATGTCAGCAATTACATCAGGCCATTGTCTGGGGATCACTCGCCGGCCATTGGACTTCCTAGTAGCGAAATCCACTATAGTAGATCGGTAATAGGAGGCTCCGTCATTGAACATGATGAAAAGAAAGATCTATTCACGTCCATTGGTCAGAGCACTGCGGATGGCCTTTTTCCTGAGACGAGGTAGTAGTTTGGAAATGCGAACCTAAAAGCTGGCAGGATTCACTTACTGGAGATATTTTATACACGCATACATCTCACCTACTGCCTGAGCGATATGATCTGAGAGATTGTGGAGCTTGGCTTTCTTGACGAAGAAACCAGATGGCATAGGTAACGCCCTGAGGTAATCGAGTCGCGGGGATGTCATATATAAAGCTAAAGGAAACAATGACCTGGGAGATTGAGATAGGTCAAGCCAGACTTACGGACGTCGCATTTGTCCGCTACTATGGCGGTATAATCTACAAGTTCACCAAGGGTCCGCAAACTCGACAGGCTGATAGTCGTGGCTGGAACGACAACAACTTGTTCCATGTTGAGAATCATGGCCTTATTTAATGGTAGCATTGCAGATGCGCAGAAAGAAGAATGCATCAATCCATGCACGAGCAGTCGCTTTGGTCTAACGGAATATGAGAGTAGCGCAAAGCTTGACAGATTATTACCATACCGCCTTAGGAACGAACTGACGATACATATTTATGGAAGACCAAAGTTCGTTCTGTCCGAGGAAAGTAGTCGCCGCGACGCGTTCATCAAGATTGGGCTTCAGGATAAGCTGACCAGTAAACAAGATATTGAACTCAATCAAATCCGTCGCGGGGAAGGTAAAAAAAACTGTAGGAGTGACCCAGTGGAGAACCGTTTCGTAAGTCGAGTCACACCTTAGGCCCGATTCCAACAAAGAGATCACTGAGTCATCATAGTCGGGCATTGAGTCATATATGATCATATGACATTCGTTAGATGGAGCTGAAGTGGCGCGCACATGGCACTGACACGAATTTCGAGATCGCTGTAGAATGTGGCGAGCCTGAAGTCAAGCTGGGAATGAAACCTGGAGATGTACGTGCATATATATGCTACATCTATTCGGTATGTTGTCAATGGTGCTAAGTTATAACCAACTAGACCTGTCTGCACTAGGTTGAGGTATATATAGATTCTAATTGGCGCCGACATTCTCAACAGTCGAAGGTCCTTAGGACCTTCTCAATCGAGAATCACAGAGTCCATATCTTTACCGTAGCATCGCGTCCGCCCGACACGAGGTACCGGTCCATGTATCGTAGGCGCTCGACAGGTTGTGTATGACCGTTCGTGGAAAGAGACGAATGCTGCATACTCGTGCGATTATAGATCTGCGGATACATAGAGTTAGTATCTAGCAATACTCACACACAGCCAAAAAAATTCACCTTCACGCCATTTTCACCGGTAGCAGCAATAACTTTTCGGGTGTCGAACTGCAGCGCAGTCACACCATGATTGTAATTGAGAGTTTCAAAGGTACCGCCTGTCCTGACGTCCCATATCTTAGGACACGGTTCAGAACATCACTGGCCAGAGAAATCAAACGTGCATACCCGTATTGACTTGTCGAGACTGCCGCTGGCAATATGCATCTCATCAAACTGAAGACAAGTCACTGGACCGGTATGTCCCATTAACGTTCGATGGGCCTGTCCCGTCCGCACTAAAGATATAAATGTCGCGTTAAATGCAGCAGAAATGGAAATGACCAAGGCAACTCACTGTCCCACATTCGTACCGCCCCGTCCCCGCTGCCGCTCACGAGCCCATAACCCCAAAACTGGACTCCACCCACAAAATCTTCGTACATGTCCCAACTACCATCTGCGGAAGGAGGTGTAGGAACGGCGAAGTGCCCTGCAGAGGCAGCGGCGCCTGGAAAGAGGTGATTTGGTATGCCATTACCTGGTATAGTGGGTTGTGGATGGGAGATAGCCCATAGGATATCCATTGTCATGATACACTGTCCAGTCGCAAGGTCCCACTGACGAAGTGTCTTGTCCGAAGCACCAGTGACCTGCATGCACAGTGAGACGACATGGGGCTGAAGAACGAATGAGAGATATTTACCAGACACTCATCCTCGAAGTAGAGTGCAGTGACAGCCTTACTGTGCCCTTCAAACAACCTGATGCACGGTCCAGTCTGGTCAGTCGTGCCTGCTTCGCAAGGTTCATTTGACCGAATTCCATTGGGCTTTTCGACGAGTTCCTCGTCATAAGCGTTACCCTCGTCCTCCTCCGCAACATTAGCAAGACCATCTTTCTCCCAGTCGTCTTCATCTACCAGTCGAAGGTCCCAAAGGCGCACGTTGCCATCCTCTGCACCGGTCAAGCAAAGGTTATCCTCGACTTGTATGCACTTGACAGCACCGCGATGCCCACGTAATCGTCCGATTTCAGAACCTGTCATCAAATCCCAAAGCCGTGGTTGGGAGTCTTCTTGCGATGCGCTCACAAGTGTTCCGTAAGGTTCGGAGAAGTCAAGGGCAGCGATTGGTGTGAGGTGACTTTCTAGGGTCTGTGACCAATTAAGCAGGATTTCAAAGTAAGGTATTAGATGCTGAACCCACCATGAATGCTACTCCTGGCGGGAGCTCATCATGTTCTGACGGTAAGAAAACCGGACCTTCAAGACATGGTAAATACATGCAATAGCAAAATTCGCAACAAGCATACCTCTCCGCCGCCGTGAAGGGGCAACATGAAGTGCCGGTGCGGTTTTGGTGTTGTCACTCTGACGGAAGGCAGCTTCCTCAAATTCAATACGTTCCTGCACGCCCCCGACTGTCCGCAAGTCAGTCAAGTTTTGTATGTATGCACAATTCAATTGGCTCTTACGCTCGTCATCCAATTCCAACTCATCCTCGTGCAATTTTAAGAGGTCTTGTTCCAGCCTCTCTCTTATTGAGTCTAGCGCCTTGATTTTGTTGTTAATTTCTGCAATTTCACTGTTAATTAGACTCTGCATTACGTTAGAAAAGTCGGAATGTGAGACGGAGAAACGTACCCGTCGAACATGAAGATTCTCCTTGTCAAGTAATATCTCCTGGGTCTGTCGCCGAAGTTCGTCCTTGCCAAGTGCCTTTGCTGCACTAAGACTCTCCCTGCCTCGTCTCTTCCCCTTTCGTTTCCCTCGCTCATCAAGACGTGAAACCACAACAACATCGTCTTCACTTCTCTCCTCTTCATCTTCCATCATCATCCCTCTCGCACTCATTCCTAGCTTTTTCAACCCAATCCTTGGAGTCTCGACATTCCGCATCTGTTTGCGCCGCGTCCGATTTTTCTCCGAACTCGGAACAGTGGCATTAAACCCGCGAAGTAAGCTCACGTCAGACGCAATACCCTCCGCCTCTGGAATCTCAGCGTCCAAGAGCTCGTCTGTTGCCTCAACGATCTGGAGGTCTCGCGACGTGATGCGGCGGGTACCGAGTGTCAGACGCATTGGAGCGCGTCCGAGGGTTGCAAAATCCAGCCGGGATCCTCCAGAAGCTGAGGCACCAAGAGAACCTCGCGAACGTGAAGACACTGTCGCCGCTGCGGTTATCATACGGGGAGTCATTATGACCGGGGCAACTGGAAAGAGTATATTAAAAGATTGAGGTGAAAGTAACGCGTGTTGCTTACGGTCTGTAAGAATGCGCGAGGAGTCTTTCTTCTTATTATTGAAAGGCGCAAAGAGGGTTTTGGACACCAAGTCCATCTTACTGTGAACTGTGGACTGTTCCGGGTCCAACGCTGCACGGGTAACGTCTGGCCGGTCGGCTGACTTTCCCTTAAACTTTGAGGACATCGAGTCGCATTCCGCACAAAAGCGAAAGAAGGAGGAACAGAGTGAGTTGATGAAGGGTACTTAAGATGCGAAGGAGAGCAAATTGCAAGCTTTCTGGTTCTGAATACCTCAGCTGCCGGAACACCTTCGGAGAAATTCACACGCTCGACTACAAGCAGGCACATTACTGAGAAGTAGTGCTTGTAGTTTATAATTAAAAAATATTGATACAACTCTGTGTTAAGTATCCGTCGTACACTATAGACCTCAAGACCAATGAAAATCGAGAACGATATCAAAGCCGTACGGATTAAGGTCATATTCAAGTGGTCGACGATGTGGTGGCGGAAACGACGTTGGGGATGGCTTGGAAACCGACGTTGTTATCGTCGTCATTGACGGTTCTGCATCTGCGATAGATGGTGAGGCTTGAGCTTCTGTTTTACCGAAAATTGAACGAAGTGCTGATAATGTAGACTTCTGGGTGGGTATGACGTGTACAGTATGATTGGCTGAGGAATGCGTCTCTTCAGGTGATAATGTTTCGTCTTCGGCGTTTGGTAGCTCCCCTGCAGTGAGGTTTTCCGTACGATTCTTCATCTGCTGCACCATATCCGCAGCCAGTTTCTCCACACTTTCCTTCTCCCATTTCTGCATATCGTATGATTCGAAAATTCCCGAAGTAAAATCGCACCAGCATCTGTCGTTGACGCGAATTATGGGTGGAGTGTGGTCACGTAGGTCAAAATCGGGTGGTAATGTTGCATTTAATGCGTCATAAAATGTAGTGATGGTGGGGGTCCATGGAATTGAGAGGCGCGTCTCCAATGGGAATGACTGCCAATAACATGATGACAGAAAAAGAGCTCCGAGAAGTACAATGCAGTAGAAACTATGAACATGTCAGTATCACCTGGATGCGCTCATAACACAGTACATCACCATGGTTTTGCATGCAAAGCTAATGAGAACAGGAATAGCACCAAAAAGTATGGTTGGGCAGTTGGGAGAGGCAAAAGTAGCAACGGTAAGAACCACCTTGTGCACCTATTTAATACAGAAAAATGAATAAGCCATTCTTCCTTTCCTTCAGTAACTCACCACATGAATGAATGATGATTTCTTACTGTGTGCGGAATCAACTCCAGCAAATGCGTGACTGGTGACGAAATCCTCCGACGTCACAATTCGTCACAACAAGGCACTTACGCGATTACCCCTTGCGCCGATCTCAATACTTTACACTGAAAGCCGACCTCTACTGGCCAGTGCTTCTAGACTATGATCCATAAGATGATGTGCAGGGCATTGATATCAGTGTAAGGTCATAAAAAATTAATGTGACAGTGAGTAGATGTCTGCACTCTAAGTATACATGGCGCTAAATAGTCTCCCGTAGTCAAACCTTGGAAGAGAAGTTGTCAAGACGTGGCTCAAGGGGCGGGGATCATAATGCTGTTCCCCGCTCGAAACTAGCTCGAATCTCTGAGGTATATTTATCGTAGTATCGTGCAATCTGTTAATCGTCAGCTCATATTTTTAAGGACATAAAACAAATGCAAGACACACCTTTTTGTTGAATACACGATTCCGCTCATTGATATAAGTAATGTCACCTTCATCCTCATTGAGTCTCTTTCGGGAGAATTTGCCTTTCTTGTCAATGCTAAGGTGCGATGTCAGTGCCGCAAGGGAAACCAGGGAGTGCAACAACTCACTCTTTGTTAATCTTGCCAACCACTCTATCAATGGCATCTTCAGTAGGCTTGTTGTCAGCATAAAGTAGAGTATTAGCATCCCGGTAGAAGCTCTCCGCGGCCATCCGCTGTTCATCAGATGGTACAACCTAAAAATACACAAGCTGAGCAATACGAAGAACGAAAGGGTCGGCAGCATTGACCTGTCCACCTGAAGGATCAAAAGTTGTGAGAGCAGATGAACTGCTCCCAGACTTGGCAAGCGAGCCAGGCGCTAACCCCAGCACGACCTCTTTTTGTCGGCTGTATGCAGCGAGGTCTGGTTTAATTAGGTCAAGATCCTTCTTGTAACGCCGTCGAGCCGCGTGAGCATCATCTACATAAGACTTGAGCATGAGTGACATCATGCAAGGAAGACCATAAACTTCCGCACCATGAAACTCGTAGTCTGCTCTTCGCGCTTTCCTTGCTTTCTTCTTTTCCCAGTTATCATTATCTTCTATCGTCCATTCCCAATTCTTCTGCCGTTCCACGTCCTCCCCCCGATCCTCGGCTTCAGCTTGCGTGCGCAGCACCTCTGCAAGTTTCCGCTGACGTTCTAGCCGTGCAGCATCCCTCACTGTCATCTTTGCTCTAGCAGACTCCTCAATGAGGGAAGCACGATTGGCTTTCGTAGATGAACGCTGTGGTAAAGTGAACGATAATTGCGAGGAAGGCAGGATCACTCACCATCTTAGCCCTCAGCTGCTCCAATTTTGCTTTTCTTTCATCCATCGTCATCGTGACTTCCTCTGCCACCTTCTCTTCGCTATCGGATGACGACATTTTTAACTTGCCCGGGCCTAAAATGCCTATGAGCTTTTGAGATCGTCTTCATGTTGGTTGCGGACTGTAGAAGGTTGACTTCACGTGACCTTGTGTGGCTACGTTTGCCGATTTAACTTCGCATACTTAAGAAAAACTAGATGTTTCTTCATCTTTCTCTGTGATTCGAAGGCAACGCTCATAAACTCTTTCTCAAATTCACAATCATCCATTAAGACGCAATGACAACTCATCCTGAAGTTCTGTGGGCTCAACGTAGCAGCGAGTCTGTTGCTGAAAAGGTGTGTCTTGGCTTTTCATCTTTGATCGTTCCTGTGCTGATGATCCACTTCGCGATTGCGTGCCAGAACATCGTTTGGTTGACCGTGAACCTGCCAGACATCGACGAGAGCAGTCTCGAATACAAATTAACGTCTACCGAGATTTCTTTCAAGGCGTCAACAACGTAAGTCAGCACTTTATTAACCCTTTAGAATTGTGGCACCAACACTATCTAACGACTCATTAGTGACAAGAAAGTATATGCGTTCTCGCTCCTGCTCTTCGATGAAATAGACCCAGATGTATGTTTCCTTATCGTTTTATCCTTGTTCGCGCCACTGATAAACTCAGTTGTCTCTGAGAAAACTGACCTCGCGCTCTTTCACGGTGACACTACGAAAGAAGGCCCTCAAGGCTGAGTACTGGCCACGACTAACGAAGGAAAAGATAAAGTCGGCATTTGTCAAGACTGATTTCGGAAAATGGGTTGATGAAGACGAGCAAGACGGCGCCGCTTTAGACGACGATTTGGGTGACATGGGCGGCATGGGAGGTATGGGAGGTATGGGCGGCATGGGAGGCATGGGTGGCATGGGAGGTATGGGCGGCATGGGAGGTATGGGCGGCATGGGAGGTATGGGTGGCATGGGAGACATGGGCATGGGTGGCATGGGAGACATGGGCATGGGTGGCATGGACTTCAGCAAGGTGGGTCATCTCTCATTTCTGAAAACATTTGTACTGTACTGATTACAACAATCATTAGATGATGGCTTCTATGGGCGGGGGCGCCGGCCCATCAGGCACAGATGAGGCTGCTGATGATGATTCTGATGATGATGGTCCACCCCCTCTTGAGGCTGCTGACACTGCCTGACCGATCGGAGCAGCCCCTAAAACGGAAAAACTGTACGCTGTAGATGCGCGTCGATTGTCATTACCAATGAATCTGCTTATTGCACTATCATTCTCGCAAATCGAGCAGGAATAAGTAGGTGAACGTGTACGTTGTAGGTACCAGACACGTCCTATTTAGTGGTAATGTCGGAGCTCATAGAGCAATCAGTGCAGGAGTCATTTCCGTACAGTATCGACTATCGTGTACGTTTGAGATCAACTTGACTTATCCTCGTACTATGTGGCATAGCCCTGTAGATACACCACAGGATGTCCGTTGGTGATCTTAGTGACGGTAGACGTACGTGACTTATGTATAAGTCGACGATAGCCTGCTCACGTGGGCATAAACGCAATTTTGTATTTGGTCAACACATTGATCTTCAGTAGCATTTCAATGCCTTCGATTTTCCGCTTCTCTATCCTCCTCATATGTGCGTCGTCCAATGTATAAACATCTTCTGTGACCCTGGCGTTACGCCCCATGCCTCAGCTTCGCCACCAGTGAATACCAGGGATATTGATATTCGAAATTTTGCTGCTGTCGCCAGATTCTAATTTTTGACTGGTTCGAGTAAAGACACTGGCTATCCGAGCTGCTGATTTCAAAGTTGGAGTCGACAAACACATGAGCCAAATGATAATAAAACCCAGAGCCGGCCCTTTCCGTAGCTTAGTCAGCATGTTGCCCCTCAGGATCGGTAACCCAAATTATCCAAGTCCAGACATTGATTATGTAAAGGACCCTAACGCCACAGGAACTCCGGATTATATCGAGAGTTCCGTTGTACTAAAGCAGATTGGAACGATGACGCCATAGTCATTCCGCACATCTGCGCATCAGCATCATATAAATTGAGATTCGACAAGCTAGTTGTTGTCCACAAAACATCCCTTGTTCACTGTCCAGTCAGTTGCTACTACCAATCTAATATCATCACGTCCTGAGTCACTAGCATTATAACCATGAGCCAAATTCACAACATCTCCATAAAATTCATGGATTTCCCTGCCGAATTACTATTGCAAATCCTTGGTCACCTAGACGTATACGATCTAGTCCAAGCACGCAAAGTAAGGACACTTTTTTGTGCCAAAATCACTAATGGAATGTTTTCAGGTATGCAGTGACATTCGACACCTCGTTGACTCTTCCTCAGAGCTGCAATTTTTGATTGATGTTCGATATTTCAATGCGATTCCAACCTCGTTGCCTAGCTGCGATATTGACATTTCAACACGTCGTCAATTACTTCAAAAATGCGAAACTGCATGGCAAAAAGCCGAATACTCTCAGAGAAATTCCGTCCCAATGTCTTACTTTCCAGACAACTACCGTTGGTCGTGCGGTGTTCTTGGAATCCCTGCGAAATCCCTCGGACAGATAATGTTTATCCAACCCACACTGTCAGATAGTGACACCCACACCATGAGCTTGCAACAACGCAGCTGTAAAATCGACACCATAGCATTCACGGGTTATAGTTTTTCGCCTGAACAGGATCTTGTAGTTATCCATTCCAGAGCAGCCCGTGGGTGAGTGCTTTCTTGGATCTGTTGATTGGCTTATGCTGACAGTAACAGAGAGAGCCATGCATATAACGTCACTTTTAGATCACTTTCTGAGGACAAAGTTCATCCTGAGGCTGCATCCCCCCTTGTCAAAGCGATGGACAATCAAATTAATTCAGGGACCTTCAAGTCCCCATATACGCAGGCTGTGATCTTCGGAGACTACTATGGCTTGTTATGCAAATTTGCTCACAAAGCGGATGGTGGGCTGGTGGATTTTTTACAAATTTGGAACTGGAAGTCCAAGGACGCTTTTCAGGTGAGTCGTTGTCTTCTTGTTTTGCTGTGACTTACGACTCAGGTGGGCCTGTAGTGCCTCAAAATTTTTGACGCGGATTGCGAAACGATGAATTTCAGTTTTCTAACGAACGACAGGTTTCTTGTCGCCAATTTAACGGAACTAATGCTGTTCTCCCTCGACATCGCTGATCCGATTAATGCGATCCAGCTCGTTGGCAAATTCTCCTTCCCTGCTTTACAGGACCCCTTTACCTGTCACTACATCACCTTCAATCCCATTCCATTCCACATCAGCACTCATAACCAGCTCATCGCTATCAACATGTGCATGTCAGCGCCCACGACCTCTAAATGCCCCTATTTCACCTTTTATATCGAGCGGAACACTATCTTGGAGCTCGAATCTACCTACATCAGCCGTTATGGAGAAGCAAGTCAGGATTCTCCTAATCTGCCTTGGTCCGCTTGGGGGCCAAAGTACACCCAATTCTTCGAGAACTTAAGCACCTACAACGCTTGTGCACACCGCGTCTTTGGATTCCGCAGCGCGGACTTGGTTGGCAACTTCGTCTCTCGTCAAGGGGAACCACAGCCGCGACCATTGCGCATCCGCGACTTCAACCCTCATAGGGTATCGGACTTCAAGGCTGGGAACATAATTAAATCGCATCAACGACTTGTCGAAGGCGAGACACTAGATTCGGCTCTTTTCTTGGAACCACTAGGGCCTGGTCTCCCATACCTCGAAACCATTTCTGAGGAAAAGTTCCTTGCAAGTGATATGACCGTGGAAGCAAACAAGTTGACGTTGTTATCCCTCGAAATCGTAAGTCATCTAATACTGATTGTGGACATGACACTTATAAAATTCAGGGAGATATGCATCATCTTTCACAGGGTGTCGAAATACTTCATTTTGAGTAACTAGTTACTACGTACTCCGAAACTTTTCAATATACTTCAGTATTTCAATACATTTGATTGATGGATTCCGTTGGAGATGTATTTCGTGTTGCCACATATCAACAATCTTTTGTCATCCTGGTCCCCATAACTTGTTTCAACAGATTGCCTGACAAAAAATGGACGTGCTTAATTTGGCCCTTGCTTGAATTATCGGAGGGGTTGCTCTTGGAATTTGGGTTCTTTTGGTTCATCCGCATGTGCAAATCCGAGGCAATCATCACGTTCGATGAATATTCGCCTCTCCTGCATCCAGATCAAATACGAATCGACCTTCAGGTGAGGAACTTGATAGCATTCATGCTTTCCCAGCGCCACAGGACCAATCGAAGAGGGTGAACAGAGGGATCATGCCACTATACAGGCATTACTCTGTTCCATCTGTGCAAATTTAAACCCGTGGGGATTGATAACGATGCTATGAAGATATGATACAATATCTAATACCTCAGGGAAGCTTACATTATGTCACAGATACATTCAAGATTCAAGACATTGCAGGCAGTCTGAATTACCCGCCGCCTCCGCCACAACCGCCTCCGCCTCCACAACCGCCTCCGCCTCCACAGCCACCTCCGCCTCCACAACCGCCCCCGCCTCCACAGCCGCCTCCGCCCCCACCTCCAAATCCAGCCCCGCCTCCACAGCCACCCCCACAGCCACCCCCACAACCTCCACCACAGCCAGTTCCACAAGCACCAGCCGAGAAGCCCCCTGCCTGTAAGTCTAATATCAGCACACTCGTTCTCCAAACACAACAAGGACACTCACCCAATCCACCACCGTTCCGGCAGCAGCAACGCATCCACCAGGATAGTAATAAAACATCGGCACAGGATATAAAAATGCAATCTCATGATCAACATTCTCACCCCTCACAGCCCTTCCGTTCCGCTCAGCTCGCAGCTTCCTCGTCTCCGCCTTGCGTTCACGGTTCTCCCGGCGACGAAGGCTTGCGGACATGTCATGCAAGGCGAACACGGCGTTGTGATCGCTTGGATGCGTAGCAGCACGTGCATCAGATTTGGGAGGGAGTAAAAGTACATTGTCAGTGGGTCGAGAAGAGAGGAGGCGTCGGAGCTTTTGGCCAATCGTGTCTCCTGGCAGTGGGCACCCGCAGTGCATGTAGGGTACGCGATAACGGTCCTACGATTTAGGGGAGTATTAATGGATATTGTATTCCAAGAGACAATTGCTTACGTTCCAAGCACGACAAGTGAGGTCGAAGGAAGTTGCAAGTTGACCTTCTTCCACTTTATCATCGCTGAAAAATGAGCATTCATTATGCGCTCCGCATTGTACCCGTGAAAATACCCACTGATTAACATATCGTCCTACGAGCGAAAGGCAATCGTTTTGATACTGACTGGCCATAAGTTGATGAGTATGCCACCCGAGATCGATGTCAAGCGTGGGCACGAAGAATGAGGCAGGCGACTCTGCCATGATGTTCAAAAAGCTGCAGAGTAATGTTCTTGTACAGTCTGTAGAAAAAAGAGCAAGTACGCACGCGTGATACCGAGCTACGCAATGTTGCAGTGCCACTATATCTACCTCGTTAGCAAAATATCCTGGCTCGGTCCACCCAAGGTTGACCATCTTCTTCACAAACGAGGCTTGGCGAAGGACCTAAATTCGTACATCAATGCTTGAACATGATCAACATTGGGGCCTAGAGTCTACTCACAGCACCGACCAAATCTAGTGAAAAAATTCTGTCGTCTGTGTAGGCACCCATGATCTTATTCAGCCTGCTCCTCAATTAAGAAATGTATCTATTGCAACAAGACTAGGACATACAATCTTGGCTTCAAATGTTTCTTCAGCACGGTACGCATGCGCGTAGCATCATACTGGACGTTTACCAAGATCTGGAGGGTGGTATCACTTGCCTCGTTCTTCTGGAAAATGATATGAGAGTTGAGGACGCGCTTCTTGATCATGTCTCCGCGAGCAGTGTCATAGGTGCTAAGTGGTGTATGAAGAGTTCCACTATGAATATGAAACCATATTAGATGTCGTACAAAATGATAAGCGACGCAACACCCACGCCAAATATGTATCAGGTTCTGTTGGCTCGACTATGTTTCTCGTAAGCTTGTAGAGGCCCAGAAGTTCTTTGGTGATCGGCTGGCCACATTCACACTCAACACTAAAATTGCTCTGGGCGTATCCATTCCCGCTAGGCTGCAAGAACGCTACGGCGGGTTGTTAGAATAGATTCCCATGCCATGCAGGCACAAGGGACATACGCGAGAGAATAGTGCGATAACAGTAAGGGCATTCAATAGACTTGTGCGTGAGATCCGCAGCAGATGCAAATGGGTCATACGGTAATTTAATACGACTCTCCCAAGCAGAGACACGTTCATGTTGAGGTGCGTCAGTAGTTAGTAGATCAGGGTTGGCCTGGCACAACGTTCAGCGAGCTCGGGCCGTTGTTCAAAGTGTTGTAGCGTACGAGAAGGTTAGGAAAGTAATCAGTGAAATGAGCGAGAGGTTTGAGCTTGGAGATCCGTGCGGTATCTTCCGCGTACCAACTGCGGATGTGAACAAGAAATGAGCCTGAGGTTCATCATCATCATCTATGAGGAATTAAAGATAGGCTTGCCTCGGATTCAGGAGATAGGCGTGCCACACCATAGTGACATCAATGGGAGGTAGTCGTTGCTCCACTATATCCGATTGCTTGATTGTCAAACACCACCTCTCAAACCTGCGCTTCACCAGTGTAGTGAGTTACCAATACAAGCGCACGCAGAGCGCTAGTAAGGCACATACCGTTCAACGGCCAAATTGACGAACCATACCCAGCGCTTCTCACTGTCCGACTCTAATCCTGCGATAAGGCTCTTGCTGGCAATGACCCGCTGCTGAAGGTGACTGAACGCTGCTAGAAGCTGAAGATGGGCCTTAAGCTGGTCTGGGCGGACGAGGTGCTGCGTGCTGTATCGTCCGATGCTGAAGGTCTCCGGAAGAGTATACTGCGGTGGTTCGGGCTCTGGCTGGGGAAGCGTAGTATATGGGGGGAGCTGCTCAGTCATTGTTCAGGTTGTGTGCGAGGTTCCTGATACCATAGGTTAGTGTATGATATATATGAAGTTACCGAAAGAGGGACCCCAGTCGCATTACAGAATGCGTGACAATTAGTCTAAGTTAGACTCGTGACCAGCCTTTATGAGGCAAACCGTCATAGAGGGGCTGGGTCACGTAAGTGCCATATGTGTACTTGGGCGGCCTGAACGTTCCCTAGGCTAGTAGGTTTTTGATACAACAACTGCGCCGACCAGATTCAGAACGTTCATCCATTACAGGGGACCGCCGAACTAGTGGGGCACAGGCCATCTCTGAAATGGTCGAGCACTGGAAGTTCAAGCTTGGTGAGAATGCACGTTAGCAAGAGTTTTTTTTTCCACTCAGGTGATCAGAGTCAGATTGACCAAACGATACACATATACTGGTATATATGCTATGTAGAATTTTGATGATTGTAGTAGCACGGAACTCTATAACTTAGTTTATTGAATTCAATCACTGCAAGTTAATAGTTTTTACTCATCCGGTGCGTCAATCCTTTGAAGAAGCTGCACCGCATCTTCCTTAGGCAGCTTGCAACGTTTGGTCAGCATCTGCAACATCTTCTGACGACTATTCCTCAACCCCTTGGCCGGAACCAAAAACTCCCGCAGCTTCTTGCACATCCGCGCAAACCAACTACTCACTTCCACTGAACATACATCACGATTTCCAAGTTCCCTAAGCATTTTGATCACCTTCATCCTGGATTCGAGGTATCTGGCTTCGTATGCGTTTTTGTAGCCCTTAATGGTTGTGATGCAGACATGCGTAACGGGGATAATGCCGGAATTTTCGATATGTGCCTTGTTCTTCGTCCACCACTCATCCATGTTCTCCTCGTTCTCAAGATTGGTAACGACCAGCGCAAGAGGTACCTGTGCCTGGCACAGGAACTCAAAGAATAATCTGTAGTTCTGCTGCATAGTGTTCGACACCCTGCCAGCCTTGATGCAGAAAAGCAAGCCATGTACACCTCCATGGTTCTGGAGTGAGACGATGAGCTCATGGGCCTTTACTAGGGCATCTAAATATCCCGCGTTATTCATAGTGGGGCTGTCTAAGCCCACCTAGGTTATTTTTAATACCAGCATACCGGGAATTATTGGGTCCACTTACTGTATCAAATAAATTTACATTGAGCTGGAAATCCGAAAGTGTGATGGAATGCGGAGTTGATTGGAGTGTGCAGGATTGTGCACCGGACGAGGCCTCGGCAAGTTGGTCCCCAGCAATGAGATTTACTAACGAGCTCTTGCCAACGCCCATCTCGCCGAAGATAATGAAGTTTGGTGGTCGCGATTGAGAGGACATTACGAAAGCTGAAGGAGGGTGGTTAGCACTGCTGGAGTGCGTAGTACGATTGGCGTGAAAGAATATGATGGGAGCAAAGGAGGCATGGAGTGAGAGCTCTAGGGTATAAACAAAATATTAAACGCTCGTTGTCAGAATGCACACTTCTTTCGCGAGTCACCCCGCCAGGAATGCCACTATTGACGCCCTAGATCAGATCATGAGATCATCATCCGAAGGCGATGCGTGAAGGCGCCGCTGCATGTTAGAAGAGAATCATCGGATTTACCCGCTGAAGAAGATTCCCCATGGCCAATTTATTGTATCTACACACATGCAGTATTCGTGAGGCTTTCATTTCTGACATCTAAACCCGATAGTACTAGGTTAGCATTGCGTCATATGGTGATTTCATGAAAAACTACCTGAGTACTCCCAGTGGAGTCACCTGAACGTCTCAGACACTAATAGTACAAAACGATACAGCGCAGAACAAATCCGCACTTCTCCACTGCACTATCGGTGTCACTGAAGAGCAGTAAGCAGAGTCCGCCTTGAACATGCACGTGACTGACACTAAATATAGATGCCATCACACTAGACGCTGAGTGCTTAAGGCTGTTCAGTGCATACGCCGAGTTTACCTCCCTTCCTATGCCCTTCACCTCTACCAACAGAATGTGTACACTCCGTATCTCCCACCCTCATATTCTGCCATAAGCATGGACGGTTAGCCACCTGCTGCAATTTCCCAGAGGTGCTGTCTATAGCAATCGTGCGCGCCGCGGGGTGCATGTTCACTCTCGCTCAACTCAAGGCAGTCGACGCTTCCCAAGTGATTTATCGAAGGCGGCGCAACTTACTGTTTCTATATTTCCTTGCAGCACCATGCTTTTCAAACGAGTGTTTACTCAAGGGTCTATCATTACTTTCGAACTTATCATGGTGGACCCTAGCCTCGTCACGGTGGCTAGACAAGCAGTGATTGGCTGCCACGTTATTAAAAAGGGACTCCCCCTAACTACACTGAGTAGGGGAGGCTACGAGCGCCAGGGACCAGGGTACAGATCGGAGTTCCTGGCAGCGCTCGTAATATTGTTCTCCAGGACGAGGATTTGTCACAAGCTGCAGGGTCTAAACTAAACTCAATTTGAGCACCGCAAACAAACAGAAGAGGGGTATCGATCGACGTTGCGCACAGCTTCAAGGGACCAACATACGGGGCAGCTCTCAGGAATGACAGGTGTGGATATCTGCCAGGTGACCGGTATGCCATATAGTTTAGAATTTTCGATCACCGTTCAAGTGTTTGTGAGCAGTGGACAGATTGCGAGGCAGAGTGTAAGTATGACAGCATGCTGGATAGCCTATGGGTATGGTGTTCAATAAAATACAAAAGCATTAGTCAAACTAGTTCTCGTTCGATTCGATCCTTTGAAGAAGCTGCATTGCATCTTGCTTGGGCAGCTTGCAACGCTTCGTGAGCGTTTGTAACATCTTTTGCCGACTTTGCCTCAACGCCTTGCCTGGAATGAACAACTGCTGCAGCTTCTTGCACATTCGCGCAAGCCAGCTGATATCCACCGAGCATGCATCTCCCCTTCCGAGCGTAGCTAGCATATTGCATACTTTCTTCCTCGATTCCTCATATTTGGCTTCGTATGCGTTTCCGAGGCCCCTGACAGTGGTGATGCAGACCTGCGCAACGGGGGCTATGCCATACTCTTTGATATCATCCCGGTTGTTCGTCCACCAGTCATCCATGTTCCCCTCGTTCTCGAGGTTGGTAATGACCAGAGCAAGGGGCACCTTCTCCTCGCACAGGAATTCGTGGAACAACCTGTAGTTCTGCTGCGTAGATTCTAATATTCTGTTACCGCCCTTGATGCAGAATAGCAAGCCGTGTACACCTCCTTGGTTCTGGAGGGAAGCAATGAGTTTATGCGCCTTCACAAGCGCATCTAGATAACTCTTGTCACTCATTGTGACGCTGTTCAACCCCACCTGTATGGTCTCGACTTAGTATATCCGCACATTGAAAATGTTCGCGTACTTACTGTATCAAATAATCTGACATTAAGCTGGGGCGTAGATAATGTGATTCCATATTCGGTTGAATCAAGAGTGCAGGATTTTAAGCCAGAAGAGGACTTGGCAACTGTTTTCCCGGCAACGAGATTTATCAACGAGCTCTTCCCTACGCCCATCTCACCGAAGACGACGAAGTTTAACGGAACTGTACTGGGTGCGTGCGCCATGAACGAAGAGCACTGTAGTTGCAGAATTTCAGAAAGGGGCGTTGGGTTTAAAACGATGCAGGTCTGAGGGATGTATCAGGGCTCTCTCGTTGTCAGAATAACTTTGGGGAGTGACCCTGCCACTAGAAATCCCACCGTTTGAAGCATCAGGTTCATGATATGCCATCACTTGAGATGATGCATGAAACAACGTGCCTGCGATATGTTCGTAGCGCGTTAGTTGCGCGCTAGCTCGTTCGAAGATAATACCTCCTTGGGTTTACCCGGTGAGGAAGATCTCCCGCCCGCGGACCAGATATCGAAGATGGACAGCCAAGCGGGCTCCTAACATACCCATTTATATCATTTGCTCTTGCAAATGAAAGCCTCATTTTCCAAAAGTCTTGGTATCAAGATTACTTACAGCAAGGCGTTCATTCAGAGCAATTGGCATCTAGTTGGAAATTCGATGGCCGTTAGTGTATACAGCGACCACGAGAGCTTGTTCATGCGATTAACAGATGCATGAGCTCAGGCAGTATAACTGGTGTGATTAGCTCAAGAAAGCTGAACATGATGTTAGGCTTGAGAGCAAGGGGACAATGACAGGCCGAAAAAATATAGGCGAGCACCGGGGGCACATGAAACTGCTATATCCAGCGTCATCATCGAAATTGCACATCGCTAAGGTGTTGCAGAAATCCTGGTAAGTACAGATTGTTACAAATGAGGAATGAGGTATACCCAAGATATTACTTTGTATGCGTCAGAAGGAAGCGATCGCAAATCAATAACCATGATTGTGAGTAAGATTATACGTGCAACGAAATATATCACTGGTAAAATGAAGAACAAGAACAATCCTACCGCCGTTTCGGCGACACCGATAGAGGCGAGCAGCATGCATGGGACGACAAACAAAGGTAAGCCAGTGATGATGAGTGTGCTCACCCTCCATAATGCTTTCTCCACGTGTGTAGGGAAGTGGGAAAACCATGCGAAAAAATGCAGTCCGCCGAAAATAACCATTACTATAAGTCCGACAAGACTTATTATCTGGGCATCTCGTTTACAATTGAAAGCGCTGGTAATTGGCAGAAATGTGGGAACCCGAAGGGGCTCGTAATAGAGCTTCAGGTCATCCTTATGGTCGACAAGGCCGCCCATCATGCCAAAAAATGGTCCGAAAATGCGGTAAATCGGTGTATCCCATTCTTTGGAATTGCCTCCTACTCTTACTCAACTTGTTAGTAAGAAGTGGTGGATTTGATGTTTGTTCAACCTACTCGGTGTTACAGAGTGCCTGAGGTCCAGATACCTCGTCCTTAAAGTACACGCGATGAGGACGCCGCACATCAAGAGGTTTCTTCCACCAGAAACAACAGGTGATAAAGTTCAACACGGCGAATGCCAGCGTGCCAACTTCAAGTTGTGTGATTGCCAAGTGTTCGATGTAGCGGGTGACGTATTGGATGAAAAACCAGGCGATTTGTAGGACAAGGACTGCCTTGGAGATCACGTCTCTTTTACTTTTGTCTTTAATCTCATCTTCAGTTATCTCTACAGCTTTGTTTTGATCGACTCTCCCAGAAAGTATGAATTCGAGAAGTTCGTCAGGCGTAAGGGTATGATGAGGTTGACCATTGTGATAGAGCATAAACCCGCCCATCATAGCAAAAAACCCATGGGTCCTACTCCACTGGAAACTCCCTGCGATAGAGACGTCAGCTAAGTGGTAATACCAGTTCACGTATCGACTCACCCTTGAATAATTCAGTATTGAACTTATTTACAACCTTGCCCGCATGGAAGAACTGCCGCATGGCCCATAAGATTACTAATTCTGGAGCAATCAAGGCGGCGAGCATGATTCCAGCACGTCTGCGAATGATATGAAATGTTGTTTCATGAGGACTTGGGATGTTTGGATGGATCGAAGTCCATGTGCAGGCGAAAATGGTGAGGATGCAACTTGAGATAATGCTATACAACGTGCGATGCCCACTGCAAGCTGTGATGTTGTCCAGTGATAAGACATCGGCATTGGTGGGAATGAGTAGAGAAGAGAACACGAAGTACATTAGCAGAAACATCGAGGTTTGAAATCTGGACGGACACACTACAAAACAAGCACCGAGCACACGCGATGCTCTTCGGCTGTTCTATGAACGAAACCTTCAAATGGGAACACACGTTGAAAAAACGTTGGTGTTAGTAGCATAGTACTTACCATGCCGCCGCGTTTTGGCGTGCTTCCGACTCCTGTGGCAACACGAGACTATCTCGCGGATAGTGAAACTCCAAAAATTTTCACAAGACGACTTGCCTACGATAACACAACCTGGATCCGACCTTTCTCGAACGGCTTGAAGTTTCATTCATTTTGACCACATCGAGAAGAGAACACTGACAACACGCAAAATGTCGATGGACCAAGTTCATTGCAAACTTACCAGTTTCCGCATCCTCGTGGAATTAAAGGACAGGGTCCAGGAGTGGCAGAATTCTGACCACAACCAACCTGCGGCAGGCAAGGTCAGATCATGGTCATACAGCACGTTGGATAGGTGCTTCAAAGTCCAGCATGGTGATCCTCCCTGAGATATGACGCGACCCGTTGGTATTGAGTTCAAACTCCTTCCGAGCGCTCACGAACACGATTTCAGCAAGTGAAACTTCTCAAGCTGCGGTCTGATCGAGAGAACGGAACATTCCGAGTCGGTGACTCAGAACAGGAAACATAATCGGTAATTACACTTAGTATAGCCTTGCATTCGAAGGACTTTCGCTTTAGCGTCCTCCACAACATGCAGGGAATGCAATATACAGATCATGTCGGCTTTCACACATGAACATGCGGGCAGATGCTCACTAGTTTGTATGTCGCCGTGGATACTAAAGCTTCATCCTCTTGCAGCTTCGGTCCAAGTCATCCACCGAGCCTCCAAGCCTTGATTCGCTGGCCTTACATAAGTTCCACCCATGCTTGGCGGTCATGTTTTAGTACTGGAAGGTATCGTACCTCTCATAAATATCCTTACATTTTACGTTTCTCATATTTCCATGTGCATGCAGTGATTGCTGGCCAAAACCTTGCGGTTCCATCTAATCGCACGCCAGCGGGCCATTATTCCTTGTCTCCACTTCCTATGGTCAGTGGAACACTACAATCAAGGCTGCAACGGCCGACTGCAGTGTTTCTTGGAATGAGACCCTCACCATCCGTGGAAGTCCGCTGATGTTTCCCATGTGGCTCATGCCCATCTTTTCTAGCTCTTCCAAAGAAATCCGCCTCGAAATCCGTGCCTCATTTGAGTGTGGCCAAATGCTGGTCGCGGCGAGCTTGTGGGTACAGTCGAAACGACTTTAGAACAATTGCTTGCGCACGACGGACAGTCTGGTGAGTTCTCACCCCTCGTAATGTTGTTGTCCCCTGACAGTGGTTCCGAAGTATCATTCCCGGCTGTTGATAATCAGCGCATATCCCTTAAACTGAAAGCACACCGTAAAAAGATGCCACACCGTAATGCGGACGGTCTTGCGCAGGTACACAATCAATTCAATGACCTACAATCACTGCTAATATTGTCAAATTTTAAGAGTAAGATTGGTCTCGACACTGATGCAGCACGCGATGCATATACCCTCTTTTGGAAGAGCAACCTTCACGAGCATTTCCAAAGTGCCATTAGCGGGTTTCAGACAGTGCTTGACCAATGTCCCTATGGGCATGCACACCACGCCGCAGCACTCTCCAACCTTGCCCATGCCATTCTATGTGGTTTCGCCAAGACCATTGAAAATGATATTGACCGCGCAATCCACCTTTTCCGCTCTGCACTCACACTCCGTCCCCGAGGACACGTCGATCATCCGCTATCCATCCTCGACCTTTGCCATGCTCTCTGCAAACGTCATTCCCACAAAAAGGACCATGCCGATCTCCGTGAGGCCGCGGTTCTTTATCGCTCTATTCTGCCGTTTTGCGTCGAGGGCAGCCATCTCCATCGAGTAGTATTCGGTACCAACGGCATACCGTATGTCATCGAGCATTGCAACGCACTTCCTAGTGATCCTTCAGACGAGAGTATATCGCTTCGGCGAATTGTGCTTGAGCTTTGTCCGCCGTGGCACCAACATCGTGCATACTCACTAAACAAACTTGCTGGAGACCTCTATGCACGGTTTGAACGAGACAGCAATAAAGACCATTTCTATGAAGCTGTTCATCTGTCACGTGAAGCATTGGCAGTATGTCGTGCTGATGATGATCAACTTAGTATTCTCCCTGGCGTTTTATCGGATACTCTCGGGCACCGCTTTAATCATCACGGCGATCCTTCGGACCTTTACGAAAGAATAGTACTTGACATCCACCTAGAGGCACTCGACTTGCGCTCGTCTGCTTCGAGTCAACGCGGCATAATGGCCTCCGAACAGGGACAACAATCATCGGTACCACCGCCACCGCCACAGTCCCCTCCCCTCCTCCTTCCCCACCCCCACCAGCATCAATGAGCAACGTACGTAACCTACTTCTTGAATTGCATAACCCAAAGGCTTACTGATTATGTAGCAGACTCGGCCGCTAGAAAGAAATGTTGTCATCTTCGGCGACAGTGGCTCAGGGAAAAGTTCGGTCATCAATGCAATCGCGCAAACACAACTAGCGAAGACATCTAGTAGTGCAACTGGATGCACGTTCGCCTATGCGCGCCATAAAGTCGAAATTTCTGGCCAGACGTTTGTCCTATTCGACACTGCTGGTCTCAATGAGGGCACTGCAGGCACAGTGCCGGCGGCAAAGGCGGACGAAAACTTGAAGAGCTTGCTGCATGAGCTCATGAACCCTAAATCGGATGGTATTGGCCTTCTAGTATACTGCGTGCGTAGCACGAGAGCTCGTCGCGCTCTTATTCGGAACTACAATATTTTCTACTCTGCTATCTGCCGAAAGAAGGTCCCAATTGTCGTCGTCGTCACAGGATTGGAGAACGAACCGACATGGAGAGCTGGTGGGATACCAATGGGAAGGAATTCAAGAATCGCGGCATGCATTTCGAGGATCATGCATGCGTCACAACGCTTCACAAACACTCAGGCATCTCAGATGTCTTCACTCGTCGCATCGAAGAGTCTTCTGTAACTCTGCGCAACCTTATCGTCAAGAATTGCTCGGATTGGGTGGTTGACGACAGCTGGTTCAAGCAGTCCTTCACTGCTGTGCGAAACATGCTCAGCGATAGTGGAAATAACGAAAGATCTTTGCCGTCCACTCTCATCATCTGTGACCCATCTCGAAACGAAGAAGTCGAGATCGCACCCTGCATCCATGGTACCTTGAGACCTTACTTTGCCCGGATCGGCGGGGACCATTATCAGGTTCACCGTGTTCCTGTACCAGATTCTTCATCTTCGAATGCCGAGAAGAGGCCTGAAGGGGACCTTCTCATATATTATGCTCGCGCTGATGAGCCTTCTTCAGCTCGTCAGAAGTTCCTTGCATTTTATACAGCATACCGCGGGAACGTGGTGCCGGTCGTCGTCGTAGTCAAAGGATTGGATGATCGCCAAGCTGCCCATCAGTGGGTCGAAAAACATATCATATATGATGGCACTGGACGTCTATTCTCGACATTTGCTCCAGCTGAAGAACTTGGATATGATTCCTTGAAGCAACAGGCGGAACAGGAATTGCAGGATCTCATTCGTCAGGCCTGTCTCATTCGCAGCGAGAAGAAAGTTAAAAGCAAGCAGAAAAGACTTGCGCGTAGAAACCGATTGTGAGTAACGAGTTGTTGCGAAAAAGACATTTAATAATTATTCTATGGTATTAATAAGGCGTTGAAAGCTATATACTCTAGTATTGCTCTAATATTTACGTGTGGGGACGATACCATAGGGTTTACGGCTTTTCGCTCTGGATATGGCTAATATGACATGTAGCAGTTCTATGACCTAGGGATGTTGATAGGATGATTGTTCAGTACGCAGAATCAGTATTTTCTCGAGCGCAGCCGGATTTACTCCTAACTCTTCTTCCGAGCTGAGACAATAATCTCGAACATCTTGTTTACTGACCCTACTGCAGTCTGTTTCATCGTTGCCTGAGCTGCTTAAGTGATTCCTCAGGAATACAATGACGGATGCGAGTTACGCTGGGACATATAAAGGACGGTACTGCAGCGACCTTCACAGGTTCATCGATGAGGGATGCTTCGACAAGAAAGTCAACATGAGAGAGGCAAGGACGATCGATTAGTGGCTAGTATCATTTTTTTAATGTCGTTTCAATGAGCAATGACAGCCGATAGGTTTCTCGGGATATGCCACGCATACTTTCAAGTGCGTGAAGAAAAGGTGGGGGGAAACGTCATCGTAGAGCAAGTAACAAAGGTCCACCCATTGAATGAAGAAATGGACGTTCTGCATGAATGTTTACAAGGATAAAGGTGGAGAGCTACGATCTCTATCATGGTACGGGGGGGAGCAAAACTCCAACACGTGGAATGTGAGCTTTGATGAAGCAGAGAAACGCAGTGATTGAAGTGTTTGCAAAGAGGTAGCGTGCATCAAGGCAGCATGCATCAAAGCCCGTTCATTCAGAGGACCAGCCTCCATACTTTACTACTTCAAGTTCTTCCAGCCCACAACTGCCTCGCCGATTGCTTGTATCGACGAATCATCTGCGCCAAAGCATATCAAACTCTCTCGAAGGACCCGACAGCACAAGCGACGCAATGGTGACACATTAGCAGGCACTTCATGTGACGGGTGAAAGCATAAGGGTCCTCGAAGTGGGACCACAGAAACAATGCACGATCAGACAGCCATTGAACTCTATGAGGGTCGGAAGAAGGGTTGCTGGAAAAGGAATGCAATCTAGGATATGCATATTGCTGACATCCCATGCATCCGACTGAGGTAAGACTGTCAGCGTGTGGACGTACTTCGCATAACTCGCGAGCATGCGCCAGTCTGCATCGTACAGTAGACGTAGCTCCCAGATTTAAGTACGTGATCTAAGTGATGCAGAGAAATAGGACGAGAAGACTAAGATGACTTACTACTTGACTATTTTCATTCACTCGCCTTCCACCAGACGGAGAACGAGTGCATCCAAAGAGCTGAGCCCACAGGACATCCAGGGTAGGATCTCTAAATGCTTGACACGTCCGTGCAAAGCTGGTAACTGTGACACAACACTCGCTGCCCTCTTTCGAATTCGTCCTACCAGGAGTATTAGAAAATAGGCTGCAATCCAGAAGTGCATTTTTGTTTTAGTGACAAAATGTTCGGTGTTTAGAGCTCAAAAATCTCTGTCGTCTCAAGATCCGGCTGCAACAGGAAAGAGTAAGCTGCTGCTAGTCACTTAAAGACAGATAATTGACCCGATACGAGACACAACTTGATCATGATTATATGATGCATATATGTGTAGTACAATCCTTGTACAAAGTCACGGTCACCGTGACGGTGTGGCCAGTGGAGCTTACATGAGGTTATGAATGTTGACTTGCACTGCAACTGCCAGTGCAAATTTACATAAACCAGAATCCATGTGGTTCCTTCCGTTTTCTAGAAGTACTTGCAACTCAGTCACGTAGGTGTCCTCCATGCATCGATGTATTTTTTACCATTCAACTAACTCTTAGGTGACCATGATGACAGTACTACCACCCACAGGTGTTATTCTCAGTCCGGTTTTCACACGTGGTTTAGCCCTTGCTGGAATTATTGGAGGGGTCGCTCTAGGAATCTGGGTTATTTGGTTCGTCCACAGGTACAAACACAAGGCAAACGTCACATTCGATGAATCCTCCCCTCTCCTGCATCCCGATCAAATACGATCCGACCTTCAGGTGAGGATTTAGTAACATTTACGCTTACCCAGCGCCACCGGACTTATCGAAGAGTGTGAATAGAGGGATCATACAACTACGTTGGACAGCAAGACATTACTGTGCTCTATTTGTGCAAATCTGGATATTTATAAGATCTTCCTTGATGGCATTTTGGAGACGGAGGACATCCCGCTCGATTATCTCTCATCCATCTTGAAAAAATCCTACCAATGCAATTTCTGCCGCCTTATATCCTTTCATGTTCGGCGAACATGGATGTTAGACGAGTTTCCTCACGTCGATATCTCAGGAATCCAGTGTAGGATGTTTACGAAACATTGCGGTTGTCTTCAGTTGGCCTCTTATCCCCGATCCAAATTCCGTTGTTACCGCCTCCATGTCACGATGGAAGGTCTAGAAGACCTTTGGAAGATATATCCGGCTTTCAGGAAAGCAGGCGCGCTTAACGTTCACCTCATGCAAGAAGACGCTTTCAAGTTTGGAAGACCGACCGACCTTCATTGTCGTAGGATGAAAAAAACTGTTGATATCAAGATGGTGAAGCAGTGGATCAAACTGTGCCAGGAGAGCCATGGAGATATATGTAAAAGTTTCTCAAGGATAGGCGAACACGACAACAGGAAACTACCGGGGTTTGTGAGAGTGGTAGACGTAGTATTGATGGCCGTGGTTCCTGCACCTTTTGGTCATCGTTACGTCGCCCTCAGTTACATATGGGGAGGCATCGGCGCAGAGTATTGGACAACGAAGGATAATATAGCAGAGCGCGGTACGCCTGGCGGGTTGAACACGGTAAAGCTCCCCGATACCATCACTGATTCGATTCTATTCGTTCGACAACTTGGTGAACGTTACATATGGATCGATACTCTATGCATCATTCAAGACAGTTCGCAGGACAAGTTCGTTCAGATACACAATATGGATCTGATATACGGCCTGTCTTATTTCACAATAATCGCTGCTGGTGGTAGTACGGCTCGAGACCCTCTCCCAGGGTGCCGCCCACAAACTAGAATGCCACAGCATATCGAAGTCGTTCAAGGACTTCATCTCTATACAGCACCTCCAAGGCTTAAGGAGGCTCTTACTTTGTCTGCATGGAATACACGCTGTTGGACTTATCAAGAGTGCGCGCTTTCCCGCCGATGGATATACTTCACTGGGCAACAAGTCTACTGCCAGTCTGATGTCTTTTGTGAAGATGTCATCGCTGAAAGCAAGTGTGACTCCACCAGCTTTCTCAAGGCTTCGCGGGCAGAATACTTCCCTCAGTCATTGGACCCCTTTATGAGTTACATGACAGCTGTCAAACAGTGTACATGGCGCAATCTTACCGTGGAATCGGACATCGTCAGTGCTCTTACCGGAGTGACAAATGCCTTGGCAAAAACTTTTGAGCTGGGTGACCCAGACAGAGCTTTTCGCTATGGAATGATGCTGACGGACCTACATCACGCGCTTCTCTGGCAACACAATCCACGCACACCTCGTGCTCGTCGTTCGCTCCCTGATGGATGCAGTTTACCCTGGCCTTCTTGGTCGTGGGCTACGTGGCGTGGTGCTGTCAACCACATGTCGGAGCATCGATATTTGGTGACCCTTCCTGAGGATGCTTGGCTCGTGGACTACTTTGCCAAACCTTTGGTGGTAGAAATGTTTGTCGATCCATGGTACATCGTGGATGATGGCGGCATTATAGTACAGCTTGATGTACACAGGGCCCGGCGGGTCCTTTTGATTCGCGAGACAGGGGGGGAGGTATCTACATATTCATATTCTTCTCCGCAAGGGATTATAGACCCAACGGAAATGACCCCAGACATTCACCGAGCGCTCGACCCAGCCCAGGCACCCTCATTTTCCGCACGACCTCTAGCCACTTTGCCATTGCACGGCGACGTGGTGAGGAATCACACGCATCTATCCACCACGGTCTGTTCGATATTTTCTCTCCTTCAATTCGGGTCGGCACTGCTGTCCTACCATTGGACGTTGCCCTGCCGACTTCCCTCGAATTCATTGTCCTTTCCCGTACCGGTATGAACGGCGGATACGACCAAGAGAGGATCGAGTATTACCCTGAATGCCTCCTACACGTCATGGCAGTTAGTCAAAATGAGGGTGTGATGGAACGTGTTGGATTAGATGTCATTCATGAAGCGGCTTGGATGGCTTCAGGAGCGGAGGAAAAGGTAGTATTTCTTCGATAATGGTCGGCGGTGATAGTATACCTCAGTTAGTTAGTTATTTAAATCGACAATTCTACATAAGAGCCCGTTGACTTTACTGTACGGTCAAGACGTTAGCCGGAAGGGTATGTGTGATTGACGATGCAGGGTCCATCATGATACCGTAGGAAATCCAGGTGCAACAATGCCGTCAATGGTTGCCATCACCGTCCATGACTTGGTCAATAATACTGTCGCTTCGATCTTCCAACCTAGAATCACTGTCCCGTTACCCAGGTCAGTTACCATCTTCACAGGCCTTCCCTAACCTAGAAGATTTGACGGATATGAGAGATGTCGATGACGTGCCACGAGTATTCGTTACACTTTCCAATCTGAATATTATATATTCATGACAGCTATCATATAGAATTTGTGCGGATAAACAACGTATATCGGTTTTTCTGAGCCGCAACTTTGCAAACAAGGTTTTGCTTTTGCTGTAATCCAGGCAGGGCTCGGAGTATACTCTCCGCCGAAACGCGCAAGCGATGTCGTGATCCATAATGCAGGTCCACGATCGCTGCCGATATCCCAGCTGACTGCCACGATCTGCCAAAAATGTAGAACCTATGTGATTGTAGCCCAAGAATCATGAATGCCTCTAAGAAATTAAATGCAAGTCCTAATGTGGGGTATAAACGAGAGCCATATTGCTCAATAAACTAAAAACAAATCAAAAGTTCATCGCGATCAAGGTCGTGGACGAGGGGTAAACTTCATGAGGCATCCGTCTTTAGGGAACAAAGTTGCAATGATCCTGCAGAACTTGTTAGCATGTGATCAACGCACGGGCGGGCCATGATACTCACTGAACTCGATCGCTTTCGGGTGTGATATGGTGCTCCCAGTTCATCAATACGCTCGCGGTGGCAAGAACCAGTCCGATGTTCATCGTCGCGTACTCTATACCAACGCATTTGTGAGGACCGCTACCAAAGACTAAGTAGTTTCTCGGGTTCGTATTGGCGGAGCTGTTGGGATCGAGCCAACGTTCGGGCATGAGCTTGTCGTGCTCGGGGAAAACAGAGGGATCGTGCAGGGAGTTGTAGAACGAAGGTATCACCATGCTATTTGCGGGAACAGTATAATCATCAGAGATAGGGAAAGCCTTTGTTGTCTTGTAAGGAACCTAAGCGAAGGTGTTTCAGTCAGAAACCATCCAGTTCAACATGGAACACATACCATGGTCACGGGAGGCTTGACACGCATGCTCTCCTTGACAAACGCCTTCAAGTATGGCATTTGGTCGAGCATTTCAAGAGTGATTGGTTTTTCAACGTCTCCAGCGCGAACACGGTACTGTTCTTCCCTAATCTTGGCCAAAATTTCGGGATTGTCTGCCAAGTGTTGGAACCCGTAGATCAACCCACTACTCATGGCGTCCTGAGACGCAAATAAGAACGAGAACACAACCATAGCCATCTCGCGGTCGCTGAAATCCTTACGGCCCTTGTATCCTGGGGTCTCCAATTCCTTGACCCATTCGTCAATCATGCATTCAGGTTCGCAGCCATTGGCTATAGCAGTTTTGGCCTTAGATGCAGCAAGCTCCAACCACTTCATGGCGACCTTGCGGGCTTGTATAGCTCTGTATACTTTCGTACCAGGGACAGCCAAAGGGAAATTAACGAGTTCGAGGGCCTGCGTGATATCCCAGTATTTCTCGCTGATTTCAATAGCGCCATGTTCGGGATGTGATCGCCGCAGAAAACACGAAGGGAAGTAATCATGTTGAGGTTGCGCGCGGTCATCATAATTGATTGTGGTGAAGGATCTTTCTGCGCGTCTGCAAGCCATTGGCTGAAGTGTTTGCGAGCAATCGCGTCTTGAATACCAATGTAGATACTGAAGTGTGAAGTTAGGAAAAATATGTATGATGGCAAATATTAAAAATACTGACCTGAGAGCTTTACGGGTAAATAAGGTGTTCAAGACTTTGCGGTACTCGACGTGAGATTTCCCAGTTAGGAATACCCAATTGTCAGGCATAAGAATTTGCTTTGCTGAGTGCACAAGGCAAGGCTCAGCGTGGGTTGGAGAATTCAGGATTTTCCGCGCATACTCATTAGATGAAGCCATGACAATGAAACTGAGAACACATTCAAAAGAGCAGCCAATCATAACTAAAGTCAGACCTACATGTTAAAGACGCTTATAGCACTCAACGCGCCAGAGTTCCACTGTCTCATGTAGCCCTCCATGGTTGGTTTCATGGAGTCTGCAAACTTTCCAATAATTGGAATTGTCCATGGGTCTCCGGGTAAGTGCTTTTTCTTGGATCTGTAAACAGACTGTTCAAGCACGAGGAGAGTACCGACGATAGCAGCCGCTGTATACAACCAGGTTGCAGACTTTGAATTAGGAATAATGAAAGATGGGATGGGAATGTCAACGAATGAGTTGGAGGTTGAAGAAGCCATAGGCGGTACCGCGGAGGAGGTAATTTGGCGGATAAATGATGCCATGAGCTAATCAAGAGAAGAGGTGAACAAGACTGTTCGTAACCTTGACTGTACAAAGAATAAGCGTAACGAACGTTGAAGCAAGGCTTTAAGGAAAAAAACAAAACTTGAATGATTTTGATTGGCTGGAATCCAAAATCAGTCGATTGCAAGTTTGCAACCCTGGGAATGGGCGTCAGCCGGTCCGGGCACATCCGTGCGGTCACTACCATCCACATTGCTTCACTGAAAACTGGATCTCCTTCCTATGAAAAGAACGTACGCCTTATGACCATATCATGGATGTATGAGGACTATCATGAAACTGAGTCAGGTATTAGCGTCGATATTATACCACTATCGTGATAATCCCTTTCTCTCATTTCGATTTGAGCCAGGACTCGTGTCTTCACTAGGGCAGATATATCCTGACTGTGCAAGTTGATACGACCTTTATTGCATCGCCTGGGTATGATGGATTTAATGGAGTGCGTTTATCGGAGAATTATCGTCGATTGTAAGAAAGGCGAGTTTCCTGCCAGCAGTGCGTGCCACTTACTATGCTGACAGTTAACATGACTACTTTAAGCGTTATATTCTTATACTCCACCCGCAGGTTGCCAGCTAGCCAAGTGGAGCTCAGAGCGCATCATCTCCATATTGAGACACAACACGAGGTCTGCGTCAGATGAATGACTACATCATATTAATGATGCTCTTTAAACCAGCGCGAACAACTTATCTGTGCGTGACGCTACTTTTCACATCCACACACAAACACACAGTTAAGCAACGAAAGTGCATAACACTGCGAGCTGCGCCGAGGTCGTCTGCATCAAATGGTAGAAACAGTTTTTCTGAATTGCTGCATCCTTCAGGAGGTTGCAAAGATAGTCTCTCCTAGCCAAACCATATATTAGAAAGAAGAAAGTCGTTCCTTCTTACTTTCATGGTAAGCAAGGTGTGTGCTGACAAAGTTCCTGCTTTACAAAATTTCCGAGGATTTCCACGTTCTACTTCTCTTCTTTTCACTACTTCAGTGGAACAATTATTCAACCCGCCTATTTTGGCGAGAACTTGAAGCACTGGAGTATATCAGTCTGAATAATGCCAGCGTTACAGTATGTCCGCCATTCACCTCTCACCGACACCTGTTCTCAAATATGACCCTAGTCTCGAATGATCCTAGTTTTTGGCCGGTCATCACTCTATTCCGTACTGGCAATTATTTTATGGGTGTGTGGACTCACTCGAATGATGATGGCGATTTATCATCTAAGCTCGATTGCGGCCCCATTTCGCAGTTGCCTTTTCTGTCGCTGTGATATACGATTGGGGTGAGCAAGATAGCATCGAACAAATACTTCCATCATCTTATGGTATTGCCAGTCTTGTCATTGGGTCAGGAGGTAAGTTGATACCATTACAAGAGTCATATCTTCACTCAGAGTCACAGGTTGATTTGATCTGGGTGAGCGGAATCCCACGTCAGAAGAACCATCATCATAATACAATCGATTCGGGGCAGAACCAACGCTGGTCAATCATAACTTTCCTTTATCTCAGTGTAAGTAGCTCATATTATCAATACGATCTGCATGTTGTACTAAGAATATTCTACTAGGTGCGCTACATTGGGATACCATGCTCTGTGTATGTGTGAAAGCCTGCCAGTTGGCGTTGTGCTGATAAACTGTCTCGCAATCAGCATCAGCATACTGTGTATGTCCCGTCATGCGTAATTTGAATATCTCCTGACCAGCGGCACGCAGTAAGTCTTCCGACATTCCCCGCGACAGATGCAGTGAGTGTTCTGTACCGGTGCATGATAGCGCCTTTTAATTAACCGCGTTCCAATGTAGGGGTGAGTGAGATTCTTGAGCAGCTTGTCGTTTCGTTACATGACTGCAAACAGCTGTAAGTTTGTTTAGGATGTCTGGTCTGCCAAGCCTAATTACTAACTGGGTGTTTCAGGCATCATCTTATGTTCGGTAGTGGATTGGATGAGTCTTGTCGTAAATGCCATGCTGGGCGGTAAGTTCGATACCTCGGTGATATCGGCTTGACTGAGACATCATGGAAGTCATCCTCATCACTCGGTTACATGCCATGTGCCAGGAATCCAAGATGCTGATCTTCCTCATTGTCGTCTTCTCTGCCATCACGATCGCCTGCACAGTAATCACCGTAATATTACATAAAAATATCGTAGGAGGTAAGCTTCAATTATGGTCAAAAGACTTCAGGGCATGAAGCTCAGATTTCAGAGGCGGTCATTTTCTCTGGCAACCACCACTGCAAGTTTGACTTCCAGGGACATGACCAACTTTTGATCCTCAAGACTTGGATACTCGGTATTGTCTGGGAGACTGTCACACTATGTCTTGCAGTCTGGGTTACTGTAAAACACTTCCGCCGGCCATCTACAGGACTAATCACGGGGGACTGGTTCGTGGTGCTGATGAGAGCTCACATACTTTATTTTGCAAGGTGAACTCATGATTTGAATTTGGTCATCGAGCTGACATTCTCATTCTGCGTGCGTTAGCTTTATTGTTACTTCTTCCCTCCACCTCCATCATTTCTTTAAAGTAATCAAGGTAACTCTGTCGCTGACATCTGTATATTGCCCCCGTTCATTATTTCTATAGATGTCGTCCACCTTGGGAAACCAGTTTTATTGCTGCACTGTTACATATTTTGGGCTCATGCAGCTGTTTGTACTGGGGCCGCGCCTTATCCTTGGTGTCAGAGAGCTCAATGCTCAGCGTTTGAATGACTTCGATGAAAGGGGGACGGGTCCTACTATTGATTTTCAGACGCATGTACGTATCTCAACTAGTAGTGATGGGCAGGAGGGGAGTGAGTGTATGACGCTAGCGACGAGCCCCTGATTTTTGTTTTGAAAAAAATAATTGATTGTCCTTTGGGGTTGAACACGAAACCTTCGATCTGTCACTTGCTGCCAAACGATCCTGGTGACAAAACAACTTCATGGCTAGCTGAACTTTTCCGGAAGCTTTAGATCTCCATGTTCGGCTGGGACTGGGGTGGCAATTGATAGGTTTGGATGAGCATCACAGATTTACAAAGATGATGTTCCCACACAAATTCATGCGAGTCACGTTCGAGCTCAAAGTGACGATTCGCTCCCCAGATTCATAAGACGCACGAACCTATCAGAGCTGAGGGCACTTCTTGAACCTCATTCCGAAACCGCAAACCACAATAATACGATCGTATAACTTAGTTGAGACTGTCGTCCGCACAACTGTCACGCCAAATGACACTGACACTGACGGTTTGTGTGCTTGTGTTTCAGTATCACTACCTTTTGGCATGACAATCGAGCCGACGACAGTCTTGAGTCTCGACTAAATTATAGATCGTGGCCCAATCGACCACGATACGCAATTCCAAGGTTTCGCCATCGTACTTGTAATCTCCTCGGTGGGATGGGAATATAGTAATATATTCTCCTCGGAACCTCTCAGTCGTGACGTCGTGAAACGTGGATTCCAATCTGTAGGGACCCGTCGACCCGGGGATTACATTTTTCGGTCACAAAGTCAGACAACCAATCGGAATTGTCCCGTACAACCTTCGAACAAGGAAGATACAGAATTAATTAGCCACATATCTTAGAGTGTACGGCTCTAATAATGGCCATTAAATACACGAAATCATCGTAAACCTGGCGCCTTGAAATCCTTCAACCATTCCATGACGAAAGCAATCATCTCCACATGGATCTTTCTAATCTCCTCAGGCTCATCGCTGATATTCTTCAATCCGTACTCATCATAGTGATGAACAGCGTCTGAATTGACCGCCGTCAGATGCACATACATATGGCAATCAAACTGTCAACACGTACTTGGAATGATCTTAAAAGGTTGGAGGATCGTATCTTCGCGGTCGACTGCGTAATCGCTGTGGGGCGTACAAGGTCTCCAAGGGTCGACTTGACACGAGGATTAGCATGTTACGCCTAAGTAGACTCCGCGATAGAGAAAACTCACCCTCGCCATCGATGAAGGCTAGCTTATCAGCAGCGATCGCGAAATCACCCAATGCGTTTACAGCAGTGATATTGGGCATGGGTGGTACAACAAAGTACTTTCCAGCTGGATAAGCCTAGTAAAAGTCCATGTGGGTCCTACCACTTGTGCGGACCGACTCTGACGCACCTGTTTGCAAATCTTCGACGAGTATTCTAGGGTCAACAACTTGGAGACGATCCGTGGTTGGTCTGGGTCGGGAGGGGCGGTCTACAATGAAGGTATGCATGGATTCATGAAGTGTTCGAGGAAAGCGCGTGTTTGACGACTCACCGAGAAATAGCCCCATTCTGTGCAAACCTGGAACAACCACAGCCGCCATTCCTGGTCTAAACCAGTGACAAGAAAATTGCTGTCGTTGTAGGTACCGAAACACTGTTTATTTTCGCTGGTCAGAAAACATTCGACACATGACGATGGAGCTTACATCCTCAACAGACGTGTCGCATTGTGAGACATAGTTCTACTGGTGTTCAGAACTCATGCCGTACTAGCCAGACTTGATGCCCTCACCTCTTTGATGTATTGAGCGTAGTTCAGGATTGAAAAGTCAAGCTTGATGTCACCAGGAAGATCAACAAGGCGGTCTTCATGACCGACGGGTAACAACGAAAGACTACGATTTCCCAGGATAGGCTTATCCAAGAAAGCGCAAAACTCGTCAAATTTGGTGCTCCCTACAGCAGGGTCCCAGACTTTAGCTTGCCAATAACCAAGAGGAGCCTAATTTTTGCACTGTCAACATACACGGACGATTCCCAATGGGTAAAAGACATGCCTCCAAAACAGAAACAAAATCATCGTCATGCGCGAGATCCTCAAGACCAAACAATGACTTGATAAAACGCTTTGCAAAAGGCACACTCAGGAGAGCGTCGATTGCTAGGGTGGCGTGCTCGAGGTGCCCAGCACATGTGGGGTCTGCAGCATTTCGAATGATATCGTGATATTCCCAGTTTGATAGCGCAGCATGCGTCACGGCTGTTGACGAGTCAATTTACAGACGGACTTGTGTGAATCGTTCCTATGACTTACCGCTGGAAGCAATTGCGCCGTAGACGAGATCGGGATATAAAACTTTCATATGAGCTGCTCGAGCGCCGGCATAGGAACCCTGGCAGTGCTGGTAAGGAACGCTGTCCTATTCAGTAATTATAATGCCTTACACCATAGTATATCCACGCAGTATTCGGAGCTGTCAGATCCTCATCAATCCCAGGAAACGTCACGTTTGCCATGAAATGAGCCGAGTCAGCGGCAGATTGATCATTGTTCAACCATCTACATTCCATCAATTCTCAAATGCGTGTAATACGAGTATGCAGGTAGTTCACCTCAGGTTGTCGGTAGAGAAGTCTGAGACAGGTATAGACTTTCCTGCGGAATCATGAATACGTCAAGTGCGAGTAAAGTTATTTCAATATCCTCGTGAGCTCACCATAATAACGGTGCTCAAGTACGACTCCGATTCCTCCCGTTGCCCTAGCCAGTATTTCAACGATACCAGTATCCAAGAAGGGAATACGGTCCTCGCCACTCGTCTCGCCACCATCCAAGACAATCACTGGGCCACCAGAACCTGGGGTATAATGTCGGGTATTGATCCAGTACCGCTGCTCGAACGTGTCTGACGAGTCGGCCAAGTGATCTATAGGCTGCGTGAACCACTGGTCCGGGAACTCGTTGGGTTCTTCGGTGTCTGCCTTGAACACGATGTTGCTATTGTCTTGGACGACTAGAATTGGTCTTTGGCTGATATGGCTATCTTTTTCTCTTTTTTGGTTGGCAAGCCTCCAGAGGTTGACTCCTTGAGCACCATGAGCACGAATGTAATCCGCTCCGCTTGCAGATGCCGCATTAGCTGTGAGCAAGAAGGTTGAAACAAATAGAGTGATAGCCAGCCTCATTGTGGCCCTTGCTTTCGAGAAAAACTTAACTGGCAATGTGTCAGTTATTGCCACTGGAAGCTATAGCTAAAGTTGACGGACTACTAGACGGCTGAGTTGTGAGTAAATTCGGTTCCATGTTCCACATGGTGCGTGACTTGGTACAAAGTAAACTAGTAGCAGACGGGCCGCCGCCGGCACGGACCCCTTGACTGCCACTGGCAACACCGAGGGAAGGGAAACTCGTCAAAGTTATACATGAAATTTCAAGGACAACAGTCTGCAGGTCTCGAATCCGATTACGAATACACGTAGATGGGCCACGTAGCCCGTACTAACAGCGTCGTCACCTACCGTCACTGTTAATCGATTATCATCACCACACCACAGAACCATTCCACTCGGGCATACATATACCCGCACAGCCCATCTGGCAGTTGCATGCCAGAAGATTGGCTTTATTGCCTCATCGTAAGGGCTAGTTCCAAAAAAGTCTCATGCGTACATGCATGTCATCAGTCGAACAATTCATCGGCGATATCCCTGGAAAATCCGGTCCTGTAACGTCGAAACGACACTGGAAGAGCATGCATGCATATGTTGGGCTTTAGGAGTACGTCACCGTGACGGTGTGCAGGTGTCGCCACGGTACACTGCCTTGATATAGGATACCGCGTTGCATGTTTTCCCTTGATGTGAATTAAGTAGGCGAGATAACGGTTGAGCAGTAATGATATCATGTGAACTTTGTATACCCATAATATCAAAGAACCCAGGCAGATTCTTTCGTTCGTGATATACTCGATGACTAGGATTAGCCTGAAAATTCTTGTTTGTTGGCACTCGGAGAACAATCAACTGTGTGTCAGTGCATAAAATTTGATTAGAGATTTGGCTCATCGGACCGCAAGTGGGGCGTGTGTCGGATTTTTTTTTCAACGTTTATCATCATCAGTTCATTTACAAACTTTGAACATTCAGTTGATGAGACGCGGCAGAATCGATTACGCACACGTACATATATTTACACGGCTGTTCCCACAAGGATGCATAAGCCAAGAAACAGGTAATGTTCCAACACGATGTGGAGTGAGTTGGAGTGTCGCAAATTTCCGAAAGTGGTTGCAATGAGGCTATGAAGCAACGAGGGAACCTCGAAAGTTGTCCTGTCGGACCGTCCTAGTCGTCCCGTCCATCCGTTCTGAATGCGACGTTCCGTCAGCACTGTCGGACGCTCTTCGTAGAGATCATTACCTTCGGGTGACATGCCCAAAATTGGACCAAATTCCCAAAAATAATTCCGAGATTTTGGAGGAAATCCGAGGGGTTTAGGATAGTCACACGATAACAGTTTATTTTCAATATATTGGAATAATTACGGTTGCTAATTGGTTTAAAGGACAAAGGCCCAAACTAAGTTAATGATAGGTTCTCACGAGTCAAAAAAGGATTGGTAATTAAGGCGACATCCGACGGAAGAGCCAGATATATATAACGTCATAGGTCTAGATTATGGTCTGGCCCTTATGACATCAGACCCCGTGACAATGGATAAGCTTGAAAGATTTCTCCAGTCCGAGAACAAAAATTCAAGGTAAGAACGTTAACGTAAACCTCACGGTCACTGAGGTCAGGCGCCCTTTCTCACTGTTGTCTGCGATGAGCAACAACGATTTCTTTACAAGCGTACCATTCTCCGGTCAACATGGAAGGGCACACTCAACAGACCAAGAAAATGTCGTTTCATTTGCTCATGCTATCGCAGCACGCTTCGGACCCGCTGATCTTCTCACCGCACGTATCCTCCCCGACGAACAACCACCTTCACAGAATATCATTTTACCACCACCAATACTTCCACCCCCCTCAAAACCCGTATCTTCATCATCATTGGCGTCGTCATCGTCATCGTCATCATCTTCCACCTCCATACCAGTTAACCCCTCCGACCTCGCAGCTTACCTCGCAGACTCTTCCATTCTCATCCTTGATATCCGCCCACATGCCGCCCATACCGCCGCCCGTATTCACAGGGCCCTCTCCCTTAGCATACCAAGTACTCTCATAAAGCGTCCTCTCTTTGGTCTCTCCAAACTCGTTCAGATGCTCCCTTCCTCATCTGCACGTGCAAGATTCGCGGCATGGCCAACTGCAAACCGTATATTAGTATATGACGCCGACTCTGCCATCGTTCCCGATACCAGTAATATTGCTGGTTTGCTCAGAAAATTCCGCGCAGAAGGTTTCACAGGTGAACTTGCCTGGGTAAAAGGCGGGTTTCAAGCTGTGTGGCGAGATGCACGCTACTGCACCACGACCGACCACCCTAGTCCGGACGAGGATGATCTAGAAGGCACTGCCTCTGGGGCACTGCGTCCAAAGCATCTTCCCAAAGCCGCTTTTTCGCTTTCAACGACAACAGCTTCAAACGCAGCTTCAGGTACACCGGCAGTCGCAAATGCTGCCAACCCTTTTTTCGATACCATCCGCCAGAACTTGGAACTCAGCCATGGAATTACGGAGCGTATCCCCCTCCGTCTTCCCAGGCGCGTACGGAGACGCATCAAAGACCTCCCATTTCTTTGGCTTCAAGATATCGCTAGTCGTTCTGCCCTTCGTCCCTATCGCTCTTCGTTCCCAGGGGAAACGAGTGTAGGGAGCGGCAGCGAGAGCTCCGATGATCCACATGAATCCGATCCAGATTCGAATGACCCTGACGTCGAGGAGGGCGCTGAAACTCTTGCTATGCAGTTTTACCGCATAGAATTGGCAGAACAAAGGCGTCTGAGAAGCGTCATGGAGCATCATGCGAGGGAAAGCGAGGTCAGCGCGTATGCTGCTGCTAGTCAAGCCTATACCTTGGGTGAAGGTGGGCAGGATATCATCGGTGCCGGTGCACGTTCAGCAGGCGTAAATACCCTTCCCTCCACTCCTGTGCAAGGCGCATTTCCATTTAGTATCACGGCAGGCGTCGAGAAAGGAGCGAAGAACAGGTGGGTTTTTCATCCTCATCATCGTGTTTGTTTCGGTGTCATCGCGGTTTCTTCATCATTGTATACGTCCTGACATTTGGGCTCCTCATTGCGTCACTGGTGTACACCCGACCAATGCGGAAATCCACGCACGTCATCATTTGATGTCTTCAATGATCCGTTTGGTCTCTCTCGTATGGTTCCGCCAAGCTCCTGCTTCTTTTGGGATCTGACGATCTTTGATGGATTGTCTTGATGGTGATAGTCGTAGTTATCCGCGCATTTTCTTGTATTTAGAAACTTACCTACGCTAACACGACGTCTTCTCTCTGCATACCTTTTCAAAACCCAAACCCACACTCATTCCGTTTCTTCAGATACAACCATATATGGCCCTTCGAGCATGCTCGTGTCCGTCTTCACGATTGTCGTCACCAAGGGTCACATCCAGGGGGTACCTCCAAGCGAGACAAGGACGACAAGACGAAAGTTGTTTGCGTCAGTGCGGGTGCTGGGATAACTGGATCCGAATTGAGCATCACATTTACATCTTCGTCAGAATCCCAATTAGCCTCACCTTCAAATCCTCAGTCACCAAACGTACCAGAAGAGGATCAGAATATGCTTATGAGCGTTGATAGAAATCCGTCGTCGAGTATGCCACCTCCGTCTTCTGTGCTCATGACACCGTTCTATTCACAATCTGCTTTCCACACACCACTTTCTGTGCCCATGACACCCTTCGGCCCTCTCTCGTCTGCTTTGACGCGCGGGAACGTGCCCATGACACCCTTCTATCCATTTCCACGCAGTAGTGGTGGCGGAAGCGATGCTTACTTCCCAGCCTTTACCCCTTCAGAAACTTCGCAGATCCCTCCGATTCCAGAAGGCGCGCAAACGCTATCCCCGCCTCGGCTGGACACATGCGCGCCAAAACGATCGGGAGGTTTCCTGGCACCGTCTATTTCGAGTACTCTACCAAGATCGCCTCAGAGTGCAGGACCAAAAGCTGTCTCACCATTGGTCATGCCCTCTTGCACACCCCTTGGGTCCCAGCGGGAGATGTTCAACTTGAAGTTGCCCCGCGAATCTATTAGCCAAGGACCGATTTCAGCCACGAACACGAGTTTGCCGCAATTCAACATGACGGTGGTCCCTCCGAAAGATAGACCACGCGACCCGTCACCCGCAGATGATTACGTGAACGCGTCGTATGTGCAGCCTTTGGGCACGCGTAAACGCTACATCGCTACGCAAGGCCCGTTACCTGCGACATTCGTTGATTTTTGGACGTGAGCTATGTTTGCTATCAACTTTATCTTCGTGAATGCTCATGAAACGTTAGTCTCGTCTGGGAACAGAATGTTCATGTAATCGTGATGCTCACGCGCGAAATTGAAAATGCGATGGTTAAATGTGGGACGTACTGGGTAGAGTCATCTTATGGACCTCTTCAATTACAGCTCCTCGATACCTCCCCGCCCGATCCACCCTCTATTTCCTACAGCACCTCTGCTGACATTGGGTTCTTCATGTCCCCGCGCGAGCGTGAGAAGGGCTCGAAACAGCCAAGTATGATCGTGAGGACCTTTGCGCTCAGCCATCGTGGTTACCCAGGCGTTCCACCCAGAAAAGTGACACATCTGCAATATCTGGATTGGCCCGACATGAACGTACCTGATGATCCTCGTGGCGTACTAGAGCTGGTGAAGTGCGTCGAGCGCGCTGTCCAAGAAAGCACACCAGGTCCATCCCCTTCTGGCTCTCACTCACACTCCGGCTCCTGTTGTGGCTCCCCCTCAGCATCCTCGTCCCCAGGGAAGCGAGGAGAGGACTTTTTCTCGTCCCCACCGCTTGGAGATGCAAGTGCTAGGAGAACGCATGGATGCAAGGGGTGGCGGCATCCTGAACTGGACTCGAAGACAGGCATTGCTGCGTTTGCGCTTGGGTGCTCCCCGCCTGTGCTATTGCATTGCTCGGCAGGTGTGGGCAGGACGGGCGGATTTATTGCTGTGGATGCCGTATTAGATGCGATCAAGAGGGAGTTGAACCAGAGGAGGGAAACTAGGGCTCGTGCTTGTGCTCGTGCTTGTGCGCGCATTTCTGCTCGCGCTGATAGACGTAGGAGCGCCAGTGTGGTTGCGGAGAGCGGAAGTGGAACGGAAAGCGGTGGGATGGATGCGGATGCGGATGCCAACTTAGTGAGAAAGGAAAAGCCAAAGGAGAAGATTGTTGGAACTATCCCTATCGTCATGGGCGACCGTAAGAAGGCTCGCCGTCATCATCCATACAGAGGTACAGCCAAAGATGGTGAGACGAGCTCTTCGGAGTCGCTTGTTGTGCATGTGCCCTTTGCAGAAGAAACGGCAGGTCTGGATACGAAATGGCACGCAAGCTCGTCGACGAGGGAGTGGGCTGAGCAGGTGCTAGACCAGACGCACTCTGGCGAGGAAGAACAGGAGACAGAATTGCCTCCACCTTTTCCCCTCTCGATGTCTTTGAGTTTGCCTACCCCTAGTCGCGAAGGCTCGCCCGGGGGCACGTCGAACAGTAGTGGACCATCTGCACTGAACTCTGCTGACGATTCCGTGGGGTGTAATAGTGGCAGTAGCATTGGTGTAGACGTCGAGGTAGGGAGCAGGCGGTCTGGCTCTAGCTCTGGAAGGAGTGGTAGCAGCGTCTCTGGAAGTGGCAGCGGTGGGGCCTTCCCACCCTCCTCCTCCGTCTCCGTCTCTCACTTCGGTTCTCAATCCAACTCAGGTCCTGTCTCGATCTCTGCCTCCAACTCAGGTTCTGGGACAAACACATCCAACTCTGGCTTCTGGGGTAGCATTGGCGCAGATTCAGGGTTAGTGGGCCTCATGCGCGCTCGTCTGAGAGACAGCTCAGTGACCTCGCTTTCGGGTTCCGATTTTTCGAGCGAAAAACCTTCAATGCCACTGCCCCAGCCATCAGCGGTGTATATTGGTACCGAAGAGAAAGATGCCATGGACGTTGATAGGCCTCCGCGTTCTTTATCTGCACCGCTGCAGCCAGCCAAGAGTGGGGTCGTTGTTTCGAACGAGACCAACGCCTCACATGCCAACAATTCCAATTTACGTTCCAGGGTACAGCAGATCATCGGTTCGTCTCCTATGGCTAGTTTCTCCACGCCCGCACTTCCCACGACGACTGGGACCGGTCGGGATCCATTTTTCGAGGGTCAGGACCCTGTTTTGTGCACAAGCTCAACCCCTAGCTTAGACGAACTGTTGAGTCCTCCGAAAAGTTTTGAAAGTGGGGGGAACGCTGATGTGGAAGCTGCTAGTAGGAAGAGCACCCTTTTGTCGTCAGATGAGTCGGAGGACGTGGTGTCGTCGGGGAAGGCGAAGAGCAAGTTGAAGGCGGTTGAAACGACCCCTGCGATTAGTGCTGCGCCAAGCCAGGGAACGATGATCAAGCTCATCAGTAAGCCTAAGCAACATAAGTCCATCAACAAGACCAAGCCTTCTGCAGTACAAGTCGCTGTTGCGCCATCGTCAATGCCACCCGGGCCTCAGTCCGTTGAGAAGAAGCCTGTTACTGAACAGGTATCATCTGAGCTGGACCAACGTACGACGAGTCACTCCGTGATTGATTATAAGCTTCCACGACAGCTGCATCAAGACCTGTCACCCGCACCATTAATGTGCCAGGCCAACCCCATCTGGACGGTTGTGCAAGACATGCGCGAGCAAAGGATGAGTCTTTGCCAGAGCTTGCGGCAGTATGTATTCGTGCACGCGGCGGTCATCGAGGGTGCCCTTTTGATGGTGGACGAGGAGAGAGAGTTGTGGGGAGAATGTACTGGAAGCGAGGGGAGTCCAGAATCGGCGAGAGTGTCGAATAGGGAAGGGGAAGGTGATAACGATATCTGCAAGACGGCCTCCAAGAGCTCCGATATCATGGAGATCGGACACAATCAAGGTTCTCGGGATCGGACACGCTCGTTCCCTGTGGTGGGTGTGCAGAGCTCAACCAGCAGCAGTCAGATGCATCACATGTACTCGCCGCCGTCGAAGTGGAAACGTGGCCCCAGTCCCACCGAACTACTCAGGGAAGATAAATCCGGTATCATATCCTTCGCGAAGCGCCCCAGTACCAAACGCAGGACACTTAGCGACGACAAAGTACTTACCGCTTTTGAGTTAGCTGCTGGTGGTCCACAAGTTGTGCCAGGTGGATCCTCGAAAGTTGAAAGTGAGAATACGATTCGTCTGGATATGGGACCTATGACACCGGAATGGAATGGATCATCTGCCACTGCGAAGCAATGATCGAGAAACTTTCGACCACGAGAAGTAAGTCCGCATATTGGTTTACCCGCACTCTGTTCATGAACAGATTCTTTAGCTTCATGATTTGATGCGGTCCATCTGTCTGCTGCCGCTACCTACATAGCTAGCAGGCTAAATCTCTATGATGCGGAAAGGATTCGAATGAGGAAAATATCGCTCACAGCAACGCTACCTACCATGTGATCCCTCATGCAGACGTCCTGTCCCTGTTTCTTTTTTCTTTTTTCAGTTATAAATTAATGTGACCCTCATTTCTATCACATAGATGTACATCACTCACCGTCGTGCACCACTAATATGCATCTAAATATTCACCTCTTGTATCCATGCCCCAGTGTCCATGTAATTTGTTGTGTTTAGACTTACTAGTTTGTGTGGAAGTGCTGATAAACCCTCACTTGAGCTTATATACTGACATGACAAGCGAGCTCCACTTTTTGTTCCGCGACACCTGCCTTGTTTGTGGAGCAGGGTGGAGCTTACGATTTAATAGCATTGCAAGTGTGTCTTCAAAAACAAGGGTCTACACCTGAATTTAGACCGTCGTGGGTATTGAGCAGTATTACGACTGCTAGAACTACTCAAGGGCACTGACGGCCATCAGCGAGCTTTGACCTAGAAGGAAATCATACCGATCCCCCTCCCTAAGAATTTTAATTGCGGTTATTAGATTATCATATGCGTGGTGAGAGCGCGCCAATTTTGATATACTTAGTATAAGCACCTGAACATATTATTGTCACAGCATCCCCGTAAATGAGAAATCATATCTTCTTAGGACATACAAATGCAGGTGAAGGAACCACCAAAGAAACGGGGTGCAGAGCGCACAAACAAGCAAGCACTCGAGTAATACAGCCGAATTCAAAAAAAACTGGCCTATCAGACGTTCCAAATTTACTGGGAAAAAACCCGACCTCCTGGCTCGTACTCCTGACAAGGGATGATGAGATCCCAAGTAATACGGATAAATTCGGAGGCGAGATAACAGAACTTGGCGGACGCAGTTGTATGTGGCATAGCCCAGGTTTACCGATTCAAATTTCAAGACTCCAAGGGACCCTTGGACGCCCAGACACTCATACTATAGGTTGGTGAAAAACCCGCTGACCTGACCACGGTACAATTACGGTACGTTTTTTTTACAGAGGTTGGCCTGCCCGACATATTGATATCATGCCGCAATAATACGTCACGGATCTAATCCGCTTTCTCGCAATTGTCTTCAAAAGCGCAAGGAAGGGGGGAAGCGTTTGGTCTGGGTTCAAAAGAGTGTCGAATGGCAACAAGTGAGTCACTGTAGTCAGAATTTTGATCTCAGAAGCTTTATAAAATGGACTTTTGGATCTAGTGCACTATTTAATAGCACTGATGATTCAGCTTGCAGAAGTGCATATTGGAACGTTGCGTGGCATTCCCTGAAGGGATCCACTATGTCGAAGGAATTCAGGTTCACGAGCTGGATCACCTGCTGTTTGCATAATGGTAACGAACCTACAAGGTATCAATGGCCACCGTCACCATCATCTATCTGTCACTTGTCATCCTCTCACCACCCGGTTGAAATGAGCCATGCAGCTGCCGAGCCAGTGATGACAACCTCTTTCGGGTTCGTGGTGGTATTAACCTTGTCGACAGGACAAGAGAGGTTATTATCAATTTACTTTGCATTACGATAGTGTTCAGTGTCAACGATAATGACAGAAGGGAAAGGTATTGGAGGGGGAGAAGGTACCAGAAGGAGGGGCATTTGGAGCTTGAGACAATCAATCACCAAGAGCAGTACGAGCACTTACCTTTGTTTCGGACCGCATGTCGGGCCCATCGAGAACGGCTTCGAGTGGGTTCCCATCCGAATCGATAATTCAACACTGAATGAAGACAAAAATCATGGGGTGAATATATGTATGTCTCCCAAGTGCCGATATAGTACCAGATCCTACCATACGTCGTAACTGGAAATCATTTGATATATTTCGACAGGACATTGTAAAAGCTCCCACCAGTGTTATCCGAGGTCTTGGTATGAGGGCATTAAGAGATGGAATTTAAAGTATGAGTCTGACTAATGCATGAAAATTCCCGTTAGTTAACAAGCTCTGACTGGTTGTGAACATGCTGGCCATTAGCACAACCATCACAAGATTGTCCGCACCCGCAGCCGTCGGATGGACAACTACACCGCCCCCCACAGCACTCAAGCTTCGGCACGGTCACTAGTCCGAACGCCGCACCTCGCACATCGTATTCTTTAACTGACTTTGTAAAAAAGTCAACAGGATACAGTGTAACGTCTGTTGAATCGAACTCAACTCCGACTTTACGATTCACTGGAGGAATAGGTAGAGACGCAGCCCGCGCGAAAAATTGGTCGATCATGCTATTTCCGCTAGCACCTTGCGCTAGAGTTGGAAGCTCAATGCCTGCTGAGTGGTCGACGCAGTGGCCACACCCTTCAGCACAATCTTTGTGCTCCTTTAAAACATGAACAGGCCCACGATGCTTCACGCAGCCTGGACAAGCACACTGAAGTCCGCAAGTGCACCCAGACCCGGCGATCGAGTTGAGAGCGCTGAATGGAGGGATTGTGGGGAACTCTGGTATTGTCATCGAAGACGAAAGTGGCGTTGACACGAGAGTGTCAATGTGAACGGGGGGAAGATCCAACCGGACTGAGGGAGCGATTGCTGTTTGGGCGCCTTTGGTACAGCACGACTTCAAAGGTACAGAAGATTTCTCGGAGTGTTGGGTCATTGAACACGATACGATGTCCTCACGGATTAGTGCAGCTGCTTGGGCGAGCATGGCTAGACCGTTTGGAGATGCTTTAGTTACAGGTGCTGGGGAACTCCTAGGGGGAATAGATCGGCAATTCCCCGGGCACTGCCAGATATCCTTACAATGGCAAGGGTTCAGCAGTGAATCAACTAGAGCCCTGTAAGTCACCGCGTGCGAGTAAGTTTGTGAATATTTATACCTGTTTGTCTTACATTCGCAGGGTGCGAGGAAGACGAACTTGGCAAGGCATCTGATATTCCATTCGGTAGTGTAGGTACCGCCGGCATGAAGCGTTTCGCTGCAAGACTCTGGTTTAGAAATGATGGCAGTACTTAGTACATTGATACATGGGACATACGTTTCCTGTCTGGGCGAGGTGCTGGTATAGGAATTTTTGCGACTACCTCCCTAGGGCTACAGACACACTTGGAGTGGACTCGCTTTGAATTTCGCAGTTCGCGGCACGATTTACACTGTGATACCGGGCGGCCTTTCTTCTTTACTTCGAACAGAGGTCGTTCAGAGTGATGACAGGAAGAGGATCGATGTCCTTTGATGCAGGATTCGCTACGATGTGAAGGTCAAGACCAGCAAAAAGGTACCGACTAGAGAGATGTGGGAGCGTACCAGGCAAACTTCTTGTCATTGATATGGACCTACATTACACAGAGGACAGTGTAAGTCGGTCGAAAGACTTTCGAAGATCATGATAGAATATTCACCATAGTAATCTTTGGACGACCCTTCCATGCAGCTGAGAGTGGACGCCGTCACTTGGTGGAGGAGGATATATGCCACCGATAAAGTTGAAGGACCATCACGGTCAAACTATTACGTAACTTTCCGGGTACCTTGAGAACTCTTCGCACGGGATTTTATTGGTAATTGAACTCTAGGCTGAATTTTATAATACCGGTTTTTGCTTGATGGCGCCTGACTGGTTCACTTCATCCAACCAAATGTATCAACATGGCATTCAAGAGAAAAAAAGTAGAGATATTCATTTTTTTCAAAATAGCGAAAGAGTGAGTTTCGAATGAGTAATCTGTGTGGTGGGCATCGGCAAGAAAACTCTTCAGCTATCAGACTCGGAGTATGAATTTGCACACCTGTGTCATACCACGTCGAGACAGTACGGCGTTCAGACATGTTCCACCAATGAGGGCCTCATAGTCAATGGTTATTCGTATCAATTCATTCACTGACTACTATCAGGACTCCCACCAGGTCGTCTTCAATGATTTCGTGCCCAACCACTAGCACTAGCTCGATCAAACTTGACAAAAGCGGGCTTACTTTGGCATCCGTGTGGACCGTGTCACTGCTCCAGGGGCATCATTCGCGGCAGTGGGCGATAACCACGCAATTCTCCAGCGACTTAAACCTACCTTGCATCATCTGCCACACCTATTGTGGACCCCGAAACAGTTTCCATGGATCCAAGGGGACTCACGGTTGTTCGCTCAATCCACCTTGCTGTAGTGTTGTTGACAATACTGCGCCATTTTGGCAATTGCTCAGGCCTCAGCTGGCAAAACTTGGCACTAAGATAGACCTCACACGCCGGTTTATCACGTGATTTGAGGAAGAATACATGATTTTGGCTCGTTGCTCTGTTTCAAATGAGAATTAGCTAAATCCGTTACAGGATCTTATGTATGTGTACTATAATATCAAAATGATCTACTCAGAATTTTTATTTTCGGCCAACTGAAGGAGTAGGCATTTTTGTAGCAAATTCACTGTTGTTACTCGCTGTCATATTGGTGCTCACTTAGGGCATTTTGACAATATAATGCCTGCTCGTCTCTCAGTTTCCTGCATGAAAATTATGTGCACAGCTTTCTATAGACCATTGGAACAGATTTTGCTCGCGTTTTGTGTATTGTACAATGACTTTATATGCAATCTTGACGTTAGGTCACGTGATGAAGTGGTGACTCAGAGGTCTATACCAGTCCAGGGGGCGACTTGGACAAGCTCGTCAGAGTTCCTTCTGTTGGATTATCAGGGGTCGAGGTACGAGCTCGACACTTATCGGGAATCTTCGGGATCAATGGCGCATCAATGGCGCAATATTACCGGGCGTCGGCAGCATGGTTTTAGCGTTGACTGGCATATATAAGGAGGTATTTTTCTGTAGGAGTACACTATGCGTTTGTCACAGCAACAATATTACTATTTTTTTTAACCATTTGTTCAAGTTGAACTATATCACCATCCTCAGGCTGCACTTCGGTCTCGTCTCAAAATGTTTACCGAAAAACATCCAGGTGGCCGCCCACCAGCCAAAATCCTAACCGATAACTTCAAGGAACTCGAACGAGTTGATAATAAGTCCCGTCGAAAATTCTGGAAATGTGACTATTGTACTCCAACCAGTGGCAGTGGTCAACGCATTGAAGGCCAAGATAACCGCTGTCTCTTATATCTCACGAACCCCAAAAAGTGCCCGGATGCTCCACCATCTGTCCGCAATGAAGCTCGCAAGGCCTTATTGCAGAAAGGTACACACCTTGCAAGTCATGCGAGGCGAGCCCTTCACCACCAGACCATCAACAGAATTCTCTCCCTCAAATAGGATCTTGGGCATATCCTTCAAACCATGCACCAGCATATTAACCGCATTTTCCTTTAACGCAACCTCAAATTCTTTGTCCATAGCGCCTTCCTTCCGAGTATATATAATTCTCGAGATTGGTTCTTGTCGCCCTCGGTCATAGATGATGTGCCGAATGAAAGGGCTGGATATGCGGCCTCAATGTCATCTCTGACTCTGACGATGTGAATTTGGTTCTTTGCGGGTTTGGATGCCTGGAAGCTAGTATGAATGATGTTCTTGAACTCGAGACCAGGGTGCGTGCAACGGCGTTAGCTAGTACGAGAAAACCGTATCATGGAATGTCAAATGATGGAAGAGATTGTCGTAAAGGGTTGGGTAGGTTAAGGGTGAGCATACCCAGGAGAGGCACAATAGATAAAGAGCCAGAAGCGAGTCCATCGTGCAGGGTATTTTATCGTTAGTGCTTAAAGTTGCATTAGCGACGACAGGAGATGCGGTATTACAATGATTAGGCTTGAGCTTGAGCCATGTCGCTAGATTACTGTGTGAAGGAACATAAACGTTTCTCCTTAGCATATGGGACATCAAATGCTACTGAATGACACTCGTGTGTAGCTTGATTCTGCACCGCTTAGCTTGATAAAGAGATGATTTTGAACTCGATGGAAAGGGTTGCCTGGTCGGGATGGCGTATTGTGTGCACCGGGGTCTATGCGCAGAATAAAAATAAGAAGGGTGCTTTTGCTCGACGCTAGAGACATGAAAATAAATACTGGATGAGACATAATCAACGACGCCGCATCGAGGGTACTAAAAGGAGACCTCGAGACGTTACGTCAGGTAGCCTAATCAGTCTGATGCATAAGTTTAAATGCAACGGGAACTATTGATGAAAGTTGATGAAAGATTCACGTACAATCAAAACAGCACTGGTCCAAAAGCAAATCGTCAAACATCCAATCCATGTGTATGTATCACTAATAGCTTTCCATCTGCGAAAAGGATACGCAGTTCGCATGGAGGTCAACGTCCGAGCGGAAGCAAAGTGTACCTCCGCAATTCCGCGAAGCATATGGCGCATTCTCACGCGGAAGATCAATCAAGGTTTAGCGTGACCCAAATTGTGATCTAATTGCAAGCAGCGAGGGAAATAAACGTCTATTCATATTATTATTCACAGCGCGCACACCCCGTCGTCGACGAGAACACTACTCTTCTACAGGAACTATGACGCACGTTCGAGGTGGTCTTTCGATTGCGCTGCTTTGTAGCATTTGTCCCTTTCACGTGAGTGGAAAACTCGAAATTGGGCACAAACACGCTGTCAAATCGGGCATGAGCCTGTTAGAATGCGAGTCTGACCGAGGAGAGGTGGAGGAAGAACGTGCAAGGAGACCACATGATAACTCGGAGTCTCGGACTGCAGAAATGCGTGAGCGTTTACTAGTAGGTGCCAATGGCCTCTAATTGATTTTTTGACTCAGTCTTATGATCAATCATAATTCGGCATAGTGTCACCAACAACGACAGGATTAAACGAATAGTCAAACTTCCATTGGGGTATGGTCGCAACCATGAAACCAGTGACAATGATATTTGTCTGGGACCTGCAGCTTCGACTCAGAGTTGGACCCGGAAGACCGGCCCGGAAAAGCAACCGCACAAGAACCCCCATGCATGATCACTATGGATTTTGAGAGCCTATAAGTATCCTGGTGCGGATGAAATGTTGAACTTGCCCTCCAGTGCCTTCATCTTGACGTGACAAGTTCTAAGCATGATTGTGCCATCAATCTTCGCCCTTACTGTCCTTGCCAGGACTGCATCAGCAGCAATCGCATCGACCTTCACTACCCCAGCTCCTGCGTAAGAGTTGTAAACCTTCTTTATGAGACACCTCTGATTTCATTCATGTAGACCGACTTCTACATCATCATTCTATGTCGGTCCTGCAAATAACACCATTACCAACACGCCCGTCGTTACCGGTCAGGTGTTTGACCGCTTCATTCAGATCTGGTTGGAGAACACGGACTATGCCCAGGCAGCATCTCAGCCAGTCTTCCAGTCCCTTGCTAAGCAGGGCATTCTCTTGAGCGGGTACTACGGCGTAACCCATCCAAGTGAACCAAACTATCTTGCCTCGGTTGGTGGCGACTTCTTCGGTCTGGGCGCAGATGCCTTGGAGTACATTCCCACCAACATATCCACTATTGTGGATTTGCTCGACCAGAAGAATATCAGCTGGGCTACTTATCAGGAAAATATGCCCACTAATGGCTTCGAAGGATACAACTTCACGAATTCTGACAATTATACCTACTACGTGCGCAAGCACAACCCATTGGTCATCTACGAGTCCGTAGCGAACATCAGTACCAGGTCGGCGCGTATCAGGAACTTCAATGACTTTGCTTACGATGTACGCGCTCATTTTACTTGCGATCTCAAAGCTGATATATTCACCCTGGAATAGGTTGGTAACAATTCACTTTCTCAGTGGATTTTCATCACACCGAACCTCCGCGAGTATGCTCATTTTGAAATCACTGCTTTATGGATTATCTGAATTGTCATGCAGTGACGCTCACGATACTAGTGTTGCATACGCCGCTGACTGGCTCACTTTTTGGCTCTTACCCTTACTTAACGACACGAGCTTCAACACCGATAGGACGCTCATTTTGCTCACCTTCGACGAGTGCGTTTCTTCTCATTGTATCATGCTAGTTGAATCTAAAGTCCTTGTTTGCACAGAAACGAAACCTATACGATTGGTAACAACGTATTCAGTCTCCTCCTGGGCGGAGTCATCCCCGCAGCCCTGAAGAATACCACCGATGAAACATTCTATACACATTACTCGACGTAAGTATTAAAATATAACATTGGTGTTGGACTAACCAATCCACGAACAGACTTACAACTGTCGAGAATAACTGGGACCTTGGTAACCTCGGTCGTCAGGACACTAACAAGACAGTGTCTAGTGCGTACCCTTTGCGCCTTTTCGTACTATATTCTGATTGTATCATTAAGATGTTTTCAGCTTCGTTGCTAATATCACTTCATATAAGAATAACGACCTCACGGGAACATCTCCTTCCCTTCCCCAGCTCAACATCACTGGGACCATCCCAGGACCGTTGAACCCCGACTACTATGTCCCCTACTTAGCACCTAACACGAGCGGTACTGGTGGTGGTAGTGGACCGACCTTTGTTGCTTCTAACGTCAACATGTCATTGAACTCGACTGATGCTCCCGCACCAATGAATATATCTGTAGCTACAGCCAGCGGCTCTGTTGCTGGTGTGACGAGCAATGCGCGCAGCATGATTGCTGCAATCGCTGTTGTCGCAGTCGCGGCAACACTGCTATAGTGGATGTAGCTAAGTATGTAGTGTTGCAGTAAAGTTTATCCCACGTTGTAATATGCGTCAGGCAAATTGATACAGGACATTGCTACCATGTGGACCAGAATCGAGATGTCGTTATACAAAATACATACCAATTACCAGAGGTCCTAATGCCAAACTTCGATCAGTTGTCAAGACCCATCCACACTCCGATGCGCTCCCATGTTTTCTGACGCATTCTCACCCAGGCTTCTCGTCTTGCCCGCACACAGTCTGAGCACCAGCCTTCTTCCTCGTCCCATTTGATGTCGATCAGGGCTTGAAGTCCGCACAAAGGGTCAAACTGATACTCGTCGTAAAGCCCAGAGTCGTGTATGCGCCTCTCCCAAGCGTCTTGCTTCGAACACAGAGATGGACATCCGGGAAGAAGTGCTGAAGTAGAGGACGATCCAAAGGCATGCATCCCAGGCGTCTCCTTTGATTGGTTGGGGCATTTGAAGGAACGATCGATGCGCATCGCAACTTGCGACCAGGATGAGATGAGATGCTCTCTCATGCGTTCCAAACGTCTTTCGTCCGCGCGGCTGATTTCCTGGGACTCCTCACCGTCCAACTCGCCGTCACCAAGACCATAACCTGATATCCGAACCATTTCATAAAAAGCCCTCTTTAAGACGCTTTTAATACCACAGGTCCGCGCTAGAATCACGACTTCCGCTGCATGAGATTTACTCTCCGTGGTGAGATCTGCGAGAGACGAAGACCAAGCATCCTCCAAGGTTTTCACGGCGAAAGCTCGATACGCGTCGAAACCTAACGCGGTTGCTGCGCGAAGGACAGCAGCCAAGACTGGGAACGCAGGAGGTACGAAATAATAAGTCCTGTGAGTTATAGTAAATATCAAAGAAAAATGCCAAGATGATCTCCTTACATTGGGTTCTTATCAAGCTGTAGCAATACCTCGAAGTCTGTCGGCGTGGTGTTCGACAGATGGTATATCACACCATGTTCATCGTTTTCGACTACAACACCATCGTCCATAAGCACGTCTTGGTCATTCAAGAGGCGAGCAAAAAAGGTTGACTGATCAACGAGCCTAGAACGGTGAAGTTTGAACAGCACGCCTCCAACCTCGAGGACCGTGTTGCCATCAAGGATCCAGAATTGTTCGTGTTTGTGTACTACAGGTGGAGCCAGTTCCAACTTTGAACGCTTTGTGGGGCGAACATTCTCCTGTGAGACATCTTTTTTACAGTTGTGAAATGATTCAATCGAAGCCCTTCTCTTCCCCTTGCCGTCACTCTTGTTCCTGTCCCCAACTTCATCATTAGGGGTAGCAGGGCGGGATAAAGTCGAAGAGCTCTGAGGCTCAATTGGGAGAGCCCGGGGCTTTGTCTTGCGAGCCACAGGACGTGGACGTTTGGGTTGCGCTACTGACAGTGAGGGAGATGCAGCATTATGAATTGCCATAGATGATTTCGAGACATTCGAGGAGATATTGTCCTGTGAACCAATAGCAGAAACGTGAGCAGAGCCTTGCGCCTGACCTTTCTTGAAAGTGGATTTCGCAGGCTGCACTACCGGAGGACGCGTCATTTCGAGTAGCTGAAGCACGGAAGGAAAGTCAGGCTCGGGAGAGGATTCCAGCTCTGGTAACTCGCCCGTCAAGAAGAAAATATCAACGCCCGGGTCCAAGGGAGTCATAGGGTCATATGATGGTAGGGGGAAAGGTTGAGACTGAGAAGGCGCGCAGGGAGGTGGTGAAGGAGATAAAGTATCCCTAGGTGACTTCCCTTTTGGTTTAGCCCTAGGCCGTTTGCTGGAGCCAGGCATAGGAGACAACAGTAATGGTCTGTTTGCTGCTTCGGTGTCAGAAGTATGAACTGAAGCGTTGTCGTCATGGTTGTTTTCAATCTTTTCGTCGCTGCCTTCAAGTTCGACACCTTTGTTTTCAGTCTCATCTTCACTTTCTTCGTGTTCGTCTTCACCTTCCTCGTCTTCGTCTTCGTCTTTGCCTTGACCTTCCTCGCCTTCACTTTCGTCTTCACCTAGGTCAAAGTCGCCTTCGCGTACAGAGTCTGATTCAGTGTAAGTCTGATCACTTTCATCTTCAAGTTTATAATCTTCATCGTCTTCATTCATCGCTATTGTCTTCAGATCCCATTAAAAGGTCAGATGTCCGTGGTTCCCAAGGTTCAGCGTTATTGTGGACATCTGCACATTTTTCGCTTCGATGAGATGACAGCTGCACATGATCTTTTACTGATGAGGTATGGCCAATGTGACCAGACGCTGACAGTGATTTACCTGTGGCCATTTTTGTGTGCGCGTTAGAAGCCGCGTGCGTACTACCTACAAGGTCAGCCCATAATTATGGCTCCACTATTCAATCGTGAGAATTTATTTACATTACATAACGCTAGTACTGGATAAGTATCACTAGGATAGGAAATCGAGCCAGTGAAAATCGGTATCCAGATGACTGGGTCCATGGCTGGTTGCCAAAAAGGGGCTTAGGAAGGAAGATGGCCAGTAACTCGGTCTTATACTATTTCATGCATTATACGTGCAGACAAGAATGACATTGTCCAAAGTGTGTCGTTGTACAAATACATCACTATCGGCTTGAATGACACAGACATTGGTCATTTATCAAGACCCATCCATACTCCTATGCGCTCCCAATTTTTCTGACGCATTGTTCTCCAAACTTCTCGTTTTGTGCGCACACAGTCTGAGCACCAACCCTCGTCCTCGTCCCATTTTATGTCGATCAGGGCTTGAAGTCCACACAAAGGGTCAAACTGGAACTCGGCATAGAGCCCAGAATCATGCACGCGCCTATCCCAAGCATCTCGTTTAGAATAAAGAGGCGGACATTTGGGTAAAGTAGAAGACTTCGATTCAGAACCCGAAGTGGGCTCCTTTGATTGGTTCGGACATATGAAGGCGCGATCCACGCGCACTGCAACCTGCAACCAGGCCAAAATAAGATGTTCCCTCATGCGTTCCAGACGCCTTTCGTCTGCGCGGCTGATTTCAAGGGTCACATTCACCGTCGCCAAGACCATAGCCTGGCATCTGAACCATTTCATAAAAGGCCCTTTTCAACATGCTATCAATACCGCAGGTCCGCGCGAGAACCACAACTTTCACTGCATTAGATTTTTTTCTGTGGTGAGATCTGTGACCAAAGAAGACCATGCATTCTCTAAATGTTTCACAGCGAAAGCTCGATACGTATCGAAATGTAACGCAGTCGCTGCACGAATGATAGCAGCCAAGACTGGGAATGGAGGGGGGGTGAGATAATATGCCCTGTGGGTAACAATTAATATTATACAAAAGTGAGAAAAATAGACCCTACATCGGGTTCTTATCGAGCTGTAGCAGTGCCTCCAAGTCTTTTGGCGTAGTATTCGACAGGTGGTACACTATCCCATTTTCATCACTTTTTACCACTACGCCATCCGTGTGCACATCGTAGAGGCGAGCAAAAAATATTGACTGATCAACGAGCCTAGAGCGGTGGAGTTTAAAGAGCACGCCTCCAACCTCAAGGACTGTTTTCCCATCAAGGATCCAGAATTGTTCATTTTTATGGGCAACAGTTGCAGCTCGTTCCAACCTTGGACGCTTTCTGAGGTGGAGGTTCTCCATTGAAATGACCTCTTTGGAACTCGGGACAGATTCAATCGATGCCTTTCTCTTTCCTTTGTCATTATTCGCGTTTCTGTCCCTATCCTCGTCGTAAGAAGTAATGAGGGTTATGATGGAAGAACTCGAGTATTCAATCGGAGCCTGAGGCTTTAACTGAGCTACCGTTGGTGTCTTCAAGGGGCATGAAGAATTATCGGCCTGTGAACAGGCAGAAATCATATGAACAGGGTCTTGCACTTGACTATTCTGAAGAGTAGACTTCGCAGACTGTGATGCCAGAGAGTGTGCCTTCGGGATCAAGGAAGGGAGATCAGGCTCTAGGGAAGATTTCAACTCTGCCTTTGGTTGTAGGTAGCCCTTGGCAGAAAGATCAATGCTCGGTTCTGATGAAGGGATAATGTCACACAGCAACAGCGGGATAGGTTGAGATTGAGAAGGCACACAGGGAGGTTGAGCGCAAGCCCCAGTTGGAACCAGATGGTGATGGTGATGGTGATGTGCCTTTGGCTTCAGCTCTAGGCGAGTTGATATAGCCAGACGATGTCGGTATTGACCTCGTAGAATTGATGTCCGCCGCTTTAATATCAGATTCATTTTTCGGAGAAGCATGAACTGAAGCAATGGTTTGGTTGTCTTCACCGTTACAGCGAGAGGGGTCGAGATGACTGTTGCTCTGTTGTTTTGCCGCTTTTAGACGCTGCCGTGAAGCTCGCTTGTTTTCGGTATTCCTTGTTCTCATCCTCTCTTTCTTCTCAGGGTCCTTTTGCGCTTCAATGTGCCACAGTCTTATGCGCTCAGCCTGCCTTCGCTCTGGGGCGATGTGTTGCAAGTCATATTTGCGCCGTGGCATAATAAAACTGTACACGTCTTGATATTGGAGTGGCAACACACGATGGTGTGGAGGAGTGAAGCTCTTGCAATTCGATTTTTCATCATTGCATCGTCACATAAATAACCAGGAAGCAGGCGTTCCTCGTGCTGTGGCGACAAAGGGTTCTTTGTTTGCCGATCTGCACAAGCCCTACCTGCCCAATGTCAACGACATTGGGAGACTAGTCTGTCGGTTCCTGGCCATTGTTCTTTTGCATACTACTGTTTTCATTTCCACCATGACTCGGATGTATGCCTCTATTACTGCGCTTACATCCTTTGTCTCCGCAGTCGTGCACTTCGTCGTCACGAGGAGCTGCGTCCTGGCCTTGGCAATGCACACTACTTCAGGTATGTTTCCAACCCACCCAGTGTTTGAGCACTAGAGGAAGGTATGACAGCACAACAAATGAATCGCATCGAACTCTTTAGTCCCTTCAAGAAATAAGGTTGATTTTCCAGCAAGGACTTACCTGCGAAGAGCCAACAACCCTGCTACGGCTAGGAATACATCTATGATCTCGTTCGTCTTTGCTGGCGAGTTTCTAAATCTGGTACCCAATTTATCTGCCAACGTCTTTCCCTGCTCCTTCATTATAGTTCATGTGTCTAGCCCATTTGCTTGTTTACAAGGAGCATCGCATTGACTATTCTACTTGATATGCTCATGTCATGCATGGATGTCTATCGAGGTGAACAGTCCTCCTGAGTTTGATTCTATTTTCGTTGTTTTATTCTTATATTTTTTGTATAGTCACTCAGTTCGTGAACATATCATTGCGAGATTAGAAGCAACTGAAGTCGTGAAAAAAAAAAAAAAAAAAAAAAAAAAAAAACATGCAAAAAAGAATCGTGAACAAGATCTGCTAATCATTAACATTAATAAGGCTGCCCAATAACATCATATTTCTTCTCTTCGTTACAGAGTCGAATTCGGCCTCAATCGACCATGTGAAGAACCACTACTCCCACGATAAGATGATCCATTCGCAGTAAGGCCGAGTCTTCAAGTCTCAGTTCGGCACTACAGGAGTCTGATGGCGGAAACTGAGCATTAACAGCTACTATATAGGTCATAGAAGGGTTCACGTACACTATGTCGGGTTTGTCTCCTCGGCGTCTTGCTCCATTATCACTCATGGCCAGGAATCCACTTATCTATGTCGCTCCAAAGTTTATGTTGTCTCTTTTTCCACGTAGCTTGTTTTGACTGGATACAATCTGTGCACCAGTCTTCTTCCGCCACGGAATGTCGATCAATGCCTGGGCACCGCACACTGGATCGAACATAAATTTTGTGTACAGCCCAGAGTCATGGACACGCTTGTCCCAGGTAGCCTGATCACTGCCAAAGTCAAATGAACATGTACCTGACGCAGATGAAGAAAGGAATATAAGTCAAAAGTTTGAAATAAACCAGGGAGCAATATAGCAGTACCTGCAGTACGGAAGACTTTCCTTTTTTGCGGGAGAAATTCCCCTGGTACTTGCAAGAAGACGTGCCGATTCGCATAGCAATCTCTGACCAGGTGGTAACCGACAGTTCTCTTATGAGCTCCACGCACTTCCGATCTGCATGATCAATCTGCTCGAGCCCTAGCTGCTCAATGACGTCATTGCCATTCAAACCAATCCAGCGAGTCCTGGAAAGTTCGTACAAAGCACGCTTCACACCATTGTTCACGTTACACGAACGTGCAAGGGCAATAATCTCCGCAGCATTTTCCCTCGGCTCGGGGTCAAATCCGTCAGGGAGGACGACCATGTTTGCCCAAGAACTCCAGCTGCCCAAACGCGATATGTTTCGAAGCGCAAGGCAGTCGCAGCGCGGAGAATGGGGGCGAGAACTGAGAATGGGGGAGGTTGAAAATAATATTCGCTAAAGATATGTAGTCAGATTGATCCATGCAAATATAATGATGTGTTACGTTGGATTATCATCAAACTTTAAAAGAGCCACGAGGTCGTCCGCCGTAGTAATGTTGCCAAGATGGTATACTGTCACTTGCCGTCATTTTCCACCCACACGTCGTTATCGGGGAAACTATCTTTGGAGTTATGTTCAAGAAGCTGCGCGAAGAATGATGACTTGATGACCAGCCTCGAACGATGAAGCTTGAACAACACCCCATCAACCTCGACGACAGTATTGCCATCCAAGATGTAAAAATCTTCGTGTTTTTGAGTGATACCGCAATCAGATCTAGCCCGCTTGAGAGGGCGCCCTTGGCCAGGATCACTGGTGGTCGTTCCGGAGCCCTCCCTTTTTTCCTTGACCTTTCTATAGCTCTTCGCACTGTCCTTCGAGTTATCCACGCATGCGGAAGTTGTGGAGTTACTTGGAACCTTCTGAAGAGCTGTTGACGACTGCTCCATGTCAACGCTGTTGATCTGCAAGCTTGAAGGACTGTGTGCAGATAGGCCTGTCTCCTGATCTAGCCGAATAGAATATTCAGCCACCTTTGTGCTTTCGTGCGAGCTCGCTACCGCGTCGATTCAGGTACCTTGGAAATTGGTCGACAAAATCTACCTTTGAAAGGGGTTGTGCACCTCCTGGTGAGTGTCTAGCGGTGTCCCAACCAACTTGCTGAGTTCAAAATGACGTCCATAGCATCATGATATTACGTCAGTCGTTCACCGAAAGTTAACGCGTTACGGTTCCATTCAGATCGCTGCGTTCCCAGCATCCTCACAGAGCACGACTGAGTGCATGCCCTCACCTTCGCCTTCACTCTCTTCGCCTTCACCTAGGTCAAAGTCGCTTTTGTCACCTGATAAGCAGAGTAGTCTCATTCAGTGAGTAGTCTCATTCAGTGAGTCTTATCATCGACTTCATCTTCATTATAATATTTATCGTGTTCGGCTCCCATTAAAGGGTCGGACTTGTGTGGTTCCCGAGGTTCAGCGTTAATGTTGACATCTGCGCATTTTTTCTTTGCTTGGACTGGACATGATCTTTTACTGATGGGCCGATGACCGGATGCTGAAGCTGAAGCCTGACGGTTGATTTACCGTGCAGGTTGACTAGGAATTCTAAAATTACCATAGGACTTAAACATCAATATCAGACAAATATATAAATAGCTCGCAAGAAGCACTCTAGAGTCCTGAGATGGAAATCTGTCATCAGATGGTCAAGTCTAGAAGTTAATACTACATCGTCTCCGATTGTATTCAAGGTGCTGATCTATAGCGCCATTTTCTACTACACCATCATCATGTCGCTTTACACCTCTTTCGCAGTTGTAGGTGCAGGCCCCACAATCGGTGGCCGTATCGTAAAGGCACGGTTCAATAATTATTGATCGGCGCTTCCTCAGTTTATCTGACTATTTGGCAGGCTTTGGTTGAGCGAGGCGCTTCAGTAGTTGCTGTCGTTCGACCATCGAGTACATCGATAGCGAGCCCACTCCTCGAGGGCGCTAAGATTGCCACGGCTGACTACACTGATGTAGAATCAGTTACCTCTATTCTCCGCGAGCACAATGTGGAAGTCCTGATTTCTGCAGTGGCATACGGCGCATTATCTTCGCAATCTACTTTCGCTGATGCTGCCAAGGAAGCCGGTGTGAAACTCTTTGTTCCATCTGAGTTCGGTATGCCCACAGAGGGAGGAAAGGGCGGTCACCTGGTCATCAAATCACAGTTTGCTGGTGAGCCTTTTTTGTCCTTGGACTAGTCGCAAGTCGTGGAATGCTCACGTTATTGTAGACTACCTGAAGTCCTCGGGCATTCCTTCATTGCGTATATATGTAAATGACTGTTATTCCATGTACCCGGCAGAGCTAGTTAACACCTTTCCATAGAATGGGATGTTCATGGAGTTCATTCCGAAGTTCGTTGGAGTTGACATGGGAAAATTCTTAGTCCTGGGCAAGGGTGATACATCTTTTTCTACCACTGCCTTGGACGACGCTGCAGGTATTGTGATAATCATCTTTCGGTGATCATAGTGACATATGATGCAATCTAGGTTTTACCGCTCACATTCTTACATCACTCCCACCAACCAAACTCCATGATGCCACGTTCCGCATCGAGGGAGAACGCACATCCTTTAATAAAGTTGGCGCCTTATATGCACCCAAGAATATTGTAGTGGAGCATGTCACTTCCCTTCCCGAAGGATTCGCCAAGGCGACTCTTCTGCAAGGGTTGTTTGAGCAGGGTCGGGGCAGCTCTGGATGGGACAACTACGCTGACAAGGACGTCCCGGAGAATGCTTGTAGCGGTAATGCAGCCTGGGCTGGGCATCAGTGGAAGAGTGTCAAGGAGGTGTTGGGATTGTAGCCCTTGAGAGCAGCCGCTGCTTCATCTTCATCTGTATTTTCAAGTTGTACTATTGGTAACTGCTATATTGGCTTGGTAGACCCGTAAAAATTGCATCAGCAGCCATATGCCAGCCAATAACACAGTGGACCACCCGGGGCCCTGGGTTGTCGGTGATGCATCCCAATGAAAGCCGGACAGTGGGAGAGACGTCCGGAGCGTGAATGCCGCATGGTGCACCACCAACCGAAACCGCCCTCGCACGATCTCGACCAGAAATTTGGACGAATATACGACATATTTTTGTGATCAATGCTTGCATGCGAGAGAGAGAGAGCACGAGTGGATAATGGGTTCAATGAACGACTCCAAACTAAGTACGACTTACCACACTGCGGCGTAGCCCATCTCAACTGCACGCTGTCGGCTTCCTGATTAGCAGCTTAACACAACAGACCCTAATCGTTTCCTAAGTCCAAAATGCTGCAGAACATGTCAAAGTATAGCAGGTGTAACGGCCAGGCATTCGGTCTCAGTGTCGCACTCACTCTCTTGTTGGCAGGAACCTCCCAAACCGCAAGTTTACATCATCCAGTAGAAACCATTTTGTGAATCTTGTTGTTGGCCTTCTTGATTTTCTTATTCAACCATCCGATCAGCTCGCCGTGTCATGCTTCAGGGTTCCGAGTTGGCCAACTGGAAGTTAACTTTCTACCCTGGGTGGAGACTTGAATATTGAATCAATTTCGACTGAGAGTAATGATCCGCTGTCTCTGGCATGGTATGGTGTATAGCATGAGGATCGTGCAAAGAAAATTCCCTAGTGCTTCCATAACATGGACGACGTATCGAAGTCGAGGCGGAGGTGCAAGTAGTAAGTCCGTGACTATGGTTTCGAAGTCCGGTGATGCCGTGGTATCACCATCGAGTCTGAAACAGCCAAGTTTCATGCCAATACAGATCATCAACTAGATCCTCGATCGATATTAACGGAGTCACGTTTTGTGGTATACAATTCAAAAAATGATGCTGTCAAAAATAAGGAAAGAACACGACAAAGCATGCTGAGCTACTCTTCATCGCTTGCCATCAGGTATTCATCATCACTGACCACATCAATCACGTTCCGAGGCCTGCCTCGCTGCAGCCGCTTATCCTCATCCATAGGCGTAAGCGCGGTGTCATATGCTGCAGAGCTTGAGGATCCACCTAGAGCTGATACATCACCTGCTTTTGTTTTTCGTCCTTTCTAGATGTCAACGATTTCATCAGAAGAACTTTCTAAAGCAACACCCAAAATTAGCTTACCATGTCACGCTCTTCGTCGTCATCATCGATCACCGAAGGAGTCATAGACATGGACTTCATCCCAAGTTTCCGCTTGCCAACCGTACCAGGTGTATCATTGGCAGTCATCTTCCCCTTCCCCTTCTTCCCTTTGCTCCCGACACCCACATCCGACGCCGGAGTATTACGGCCAGGTGGATCAGTTTCCTTGAGAAGCTTGTATGCACAGGTCAGGCGTTTCAACGTAACAATAATTGAAGGTCAGCGTACTTTTGCAATTTTCCGCCCTTCCGACAAAACAACGAGACACGACTGTAAACCCTTTAGACACCACTGCCGTTCGAGCCAAGCGAGGAGATACCGATTCCAGAATGACTTAAATATTCTCTCAAGCATGTCATTCCATGGTGGAGGAGATCGCGAGAGATGGAAAGCCCAGTTTTGGCATGCATACTTGAGAGCATCAGAGGTTGATTGACTTCGCTCCCGTGCTTCGGTTGCGAAAATCGTGAACGCAGTCACAGCATAGATGACCTCGATGTCTGGGCAATCTTGCAGAGATGCAGATGTAGAATGATCCTGGGACCTCAACGCCAGGAACACGGGAAACATCAAGAAATCTGGTAAGCTCTTGAACTCCTGGATTGCTTGAAAAGCTGATGGTAAATGCAATAGTGGGACATCTGTACACTTGCTGATTGTTTCAAACGTGTTCGAGAAGTCTTCCATCGCCACCCAGACAGATGCTGCAGGGGTCAACTGCCATGCTTGTCCATGGGATGTCTCAAGCCACCCTCGCCCGCTCTGGGTCTGTAGCCACTCTCGTCCGCCCACCGCCTGTAGCCACTCTCGTCCACTGAGGGTTAGCAGCCACTCTTGCCCACTCTGTGTCTGTAGCCATTTTTGGCCATGTTCCGTCTGCAGCCCACCTAGGGTTTGCAGCCACTCTCGTCCGCCTGAAGTCTGCAACCACTCTCGCCCTCCAGCGGTTAGGAGCCAATCTTGTGCATTCTGGGTCAGTAACCACTCTTGCCCATTGTGGGTCAGTAGCCACTCTCGCCCATAAAAGGTGCATAGCCATGCATGCCCAATCGGAGTCTGGATGTTGCCCTGCCACTCTCTCCCACCCTGTGTTCGCAGCCATTTTTTCCCATACTGTGTCTCCAGCCACTTTCGCCCGCTCTCCGCGTCCAGCCACTTGCATCCTCTCTTGCTGTCCAGCCACTTACGTCCGCTTTCAGTGTCCAGCCACTTTCGTCCGCCCTCCGTGTCCAGCCACATTTGCCCGCTCTCGGTGTCCAGCCACATTTGCCCGCTTTCGGTGTCCAGCCACATTTGCCTCCTCCAGGTGTCCAGCCACTTTCGCCCGCTCTCGGTGTCCAGCCACTTTCGCCCGCGCTCGGTGTCCAGCCACTTTCGCCCGCTCTCCGCGTCCAGCCACTTGCATCCTCTCTTGCTGTCCAGCCACTTACGTCCGCTTTCAGTGTCCAGCCACTTTCGTCCGCCCTCCGTGTCCAGCCACATTTGCCCGCTCTCGGTGTCCAGCCACTTTCGCCCGCTCTCGGTGTCCAGCCACTTTCGCCCGCTTTCGGTGTCCAGCCACTTTCGCCCGCTTTCGGTGTCCAGCCACTTTCGCCCGCTCTCGGTGTCCAGCCACTCTCGCCCGTTCTCGGTGTCCAGCCACATTCGCCCCCACCTGGTATGCAGCCACATTCGCCCCCACCCGGTGTGCAGCCACTCTGACCCACCCTGGGCGTCTAGCCACTTTCGCCTACGTTTGGTGTCCAACCACTTTCGTTCGCTCTCTGCGTCCAGCCACTCTCGCCCGCTCTTGGTGTCCAGCCACTTTCGTCCGATCTCCGCGTCCAGCCATATTTGCCCGCTCTCGGTGTCCAGCCACTTTCGTCCGCTCTCCGCGTCCAGCCATATTTGCCCGCTCTCGGTGTCCAGCCACTTTCGCCCGCTCTCCACGTCCAGCCACTTTCGTCCGCTCTCCGCGTCCAGCCATATTTGCCCGCTCTCGGTGTCCAGCCACTTTCGCCCGCTCTCCACGTGCAGCCACTTTCGTCCGCTCTCCGCGTCCAGCCATATTTTCCCGCTCTCGGTGTCCAGCCACTGTCGCCCGCTCCCCAGGTCCAGCCACTTTCGTCCGCTCTCCGCGTCCAGCCATATTTGCCCGCTCTCGGTGTCCAGCCACTTTCGCCCGCTCTCCACGTCCAGCCACTTTCGCCCGCTCTCCATGTCCAGCCATTGCCCGCTCCCGTTGTCCAGCCACTTTCGCACGCTCTCCACGTCCAGCCACTCTCGCCCAGGAGTGGTTTGCAGCCAATCTCGTCCCTTCCAGGTCTGCAGCCAGTGTTGGCCACTCGGGGTCTGTTGCAACCATGCTTGTCCGGTCGAGGTCTGAAGCCACTCTTCGCCGCGTCGGCTCTGCAGCCACTCTTCCCCAGTCTGTGTCTCCAGCCACTCTCCCCCGCTCTGGGTCAGCAACCATTTTCTCCCGCCCGGTGTCTCCAGCCAACCTGGCCCGCTAATCGTATCTAGCGAGTCTTGCCCGTTCCAAGTCACCAATGGCATTTGCTCGCCAGCATCTCCGGCAACCTGTAGCCGTCTCTTCTGAGTCCACAACCACCCTGGCCCACTTTGCAGCCACTCTCGCCCCCTCTCTGTCCGCAACCAAGTGTCCCCCGCATGGGTCTGTAGCCAATGTCCCCCGCCCCGGGTCTGCAACCAGTCTTCTCCTTTCTGAGTCTGCAGATAATCTTTCCCATCTTGGGTTTGCAGCCATGCACGTCCGTCCAAAGTCTCTAGCCAGGGCCGTAAACCCAGCCTGCGACCTCCCCGAAGCCATAACAGACCCATGAGAACACGTAGTGGCTCTGGCGGTTCGACGACGAAGCCTAATGATTGTTGCAAGCACTTGGGGTCGTGGGGTTCCATAGCCCCATTCTGTGACTTCAATTCTAAGAGAGCATCCATGAGAGCAGTGCGTTCTGGAATTTCTTGCATCATCAAGCGGAAAGAAGAATAAGCGAGTAGGGAATCTGGTGCTGTGATGGGTTGTGATCCAAGGAGGCTGCAGTTTGAGGAATCTGAAGCATAGTCACGAATCGACGAGTGGTAGATATTCACGGGCTGGTCGCCGTCGGCGGGAATGTCTATGAAAGACCGTAACTGTACAAGTGTGGTCACGATATCTTTGCCTTGACCAGGGCCAAGGAGTTTCAAAATCTGTGACATCGGTAGAGGGTCTGCAAGCGCAGCAACAATGGACAAGTGCTGATATGCCCGGCTGGGGTCCGAACAGGTTGCGAGAATACGGTTGTATAAGTCGTACACTTCCGTTCCAGGAAGCAATTCATTGGTCAGCTCGAGCATCAGCTCAAGGCGATCCCGGGGGTCATTGTATCCGTCATCGACAAATTTCATCATTGTAGAAGCCACAATGAAGCGTCTCCCAGCTCGGTTCGACAGCCGCGTAAGCTTATCTGCACTGGGCTGCGGGAAATCAGGATGGCTACTTTGCAGCTCTGTGAAGGAATGCTGCAAGAAGATATAGATGTCCTTGTCAACGTCTTCGCCGTCTAACGAAATCGTGCCAGCAACGCCTCGTCCAGAAGTGTTCACTGGTATCTCGCACACCAGTGTGCGCATCTCTTCTTTTTGGACGGCTTTGCGGATACGCTCTTCTGGACGACTTGTAAGTAAAATGTGGATCACGGGAAGCTCAGGGTCACGAAGAGCTTCGCCAAGGAGGGAGATGAGATCGGCGACGGTTTCAGATTTGCATTCATCGAGGGCATCGATAACAAACACCGGATGCGGACACCCAGGCTCGCACAGCCTGGATTTCAGGTGCCGGAGAGGTCTGCAGAATAACACCTCCATCTGGTCGCGGAGAGAACTATCGGGGTTTAGAACTGCAGGCTTCTCGCGTATAAATCTGTCCATGTCGTTCTTGACGCTGGGAAAATTGGTCGCAAGCTGGTAAGCAAGGGTCGCAAAGAAATGACCAGTCGTGCTGCGTTTTGTGTGCTCGCGCGAGAAAAAGAACGTCCCCGCAAGCCTTGTTTCGACTGTCGTCTCCTTTGTCATTTTCAGACCTTTCATCGTCTCAGCTACAGTGAATGCCACAGCAGACTTTCCGACGCCTGCCGTGCCATGCAGCCAAATAATTCGACTCCCAGGCTCCTTACGCTCCACTGGCCTCTCTGGGTTCTCTAGCGCCTCTAGCTCCTCCGGCTTTTCTGGGTTCTTTGGTTCCTCCGACTCTGGCCGCTCCGGCTTGTCCAATAGTCCATGGATGAATTTAAGAAGGTCTATCCGAGTCCCTTTCAAACATTTTGGATGGGGCACGCGTTCAGGGGAGTCATATTTAGCACCCGGCACAGCAACGTTGGACAGCTTTTCCCAAGGTCCTTCGGCCATTGCTAGAAAGTTGTCAGTCAGATCAGAGAGTAAGAGATGTGAGGAGACATTACACTGATCTCTTTTGATAAACGTTGATGATGGAATATGACACAAAATGTGAGTTAGCACTAGTCAAGTTGAACGGTGTAATCAGAAATTGTTATATTGATCGATATCTCGGAGGGGGCAACCTACGACAACGCTAATTGAACAATCAAAGTCTAATCTGTAATTCGTTTGAAGCAAAACGGGTTGAGTGGTGAAACGATCAAGCAACGGGGATATAAGCAAATGTTTGAGATGATCAGCGATTGGTTGCATGCAAAGGACGATCAGGCGCTTATCTGGCTGCTGCACACCCACGGACTTCAGGATTGGTTTTAACTTAAAATGGTTTAGTTTGATTTGCTACTACGTGCTGTAGCACTCAACAATTACTGTAGCATAAGTTTTGCCACAGCGCTTCCCATTGCTTCGAAGCACTACGTAGCTCAAAACATCTCCATGATGCCATAGTATTTACTTTTTTAATGGTATCACCAACAGTTGAAACATCAGCGCTCATCGAGAACACGATCATCAAAGTCATCAGTGAGATGTTTTGAGCTACGTGGTGCTTCGTAGCAATGGGAAGCGCAGTAGCAAATACAGTAATTGTTGAGTGCTACAGTAGCTCGCGTAGCACGTAGTAGCAAGTCAAACTAAACCATTTTAATCCTGAAGTTCGAAAGTCCCGGAGCCAGTACGAATGTTTTAGTTCTTCCAGCTGCTACTGTTGTTTCAAAAGAAGCACTGTGCTACGCGATGCTACGAGTCACTGCGCTCGGCAGTGGGTTTCCTGATGTCAACTTCCGCTGTGGCTGTGCCCGGATGGAATCAGCACAGGAACTCACCGTGACTCACAATTTGTCAGAAAATTCAGAATTTGCCATACAGTGGAATCGAGCAACTCATCCAGATGGTCTGATTTATTTACTGTTGGAAATGCTTGTTTTTCGCCATGAACTGGTGCGAGGACGTGTTGTGGTTGGGAATATGTACGCGTACCGGTCTCCGTCCGAGTCACGCGACTTTCAACAATTTCCTTTTCGGTGCGATATTACATTCTAAACTTGCAAGCAACAGAAACTCATCTGTAATCCCTTGCGGATTGAGTTACCCATTGTTTCAAGTACGAAAATAAAATAGCTTTCCGGCATCCCCTGACTCAACATGCCTCGCGCTCAGAGGTCCATGCTTGCCTATAAATTTCCCGTATTTTTCAGCCTGAGATTCGTCATATACCACCATCCATGTCTCTCTACACCTCTTTCGCAGTTGTAGGTGCAGGCCCCACAATCGGTGGCCGTATCGTGAAGGCAGGACTCAATAATTATTGATTGGTGCTTCTTCAGTTTATCTGACTGTTTGATAGGCTTTGGTTGAGCGAGGCGCTTCAGTAGTTGCTCTCGTTCGACCCTCGAGTACATCAATATCGAGCCCACTCCTCGAGGGCGCTAAGGTTGCCACGGCTGACTATACTGACGTCAAATCAGTGGCCTCCATTCTCCGCGAGCATAAAGTGGAGGTCATGATTTCTGCAGTGGCATACGGCGCATTGTCTTCGCAGTCTACTTTTGCTGATGCTGCCAAGGAAGCCGGCGTGAAACTTTTCGTTCCCCCTGAATTTGGTTTGCCCACGGAGGGAGGGAAGGGCGGTCACATGGTTATCAAATCACAGTTCGCTGGTGAGACTTTTTGTGCTTGGTTTGGTTACAAGTCACTGAATGCTGGTGTTATCGTAGACTACCTGAAGTCACTGGGCATTCCTTCATTGCGCATATACGTAAATGACTGTTATTCCATGTATCCGGCAAAGCTAGTAACACCTTTTGACATAGAATGGAATGTTCATAGAGTTCATTCCACAGTTCACTGGAGTCGACATTGGGAAGTTCTTGGTCCTCGGCAAGGGTGATGCATCTTTTTCTACCACTGCCCTGGACGACGTTGCAGGTATTGTGATAATCATTTTTCAGTGATCATAGTGACATAGGATGCAATCTAGGTTTTACCGCTCACATTCTTACATCACTCCCACCGATCAAACTCCATGATGCCACGTTCCGTATCGAGGGAGAACGTACATCCTTCAATAAAGTTGGTGCCCTGTATGCATCTAAAAATATTGTAGTGGAGCATGTCACTTCCCTTCCCGAAGGATTCGCCAAGTCGACTCTTTTGCAAGGGTTATTCGAGCAGGGCCGGGGCAGCTCTGGATGGGACAATTACGCTGACAAGGACGTCCCGGAGAATGCTTGTAGTGGTAATGCAGCGTGGGCTGGGCACCAGTGGAAGAGCGTCAAAGAGGTGTTGGAATTGTAGATCTTTAAAGCGGCTGCTGGTTCATCTGCATTCCGAATCGTTGTATCACGAGTCCTCTCTAGTCTGAGTTGCGCTCAACCGTCTTTACGTTCAACCGTTCGACGTACATCATCATTCTCTACACAACAATTATCCAGCTTGCATGACTTCCTAGAAGGCACCAGTATGCCCAAAGACTGCACACTAGTTGAGCACCGCACCCCCACTCTGCTCTGTGCATTGACTACTCAAATAAGATGGTATCTGGAATTCCTGTATTTGGCTTGGTAGACTCGCAAACTGCATCAGCAACCCTGCAGCCATGTGCCAGCCAATATGACAGTGAAACGCCCAGAGCCCTGGGTTATCAGTGATGAAGCGAATGGCGATCCAGCCGTAGCCGGGAAGAGTCAATGTGTCGCGTCTCGGCGGGTTGGTCGTATTGAATTGTGACACCCCAGACTCATAAAGGCCATCACCTTCACCAACAATCCAAAATACGTGCCCATGAAGATGGAATCTACACAGGGCGTCAGTCAAAAGAATTTAGGACTAATATATAACCAATGACACATACGGGTGGCTAGCATCATCGTAGTTATTCAGGATTAAGTCAAGGACAGTGATATTATCGTTGACAACGACAAGCTGGTTTTCATCGAAGACAGTTTGGATCCCAGCCTGCGACATCTGCAGCACAGTAGGATTTGTGGTGTCTGCTAGCCAACTCGTGGTGTTCATGTATGCCAGCGTTTGTGTTCCGCCAGATTGAGTTGTTTGCTGGAAAGACATAAAGACTTGAACAGTCTCCGTACTGTTGGGTGGGTTCATGGCGATTTGTGGTACAATCATTGAGTTGTTGAGGTCGAGACAAAGCATGGGGTATGCGTCTGCCCAATTTTGGGTGTTCGGCGTCGTTTGAGAGGCGCCGTATGTCATCGTAGCCAGCACCATTGTGTCGAGTTCTGGATTATCGAGCTTGTAGCAAGAGCTCTGCATCTCTGCACGTACATTGTACGATCCTGCTGTCTGATTTGTGGTCAAGATAGCAGAGTAGCGCTGTGCGACGTGTATAGGGACACGGTGCACATCCACCGGTACAAGAGATGTCCCGTCCGCTTCAACAACGCTCAGCATGTGCGAGTCTACGCTGAATATGAACTGCGTCAGTGAGCCCATATTGATGAGACGAAGCCGATAGCGCAAATTTGGTTCAAAATCAAATGAGGAACCAATCATCTTGCCGTTGATGAGACCGCTATTCGGAGGAGGTTCCGCTCCAGGGTTAATTCCACCATAATTAGAGCCATCAACGCCAGCGGAGCTCAAGTACTGAACAAGCAATCCGGAAGACGGCACGTCATACCAATCTGAAAAAGAGAGTTGTCGTGAGAATACAGACAGAAACATAATACGGATACAAACCTGAAAGTATGACAAGCGCATCGCGGTCGTATTGACCATAAATAGGCTCACTGGGAGAGTGAATTACAAGCGGTCCGTAAATGCCGTCTGTGTACCTTGTTTTATCCACGTCAGTCCTAAGGAGAAACTACCATGTGCTGCAGATGTTTACTGTGTGGATGCATGAGCATGGTACCAAAACGTGCCGTACTGGTTTGGATTAATGGTAAAACGATACGCTAAATATATTAGACTCGTGGAAACGTGGTCACAAGAAGCAAACCTACTAAAATTCATTCCTGGAGGAATAGGGCACTGAGTGATACCGTTGGTGCCATCCATGTAGTTGGTCCCGTTTTGAAGTTGACCATGCCAGTGAATAGTGGTGCCGTTGGGTAATTGGTTGAAAACATTAACCACAAGCTCATCACCGCTGTTCACCTCAATAAGAGGGCCAGGGAATTGATCTAAAATTATATCAGCGGGATCATCATCATGTATGGAGTATAGAGTAACATGACGTACTGTTTACCACCAACATAGGTCTCTGGACACCATCAGGTGAGCCAGATGCTTCAGATATGGTGAATTCGTAGTATCTGGTTGTTGTTGTATTCGTAATAACAAAATCCTGATCCAGGAGAAATGAAGAGTTTGTCGTGACATAGCTCGTGTTCGATGTCTTCTTCAATCCCAATCCGAGGCCCAAACCAAGAGCCAAAGCGAGCACGACGACAATGACACCAATTGTGCCTGTGATTATGAACAACTTTCGACGACCTATTGGAAAATCTAGTTGGAATCAAATCAAACAGGTGAGACGCAGGGCCACGAACCACTCCGCTGGATGGGTGTCTTGTTTAAAGCCTGGCCCTCATGGTCGCTCGAGCTACCCTCCTTCGAGAGTGGCATCGTAGACATCGTGAAAAAGATGTTGCCCCCTGAGGCGCCTATCCGCTCTATATATGCTAGAGATACAGAGATGCACGTTTGTAGTGATTATTTTGAAGACAGGGACTAATCTGAGTCAGTGATGTATATATCCATCTGTATGAGATTAGGATCCTGAATAGTCGAGGATGATCAATTTAGAACGCTCGCACACAATACAAATCACCCACAAAGTCCACCTGCTGGCAGGAAGTGGGAAACAAGTGAGAAGAATGAGTCCGCTGATTTGTAGAAAGGCAGGCGCTGGCCATAGGCTTTTGCGGTTGGCAAATTTAAATGACCATTATATAACTTGAGAATCGCCGTCTGCGTCGGTAGAAACCTTGCTTAATCTAAATGTTAAGTTGGTGTTCAAGTATGACTTCGTTTCAGCCTCAGCACTTACATGAAAAAGCTACATTACATCACATCATGTGGTCATGTGCTCAGATACAGTTGGTCGTCATGTCAAACAAGGTAATCAAGCACGCTGAACAACTTCATTGAAGTTATGGTTTAAAAGTGCCATGTGCCATAGGCTGAGAGGTGGATAGCACGGACTAAGTTATACATACGATAGTATGAAACTGGTATTGCAAATAATTATATAGAAATGGCAGCAAACCCCATGCAACACTCCATCATCATTCGGGACCAAATGTACTAGTACTAGACCCACGATTAAAAAAAGATCATTCTGGATCTCCCACCACTAAGGGTTTCACAACACGGTTCCAGTTCTCTGACCAAGAACCCCATTCCCAATTATCACCTTCCTGGTGTTCGTGATTATAGACACGATGTTCGACATCGAGCGGTACCAGCAATGCCCGCTGCAAAGTTGTCCGTAAGGAATCGAGTGCAGGTGAGGAAGGAAAAGAAGTCAGCAGGGTCTATGACGCGTAGTCAGTCTCCATGATATCGTAGGGAGGGCGAGTCACACCTCCAGATGCTTTGCAAGCTCAGATGCATTCTTGAAAACCAGGCCGTTAATACCGTCTTTGACAAGCTCTGGAAGACTACGAATGCGGCTATAAATATGACAGAGGCTTAAACACGCGGGCTCTCACCATGCAAAATCGAGGGCGCAAACGGGGAGTCCGCATCCGAACATATCAACGATCTTCATTGGTAAATCGAGCGCGGACGAACTTGAATGCAAGGAGACGCCCAAGTCAGCAGAGCCTAGATAATATTAGTGAACGAACTTGTGACCATGCACGAACGACTTACCTAGCAAAAGAGGATAGTCTTCGGCTTCAAGCCATAAACTCGTACACCTGACATACTGCCAGTTTTTTTGCAATAGCTCCACTTCTGCCATGAATCCTTCTTTAAGCGGCCCTTTGCCTGTGATGACCATCCATATGCGAGGCAAGACTTGTCGTTCCTTTGAATCGTGTTTTGATTGCGAATTCTCACAATTTGTAAGGTTTACTTCACGAGCACGAGACTCGTAGAGTTTCAATGCCTCCAGGAGAATACCAAAGTCTTCGTCTGATGTCCATGACGTACTACTCACCAGCAGTGCCGGGCGATCTCTTCGAAGACCGGGCGTACTCAGGGAGTTAAGAGCGGACGGGCGAGAAGCCGAATACGTGGAAGTCCGTGTATTTCGGTGAATTGGGTTGTGTAAGGCAGTGAAGCACTGGGGAGAAAATCTGCAAGTGATGGTGATATCGAGCGTCCCAGTCGTATGAAGAACTACAACGAAGGTGTCAGACACCACCGGATGTAAGGGTCTCTTGTGTACCTCGTGGACTTCTAGAGGTAGGCACCTATGAAAGTGGCTGGGTGGACGATCATGCAAGACCGCTTTGTGTCCTCTGGAACCAGTAATTAATTATAAGTCGATACAGTAAACAAAAAAACAAACGTCAAACCCCATTCCTGCTCCAGATGGTTTCGCATAGCGGTTGTGACAAAAAGGTGAGCGTAGGCAGACCTGCCAAATGTGATCTCAAATCTAAAGGAGGATGGTAAAGAATGCTTGGAACAGATGATGATGAACATACCGTTTCGCAATATTGACTAGCAAATGTGTTCTTCCCAATTTCAATGCGAGAATGCTATACCCAAGGTTATGCCAGTCGATGATTATTTTGCTTCCCATCATCCGTCCGACAAGCCACACTAAAGCGAGAGTGGGAATACTTGGAGGATTCTGCAAAAATGTATTCGAGTACTGAAGGTTGCAGCGACGGGTATGTCCATACCTGCACCATGATAAACTCGGGCGGGCGGGGTATGTCAAAGACTAGCGTATATAGAATGGTGACTATCTGGTATAGAATTTTGATCGGAGCAGCTAAAATAAAAGGAATCTGGGTAACGAGTGGTGGTGATTCTGACAAGTAGCACAACCTGATATCCGGGAGGGAGGTAAGCGAAGGGATCGGCTTGGAGCCTGACGTGTCAAATGTCAGTCTAAACGAATGCAATACCGGCATTGCTCACCTTTGTATCCGATGAGATAGGTGTCAAATCCCAGCTTCGCAAAACTCTCTGCATGATACATCATTCGCGGACTGCGTCCCACATCACCTAATACGAGAATGGCGACTGAGCGCAATTTCGGGGTTTGTCGCACCTTTTGGAAGACATTTACGATAAGGAACACCAGGAGCGCAAAAAAAGACGATGCTAAAAATGTAAAGAAATGGTGAAAATCACGACCTTCGTTTGCTATCATCGCTGCATCAGGGACTTGAACTTCATGAGCGCTTGAGCACCAAATATCACTTACCTAATACCTATACGTTTATGTTTGTTCCTATTTTGAACCAAAGCGGGCACCGCGCATGCAGCTGTCGCTACAAAACTTAAACCAAACAAGAATCTCATCTAATTATGTAGAACAACTCTCGATCTTTATCGTTTCCATCTCGAAAAGTGCTGGTTTTTCTAAAGACTGTTAAATGACTAGTACGTGCAAGGTAAGACCATACAGACAATAAAATACATTTTAAAGTACATCTAGTTATACATGAATTCCGCGTGTAGTGCAAGATGCAGGATGCATAGTGAGTGAATGTCAGATATGAATGCAAATGGGTAGTAATGATAGATAATGTCAGGGTCAGTGATGGTGTCAGGCTGTACTACGGGTAAGGGGGTGGTGGAGAGTATGCGCCTCAGACGAATGCCTTACGGCATGGATACCATCACCGAGGCAAGTCAAACTCATCTTCGACGATCTGCGAATCTGAAACGGTCGGCGGGAACGACAGACCAGCTGAGGTAGCCCTCGCATGCTGGAACATGTCGATACAGGATAATGCATATAAATTGGAACCAAAAAGGGGATAAGAACCGTCAGCTGCTTATGGGGGTAGGTGAATAGACGTATAGATAAGGTGGTGACGGGAGACGTCGAAAGGCGATGAAAGAAGGGAGAGGGTGGGGATGCACTCGGAGGTGTCGAGATGGGGAGAAGGGTGCGTGAAGGCGGTAGGTGTATGCAAGAGGTGGGATAATGAGTGATTATGGAGCTTGGAGATGTGCCTACATGCGCAGGTCAAGCGATGAGTCACAAAAATCGCACACATACACACCTGTGCAAGTCTCTGCACTTCGGATAAGATAATGAGGCAAGAGTGCAGACCCTTCAAAATCCACTGCCTTTCGAGCCAAGAGAGGAGGTGACGATCCCAAAAGAGCTTAAACAAATGGTTGAAATCGTCGTCCCATAAGCTCGGAGCTCGGGATAGATGGAAGGCCCAGTTTTGGCATGCATAGTCGAGAGCACCAGATGTTGATCGACTCTGTTCCCGTGCTTCTTGTGCGAATACCATAAAGGCTTCCATAGCACGTACGATCTCCATGTTTGGCCGGGGACGATCTTGTGGTGATTCAGGAGTGGAATGGAGCCTCAACGCTAGGAACGCTGGAAACATCAAGACGTCGGGCAAGCTCCTGAACTGCTGGATGACTTGAAATGCTGGCAGCATGCGTAATTCTGGAACAATCGTGTACTGTCTGATAACCGCGACTGTGCTGGAGAATTCTTCCATTGCTACCCACACAGACGCTTCAGGAGTCGACTTCCAGTCTCGGCCATCCTGGGTCTGCAGCCAGGAATGTCCGCATTCAGTCCGTAGCCATTCTCTTCCAGCCTGGGACTGCAGGAAATTTGGCTCGCCCTCGTCGCTGAACTGCTTCCGACTCGAAGCTCTATCAATAAGGAATAACTTCGAGGCTTCTTCATCCTGGTTCTGTAGCCACGCTTGTCTGGCTCGTTTTTGTAGTTGTGTTGGCGCAGTAGTCTGCGACTTCAGCCATGTTCGACCAGGTTGGGATTGCAGCCACTCCTGACCGCTCAGCGTCTGTACCCACTCCCACCCGTTCAACGTTCGTAACCACTCTTCCCCGCCCTGGGATTGCAACCACTGCCGCCCGTCGTAGGACTGTAGCCAATTTCGCCCGTTCTTGGACATCAGCCACTTTTCTCCACATGATGAATATAGCCACACTCGCCCCGAGTGCGTTTGTAGCCATGCCCGTCCACCTTGCAGCTGTAGCCACTCTCGCCCACCCTGTAACCGCAGCCACTCTCTCCCGCCGCGGGTCTGCAACCACTCTCCTCCACCCTGGTCCTGCAGCCAATCTCGACCTGCTTGATCTTGCAGCCAGGAATGCGCATCTTCAATCTGCAACCAATCTCGTCCTTCTGAGGTGACCAGCCAGCCTAATCCTTCTTCAGTCGATAGCCAGGGTCGCCCGCCCCCATTACGGAGCCAGCGTCTCCCGGCCTGGGTTGGGAGCCAGTTTAACCCGTCCTGGGTCTGCAACCACGCTGAGCCATGCTGGGTTTGCAACCAGGTGTACCCGCACTGAGTCTGCAGCCAGTCCTTTCCGTCCTGGCTTTGCACCCAAGCGCGTCCATCCAGGGTCTCTAGCCAGAAGTATAAATCTGGACTGCGACATCCTCGAAGCCATAGCAAGCTTATAAGGCTTGCATTGGCTCCGGTGGCTGGACGATGAAAGCTAACGACCGTTTTAAGCTCTGGGGGTCATGAAGTTCTATGGCTTGACTTTGCTTGACCAGTTCTGAGAGAGCTCCAGGGAGGGCCGTGCGTATTGGAATGTCTCGTATCAAACGTAATAAGGATTCAGCGAGTAGCAAGTGGGGTGGTATGATATCTTGTACTCCAGGAAGGGCACACTTTGATGGGTCTAAAGCGTAGTCGCGAACGGACGAGTGAGAGATATTCACGGGAAGACACCTGTCGACAGGAACATCTATGATCGAACGTAGTTGCACCAATGTCGTCTCAACATCACTGCCTTGAAAAGGGCCGAGAAGATTCGAGATTTGTGGAATAGGTAGCGGATCTGCAAGAGCGGCAACGATGGACAAGTGTTGATATGCCCGCTTGGGGTCGGCACATGTGGAAAGGATAAGGTCATATAACTTGTAAACCGCTGTGCCTGGTAAAGAGTCGCAAGTAAAATCGAGCATAAGCTCAAGCCGATCGTGGGGATCCTTTTTTCCATCACTGACGATAAATTTGATCATCGTAGATGCCACGATGAAACGTCTGCCTGCTAGGCTAACCAACCGCGTGAGTTGATCTCCTGATGGTTGAGGGAAACCGGGATAGCGATGTTGCAACTGTGTAAAGGAATGCTGCAAGAAAATATAGATGTCCTGGTCGACATCTGCGTCGTCAGATGAGAAAATGGCACCGTCCATCGGTATCTCATTCACCAGCTGCTCATCTAAGTTCCTAATGGCTTCACGGATATGTGACTTGAAGCGACTTGTGAGGAGGATGTGAATCGCTGGCACATCAGGATCACGAAGAACTTCGCCAAGCAGGGAGATGAGAGCGGTAACCTCGGTTTCGGATATACATTCATCAATAGCATCAATGACAAACATCACTGGCAAAGACTCGGCCAATCTGAACCGAAGCGTCCGGAGATGTTGGAGAAACAACGCATCCATCTGTTCGTGAAGCGACTTGTCGGGACCTAGAAGAGCAGGATTCTCGCGTATAACTCTGCTCACGTCCTCCCGGATGCTAGGAAATTGGTAGCAAGCTGGTATGCAAGCGTTGCGAAAAAGTAGCCAGTGGTGCATCGCTTCGTGTGCTTGCACGAGAAAAAGAATGTTCCGCCAAGTCGCTTTTCATTAGTTGTGCGGTTTATCACACTGAGAGCTCTCATCCTCTCAGCTACAGAGAACGCAACAGCAGACTTTCCGCTGCCTGCCGCGGCATGCAGCCAACTGATTTGACTCTTCCGCCGGTTGTTTAGTGTTGTGCAGATGTGGTTGAGAAGATGTACCCTGGTCCCTTGGAGACATTTCGGATGGGGCTGGCGTTCGGGAGAGTCATATTCAGCGCCCTTGTCGGCCACGTGGGACAGCTTCTCCCAAGTTTCTTGAGACGAGGAAACTGTTAATATTGAGGTCAGCGAATAAGAGGGAATGAGCAAAGTAGATATACTGACATAGATTTTGACTCATCAACCAATGATCGATGGATGTTATGATGTAGGTTGTGTTGACGATGTACTAGTTATGTTATACTAAGTTAAAAAGTTAGAGACCATAGAATTCAAGGACGGACGTACGATTTGGATACTGTGGCCAGCCCGGGGTACTAGTAGTTGTAGAACAGCGTCAATTGATCATGAAGAGAAGTGGATGTTGAATTTTCTAGCGATTTCGACGGGTAAGAACGATGGTTATAGTGCTCAAGATGATGGAATAATGATATAGCAAGTGTAAAAGCTACTTGAAATCACTATGAAATGGTGGCCACGGCCCGGGTGTAAGAATGCGGTTGATGATCGATGAATATTTGGTCTTGCTCTTACCGCAAAGTCCAAGAACGTTAGCATGGCAATACACCTCTTTTGAATGCTTAGGTAATAAGTTGGTGCTGTTAATCGATGATGCGCGTCGTTGTCTTTTCTGCATAAACATACATAGACATGCCGGTCCGTTCCTACCTTCGACGGCTGGTACAATTCTTGATAGACCTTTTCACCCGTCTACATGAATTCATTGCCATTACCAGGTGCGACGTACGTCGAGCTTGGCTGTGATCATTGGCCCGCATTTGTGAACATCATTATTTCTTCAACCTTCAGAAACGGATGTCAATCGGCTTTATGACGGTCATAGTTGGAATTTTCAACCTGTATTCGTTCATCACGAACATTAAAGATCAAGGTTGGAGGTGGAAGCTGACTGTCAAGAATCGTGTTTGGGCAAACAAGCAAGGTCATCGATGCAGGTACTACCAAACCCTGGTAATAAATATATGCAATACAATTGCGATAGCAGTATCAAGATCGATAGTGATTGCAGAAAGCGACCATAGCAGTCTCTGCCGCGAGTGGCCCTGGTATGAAAAAATACATCAACGTGCAAGACTGAGATTAATCAATAAGGTGTATTGCATAAGTCGACAACTTTAACGTGTTCATGTGGAATGTGCCTATATGCATACGCAGTCAGATGCCAAGTCGCATAAATCATTGGGGGCACACCTTTGCAATTTTCTGTCCTTCGGATAAAATAACGAGGCAGGACCGCAGCCCCTTCAAACACCACTGAGCTTCAAGCCAGGAGAGAAGATGACGATCCCAGAAAGCCTTGAATATATTGTGAAGCTCGTCGTCCCACGGACTTAGAGCTCGCGAGAGATGGAACACCCAGTTTTGATATGTGTACTTAAGGGCGTCCGAAGCAGATCGACTATTGTCCCGTGCTTCCTTGGCGAACGTTACAAACACCGCCATAGCACGGACAACCTCCATGTCCGGAAGAAACCGATTTTGTGGGAATGGAGAGGCGGAGCACTCCAAGTAATTCAACGCCAGAAACACCGGAAGTATCAAGGAATCCGGCAAGCTCTTGAACTGCTGGATCACTTGGAAAGCTGGCGGTGGCAATTCTGGGATGATTGTGTACTCGCGGATGGCCTCCAATGTACTCGAAAAATCTTCCATTGCCACCCAAACAATTGCTGAAGGAGTGGATTGATGCCGTTGATCAGGGCACTCTTGCTGCCAGGATCGCCCATCATCGGTCTGTAGCCACTCTCGCCCACCTTGAGACTGTATCCACCCATGTTCACCGCGCAACTGAGCATCTTTGAATTGGTTCAACCAGCAAGCTTCCGCGTACTGAGTTTGAAGCCACGCTCGCCTGGCCTGTATGTGCAACTGCGTTGGCCTTACCTGAGACTTCAACCACGATTGCCCAGGTTGGGATTGGCACCACTCTCGCCCACTCCGACTCTGCATCCACTCCCGCGCACTCTGCGTTTGCAACCACTCTCGCCCACTCTTTGTCTGTAGCCACTCTCGGCCGCTCCGGACCTGTAGCCACTCTTGCCCGTCCCGAGTATGCATCCACTCTCGCCCTCCCTGCGTCTGCATCCACACCCGCCCAGGCAGAGTCTCCAACCAATCTCTCCCACGTGAGGTTTTCACCCAGTCTCTCCCTCGTGAGGTCTGTAACCATATTTGTCCACCCTGAGTCTGTAGCCAGTCTTGTCCACCTTGGGTTTGTAGCCAGTCTCGTCCACCCTGGGCATGCAGCCACTCTTGTCCACCTTGGTCCTGCAGCCAGTTTCGTCCATCCTGGGTCTGCAACCAGTATCGTCCAACTTCGGTCGGAAGCCAGTCTTGCCAACCCTGGTTCTGCAACCAATATCGCCCTCCCTGTGTCGGGAGCCAGTCTAATCCATCCTGAGTCTGCAACCATTCCAACGCATCCTGGGTCTGCAGCCAGGCATATCCTCGCCAGGTCTGCAGCCAGTCTCTTCCATCCTGCGTCCCCAACCAGGCGCGTCCATCCAGGGTCTCTAGCCAAAAGTGTAAATCTGAACCCCGATATCCCCGAAGCCATAGCAAACCTATGAGAACTTGCATTGGCTCTGGTGGCTGGACGACGAAGGCTAATGACTGCTTTAAGCGTTGGGGATCGCGGGGTTCCATAGCTCGACTTTGCTTGCTCAATTTTGAGAGAGCATCGAGGAGGGTCATACATCTTGGAGTGCCTTCCATCATCAAGTGTAGACAAGATTTGGCGAGTAAGGAGTGGGGTGATATGATATTTTGTATGTCAGGAAGCCCACAGTTTGAGGGGTCGGAAGCATAGTCATGAACGGACGAGTGAAAGATGTTCACAGGAAGACAGCTGTCGGTAGGAATATCCATGAGTGACCGTAGTTGCACCAACACTGTCTCGACATCACGACCCTGACCAGGACCGAGGAGTTTTGAGATTTGTGCGATAGGTAGAGGGTCTGCAAGAGCGGCAACGATAGACAGGTGCTGGTATGCCCGCTTGGGGTTGGCACATGTGGAAAGGATAAGGTCATACAACTTGTATACCTCCGTTCCTGGTAAAAAGCCATGCGTTAACTCGAGCATGAGCTCAACCCTATCGCGCGGATCCCTGTATCCATCATTCACAATAAATCTGATCATCGTAGATGCCACAATAAAATGCCTGCCCGCTCCGCTAGCCAGCCGGGTGAGTTGATTCACTGGTAGTTGGGGGAAATCGGGATAGCGATGTTGCAACTGTCTGAAAGAATGTTCCAAAAAAATATAGATGTCATGGTCGACATCTGCGCCATCTGACGAAAGTACGGTTGCAAAACCCTGTCCAGTATCTCTCATTGGTACCTCGCACACCAACGGGCGTATATCATCGTCCTGAATTGCTTCATTAATATGTGCCTCCGAGCGACTGGTTAGCAAAATGTGGGTTATAGGTAGTTCGGGATCACGAAGGGCTCGGCTGAGCAGGAAGATGAGATCAGCAACCTTGGTTTCGGACGGGCATTCATCAAGGGCATCAACAACGTATACCAAAGGCGGACACCCGCTCAGCCTCAATCGAAGCTTCCGGAGAGGTTGCAGAAAGAGCGCTTCCATCTGGTCATGAAGAGACTCGTTGGGGTCCAGAAGCGCCGGATTCTCGCGGATAGCTCTGTTCACGTCCTCCCGGATGCTAGGAAAATTTCCAGCAAGTTGGTAGGCCAGCGTGGCAAAAAAATAACCAGTCGTGCATCGTTTTGTGTGCTTCCGCGAGAAAAAGAATGTTCCAGCAAGCCGCTTTTCGTTAGCCGTTTGATCTGTCACTTTCAACGTTCTCATCCTCTCAGCTACAGTAAACGCAACCGCAGACTTCCCGACGCCCGCCGTGCCATGCAACCAAATAATATGCCCCTTCTCCCGCTTGTCCAAAAAATTGTGGATGTAGTCGAGAAGGTCCACCCTGGTCCCTTGTAAACATTTGGGATGAGGCTGGCGATCGGGGGAGTCATATTCAGCGCCCTTCACAGCAACCTGTGACAACTTCTCCCAAATTCCCGCAGACGATGGAGAGACTATAAATGGGGTCAGATAGAGAACGAATCACATAGATACACTGACAAATATTTTGATCCATCGACAAAGGGTCGTAACAGCCATTCATGTCGTTAATAAAGTAACTAATTGCCAATTGGCAAGGGTGTGTACGGGTGATTAGAGCAACGATGGTAATGTTGAAGGACGACGTACGAAGTTGTTTGAGCTGAAATGGTATGGATTATTAATCGACTGTGGAAATGCTTGCTGGATGGTGGTAGTATAGGTGAGGGTGAGCAATACAATAAGCGCACGATGATAAGGACAAGGGTCCCATGAAGTTCTACATAGAAACTCTGTACACAGCCTCTTTGCTACCATCGGAGTCTATTTCGGGTCCGGTGTGCCTGGGAAATTGCAATTCCGGACACAGCTGTGCCCACTGGGCCACTGCGCCCCACTGTCATACTGATCCAGAATAACCTGTCATAGCCATGTCAGGGCTAGCTAGTACTGGCGCCGAGGCAACTTGAATCGAATCGAGTGGGAAATTGTTGTAACGAATTGTGCCCCGTTTGGCTCACGTTGGTAACGAGTTCGCGAAGCCGGTATGTAGTCAATGAAAAGCCAGCGATGTCGTACAGTAATCCACTGTTGCGTCAGCAAAACTTCGAGCACGTCTCCCAACACAACAATGCATTTTGAAAAAAATCGTGATTGACCATTACTTTCTAATATATGTATCATTGTATATAATGAAATATTGAGGGCATCAGAGCATGTGCTGCGCTGTGGTGAATGAATCAAAAATATGGCCGTTATCTCCACAGGCACTTGCGTCAGTCCCAAAAATGGTATTTACTATATATAAGCGGCACGATTAATTATTGCTGATAAGCAATATTTAGCTAATATCGGATATAATAATTCATTGATTATGATGTTTTGTGTAGCCATTCATTGGTATTGAACTGACACATCAGGAATGCTATGATCTTCAATAAAAACACATGTCAGATATCAGTGAAGGTAATGTCCATTTATAGATGAAGTCTGAGTGCACAGAAAAAATCATTCAAAGATGCTATGTATGGAAAAGTGAAATTTTGGCTACAAATTGCAACATCGTGACCTTTCCTGCTTGCAGGTTTGAGACATTGTACTAGCAATACCTAGCTCTATATGCTACAAAAACATATCAGCAAGAATTGTGTCTGAATAATGTGATTTGACAATATGCATCAGTGAATTAATGAGTCCATGATATGGTAGCCATGAGAAATATAGGTTGATATAATTCTGCTCCTGCTGAATATACCTATGTATCATCAGTGAACTGAGGGAAACCTGAGAAGGACATATATTGCCTTATATAGAGAACAATCATGAGCATCAGTATAATTCTGCTATGAGTTATCACATGGTCATACATGAGTTTATGGATGAAAGACAAGTTCCTAATTGATGTATGCAGGGTTTCAGACTGTTAAGACCGTACTCAAAGGGTGAAGGATCCGAAGGGCTTTGGCCTCAGTTCGTGCACTGTGCCCCTTTCCCGAGTAATGCCCCTTATTTCAGAGGGTAGGTATACATCTGAAGATCCGGAAGGAGTTGCGCGACGGATCCGGACGTCTGAAGGTATCGGATATGATATGTCCAAAGGTTATCTGGAGCGTAGAGATGGAACGAGGATTAAGGCTAGCTTCGGAACGAGTTCCTAACTAGAAACTAACAGAGGTAGACTATCTGAAGATAGAGTCGGAGATATAGACTAAAGGAATCAATCCCAAGTCTCAGAAGATGACTAGAGCAGAAAGTAACTCAAGTCCGGAGGAAACAGAATGAGCAGAATCTAAGATGATATTTGAACTGTCACAAATTCCAAATACAAATCATTACTCTTTTCTCAATTTCCCTAAAGCGTCTAAACCCAGCGCTAAGACAAACACAAACCCCATCGAAATCCCCACATCCGCTTCTATAACCGAACTTCCTGATGAAGATGAAGAGATCTTTTATGATGCTATTGGATAAGATAAGATAAGATAGTATCACATGATCTTAGAACCTTCTAGAATATGATGTCATAACAATGTCACAACTATCACATCGTACGATTCTCGTTTCTATTTTATGATTGGCTAGTAGTTTCAAACTCAGTTTATATCTCAGTTTCAATATGTGTATATAGTTAGCTAGTTTCGCTGTAGTAGTTCTTTAGTTCAAACCTCTTGTATCTACAACTGTAGCAATCCAAGACGTCCTTGCTCCTCTCTTTCTCTGTGATAACCTTAGTTTGAGTCCTAGTCTCTGCCCTTGCGTTAATTCGTTTGTGGGTTGTGACATGAACTAAGGTTCTATGGAGATCTACAAGTGGTTTATATACTGTAAGTAACTAGTGCGGATAATCAAGGAGTCTGGGACCGAGGGCTATGTATGAAGTATAACGGAAGCCTATTAGTTAATGCACAGCGGAACAGTAAGCACGAGTCGGACATGAAACACAGGTAACGGATCAATAAGCAGGGCAGAAATATACACAGCCGGAATACTGGAAACAGGAGGGATGCCGAAAGGAGATAGATGCAGATATACACAGGGGAGTTAGAGTGCGAGAAGTGGGCACTTTCGGATGGGTGATCTGGACAGGATCTGTGGACCGGACAGAAATAGAATCAATCAGATCTGATTGGATCTGAGATCAGAAGTATGGTATATGACACAGACCACCTAAAACTCATGGAGTTGGGCGACTTGAAATCAAGTGGCAGACGTGGCAAAAGCCGATGTGTTGCCTCAATGATTCATGGCCGCCACATGGAAAACAATGTCCTTAGTTTGGAAGGTAAGTCTAAAAATCAGTGTCTTGCAAGTGCAATGATTTGTGCACTGATCCCACAAGAACTAATTTGATTTGTTCAAATCAAATGCGAGTTGTAGTGGGTCAAAAGCTGATGATTAGCTTCAACAATTCACAGTTGCAACATCAGCATCAAGGTCCACAATTTGGAAGGTAACTCCAAAAGTCAGTATCTTGCAGATACTGATAATGCATGTACTTAATTGTTATCACTTTGCATTGGCCATAATATTGTGTGTCATTGAGCCTTACTTTGTCATATACCATACTTCTGATCTCAGATCCAATCATATCCAATCATATCCAATCAATTCTATTTCCGTCCAGTCCACAGATCCTGTGTGGATCACTCATCCAAATGTGCCCACTTCTCGCACTCTAACTTCCTTGTGGATATCTGCGTCTATCTCCTTTCGGCATTCCTCCTGTTTCCAGTATTCCGGCTGTGTATGTTTCCATCCTGTGTCACTGATCCATTACCTGTGTTTCATTTCCGACTTGTGCTTACTGATCTGCTGTGCATTAACTATTAGACTTCCATTATACATCGTACATAGCCCTCGGTCCTGGACTCCTTGATTATCCGCACTAGTTACTTACAGTATATAAACCACTTGTAGATCTCCATAGAACCTTAGTTCAAATATCATCTTAGATTCTGCTCATTCTGTTTCCTCCGGACTTGAGTTACTTTCTGCTCTAGTCATCTTCCGAGACTTGGGATTGATTCCTTTAGTCTATATCTCCGACTCTATCTTCAGATAGTCTACCTCTGTTAGTTTCTAGTTAAGAACTCGTTCCGAAGCTAGCCTTAATCTTCGTTCCATCTCTACGCTCCAGATAACCTTCGGATGTACCATATCCGATACCTTTGGACGTCCGGATCTGTCACACAACTCCTTCTGGATCTTTGTACATATACCTACCCTCTGAAATAAGGGGCATTACTTGGGAAAGGGGCACAGTGCACAAACTGAGGCCAAAGTTCTTCAGATCTTTCACCCTTTGAGTACGGTCTTAATATACTTAAACAATGCTTCATATTCATATTTGGAAACTTTAGCTATCACATTGGTCAGTCTAACAATGATACTATTGCTGGGCAGTAATAGGGATTTATGACAACTTCCCAATATGCAAGAAAAGACTTGAGAACAGGGCCTATGGTTCACCTCGGTACTCATTTAGATATGCTTCATGATTATGGTCATCTCGCTGTTCCCCACTTAATTATCACTACCTTGTGTTGTCGGTAAAGTTGTCTATTTCTGGCCCCCAATGTTAGTAATTGTTTGTCCATGTATTTAGAAAGTCTGTGATTGCATTTGTTGATCCCAACAATTTTGCTATTGCTAGGTAATACTAGGCATTTATATAAACCTCCTGAAACTGAAGAGAAGCCCACCGAAAGCCTGTGGATAAAGATAACATTCCGAATACCCCATGTGCAATGTGCGATACTCTTATCTCTGAATTTTCACAATTGTTTCCACCCTGCACGTTTATGTTTTTTCTCTTTGGGATAGGCATGAACACCAGAAGATGCGGATATCACCACTATCGAGATTACAGTTCTTACCTCGTACATCTGTGCTTTTGTCCTGGAGGGTTAGAACATACAAATATCACTGCTATCAAGCTGTATTTTGTTACCTCGCATATTTATGCTTTGTGTGTGAGACCGATATGAGAACCAAATGATATGGATGTCAAGGCTCTTGAGCTGTATTCCATCACCTTGCACATCTATGCCTCCTGCCTGAGATGAACATGAGAACTGAAAGATATAGATATTGTCCTTGTCACACTGTGTTCCATTACCTTGTACATCTATGCCTTGTGTCTGAGATGGACGTAAGAACTAAATGATACAGATGCCACCGTTCTTGACCTGTGTTGCGTTGTTTCGGATATTTATGCTTTCTGTCTCAGACAAATTTAAGAACTCGAATATTTATCACCCTGCAAATCCATGCTTTCAGTCTGAGACTGACATGAGAACCAGATGATACAGATATCAAGGCTCTCGAGCTGTATTCCATCACCTTGCACGTCTATGCTTTCCGCCTGAGATGAACATGAGAACTGAAAGATATAGGTATCATGCTTGTCGCGCAATGTTCCATTACCTCATATGTCTATGCCTTGTGTCTGAGACGGACACAAGAACTAAGTGATACAGACATCACCGCTCTCAACCTATGTTGCGTTACTTCAGACATTTATGCTTTCTGTCAGAGACGAATATAAGAACTCAAATATTTGTCACCCCGCAAATCCATGCTTTCTGGCCTGCAATTGGAACAGACATTAGTTAATATGAGTCGTGCTGCATTTCCTCATTTCCGTCTGAGGTTTACATTTTTTTATGGCGAACCACCAATTCAACCATCATTTGAATTGTCTACCTGAATTTCACACTGAGAAAAGTATGTTTAAATCACCATGGCATTAAGGTGGCAAGCTACTATTGTAATTTAGAAATTAAGGTGACTAACAGCATCACCGAATGTGTAACTCTCAGAGAGCAGCAATTGAGGTGGGTTGGAAAGACCGGCATTGTAAAAGTTGCACCAGTACAGAACTAATCGGAATCAAAGAAGGCATCATCCAGTTGTGCCCGCTGCCAAGCAAGAGCATTTACAGACATGTTGGACATTGCCACATCACTTATTTCTGCACGGTGACTTGTTCCAAAAACCTTCCTGAGATGGAGATCACTTAGAGACTGTTGATTTGTTTTTACAAAAATGCACCTCGTCCACCATGTCAGTAGTCAATTGACATTACGCTGTGCTACTTGACCAGGGGCTTGTTCAAAGAAGTCTACAATATTATGCCAGAATTGGACATAGTCAAAGTCCCCATCAACTGACCACCATGAAGTCACAGAAGAAAGTGCAAATCACAACTGTCAGATTTACATATTGTTAGTGCTTGGGAGGGAAATGAAGAAAAAACCAACTCACTTGACATGCTACATATGCGATTGAATGAGGCGAGACTCTATGCATCTTAATGATTTGCACTGCATGCATCTCAACTTTCTTGCCGGAAAAATCCTTTCGAGTGCATCTATTATTTTCAATGATATTAGCGCCATCGCCTTCACCGTTGACATCTTTTGCAGAGGACAGAGAGGTGAAAATAGCTTTGAAGGCCTGCCACATATGAGATGTTGTCGAACTACTTAGTAGGAATGATATACCTGAATCAAAAGAGTGCTTTTGAAGAGACCCTGTTTTAAATTATTCTGATTGGCAGTATTTTTTTATACAGGAATGTTGGCCAGGACATTTCCGTCACGATGTAGCCATCTGCATGATCCCTAATCCATGCTTTGATGCTAATGAACACTTAGTGTCATGGAATCATGAATGTAATACAACTTACATTGGGTTAAGCCAGTCCAGCTCTGTCAGGCAGAGGAGCCTGCCACAGGTATCATGGATAAATCCATGGCAGTGTTTATCCTCACGATCGACTGGGGGATTGGGTTTCAATTCATGGCTGACCCAGTTGGGGATGAGACTCTTGAGCTTTGAGGTGTCATCTCCATGAGCACCATCAGCCCCCTGCCCAAGCTGGGTGACGACTCAATCATGACAATCACATACACTGCTGAAGCACACCTTTTTCAGCATTTGCAGGTAATCCTCATGTTACAACTCCGAAGCCTTTTGATGAACTCACGGTATGACATTGCTAGGGGTGATATACCCCATCTGCAAATGTTCTTGACTGTGTTAACAAACTTGTGAGCACTACTAATATTGTCATGACACTGCAACGATGCAGGGGTGGATGCCTTACTCAATAGTCACATTGTCATTTGCATTCTTGTCTTTGCACCTCTTATCGTTCTCGGCAATTAAGTCTTCAATCAAATCATATAAGGTGACTATATGCCTGATAGCTCTGCCCTGGGACATGAAGTAGTTTATGTCCCTAACACTGGTCAGCGAGCCAAAGTAGATGGATGTCAATGAAGCTCATACCTTTTTTTTTGCTGCATGCCTGGCCTCAAGGACTTGTAGCTTCTCCTCCAAGGCAGCAATTTTGCGCCTCTGTCGAGCACTCTCAGACGTTGTGACCGCCATGGATGATGCTGAAGACTGGGACGTTGCTGGAGGCTGGATGTCGTTCACTGCCTCAGACATGATGGTTTACAATGAGGAGGGAGAGGAAGAGAATGTGAGGATAGGGCGATGATAAAACTGACTGGATGCAGCACCGGCTTTATATGATGCAGCCATCCAGCCTGGTCAATAAAGGCAACTGGACATATGCTTATAAGGAAACACTTTAGTGTTACCACAAGAAACAGCAATACTTGCAAAAATGATGATTCCCTAAATGCATAGTGTCTTTCAGGGAAAGCTCAATGTAGCTGAGAAGCAAGCTACTTTGAGTGACATTGTCAGAATTTGGGTTAGTGCAAGGAACATGCTGTGTTTCTTGCTTCTGAGTTCAGCAAGGCTCCTATCTTGTAAAGAATAGGGATGGACTCACCTCATGTGAGCGATTTCATGAGACTGAGACGGTCAGTCATTTCTTTGCAGGCTTGTCTGCTGTCGAAGAGAAAGGCGCTGATATGTCCAATGATGAGGCACTCAGGCTGCATTGAAATCACCTTCAGACCACTGACCCTCATGACATTAAATCAAAGATAGTTATCACTAGAGTATCCAGTTTTGGGAGGTGGCATCCGATGTCGAAAATTTCCTCATAGATCGGGAGGACTTCACTTTGATGTCGAGGGCATGCTGAGCATGGTGAAGAGAGGTGTGGCTGTCCAAATCTCATCAGCCTGCACTCAGAATTCTGTGAGAATGGGACCTTACATCAATCCCAGTTGCACCCTGACTGTCTGCCAGGGTCCTCTTCACACTGTCCAGATTCCTCCTGGAAATCCTCATCTCATGGCTGTTGTGTATAGCACGTCTGCGAGATCTCATTACACCACTCCGAAAGCATCTTTATGGCCAGCGGAGACACATGGTGAGCAAACATTTAGCGACCTCTAGTAGCCTGTAGGTATTATCTTATTAATGGTGTAATGTGTGAGGAAGGAGAACGTAACTTATGCGAAGTATACCGCCCATGTCAAATGGCTTGACTTCTCTAAATGAGAGTAATGCATCTTGGATGACATTCTCTACAAGTGTGTGCATCCCATGTTCGAGTAGATTCTCTGTGACACAGCTGATCTGCACATAAATCTCAAGTAGATATCATGAGGAGCAGCTCCTTTGCAACAAGTACTACAAACTCATCCAGAGTCGCATATATTGCGTCCAAAAAGACCTTCCTGATCTTTGATATGAATGCTGGTGGCACAATGTTCAATTGCATTACCTGCAACACGTCCAATCCACTATCTGTCGATACACCAACCACAATTTTGGATGCTGACATTGAAAAGTGATGCACAAATGATCTGACATGAGCAAGATAGAACATTGTAGAAGGGATGGAAATATCAGGAGTAAATGATTCGAGCATATACATGTACTTTGCATCTGGGAAAAGTCAGCCCATAGACACACAAGCAATAAGTAGAGCAGCACATACCTCACATCCAAGATCTCACTAGGACATTATCAGGATGCTGCCACACACTTTCCACTAGCCCTTTCACCAGACTGACTTCTCCAAGTTCAATGCGCCAATCCTTGTGATGCAACCTTGTTAAAGGTCTTGGTCAGCCAGAGCTGCCCAGCATGAGAGATGCTTCCAGGACCCGTATCTGTGTTACAGTTGTATGTGCCCCTATTCATTTTCCCTTTCTTTCTTGTGTATCACGTGATACGGAGCCTATCGCTCAGACACTTCCACTTCCATCAGACATCACATGACTGCATGACTTGACCGCCACATCATATCATGTGATATCCTGACTCCCCATGACTGTTACGACCATGCAAAACCGGAGATTAGTAAGAAGTCCTGGTCTTACATGGGGTTGTACCGGAGGGTTGTAAGTCAAAGGGGCTTGGCCTCAGCTCGTACGCTGTGCCCCTTACCCGAGTATGTGCCCTTAATTTTGGATGAACTCTAAGGCAGGATAGCTCGACAGAGCTCCAATGGACTTCCGGATGAGCGCGGGAATGCGCCGGAACTATTTCCGGAAGGTAGGGAGTAATGGTAACACTACTGGAACAAGTTCCAAGTCGAACAGATGAAGGATGGTCCGCTGGACAAAGTCCAGGGCAGGATAGGAGCAGAGCTCCGGAGGGAAAGATGATTCATAGATGTCAGAGGATAGGATAGGATGGATCCGGAGGACTAGGGGTCCGAAGGTCCAGAGCTCGGACGAGCGGAGGAGCGGAGGAGTGGATGATCGGATGATTGGATGAGCATAGCTCTGTGGATCTTAGAGGAAGTGTTGGCTACTAGAGAGGAGTAGGTCCGGATATGGTGTAGAGATAGTATAGACTACTCCGGACAAGGTCTGGAATAGAAACAGACAGTATAAGACTACCAACGGTAGAGTCAGAGGTGAAACAGATGATAGACGGAGATGGACGAAGTCCGAAAAGATTTATATGACATAGGATCAAAGCTCCGGCCTAGGGAGTGATCCCATAGACCTGAGTCGGAAGCTTACAAGGGCCGGAGCCCAAGTGCAAGAACGGAGATGGAGTTATATAGACATGATAACAGGATACAGAGTAATCAAAGGAATATACAGAAGTAGGAACAATGAATCAGACTAAGGTCTGCAGGAGTTGTACTACAAGTTTATATACTGTAGGAGCATGCCGGAGGGTAAGTACAGATAGTCCGAGGCTATGTCTGAAGCATACGGAAACACATTAGTAAGTACAGCGGGACATAAGACTATGAACTCGGAGATGAAGCTTGTACGAAATACTTATCAAGACGGAGGCAGAGATCACCGAGAACCGGAAGCACAGAGATACCCAGAAGCCGGAGACACAGGTATATTCTAAAAGGGGTAATGCGCAGGTGCGCGGGAATAGTTCGGATATGAACTCGGATCAGATATGGACACGGATCGGATATGGACACGGATGGATATGGATTGGAGTGGATGGGTGGATTGGATATGTGAACTGGATTGGATGGGTGGATCAGATATGTGTAGGTTGGGTGTCTGGATGTCCATGGATTGGATTTGATCTAGACCTGAATGTACGGTATATGACAATGACTCTGTTCTTGGACTCAGCTGGTTTAGCATATGTGTATGCTAAACACATGTCTTTATCTTTGACTCATGTGTTTCAACACGCCTGTACAATACATGCCTTCCTTATTAGGATACGCAGTTATACTCTCACAATTACCTGGTCTGTGCGTACATATACACCTATATAAGCACAGTGTACTTGTAGTAGATTCCTTACTTTAATCTTACTGGGTTTTACCTGGATTCCTCTTCGCTAAGGATCCCCAATCCTTAGTCATCTTGAATCGCCTCTGAGTCTAAGCACTCCTTAGCCTTAGTCTCTATTCTCATAGAACCTCTTTGACTTGTCATTGAGGCTGAACTCTTGATCATACTCGGAACTAGTCCCTTGTACTTTCACCTTGCTCTCTTGTGAGTATTGTAGAACTTCCCAGCAGACCATCTGTGTCTTTTCACTGTCGCTGGTGACACCACCCTAGTTCGTAACAATCTGTAATAAATCAGGCACTTGACGCAATACAATACACCAGATAGACATTGTACCCAACATTCCTGAATCAGGTGCAACGGACACATCATTCCTCATTCCAAGTAGATCCTGGAGGTACCGAGTAACCTCTTGAGTGGAGATAGCCAAGGCGGAGGAGGTAACATCAGAAGCAGGTAAGAATGGGGCCTTATTCAATTAAGGAACAGGTATCGGTGACCCCATGATAATCTCCTGAGCAGCTGGGATCTGCTGGGTTTCCTTGATGTCATGAGCGGCCTTTTTAATGTTCTGACACGAGAATCAGTGAGGTGAGAGAAGGAACTGATGAACAATGAGCCAATTTTTTGATGCATGTCGAGGTCAACCCTCACATACCACCATACTGGGCATGAGCACATGCTGAAGTAACATTGACTTCGAAGAATGGTCGAATCTCTCTGTCTTTGCTGCATATGCTGACAAGGGGCATTCCATCTGATTGATGGTAGTTATAAGCAGACTTGAAGAGTCGTGATCAGTATGCCGGTGTGATGGTGGTAACCTTTGATGTTCCTCAATCACCTGAGCTTTGTGGATGATCGAGGGTGTGAGGAGTTGCTTCGCATCAAGGCCCAATATCCAGTCCAGTGATTCCGTCTGAAGAGACAGAGCCACTAAGGATCTCGGTCAGCCAGTGGGCTGTTGTTAGGGAGTTTGAATGAGGTGAAATGCTTGGGAGAGTCGGGGTAGGGGAGTTTGATGGCATAGGGCATCAAAAAGCCAAAAGGAAATTGATACACAGCTTCATGATGTCAACAACAATGGCTAGAAGAAAGAGTGAGCTATCAGACAAGTGACATGACTGTAAAAATGAGACAAACTCATTTGAAATTCCCCTCCAAGAAGCTCCTTGTGATTTCTCGTAGTATCTCTTCCTATTTCCTATGCAACAGTGTACTTGTGTTAAGACCGTACTCAAAGGGTGAAAGATCCGAAGGGCTTTGGCCTCAGTTTGTGCACTGTGCCCCTTTCCCAAGTAATGCCCCTTATTTCAGAGAGGAGGTATACATCTGAAGATCCAGAAGGAGTTGCGTGACGGATCCAGACATTTGAAGGTATCAGATATGGTATGTCCGAAGGTTATCCGGAGTGTAGGGATGGAATGAGGATTAAGGCTAGCTTTGGAACGGGTTCCTAACTAGAAACTGACAGAGGTGGACTATCCAAAGATAGAGTCAGAGATATAGACTAAAGGAATCAATCCCAAGTCTCGGAAGATGACTTAGAGCAGAAAGTGTCTCAATGTTAAGACTGTACTCAAGGGTAGAAAGATCCGAAGGGCTTTTGGCCTCAGTTCGTACACTGTGCCCCTTTCTCGAGTAATGCCCCTTATTTCTGGGAGGAGTTATTCGTTCGAAGACCCGGAAGGGTTTGCGTGACGGATCCGGGTGTCCGAAGGTGTCGGATATGATACGTCCGAAGGTAATTCGGAACGTAAGGAGAGGACAGAGATTAAGGCTAGTTTCGGAACGAGTTCCTAACTAGAAACTAACGGAGATGGACTATCCGAAGATAGAGTCGGAGGTATAGACTATAGGAATCAATCCTAAGTCTCGGAAGGTGACTTTAAGCGGAGAGTGACTTAAGTCCGGAGGAGGCAGAATGAGTAGAATCTAAGATGATATTCGAACTAAGGTTCTACGGAGATCTACAAGTGGTTTATATACAGTAAGTATCTAAGACGGATAATCAGCAAGTCCGGGACCGAGGGCTATGTATGAAGTGTAACGGAAGTCTATTAGTTATTGCACAGCGGATCAGTAAGCATGAATCGGAAATGAGCACAGGAAACGGATCAGTAACACAGGACGGAAATATAAACAGCCGGAGTACCGGTAGTAGGAGAGATGACGAAAGGAGATAGACGCAGATGTTCACCAGGGAGTTAAGGTGCGAGAAGTGAGTACATTCGGATGGGTGGTCCGGACAGGATCTGTGGACCGGACGGATATGGAAACGATCGGATCTGGACAGATATGATCGGATCTGAGATTAGAAGTATGGTATATGACACTCAAGTCCAGAGGAAACAGAATGAGCAGAATCTAAGATGATATTTGAACTAAGGTTCTACGGAGATCTACAAGTAGTTTATATACTGTAAGTATCTAATACGGATAATCAACAAGTGCAGGACCGAGGGCTATGTACGAAGTGTAACGGCAGTCTATTAGTTAATGTGCAGTGGATCAGTAAGCACGAATCGGAAATGAAACACAGGTAATGGATCAGTGACACAGGATGGAAGTATACACAGCCAGAATACCGGAAACAGGAGGAATGACGAAAGGAGATAGACACAGATATACACAAGGGAGTTAAGGTGCAAGAAGTGGGCACATTCGGATGGGTGATCCGGACAGGATCTGTGGACCGGACGGAAATAGAATCAATCAGATCTGATCAGATATGGTCGGATCTGAGATCAGAAGTATGGTATATGACAGTATCCCCCTTTAGGGCTGAACCCCTGAGGCACAGGAAGCGTCAATCTGGATCGGACAAGATTAATGCGGGACAATGGAGAAGTTTGATGGTTGTAGTGCTGAGTCTGTAATCCGACAGATATACGGACATCAGACGTCTGAAGTGATTCCTACCCCCACTTCATATCCTTGTTAACAAAACTTGCTTTAAAACATGTCTGGAAAGAAATCTGATGCCCCTAAGTCTGCTGCTGACATTGTGGCGGATCTGGAACAGCAACTGGCTGCTGCTAAGGCTGCAGTGGAAGCCGAGGTGGAACGGAAGCGGAAAGAGGCGGAGGAGCAGAAAAGGCAGGAGGAGTTGAAGCAGATTGAGTTGGCGGAGATCCGGAGGGAAATGGAGGAAAAGAGACAGAGGGCTCTGATTGAGGCTCGGGTGAGTGATGTGGACTCTTCCAGATCTGGATACTAATGGATTGGCAAGGCCAATGCTGCTCCTGCATCCGGAGCAAAGGATGGGTACTGCTCCCATTGCGTCACTAAGGACCGGATGTGTCAGTGGGGTGATGCTGAGAAGAATCCCTTGGTGAGTTGTCCGAAAGCCTTCGGATCCACTGATTTTGACGTTTCTAGATCAAGTCCTGTGACATCTGTCGGAAGGACAAGGCCACCTGTCCTGGAAGGCCTGGATTTGTCAAGGGACCCAAGGGCCGGAAGAGGCAGCATACTGCTGGTACTCCATCTCCAAAGGGCAAAGGCAAGCGCTGTCAGAGGAGTCCTACTCCGGATGTGGTGGATGCAGATGTTTTCTCTAATCCAGTCACTATCGAAGGTACTGATGAGGATGTTGTTGAGTACAATGATCAGGCTTGGGTGGCCACTGCTAATGGCATCATTGCTGAGCTGGCACGGACCAATGGAGTTCTCCAAGATGGTATTGCAGCGGTGGAAGGGAGTCGGATTGCCATGGAGTGGATGAGCTCTACCATGGAGGCCTTCCTCCAGCAACAGAGGGAGTTCCAAGCCCTGCTCATTGAGGAAATCTGGACTGGATTTAGGCTTTCCGTTTCTGCTGGATCTGACAAGGATGGCGCTGGTGAGGAGATTGGGGAAGAGGTGGTGGATGGGACTGGAGGAGAGATGGCGGATGGGAATGGGGAAGAGACTGGAGGTGCCGGAGGTGAAATGGAGACTGGCACTTAGTCCAGATCCGGATTTCCGTTACTGCCCTCTATGTACTTGTATTTTGTTATGTACCTCTCAAGCAATAGGACCAGGTTTGTCTGAATATGCTGAGTGGAAATCCACTACAAGATCTGATGCGTTTCCGAGTTCTGTGGCAAGTAACCAGGAAGTTTCTTCGTCTGTTCCTTCGTATCTGGACCAATGGACGAGGTATAGGAGTTGGCAATGGTGTCTACAACAGTCCAGTTTAGAGTCCAGGATTTCAGATATCTCATACTCTGGTTCTCCATCGACTTCGACTGGTGGTGGAGGAGGTTGGATGCGATCAGGAATGGTGTTCGGAACCGCTGGCTCTAACTGTGAGACATGGAATACAGGATGTACAGAACGCATAGAATCCAGAAGTCGGATGGCAAAGGAATGAGTACCCAGGCGGGATATAATTTCAAACAGTCCCAAATTCTTTTCTGAAAGTTTCTTCGATGGACAAGTGGAGCGGAAGTACTTGGCTTTGATGAAGACTTGTTCTCCAATCCAGAAGTCTGGAGCGGGTTGTCTTTTAGCATCTGCAGGTCCTTGATAGTGTTCCTGAGCTTCGGACATCTCTTCTCGGAGGAACTGGTGAATTTGTTAAGGTCTAGGGCATATTCCTAGGCATGGATGGAGGATAGGTCGCATTCCAGATGAATGGAAATGTTCAGATGATAACCCTTATTGGCAAAGAAGGGTGAAACTCTGGTAGTGGCACTTGGAGCATTATTATATGCAAACTCTGCAAGGGGCAGTAGTTCAGACCAGTTGTCCTGCTGATAGTTGCAGTAGATCCAGAGATACTGTTCCAGCGTTTGGTTGGCACGTTCTGTTTGTCTGTCCCCTTCTGGGTGATATCCGGATGTGAAGTGTAGTACCATGTCTAACGCCTTTCCTAAGGAACAGAAGAAATGGGATACGAACTCCGTTCCTCAATCCGAGGTTACATGGGATGGAACACCATACTTGGAGAATACATGGAGGAGAAAGAGGTGGGTGAGATCCAGAGAAGTAATGGTGTCGTAGGTCAGGACAATATGGCTTGTTTGGATAGACGATCTATGATGACAAGGATAGCTGTATAGCCGGATGAGTCCGGAAGTTGCTCAATGAAATCCATAGAGATGGAGTTCCATGGTTTTTCCGGGACGGGGAGTTGCTTGAGTAATCCATAGGGCTTATATCTCGGAACTTTGGCTCGGGTGCAGGATGTGCAGGATCTGACATACTCTTTGACATAGGCTCGTACTCCAGGCCAGGTGTAGTTGCGTCGGATGAGCTCGAGAGTACGATTCTGTCCAAAATGTCCGGATAGGGGGTGGTCATGGCAATTCCAGAGGATGTGAAGTTGTAGATCATTGGTATCTGGAATGTAGATACAGTTGTCACAACAAAGGAATCCACCATCATCTATTGTCTGTCTTGGATCTGAAGGAACCGGAAAATGTGTTTGTGCGATGGGGTCATTAGGGAATGCTATCAGAATGTCTTTCTGGAGGTGTTCGGTGTCCATAAGAACAGCTGCTCTAAGAACTGGAGTTGCTAAAATGGAAGCTTGTAGGGATGAAGCTAATTGTTCCGAAGTGAATATTGGAGGGAGGTTGTGAGGGTTAATCTGAGCGTAGTCCTTATCCCCCTCTTTAGGGTAGACATCACATCGTCTAGTGAGGGAATCTGGCTTGACTCTGAGTTTTCCAGGACAGTAACAGATAACGAGGTTGAACTGATGGAGGAACTTGGACCAGCGGGCCTGATGACGGGAGAGGAGTTTGGTGGTAGAGAAGTACTCAAGGTTCTTGTGGTCCGTGACAACATCTATAGGCTCAGACGAGCCTTCTAGGTAATGCCGCCAGGTTCAGAATGCAGCATAGATGGCTAGTAGTTCCTTATCATGGACATCATAGTTGAGTTCTGCACTGGACAGTGTCCGGGAGTAAAATGAAATGCTACCGGACAAAGTTCCGAGTCTGGGCATACAATGGACAGTATTGCAGTGATAGCATAATCCGAGGCATCAGTTTCCACAACTATAGGAACATTCGGAATCCAATGTGTTAGCACCGGAGCGGAAGTAAAGGCTTTCTTGAGTGCATCAAATGATTTCTGGCAGTCCTCGGAAAAGTTCCAAGTGACGCCCTTGCAAGTGAGTCGAGTAAGGGGGACCATGATATCTGAGTAATTAAAGATGAAACGACGATAGAAATTAGCGAATCCGAGGAAGGATTGGATGTCCTTGACTTTCCAAGGTTCCGGCCAGTCAATGATAGACTGGATTTTCTTGGACGACATAGTCAAGCCATCCGGAGATAGGAGATAACCAAGATATTTGACAGAGGATGAGTGGAATTCGCATTTCTCAGGTTTGGCATATAGTCGGTGTTTACGGAGACGTCGTAAAACTTCTCGGACATGTTCCTTATGACTTGCAAGGTCTTTGGAATAGATGAGGATGTCATCCAGATATACTACAACACATATGTCCAGCATATCAGCGAACACGCTATTGACAAAGCATTGGAAAGCCGCCAGGGCATTCGTGAGGCCTTCCGGCATCACCAACCATTCATAGGAGCCATAACACATATGGAAGAAAGTCTTCCATTCGTCTCCTTCTGTTATCCAGACGAGATGGTATGTGGAACGGAGATCAATTTTGGTATAGTCTTTAGCGCGGCTCGGGGAGTCTAGGAGGTCAGCAATGAGGGGTAATGGATATCGGTCCTTTTTGGTGATCTGGTTGAGACCACGGAAATCCACACAAAGACGAAGGGATCCATCCTTCTTTTTGAAAAATAGGACGGCAGCTCTGTGGGGAGAGGATGAGGAACGGAGGAGTCTGGACAAGATGTTTTCATCAAGGAACTTCCGGAGGGCTTCAAGCTTGACCGGAGAAAGAGAATATATGGTTCCAAGAGGCAGACTAGCCCCTTCTTCCAACTCAATCTTGAGATCATAGGGTTGATGAGGGGGAAGTTGTTCAGCTTTGCCTTTGTTGAAGACATCTGTGAAGTCGTGGTACTCGGAAGGGATTCTGGAGAGGTCTGGAGGATCGGATGATACAGATGCGGATCGAAGATTAACTTTGGAGGGACGGAGGTAGATGCTGAACTGAGTAGATCCTTCTAACTTGCAGGCATGGCAAAAGGCCACTGCATTTATCAAAGATATGTTAGGGACTGAAGTGCCAGCAGAGGGTTTGGATTTGGTCAGAGGAGGAGTCTCTGCCATGGATGGGATGCTCTGAGGCAACGGAGATATTGGAGGGGAGGATTCTTCATTGGATGAGATACCTGGAGGTAACAGAGGTGTCGGATTGGATTTTCCTGCCATGGACAGTGTGTCTGGAGGCAGCGATGATGCGGATGGGGTTAATAGCATTCCCTGTACAGTAGTTCGGAACTTGATGCTGCCCAATACCCAGTCAATCAATGGATTGTGTCGGGTGAGCCAGCTATATCCGAGAACGATATAACATGAGGAATCCAAAGGGGTGACGTAGAACGTGTCAGAGGTGATTACACTGGAGGAGAATTGGACAGATAAGTTTATGGCTTCGACAATATTGTTATTGCATGTACCATCAAACAAACGGAGCAGAAGCGGAGGAATCTGATAGGTGGGAATTTTATATTTTCAGACGAAATCAGTGTGTTACGACCATGCAAAACCGGAGATTAGTAAGAAGTCCTGGTCTTACATGGGGTTGTACCGGAGGGTTGTAAAGTCAAAGGGGCTTGGCCTCAGCTTGTACGCTGTGCCCCTTACCCGAGTATGTGCCCTTAATTTCGGATGAAGTCCAAGGGAGAGTTCTGGTGAAGTCCAGATGGAGGGTCCGGATGAACTCTAAGGCAGGATAGCTCGACAGAGCTCTGATGGACCTCCGGATGAGTGCAGGAATGCACCGGAACAATTTCCAGAAGGTAGGGAGTAATGGTAACACTACTGGAACAAGCTCCAAGTAGAACAGATGAAGGATGGACCGCTGGACAAAGTCCAGGGCAGGATAAGAGCAGAGCTCCGGAGGGAAAGATGATCCATAGATGTCAGAGGATAGGATAGGATGGATCTGGAGGACTAGGGGTCCGAAGGTCCGGAGCTCAGAGGAGCAGAGGAGCAGAGGAGCAGAGGAGCATAGCTCTGTGGATCTTAGAGGAAGTGTTGGCTACTAGAGAGGAGTAGGTCCGGATATGGTGTAGAGATAGTATAGACTACTCCGGACAAGGTCCGGAATAGAAACAGACAGTATAAGACTACCAAAGGTAGAGTCGGAGGTGAAACAGATGATAGATGGAGATGGACGAAGTCTGAAAAGATTATAGGACATAGGATCAAAGCTCTGGCCTAGGGAGTGATCCCATAGGCCTGAGTTCAGAAGCTTACAAGGGCCGGAGCCCAAGTGCAAGAACGGGAACGGAGTTATATAGACATGATAACAGGATACAGAGTAATCAAAGGAATATACAGAAGTAGGAACAATGAATCAGACTAAGGTCTGCAGGAGTTGTACTACAAGTTTATATACTGTAGGAGCATGCCGGAGGGTAAGTACAGATAGTCCGAGGCTATGTCTGAAGCATACGGAAACACATTAGTAAGTACAGCGGGACATAAGACTATGAACTCGGAGATGAAGCTTGTACAAAATACTTATCAAGATGGAGGCAGAGATCACTGAGAGCCAGAAGCACAGAGATACCCAAAAGCCGGAGACACAGGTATATTCTAAAAGGGGTGATGCGCAGGTGCGTGGGAATAGTTCGGATATGAACTCGGATCGGATATAGACACAGATCGGATATGGACACGGATTGGATATGGACATGGATGGATATGGATTGGAGTGGATGGGTGGATCAGATATGTGAACTGGATTGGATGGGTGGGTCAGATATGTGTAGATTGGGTGTCTGGATGTCCATGGATTGGATTTGATCTAGACCTGAATGTATGGTATATGACACAGTGTCTATGAAGCAGTGGGAGGAACCACAGTCTATGAGGGCCAGAAAGTCAGATATATTGGAGAAAGACGGAAGAGAGACATATGGACACAGAGAGTTCGGATCAGGAAGAGTTACAGCATTGAGTCATAGCTCCATTGCACGGGTTGGGCCAATGTGACCCTCATCCTGCATGGAGTCAGGAGGGTCGTGGACTAATTTTTTGCCTCATCCGAGGCTTCCAGTTCAGTTTCCGGAGTGAGCATGGTAGCATGGCCTTTGGCAGCGCACAAAGTGGATTTGGTGCATTCCCAGGCAGTGTGACCAGGTCCGCTGCAGAACATACAGAGCCTTTTGTCAATATGCCTCTGACGCTCCTGGGTGGTTAGCTTTCCGTCCATACCCACAATGTTAGGGAGATCCAAAGGCTTCGGGGCGAAGGAGGTTGTAGAGGGTATGGGTTTATTGAATTTGGGCATATCGGATCCGGACGAGTTGGAGTTCGTCCGGTCAGATGTTGACTGCCTAGGAGGAATGGAAGAGGTGGTTTTACTCTCTTGGGTGACTTCGCCCCTCTGCTCCCAGTAATGGGCGTCGATGGTCTGGGCAAGTGTCTTGAACTCCGAAAGGGTAGTGGGTTTACCCATGTGACTAATCTCATCTTTGATTCGGGCTGGAAGTCCATTGTAGAACTGGCATCATAGGGCTCCGTCTCCCCATTTGCGTACTTGGGAGGCAAGTCACTGGAATTCTACAAAGTACTTGTTGATATGCTGTCCGTCATGCATGTGGAGTTGTTCTAACTGCTTCTCTGCATCTCCGGAGGGATCGTGAGGTCCGAAGTTGGTTTGGAGCTCAAGCATGAACTCAGAGTAGTCATCCATCCAGTCCGGACAGTTGCTATATCTGTCCAAAAGGAGATCCGGTTCAAACCACTCGAGTGCCATATTCTTAAGGTAGGATTGGGTAAAATTGACTTTAGCGCTGTAAAGATACAACCTAGCTTGGGCTGTAGATAAACCACTGCCTAAACTAGTATGTTAGTCTTGCGCTCCATCTAGTCTGCTTCACTTGTAAGAACAAGAGTGTTCGACCCTAAAGGGGGATGCCTAATTAGTATGGTCAAGTTCGAGTCTAACTTATGTGCAAAACAAGCGTCGTGGTCAGTGGTAAGTTGCCGTGGTCAGCGATGATACCGCTGGAACTAGCATCATGAGTAGCGGTGCTTCCGTGGTCGAGATAAGGTCAGTAACAGTTGCGTTGAGTGAGCAATGTCGAGCGGTGATCTCAGTGGTAGCGGTAAGGTTGTGAGCAGTGCAGGGAAACAGTAAAGAAGTCTGCGGTACTTTCAGCGGTAAAGTAGCGGAGTGTGAGAAGTTCAGTCAAAGTAATAGTCAAAAGTCCAGCAGTATGCCAGTGGTAATGGAGAACGAGCATGATGTATTAACAAGCGATAAGGGAACTTTAAAGACTACGTCCACTACTGGGTTGATCCAGAGCTAGACAATAATCCTGACCTATAGTATGTGCAATGGTGTAAAATCAGGTACTGTATCGTGTGGGGTACGCGGTGCTTATATCCTAATTTGTATGTACTCGGAATACTCTAGGCGAGATCAGTAGCGCTGGAGTGTAGTAACCGCCATAAGTAAAAATAGCGTGAGGCAACATGTAATAAGGCTTGCCATGGAATCAGTGATAACGAACAGAGAACAAACTATGCACCAAATGGAGCTATGCGGATGCGGCAAGGACATGGAAGGACATTGGTTTGTGGAATGAGGTGCGGCAGTCGGTATGGTGTGCAGTAAGTGTGGAATGCTGCCAGTACTGCTAAAGGGGTAAGATGGCCATGGACAAGTGGTAACTCCTGTAGACGTGAGACGAGTGTCAAAATATGGGGTTTTAAGCCCAGCGCCAATATGTTCGTTACAGCGCGTCTGGAATGGAAAGTGTTAGGTTTGCTCTGGAAGTTGAGCTCACATTGGATGAAGAATGCCTGGAGCCTGCGAGGTTCGGATTCATTGAAGGTATCTGGTTCACGGACTTTGACTTTGCTATCATCCAAGATGGGGGTACGATGGCTACTGCGAGCGAGGTGATTAATGGCTATGGATAGTTGGGCTAGGACCCGGTCCTGAGGGCTCAGATGGATATTATCTTCTTCGTCATCTGGGTCCTCATTGTCCGGATCATCACCTTCATCATCCGGTGGGTTACCGTGCAGTTCATCATCAAAGCGAATGGTCGGGCATGAATTGGAGTCTGGGTCATCTGGGTTCCGAGTTGGTGTCACCAGATCTGGTCTGGCTTGATGGGCAGAAATACTTTGACCTATGTTGCTCATGCTTGCGTGGCATTGAGAGAAACTGGTGAATGTTTGGATGATGGGTGTGGGATCTCATTGGATCAGACCAAGTCCAGCTCCTCAGAGAGTGTTCTCAGTTTTATGGGGAGGCATGATATGGAATGGTTTAGAAAGTTACTCGGAAAGGTTTGAGTTCGAATATACTGTTAAGACCATACTCAAAGGGTGAAAGATCCGAAGGGCTTTGGCCTCAGTCCATGCACTGTGCCCCTTTCCTGAGTAATGCCCCTTATTTAAGAGAGGAGGTATACATCCAAAGATCTGGAAGGAGTTGCGTGACGGATCCAGACATTTGAAGGTATCGGATATGGTATGTGTCATATACCATACATTCAGGTCTAGATCAAATCCAATCCATGGACATCCAGACACCCAACCTACACATATCTGATCCACCCATCCAATCCAGTTCACATATCCGATCCACCGATCCACTCCAATCCATATCCATCCGTGTCCATATCCGATCCTTGTCCATATCCGATCCGTGTCCATATCTGATCTGAGTTCATATCCGAACTATTCCCGCGCACCTGCGCATTACCCCTTTTAGAATATACCTGTGTCTCTGGCTTCTGAGTATCTCTGTGCTTCCGGTTCTCGGTGATCTCTGCCTCCGTCTTGATAAGTATTTTGTACAAGCTTCATCTCCGAGTTCATAGCCTTATGTCCTGCTGTACTTACTAATGTGTTTCCGTATGCTTCAGACATAGCCTCGGACTATCTGTACTTACCCTCCGGCATGCTCCTACAGTATATAAACTTGTAGTACAACTCCTGCAGACCTTAGTCTGATTCATTGTTCCTACTTCTGTATATTCCTTTGATTACTCTGTATCCTGTTATCATGTCTATATAACTCCATCTCCGTTCTTGCACTTGGGCTCCGGCCCTTGTAAGCTTCCGACTCAGGTCTATGGGATCACTCCCTAGGCCGGAGCTTTGATCCTATGTCATATAAATCCTTTTGGACTTCGTCCATCTCCGTCTATCATCTGTTTCACCTCCGACTCTACCGTTGGTAGTCTTATACTGTCTGTTTCTATTCTGGACCTTGTCCGGAGTAGTCTATACTATCTCTACACCATATCCGGACCTACTCCTCTCTAGTAGCCAACACTTCCTCTAAGATCCACAGAGCTATGCTCATCTGATCATCTGATCATCTGATCATCCGCTCCTCCGCTCCTCCGATCATCCGCTCCTCCGCTCCTCCGATCATCCGCTCCTCCGCTCCTCCGCTCCTCCGCTCCTCCGCTCCTCCGCTCCTCCGCTCCTCCGCTCCTCCGCTCCTCCGCTCCTCCGCTCCTCCGCTCCTCCGCTCCTCCGCTCCTCCGCTCCTCCGCTCCTCCGCTCCTCCGCTCCTCCGCTTCCTCCGCTCCTCCGCTCCTCCGCTCCTCCGCTCCTCCGCTCCTCCGCTCCTCCGCTCCTCCGCTCCTCCGCTCCTCCGCTCCTCCGCTCCTCCGCTCCTCCGCTCCTCCGCTCCTCCTCCGCTCCTCCGCTCCTCCGCTCCTCCGCTCCTCCGCTCCTCCGCTCCTCCGCTCCTCCGCTCCTCCGCTCCTCCGCTCCTCCGCTCCTCCGCTCCTCCGCTCCTCCGCTCCTCCGCTCCTCCGCTCCTCCGCTCCTCCGCTCCTCCGCTCCTCCCCTCCGCTCCTCCGCTCCTCCGCTCCTCCGCTCCTCCGCTCCTCCGCTCCTCCGCTCCTCCGCTCCTCCGCTCCTCCGCTCCTCCGCTCCCCTCCCCTCTCCGCCCCCCCCCCCCCCCCCCCCCCCCCCCCCCGCTCCTCCGCTCCTCCGAGCTCCGGACCTTCGGACCCCTAGTCCTCCGGATCCATCCTATCCTATCCTCTGACATCTATGAATCATCTTTCCCCCCGGAGCTCTGCTCCTATCCTGCCCTGGACTTTGTCCAGCGGACCATCCTTCATCTGTTCGACTTGGAACTTGTTCCAGTAGTGTTACCATTACTCCCTACCTTCCGGAAATAGTTCCGGCGCATTCCTGCGCTCATCCGAAAGTCCATTGGAGCTCTGTTGAGCTATCCTGCCTTAGAGTTCGTCCGGACCCTCCATCCGGACTCCACCAGAACTCTCCCTTGGACTTCATCCGAAATTAAGGGCACATACTTGGGTAAGGGGCACAGCGTACAAGCTGAGGCCAAGCCCCTTTGACTTACAACCCTCCGGTACAACCCCATGTAAGACCAGGACTTCTTACTAATCTCTGGTTTTGCATGGTCGTAACAGTATGTCCGAAGGTTATCCGGAGCGTAGGGATGGAATGAGGATTAAGGCTAGCTTTGGAACGGGTTCCTAACTAGAAACTGACAGAGGTGGACTATCCAAAGATAGAGTCGGAGATATAGACTAAAGGAATCAATCCCAAGTCTCGAAAGATGACTTAGAGCGGAAAGTGACTCAAGTCCAGAGGAAACAGAATGAGCAGAATCTAAGATGATATTTGAACTAAGGTTCTACAGAGATCTACAAGTGGTTTATATACTGTAAGTATCTAATACGGATAATCAACAAGTCCAGGACTGAGGACTATGTACGAAGTGTAATGGAAGTCTATTAGTTAATGTGCAGCGGATCAGTAAGCACGAATCGGAAATGAAACACAGGTAACAGATCAGTGACACAGGACAGAAGTATACACAGCCGGAATACTGGAAACAGGAGGAATGACGAAAGGAGATAGACGCAGATATACACAAGGGAGTTAAGGTGCGAGAAGTGGGCACATTTGGATGGGTGATCCGGACAGGATCTGTGGACCGGATGGAAATAGAATCAATCAGATCTGATCGGATATGGTCGGATCTGAGATCAGAAGTATGGTATATGACAACTTGCCAAGTTCATTGGATTCTGAGATGACAACCTGTAGGCCTTGAAGGTCATTGGTCCGACGCCTCTTTGTCACTTGTGAAGTGACAGTAACCATGAGCCGACACATGATTACAAGTTGCAACATGTCTCAGTGTGACCTTGATGGCATGGTTGGGCAATGACACTGAGTCAGAACTGCCAGAGAATAAAGTAGGGGATATCACGTATAGAATGTAGACATTCATGACAAGGTAGTCAAAAACTACTAGCAAGCGCAAAAACACTGTATATACTATGAGGGACCTCCAAGCCAAGCAGCACTCAGGTAGTTAGAAAATGACGAATGTTGACCAGTAAACCATCAAAAAAGGCTGTCTAGTAGGTCCAAGCTGACTCATCATATATATGAGGCTGTTGTAGTAAGATGTGTTGTCCTCTGTCATAAGCTCAGCGGGTATAAAGACACCTGTTGAGTACTACCTCAACAACCACCTACATAATGTCCCTTCAAGACCCATGATGTTCGAGAGTCGCGTTTTCCACCTGTCTGAATCATCGAAGAATATAAATCTGTGATATCACTTCTCCGACAGCATGATGTTAATCAGCCTGATGATTGCAGGATGTCCAAAGGGTATGATGAAGTGCTGAACAGACCCATTGCCCACGGGCAGCTAACATGGCATGTTAGGTGGAGAAGACTTGAGTAACAATTCATGTACATCCATTTCACCATCAAGGTATGAGTCATTCAATAACAATGATTGAATTGTGTTGATGCGCTGTGCTCTGAGCCCATCCCCACACTCGGAAATCATGAGAGAGAGTCCATATGCCAATAACACTGAGAATCACGCTGTCTTCTTAGATAGATGATCTATAGATAAACACCTATAAAACCAAATATCTCCACGGTCAGTGATTCAGACTAATACCAATGACTGATAATGTGGTTGTATGTGGGTGGCTGTTTATGTTCCCCAGGCTACGGTCAGCAAATGAGTCACTTCTGTGAGATCAGCAAACTTTTGGACAATGACAAAGATTCTCGAAACAACTAAACTTCAAAGAACAAAAACACAGAAGTCAAACAAACTAAGAAACAGAAGTAACTGGCCGAATTACTCTCTCCAATGGAATGTGTCATATACCATACTTCTGATCTCTGATCTGACCATATCTGATCAGATCCGATCGATTCTATTTCCATCCAGTCCACAGATCCTGTCCGGATCACCCATCCGAATGTGCCCTCTTCTCGCACTCTAACTCCCTTGTGTATATCTGCATCTATCTCCTTTTGTCATTCCTCCTGTTTCCGGTATTCTGGCTGTGTATACTTCCATCCTGTGTTACTGATCTGTTACCTGTGTTTCATTTCCAATTCGTGCTTACTGATCCGCTGCACATTAACTAATAGACTTCCATTACACTTCGTACATAGCCCTCAGTCCCGGACTTGTTGATTATCTGTATTAGATACTTACAGTATATAAAACACTTGTAGATCTCCGTAGAACCTTAGTTCAAATATCATCTTAGATTCTGCTCATTCTGTTTCCTCTGGACTTGAGACACTTTCTGCTCTAAGTCATCTTCTGAGACTTAGGATTGATTCCTTTAGTCTATATCTCCAACTCTATCTTCGGATAGTCTACCCCTGTCAGTTTCTAGTTAGGAACCCATTCTGAAGCTAGCCTTAATCCTCATTCCATCCCTACGCTCCAGATAACCTTTGGACATCCGGATCTGCCATGCAACTCCTTCCAGATCTTTGGACATATATCTCCTCTCTGAAATAAGGGGCATTACTTGGACAAGGGGCACAGTGCACGAACTGAGGCCAAAGCCCTTAGATCTTTCACCCCTTGAGTACGGTCTTAACAGAATGCAGGTGTTTTGCAACAACTGTGCTACCGCAATTTGTGGGAAGTTACAACAATCACCTTCTCAAACAAGCAGGTAGGATCCCCAGTCAAGACTAGTCACTACTTCAGAGATCTTCTAGCTTACTATTGAACCTGCTGCCAAGGAACTCACTATGAGTATTAAGCAGATAGCAGGAACGGATGTCCTTGGATTTCAATACCAAGTCCCCTTTCAATAACTAGAGTCTATCAGTCAATGAAGACCTTAACTCAGTATCGCTACTCAGATGTGCAAGATAGAGTGTTGCTATCAACTTCTGAAGTCTCTCCCACTAAGCTACTCTGGCCTTAGATGGACTAAAGAGACAACACAAATATCAGAAACACAAGGACACTTAGCACCAACAAACTTTGAAAGAGAGAGAGAGACCAGTAATCAAAGAAAAAGAAGAAAAGAGAAAGATTCAAAAGAAACAGAAGCAAGGAAACAGACAACAGAGAAAGAAAAACAGAGAGAAAGATGATGAAAGAAACTAGAATGAATTTGTCAAAGAAAAAAGATTTGTTGTCTTGCTGGTTGTCAGACACAGTGAGCTCAGGGTCTTGCTAGTTGTTGAGCAAAGTGAGCTCAAGGTAGTGCTGTCTCACAGAGTAGACTTCCAATCTTACTGTTGTTGACAATGTGCTTGACAGTGTACTGATAGAGCTGGTCACACTTCACTCTCAGTTATATTTCTGAGGGGGAGAAATCTCTCATTTATTGACAAAAAGGTGGGTCTTATATAGACAAAATGAATGACTATGCTACTGTTTTCCCACATTTTGTAGGGGTGCTAACCTACCCTATTTATTAAATATTGTCATAGTTGATTTGTAATATGCTCAAGGGTGTGAGAAGAAGTCATGTGAGATATTGATGGCTACGCATAAATTTGAGATCAGGTGACTATTAGTGGCTATCCTAGGAGGAATATCAATTTATGTAATATTTGAAGCATAAATTTGCACTTTTTTTTGTAGATGCATAGAAATGACACAAGTAAAACATAGTGGGTTTCATGAGTTTCTCTGCAGGGTAACTTTATGTAATTATTTTTCTGGGGTCACCTGACATCTGTGGAAATATTATGAAATAGTTTCTGGAGCCAAACAAACATAAACACACCCATGAATGAATTGGAAATAATAAGCGAAACTTTTATGAGCAAAAAGAAACTTTTGGTTCTGAGTCATGGATTGATTTCTGAATAGAGGAACACTAAGCTATTATAGTCCTGGTACTATTTGTCAGCTGTGGTAGTGCTTAGTCAGTCATGCACCAGACCAGTTTGGTGTGTGTCAATGCCACCATGGCAAAATCGTCTAGGATGGTGGTCATGGTACCCTTGAGTATCTGGAATTCTTCACAACCTTCTTCACCTTCCTTCCACTGGTTGAGCGCAACTAGTTTATACCATAAGCTACTAAAGAAACACATAGAAAGAATTACCATTTGCCTGCTTGTTGATCACAGCAGAAAGTGTGTCGTTCACCATCTGACTCAAGACTGCATCGACAGGGAAAAAGGTGGTCTCGAATATGAGTCTCACCATATTTACGTGGGCATCCACCTTCACCTGTTCTAGTTGCTGTGACAAATGGTTTAACTCTGTGGTCGGTGGTATCATGGACGGGGAAGGGGTTATCATGGGTTTTGAATGATAGATTGCAGGTCGGGCATGCCCTGTTACAGTCATACATGCCCCTACTCATTCTCTCTTTGTCTCCTTTACTTGTATATTACATAACGAGACTCTGACTCATATGCTCAACGCATCTGTACTATAGTTGCCTTCCTTCTTTGGATACGCACTTACGCGCTCACGTCTCTCTTGGTCCATGTGCACATATTGACCTATTTAAGCATGTTTGTATTACGCTTGTATACTTTACTTTAATCTTACTGGGTTTTACCTGGAACATCCTTCGCTTAGGTCTCCAACCTAAGTCATCTTGAATCGTCTATAAGTCTAAGCACTCCTTAGCCTTAGTCTCTATTCTTGTAGAACCTCTTAAGACTTGTCTTTGAGGCTGAACCCTTGATAGTACTCAGAACGTGTTCCTTGTACCTTCACCTTGTCCTCTTCTGGACATTGTAGAACTTCCCAGCAGACCGTCTGTGTCTTTTCACTGTCGCTGGTGACGCCACCCCAGTTCATAACAAAAGATTAAAGTCCACTTGATCGTTGACTATCCAGTCTTCAACCCTGAACCCTGAAACCTGATAAAGCCCTAACGGACAGCAAGACAGCATGTGTAGGCACTGAGAAAGTATAACTCACCAGACGAATCACCATCATGACGACCACCAAAGAATTTGAATACAAAATCGGTCTCCCAACCGGTTTTGATGGAGATTGCGACAACTCTCTAGAATTCATCCAATCATGCAATCTATGTTTTGATATCAATGAAAAGTTCTACACCACCGACAAGCAGAAGATCATTTTCATTACATCCTTCATGACCGAGAAGAACACCAAATCTTGGAAAGAACAATTCCTTGCTCACGCCCAGTCAACCGATTCCTCTGGACAAAAGGTTGGTTACAGGACATTGAAGGATTTTATGAAAAGTTTCAATGAAGCTTTCAAACCAGTGGATACCAGAGGGACTGCACTAACAAAGCTCAGGGACCTCAAACAAGGAAGCGGCGATCTTCATACTTATATCGCTGACTTTGAGGCACTTGCAGCTAAGGCCCACATCACTGACGACGCCACAAAGATTCAATTCTTCCAAGACGGCCTCAACCTAGGTATCCTAACCAAGCTTTTCGCACCAGGAGATGTCTCAGAGATATTCTGTAACATTGTATTGCAATGCGTTTCCATTGACAACTCCCACCACCACCTTCTAGCATTACGAGCACGTCATGCTCCACAGCAGAAGAAGAAGAACTATGGAAACGCGCGTTACACACCCAATCGTGATTCAAATGCAATGGTCGTAGATCGAATCTCCGATGTGGAGAGATCCGAATGTATGAAAAAGGGAAAATGCTTCAGATGCAAGAAGACTGGACACCGTATTCATAACTGTCCTGAAAGAAAGAAAAGAACCCCGATTCGTCAAACCGAGGTTAAAGACGAAGAAGAAGAAAAAACCGTGAGGCAGCTTGTAGAGGATTTTTAAATTGGAGAAACAAGGATTCGACGTATGTTTCTCCCAATATATTGCTAAGGCTTGTACATGCTGTAGGTGAAAGAAAAGAACTTTGTATCCCCATCACCCTTCACTCACAAACATGCTTAAAATCCGTTGACACCACCACTGTTATTGATTCAGGCGCAGCAGGAACGTTCATTTCTGAGGAGTTTGTGAAACTCCATCAAATCACACGATGAAAACTCAAAACACCATTTCGAGTTACTACGGCAGATGGAACTCTTATCAAAGGAGGGCCGATCATGCACTACTGTCTCCTAGTGGTCAAAATTGATGAACGAACCATGTATGGAAAATTCAATATCACTAAACTAGGACGAAGAGATCAAATCCTTCTGGGAATTCTGTGGTTACGCGCAATGAACCCAAGTATAGATTGGGCCGCTGAAACACTCGTCCTCCCTCAAACGACGAAATCTGATGAAATTGAAATTGACTTAGACACTGATCAAAGAAAGAACAGGCTACCCCTGGCTTTCCATTGCCATCCCAAGAAATGGCAAAATTCACAACTTCCGAGACCCTTCGTCACCTTTCCTATTAACATTCCTAATGTTCCAAAAGACCCAGAACCTGAAGTACGAATGCCACATACTACAAACTCCACCCCCCATGTACAACTGCCGCGAGCAGTATCACCGATTCCCCGCGCAGAGAAGCGCAAGAACGAATCCGAGCCTGAATATCGGGCCAGACCAGAACCTATCAAGCAACAACCAATCGAAGAACAGAAGTATGGAAAAGAAAAGCAACAGAAGAAATCCCTGGACAAGATACAAATGTACAAAAACTATCTAAGTTCTACGTTCCTCCGAAAACTCTTCAAGATACTCTTTCAGCTTCAATTGAAGAAATCCCTGACGAAGAAGAACCCATGCCCTCTTTGATCCCAACAGAGGATGATGACCAATTCAATACCATGCAAGATGTCTGGCATGCACCAGAAGTACGCGAAATTTCCTCTTATGAGCTTGGAGACAGAGAATTCCTTGTGGAATATGACACGGATGGAGTTAGTATGAGAATCATCGAAGAAGTATCCATGGATACACCCCTCACATGTGATGGAACTTCCGGACTCGAACAACTCCCCAACTACTCCACAATCTCCCTTCTCCCTCCGAAATACAGCAATAAAGCTCAGGAATTCGCTATGGATGAGAAGGAGAAGAAAAAGAAATCCTTTGAAGAATTGGTCCCGGAATACTTGCACGACTTTGCAGATGTCTTTGCTAAAGACAGATTAAACAAATTACCTCCTGAACGACCCAGTATTGATCATCGGATTGATACTAAACCTGGTTTTATCCCTCGCGCATCTAAGGTTTACCCGCTATCGGAAAAAGAATGCGCTGCCATCAAAACGTTTATCAATGAAAACATTGTGAAAGGCTTCATCTCAGAATCGAAGTCACCCCAAGCTAGTGGTTTCTTCTTTGTGGGAAAGAAGAGTGGAGAATTGCATCCCTGTCAAGATTATCGCTACATCAATGATTGGACAGTCAAGAACACTTATCCGCTCCCACTCCCTATTTCCCTCGTTGCACACCTTCACAATGCACAGTTCTTTACAAAAATGGATATTCGGTCCGGTTATAATAATATCCGCATCCATCCCAATGATCACTGGAAAGCAGCATTTACCACGGAATTTGGCCTCTTCGAACCAAACATCATGTTCTTTGGCCTTTGTAATTCCCCAGCAACTTTCCAAGCATACATGAATCGTACCTTCCAACAGGAAATCAATGAAGGATGGATGGTTATCTACATGGATGATATCCTGATTTTCTCTACAACAATGGCAGAACACCGCGAACAAACCAGACAGGTTTTGATGAAAATACAGAAGGAACATTTGTTCCTGAAACCGGAGAAATGCACCTTCGATGCAGAAGAAGTGGAATACCTCAGAATGATAATTCGCCCCAGACAAGTTGCTATGTATACCGCCAAAACCAAGGGAATCGCCAAATGGCCAACACTGAAATCTGTAAAAGAAGTCCGGTCATTCCTCGGTTTTTGCAACTTCTACCACACGTTCATTTCCCACTACTCTGACATTGCCCGACCCCTTATTGAATTAACAAAGAAAGATAAGGTCTTTGATTGGTCAACCGAATGTATGGACACCTTCGAAGAACTGAAACGACACTTCACATCCCAACCGGTACTTCGTAACCCTGATCCTTCCCAACAATTTGCTATTGCTACTGATGCTTTGCTTGTAGCAACTGGCGGAGTTCTCTTGCAGACCAATGAGAATGGTGTTTATCACCCATGTGCATATCTCTCACAGTCTTTGAACCCTGCAGAATGCAATTACCAGATCTTTGATCGGGAACTCCTTGCCGTGATCCAGGCATTGAATGAATGGCGTCATTATCTTGAAGGAAACCCACACCCTGTCCTGGTATTCACCGACCACAAGAATCTTCTGTACTTTAGAAGTGCACAGAAGCTTACCTGTCGCCAAGCACGTTGGCAACTGATTTTGTCTATTTACGACATTGAACTGCATCACATTGCAGGTACTAAATTGGCAGTACCTGATGCACTATCTCGCCGACCCAACTATGACTCCGGCAAAGACAATAACGAGGACCAGACCCTCCTCCCTGATGCTCTATTCATTCGTCTTATTGACACCGACCTGAAGGATGTTTTATCATCCTCTGACCCCCTCAACGACCCTGTCTTCAAAACTGCATCCAACGCCCTTGATGGCATGTGTCTCCCCCCTATGAAGTCAGCACTCTCTGATTGGAAAATTGAGGAGAACGTCCTCTACTTTAAGAATCATGCCTACATTCCACCGGCACATCGTCCCAATATCCTGAAAAGGTATCATGATCATCCCACTGCGGGACATCCTGGTAGATTCAAAACTGAAGAACTTGTCAAACGAGAAGCCTGGTGGCCTGCTATGGGCTCCTATGTTCGGAAATATGTGGAGGGTTGTGCCCTTTGTCAGCAAATGAAAGTGGATACACATCCTGTTCGACCTCCACTTGTCCCGATCCCCTCATCTGCGACTCGCCCTTTTCTCAGGTCTCTGTCGATCTTATCACTGACCTCCCTGTCTCTGGTGGCTTTGACAGTATCATGGTCGTGGTAGACCATGGCCTTACGAAGGGGGTAATTATTATCCCTTGTCTGAAAACCGTTACTTCCAAAGGCATTGCCAAACTATTCTTGAAACACGTCTATCGTCGATTTGGACTCCATGACAAAGTCATCTCGGATTGGTGTAACAAACATATTGGTGCTGGGCTTAAAACCCCATATTTTGACACTCGTCTCATGTCTACAGGAGTTACCACTAGTCCATGGCCTTCTTACCCCTTTAGCAGTACCGGCGGCATCCCACGCTTACCGCACACCGTACCGACTACCGCACCTTGTTCCACGAACCGATGTCCTTCCATGTCCTTGCCACGTCCACATAGCTCCATTTGGTGCATAGTTTGTTTCCTGTTCGTTATCACTGATTTCATGGCAAGCATTATTACATGTTGCCTTGTGCCGCAGCACCTCGCGCTATGTTTACTTATGGCGGTTACTACACTCCAGCGCTACTGATCTCGCCTAGAGTATTCCGAGTACATATGAATTAGGATATAAGCACCGCGTACCCCACACGATACAGTACCTGATTTTACACCATTGCACATACTATAGGTCAGGATTATTGTCTAGCTCTGGATCAACCCAGTAGTGGACATAGTCTTTAAAGTTCCCTTATCGCTCGTTACTACATCACGCTCGTTCACTGTTACCGCCGGCATACTGCTGGACTTTTGATTGTTACTTTTGACTGAACTTCTCACGTTCTGCTACTTTACCGCTGAAAGTACTGCGGACTACTTTACTGTTTCTTTGCACCACTCGCAACCTTACCGCTACTGCAGAGACCACCGCTCGACATCGCTCGCTAGATGCAACTGTTACTGACTTTATCTCGACGATGGTAGCACCGCAATACACAATGCTAGTTCCGGCGGTATCATCGCTGACCGCGGCAACTTACCGCTGACTTGGACGCTTGTTTCTCAAATAAGTTAGACTCAAACTTGACCATACTAATTAGGCATCCCCCTTTAGGGTCGAACGCTCTTGTTCTTACAAGTGAAGCAGACTAGACGGAGCGCAAGACTAACATACTAGTTTAGGCAGTGGTTTATCTACAGCCCAAGCTAGGTTGCATCTTTACATCGGGGCCTGCAATTCCTATCTCACTTCTCCAAGGAGCTTGCCTGACTTCTCGACTACGTCATCACCCCATCTACGGCTTATCAGACTGATGGTCAAACTGAGCGGCTCAATCAAGAGCTAGAAATGTACCTACACATCTATTGCCGCAATAATCCTGAAGATTGGGTAGAACACTTACCAATCGCCGAATTTGTCCACAACCACCAAAAACACGATGCAAGGAATGCATCACCTTTCTATCTAATGATGGGATACAAACCACATGCTATCCCTCACCTGATCCCTGATTCATCTGTCCCTGCAGCAGAAGATCGAGTATGATCCCTACAGAAGATAAGAGAAGAAGCAATCGCCTGCCATAACCTTGCGATGCAAACAATGGCCGAACAATCCCGAGGAGAAAAGTACATCCCATGGAAGATCAGAGAAAAGGTCTGGCTATCTGCTGCTAATCTTAGACTCAAACTCCCATCGCGGAAACTTGCACCAAAATGATACGGACCTTTCCCAATCATCGATGTCTTATCACCTATCACATTTACGCTCAAACTCCCCCCACAATGGAAAATTCATCCCACTTTCCATGCTTCCGTCTTATCGTCCTATAGCGAAACAGACGTACACGGCCCGAACTTCCCTGAACCACCACCTGATATTATTGAAGAAGAAGAAGAATACAAAGTAGAAGCAATTCTTTCCCACAAAGGAACTGGCATTCGCCAACGATATCTTGTTTCCTGGAAAGGATATTCATCGGGAGATAATGAGTGGCTCCCAGAAAAGAACTTGAAGAACTCTGCTCGAATCCTGAATGCTTATAAAAAGCAACACTCCCTTTGATTATTCTTCAGTCAATCAAACTGCACAAGCACTTGATCAACTAAAACCTTTCGAAATGTCCTTCCCCACTGCTTACATCACCCCAGTCACTATTGCCAACAATGACTCTGATTCCGATGCAGAAAACTACGGAACCCTTGCCACTGAAATCGACAACACCTCCTATATTGAAGCCGCCCTTCTATGCGAAGGACATGCTCTCAAGATTGAAAGAATCCTCACCAAAAGAGGTGCCTTCCCAGCTTTACTTCTTGTCAACATCATCCGCACCGCCACCCTCATTGAAACTAACATCAATGAAACCACAGAAATCACGTATTGCCAGCGCATCTTACATCTACAGAAACGTATTCGTTCTTACGCAATGCTGTTGCTTCCCCGTTCTTTTAAGAGCGATGTTGAAGAAGCTATTCACATCATGGCTGAATGCCGAGCAGGTGTTGCTCGACCTCCCTCTCCACAAAGAGATATGGACCCACTTCCTATCCCTCCACCCTCTTCTTCACGCATTTATTCTAATATTGATGCCTTTGCTGGCTTATATACTGCTGTCCAGGAGATTGTACAGCTCACCAACACAGTTGTCGAAAATATCCAGCAATCGGTCGCGGAAACAAGAGCAGCCAGAGCTTTAGTCGAAGAAGCTATTACTGGTCTGCAGCAAACTCAATTGGATCTTGCCTCCCCCCGAACTCCACCCCCTATTGAACAACCAACTTCACCGTCCCCCATTATAGTCTCCCACGATCACCCCGCATGGCTATATGAATCTTGCACAGAAGAGCAGTGTGCAGCTGCGAAAGCATTGGGGATCCCTGTCACTGAGTTGGTGACACTTGGCCCTCGACTTTGTGACCTCCATATCCATCCTCCCATGTCCATCCCAGCATCATTTGGTCCGATGGACCCTGCCTTGCCAGTCCTCATAAAAGACTTAGGTATAACATCCCCTTCTTCCTCTGACGAACTTCTTACGGTTGCTGAATGAGGAACTACTCCTGACCTCCCAACGTCGGCATACACTCTTACCACTGAACAGCAGGTGCAGCTCAGACACAACAATGCCTTCACTTTGAGCTGTATGGCGTGACAGAAGGGAAAGAAGCATGCCAGATCCACTAGTCCCAAACCCATTATTTCGCCATCACCATTACGCATGTCTACCTCCAACACTGACGACAATATGAAATGTCGGTTTTGTGGTATTGTTGGACATCGGCAGAAGAATTGCCCCGCATACCAGTGCCAAATTTGTCTGTGACACGCCCCTACCCATCTATCTATCTACTGCCCTCAGCATCTTGGAGATCCCCTGTTTACACTTACTTGGAAGGACAATGGATTTTATGATGCACTTCGTAGGTGGGAGCAGTATCTTATTAATCATCGACGAAGAAAGGCAGGTTGATGAGCGAGGACTATAGCAGAAGAAGAAGCGGCTTATATGTTAGGGGTAAGTACTGCTGATGAAGACATCGCTAACTATGACGACTATGATCCCATTTATGACGCCAATAGCGATATATGAAAGTCGGTGACTTTCCATGTAACGAGGGGGTAATGTTACAGTCATATGTGCCCCTATTCATTCTCTCTTTGTCTCCTTTACTTGTATATTACATAATGAGACTCTGACTCATATGCTCAATGCATCTGTACTATAGTTGCCTTCCTTCTTTGGATACACACTTACGCTCTCACATCTCTCTTGGTCCATGTGCACATATTGACCTATTTAAGCACATTGTATTACGCTTGTATACTTTACTTTAATCTTACTGGGTTTTACCTGGAACATCCTTCACTTAGGTCTCCAACCTAAGTCGTCTTGAATCGTCTCTAAGTTTAAGCACTCCTTAGCCTTAGTCTCTATTCTTGTAGAACCTCTTAAGACTTGTCTTTGAGGCTGAACCCTTGATAGTACTCAGAACGCATTCCTTGTACCTTCACCTTGTCCTCTTCTGGACATTGTAGAACTTCCCAGCAGACTGTCTGTGTCTTTTCACTGTTGCTGGTGATGCCACCCCAGTTCGTAACATGCCCAGCATGATCATGCTCCCAGTTCGCATGTCTAAACCCATATCTAAACCCATCGTTGATCTTTATGTCAAGGCGGTCAAGTATAATGTCAGCCTGAGGGGGTGGTTGGAATTGATTGTTGGTGTGGCTGCAAACATATGAGTGGGAACCTCGTGACTCTGGAACACACCCAAGTTGTGGTGGGACATGAATGATTCTGTGTGTCCTTGAGCATCAACAGTGCTCAATGGAAAAGCAGGTGGGGGGTCTGGAGCTAAATCTTTTCCCTGCCATACTAACTGACTGCTAGAATTTTCATAGTTTGAGTTATCTACTAAGTCACCGTGGTATTCAGGAAGGGTGGTGCCATGATCAGGCTGGAAGTCATTGGCCTCAGGCTCGTCTGGAAAATATTCATGGCTGCCACTTGCTTGCATGGGCCAATGTGGTGGCGGCGACCAGTTCAGCAGTGCATGTGAGCCTTCATTGGACCAACTTGGATTTTGATCAGCCATGGGAGCCAGCAAACTGCCAGCCAATGACTGTGCTACTAGTCAGAAATGTTTTGAGGACACAAAACTATGAGATCATGTGTACCTAATACAACTGAAGTGTCATGTTTGAGCCCACTGAATGTAGCAACAGAGCGATGGTGGTGGTGATAGTAAGGTCAAGAGTTGCTGCAGCTTGCAGTACTGGGCCAATACCAACCACATTTGCCAAGTCTTATCTTGGTTTTCAATGAGTTTGATACAAGCTGACCTTTACTTACCATTACGTCGTTGTCACCCTTCTGACTGATTATCGTGGCATTGTGGTGTTCGTTTACTGATTCAAAAGGGGGTATCACCTTACCAATTTGGCATCTCAGTCTGCTGACCAATCAAAGCCGACATGATATAGAGTTTAGATCTAGAATAAATCAGGACCTACAAAATAGCACACTGCCCAAATGAGGCAACTGACTTCTACCCCTTTTAGTAGAGCATTTGTTCAATTCAGGATAGGTAATTCCTTAGCTATCCTTGTCTAGTATCATACTTAGGCCTCATCTGCGGAACGATGATGGATAAGTGAGAAGGGGCATAACAGTGTGAACAAACAGACCATATACCTAGTGCAACAATGGACAAGAGAGAAGAGGCAAAGACCTAATCGATAATCACCCAGCCACACTAGGCAAGAATTTTCGCAAGGCAAAGATTAATATTGCTCAGCATGTGCGTCATGCTGAGAGGGCCCAGAGTGTGTGCCACAACAGGAAGGGATAAACATCAGATCCTCAGGGTAAGCCTGCATAGAAACTCAGGAGTTTTAGCTGAGTGATTTATCGAGAAATGTATTTACTTAGTTACTAGAATGGGAGCTCCAAAGTTGTATGGCATTCACTATTACCGCATATAGTATTGTACAACAGCAGCTTGATTGTCGATCTAGATCATGCTTGCAAGCACTTAGTAGTGAAGCTCATATTGATCCTGCGCAAACAGATACTATTCGGCCTGTCATCCTACATAATAATTCATCAAATTGAATAAATACTTTCATCTTCTGAGTTGATTATTTGCAGTCTACATGAGTATAAATGACTACATGATGCGCTGACTCGGATATTTTGAATCCTAGTCAGCTGTTAAACTCTGGTGCACATAAACTTGAATGGGACTAAGAGCCTCTACTGTTTCAATGTGTGAGTTATAGCCTGCGTGTAGCAGCATTGAGAACTGCCATATCATAATAGACCTGAGTTATCTCCTGAATAACTGCTTCCAAGTGATTCTGCTTGCTTCGCAGCTCCTCACCAAACTTGACCACATCAAGGACCATTTCCCACTCAGTACCAGTTTTCTCCCTGCAGATGCGCTTCCAAGTCGCTGCTGGAGCAGGACAAGACAGAGACTCGGATACTACATGCTCCTTGTTAGAGTCGCCATGAGAGTCAACTTGTTCTAGCTTCCTCTTCTGACTCTGAGGAGTGCTGGTGGCAGCAGGAGAAGCCTGAGCTCGTAGTATTACTACCTCGCCACCTACATGATGATCAGCTTCAGCTTTCTGGTCGCTCATCAGTACAACAAGATGATACTACATGACTGCAGAAACTCACCATCCTTCCAGTTTCCTTCCAACCACTGATCGTATCCAAGGGCAAGCCCTCAAGGAGAATTGTATCTGATGGTGAGTGAGTTGCAAAAGGGTCTGGCACAGTCAAACCCAGTTCCCAGAACACTGATGTGTCCTCACCGCTGCCAGATACAGAGAATTCAGACATGTGATGGGGTTGGACATGTGCTATCATATCCTCAATCCATGAAAGCTGAGTGTTTGTTGCATGAGGATTGTTTGTATAGGAAGACATAGCTAGTACTTAGAAGCTTGTGTTGATTTGAAAATTCAAGGCTTGAGGTAAGCACTGACTCTTATAACTGCATCATACCATATTGAAAAGCGAGGACTAGTAATTCTCAAAGGCCTGGATCAGAATTGTTAGTTACTTTTCGGGGCAGTTTGCCCAGCGAACAAAAGCAGAAAGCACCTAGCTATAGAGGGCAGGCTGTTCTCTCGCCCAATCTGGAATTCCAATTTGACCTTGAAGGGGAAAAGGTTACTTCCATACTTAGTGTGACTCTAGCAACAGCTTGACACAATTAGTCATCGTCCAGTCCTGTCTGAGTCAAAGAAGGATGATCATAGGACAGTAGTACTAATACGGCACCTATCAAGAGCTCTATCGAAAAAAATGGGTCTTACTACATTCTGGGCAATGCAAGTCACAGGATTGGTGTTAACAAAGAACCATACACTGCATAGATAACATTCCAAATTTAATGGGCAGTTTAGAACTACAGTGGGAGCTTTGAGTAAACAGAGAATGAAGGACGATTGTCAAGAATATGATATTTGACAGGAGTGGTTCTACAGGGCAAAAACGGATAAATAATGGCATCATATGAAAGTTGATGAACTTCATCATGGAATGATTGGTTGGATATTATCTGTTGCACAAGATCAATACGAGCTTCATGATAGAAAATCAATGAGAGTTACTTCAGTCATCAGATTTCATCAATATCTCTGCAATTCCACACACAAGTCCAGGAGAGGCACGGGAATCATCCTCACCCGAACTCGAGACACTGTCTGAATAGGTGGGAGATGCAGGCATGTAATATTCAACACTTTCACTATGATAGTGCTCACAAGCAAGATGCTTGAGTTGATCAAGCTGTGCATCTGTGGTGCTGTACAATGATTTATCATCACTATATGCAGCAATGGTGAAGGCCATGCAACTTTGGAGCTCCCCCGGGCCCAGGTCAGAATTGGCAAGCCTTTCAAGCAAGGAGAGGAAAGGTTCTGAAGTAGCACTGGAATATGTTTTAGCCTTGTCCTTGTGAATTATGTGGGCAAGCCTCCTGTGTCATCTAAGAGTCTTGATTTCCAATGCAGATGCCAGAGCACACAAGTGCTTCCATTCAAGATCAGCTTCCTTCATAAGGACAGCTTGAGCAATGGCTTCGCAGGATAGGTGTTTCAAGCCGTGTTCAACTAAAACTTTGCCCTAGTGTGATGCTTGTCAAAACAATGTGTGCATAAATATTGATAAACTTACTCTTTGAACATCTACTGGATCCATATTAGTGGGCCCAATGTACTTTTCAGCAAAACAAAGTTCCATTGTCCTGGGATGCTTCCAGTTGTAGGGCCTATGCCTCTCCTTTGCGCGTCTTACTGCATGAGTTAGGTGCTTGATTACAGGGGGGAGGAATGCTGGTGCATTTGTATCATCATCCAAATAATCATTGGTGATGGTAGGTGATGATGATGATGAACTAGGTTCTGTGCATTTGGGTGGGGAAGCATTGGATCTGACAGCGTTGTCATGCTTGAATGTCTTCTGAAGATAGCCAGTGAGGGAGCGCAGACTAGGAGTGTCCCTGGCCTCATAGTCAACATTCAACCCTCTGGTAGACTCAGAGCTTGGGAGAGGAGTGATACAAACGTGCATTTCTGTGCTGGTGAGAGTTATGCGCTCAGCTTTAGCATGGTGATGGAATGATGACAAGGGTTGAGACGTCGAGTGCCGGGGATATCCAGGCTTATGAAGATTTGCTCCTTAGAGCTCGTTCGGTAACCATTGTATAAGCCATAATTTTGAAATACAAAATATTGTTTGTCCCAGCATGATGACAGGCCGCGAGCAGAGTTTAAAATGTCTTTGCTTCCAACCATGACTTCTAGATCTATCCATTACCACAATGATATCCAATGCCAGCAGATCTGGCTTGCAGTCACTGCTATCATCATCTGCACCCAGATACAGGTCGCAAACATGACACGAAAGGGTACTCAGCAGCCCAAGGCCCAGTGGAACTTTGATGAGATCAACACCTTACTCACATACCTGATATCAGTGAAATCATCGATGGCAGGAGTGACCTTCAAGGAAGCAACATTTAATGAAGCTACACAACAGATTGCGAGCAAGCGGACACATGGGCTTCCAAAGACTGGGGCCCAGTGCAAGAATAAATAGACATCAGTATGTCATCCTACATTGATCACCACTGTACTAACTGATCTATGTAGCTGAAGCGTACATATCACGCTATCCTTGCATATCACAGTAGATCAGGCTGTCATTGGGATGATGAGCATGGGGCTAATATCAATGGCCCTGCTGCTGAGGCTGTCTGGGAGGAGATCATTAGCAAGAAGGTACAATACATGTTTATTTTTCAGATCTTTATTGAACCTGACTGGCACTATGTCTTTAAAGTCCAATATACACTTAAAGCCATTCAAGAATAGTGGCTGGCCTTTTTACTTGAAGATGGAACAGATCCTCCCCTGCCACAGCTCTGCATAAGGCAATGCTGTGTATTGTAAGGATTTCATATCCTCTACACCCTGACACTGCTTCAAAAATAAAACTTAAATGCTCGAGCATTCGAGACCATCCATGTGACTTATGGATGCAAAAAGTGTTACTACCTTTCATACTCAAGTCACATAATACATTCCTCTTTCTCTTTCTTATTACTTCATTTCTGTCTTGACCCCACATGCTCTAAGTTCCTGTTACTATAAACTGTTATCCTGGTCTACATTCAGCTCTTTTACCTCGTTACTGACACACTATTTTCTCGCCACTGTCAAAAACTGCGTATTCAATCTTCACACCCTTTTTATTTTTCTGTGGCGCGACCATGACAAAACTTTATCATTTTCTGTATATCTAGCTCATGTACGCTCTGGTATCTACAGCGAATTCTACCTTAGAAGATCCCTGCTCAAAAAGCACCTTAGAGAAAGCTCTTGAGACGTCCTATTCCGTCACCTGTCCCAAAAGTCTTGTTTATCGCTCAGCTACCTATGATAAATAGATCCTTGTCTCTATATTGTAATCGATATAGAAACACTCACATCTACTCACTTGCATAACATCACAATTCCCTGCCGAACACAAAACCAGCCTTACAGTATAACCCCACCATCTTAGCACTGCAGGATGAACCACCAGTTGCTGGTCCAAGTAGCACCCCTCCAGATGCTGGTGCGAGCACATTGAATACTGGTGTCAGTGGCATGATGCATCCTCCCATTCCAAGCCTCCTTCCAGTCAGTCCTCGTCAGTCCCGCCCAGATGTCAACTGGGGTGCCCCCCCTCCCATTCCTGCACTCGCAAGTGGTAGTATTAGTGTTGCTCCCCCTATATCGTCTGCTCCTCTCTCTTCAGGCTCTAGCACAAGCAAGTGCTTGCACACAGACATGACCCATGGCAATTCAGCTCTCCCTTCCACCATGTGGACTTCCATTTCACAGATGACAAAGGCAGAATCTGCCAAGAAGCAGAAGCTGTTAACAGCCAGTGACAAGACGCGCCCAAGTGCACCCAAGAACGATGCTGTTCCAGAGGCTGCCAACACTGCTGTGTGTTACAATTGTACATGCCCCTATTCATTTTAGTCTCATCATTATCTTGTATATTACGTAACATGACTCTGACTCATATGCTCAACGCATCTGTACTATAGTTGCCTTCCCTCTTTGGATACACACTTACATTCTCATGTCTCTCCTGGTCCATGCGCACATATTGGCTTATTTAAGCATGTTGTATTACACTTGTATACTTCACTTTAATCTTACTGGGTTTTACCTGCAATATCCTTCGCTTAGGTCTCCAACCTAAGTCGTCTGAATCATCTCTAAGTCTAAGCACTCCTTAGCCTTAGTCTTTATTCGACCGATTATCTTAGAGTCACGACTCTTCAATAGAACCCTTGATCCTACTCAGAACGCTTCCTTGTAGCAGTATCGTTCTTCTTTGAATGCAGTCGAACTTCCCAGCAGACTGTCTGTGTCTTATCACTGTTGCTGGTGATGCCACCCCAGTTCATAACTGTCATATACCGTACATTCAGGTCTGATCCATGGACATCTGGACACCCAATCAACATCCATCCATATCTAATCCATATCCATATCTGACTCAGTCCATCCATCCGATCTGATCCACTCATCCGATCCATGTCCATATCCGATCCGTGTCCATATCCGATCCATGCTCATATCCGAAACTATTCCCGCGCACCTGCGCGTTACTCCTTTTAGGTTAATACCTGTGTCCGGCTTTCGGTTATCCCTGCACCTCTGGCTTTCGGTTATCTTGACTTCCGTCTTGATAAGATATTTCGTACAAGTCTTATTTCCGAGTTCATAGCCTTGTTTTCCGCAATGCCTCAAACATAGCCTCGGACTATCCTTGCTTGCCTTCCGGCATGCTACCTACAGTATATAAACTTGTAGTACAACTCCTGCAGACCTCAGTCTGATTCATTGTTCCTACTTCTGTATATTCCTTTGATTACTCTGTATCCTGTTATCATGTCTATATAACTCCGTCTCCGTTCTTGCACTTGGGCTCCGGCCCTTGTAAGCTTCCAACTCAGGCCTATGGGATTACTCCCTAGGCCGGAGCTTTGATCCTATGTTCTATAATCTGTTCGGACTTCGTCCATCTCTGTCTATCATCTGTTTCACCTCCGACTCTACCTTTGGTAGTCTTATACTGTCTGTTTCTATTCCGGACCTTGTCCGGAGTAGTCTATACTATCTCTACACCATATCCGGACCTACTCCTCTCTAGTAGCCAACACTTCCTCTAAGATCCACAGAGCTACGCTCATCCGATCGTCTGATCATCCGCTCCTCCGCTCCTCCGCTCCTCCGCTCCTCCGAGCTCCGGACCTTCGGACCCCTAGTCCTTCGGATCCATCCTATCCTATCCTCTGACATCTATGGATCATCTTTCCCTCCGGAGCTCTGCTCCTATCCTGCCCTGGACTTTGTCCAGCGGTCCATCCTTCATCCGTTCTACTTGGAACTTGTTCCAGTAGTGTTACCATTACTCCCTACCTTCCGGAAATAGTTCCGGCGCATTCCCGCGCTCATCCGGAAGTCCATCGGAGCTCTGTCGAGCTATCCTGCCTTAGAGTTCGTCCGGACCCTCCATCCGGACTCCACCAGAACTCTCCCTTGGACTTCATCCGAAATTAAGGGCACATACTCGGGTAAGGGGCACAGCGTACGAGCTGAGGCCAAGCCCCTTTGACTTACAACCCTTCGGTACAACCCCATGTAAGACCAGGACTTCTTGCTAATCTCCGGTTTTGCATGGTCGTAACAATAACACTGTGTTGATGAACCTCCAAGGCTCCATCAACTACCTTTCAGACTCATTAAATAAGAGCCCATTTAGCCTGACTGATGACACTTGTGTAGCTGAGCATAGGTCATGTGCGGTGAAGGTGATCCAGTCATCTGCAGATCTTTTAGTGGATGATAAGGTGCTGCTTATGCATGTGCTCATGGCAAACCCAGCAGCATGTGATACAATTTTAGACATTGATGATCTTGAGCTGCATTCTGCATTTGTACATTCTATAGTCGCTCATGCTAAACAAGAGACTGTTACTTTGTAGCTCTTCATTACTTTTGCTCATTCATTGTTTGTAGGCTAGACTGTAGCCCTATGTCTGTTGTTCTCATGAATTGTAGTACTTTGTTTTCACATAGAATCAATTGTACTAGCTACGACAAATCTATTCTGCATTGACCTTGTCAGGTTCATACCCTTGGTAAAGATCATCGTCGGTTTCATCATCATCATCAAGATCAGTATCTTCTAAGTCATTGTCGCGTAGGAAAGCTTCGTAGTCCTCCCACATGTGTGTCGCAATGCGATCACGGTGTGTATTTGCAGCTTGGACATCCGGTCCACTCTCATCTCCTGCAACATTTCCTTGATGGGTTGGGTTGTCATTCACAATGCTCAGTGGTGGCAGCAGGTCTTCGGATGGGTCATGAATCCAAATAAAATTGTGTAGGACACATAATGCTGCTGGGATGTGAGCTTGTATGTCCATCTTGTACTCTGGGGATTGTCACAACCCTTATAACCAATTAAGGCAGGGGCAGAGACTAGGACTCAAACTAAGGTTATCACAAGAGAAGAGGATAGCAGATATGTCTGGTTGCTACACTTGGTAGATACAAGAGGTTTGAACTAAAGAACTACTACAACAAAACTAGCTAAGTATATACACATATTGAAACTGAGATATAAACTGAGTCTGAAACTACTAGCCAATCATAAAATAGAAATGAGAATCGTACGATGTGATAATTGTGACATAGTTATGACATCATATTCTAGAAGGTTCTAAGATCACGTGATACTATCTTATCTTATCTTATCTGATAGCATCATAGAAGATCTCTTCATCTTCATCAGGGAGTTCAATTATAGAAGCAGATATGGGGATTTCAATAGGGTTAGGGTTTGTCTTAGCACTGGGTTTAGATGCTTTAGGGAAATTGAGGAAAGAATAATGGTTTGTATTTGGAATTCATGACAGGGATAAAAGAAGGATTCAGAAGCATCGCTTCAAGATGCCAAAGATTCGTTCGATGACATTTCATGCTGAGGCATGGCGAAGGTTGAAAAGTTCCTCCTTATTGATGGGTCTGAAAAATATATTGGTTTAGTTCAAATAAAAAAACAGGAGTGAATATTTACCTTGTGGCAGCACAACCCCACTCAGCGAGGTGGTACCAAACACCACGGTAAGGAGTGAGTAGTTCTTCACAGGAGGGAAAACCTGCATCTGTGAGAAGGTATTTGCCTGCAGGAACCATCAAACCACCTTCATGCGCTTGATCCCACAGCTATGCATCAGTCGCGGATCCCTCCCAGCTGGTTAATGTATATGTGAACAGCAAGTCAAAGCTGCATGCAAAAAGGCAATTCTGCGAAATAAATCCTTTTCGGTTATGATAGACTCGATGCTCAACTGCAGGAGGGAACATGTGAATGTGGCTACCATCTAGTGCCCCTATGGCACCCTCAAAATATGGCCAACATTTTGGATTATTGCGAATTTTGGCAGGGATAGGATCATCATCACCAGGAAAAGAAATATACTGGTGGTAGAATGGGTGTGATGCAAATATTTCAAGCATCTTGCGAAAATACCTACAAGAGCATTAAAACCAATATATTTTTCTCAAATAAATTATGTGTACCAAGAAATCGTATCATTTGAGCGCTGGAAGTGTTCACCAACATGTTGTATTGTTAATCCTGTGACACAAGAATAGAGGAAGATGGCTAGTTGCTCTTCAAGCGAGACATATCGTGAATCTGTGTGACCAAGGGCACGGAGCTCATTTATCAAACTCTCAAAAACATGGACATGCATCCCGAGCTCGCAGTGTATGTGCTCAGGATGACCAATAATGAGCTCCATAACCCATTCATGACCAGACAGTGCTGATATGTGGTATGGTTCAGGGGCTCGGCGTATTTGTCCCAATGGAAGGACCACCTGTGCGGTTGCAGCAATAAGAATACTGGTAAGAAGTACAATATAGCAAATAATCCACTCGCGGACCACCAGCTGTTGCAAATTCTGGTCAGTTGACTGAGTGCGGGGAGCAGTGAGAAGCCGCTGATATGGGGTAAGGGGGTTAGTGAACAAGGGACCAAGCAGGGGCTGATCAGGGGGCTGCATACTATGAACAGATGATATTACAACTAGGATCAAGCAACTCATCGAACTAGGGACTGATAACGATGATAATCATATTCAAGCTCCGCTTACATGCCGATGCTTGCGCCACAAATGAAATTTCGTATTTCGAAATTTTGGCTTATACAAACGGTTACTGAACGAGCTCTTAGTCTCAGTTCATATGGCACTCTTATGTTAAGCAGTGCGACACGTGTGTTTCAATCAAAGTGGGTGGGTGAGTCCTGATCAAAAAATCTCCAAATATGCCCAGATTATTACTGTTGTTGACTCTGAAATCAAAGAAGAAGGAAGGGGCTACCTTATCGAGGTTTTGTGCTCTTCACTTAGGTACTATGACTTGACCTGGCCCTATTCACTTCATTTCACTCACAGTAACTCATAGTGCACTCACAGCTGCTGCATGCCTTGCTTTTAGTGTACACAATGACCCACCTTGGCTTAATTCCTCCACCTCAGTTGCACTGGTGGAATTGTGCTGTGTAACATTTTTCTTGCTCACTTGGAATCATACACGCTTTCAGACGCTGATGCATTTTTTGGGACCATGAATTTGGTCCATCTGTGCTCGAGAAGTTGTCGATGGAGATCATCTCTCCTTCCCAAAGAGCAAAGATGGCCCATCTGGAGCACAAACGAGATGCTGTACTTGAGCACGAAGTGAACGCAAGCGCAATTGGCCGTCTGTCATTCCGAAAGATGTTGTACTTTGATGTCTCGGGGATTATATGTCCGGATCTCAGTGGGTGGATCCTCCCATTTGCGCAGTTTGTTAATGGTGTGTTATCCGATGATTCATCCTTTTATAATCTTGAACTTCTTCGCATCATTGATGGCTTTATCATTCACAACTGTGTCATTCAGAGCATATCATGATGTTTTGTCTTTGGCAGCAACGGTCTCATGTTGAAGAAGTCAGGCATCAAATTTCAAAATCCAACTTCGCAATGTATGACTGATGAACTCAGACTTCAAAGTTGTCATTGATGGTTTTTCTGGATTTCGGATGTGTTGGACTAGTAGGCCTCAAAGTTGTCTTAGATCATATTTCTATCTTTCAGACATGTTAGTCTTGGTAAAATCTAGTGGCTTATAGTATGAATATATTAGGGCCTTCATGTGGCTCAGCGGTGTGCCATTAGATCATGATTGTGAACACTAGATGGCAAAATACAGGCCAGCATGGTCCGTAGGTATCCGGCAGTGGTATCAGGGACTGGCGCTGTTGTGATTGAGGATGATCTGAGTGCTATTGCATGGTCAAGTCTTCCAATACTATCACCAAGAAGTGAGCGCAATAACCAAAGATGAAAGATGATAGTGTCAGGCCAGAACATTGCCTAGTGGGTCTGTGATGGCAAGATCATACCAAGGGTCATCAATATTGCACTGATATCATAGCCCATAGCCATTGAATATCTAGATGCTATTGTGTAGTCAAGTCTTCCAACACTATCACCAAGAAGTGAGCGCCAGATAAGAGGAGATAACCAAAGATGAAAGATGATAGTGTCAGGCCAGAACATTGCCTAGTGGGTCTGTGATGGCAAGACCATACCGAGGGTCATCAATATTGCACTGATATCATAACCCATAGCTGGCATTGGATATCTAGATGCTGTTGCGTAGTCAAAAATTACCAAGGTTTACCTGCATGTGCTATTTTTTGGGTGCTCTGATCACATACAACTAGAAAAACCTACATCTCGGTGATTTCCTGATGAACACGCTAGAAAAAGTATTATAAGAGACGGCGGGACGACGAGAGAACAAATAACATACCTCAGTGTTGGGAGACAACAACTGAGGTATGAGGAACCGAGGCGAAGCGTATTATATGTGAGAAGAATGCACGTGATAAAGTAGAAAAAGGAAATGTGCTATGGACGATGACAACGATGACAACTATGACGATTTAACACTTTCTTCACGAGTTCGCTGATTGGCATGGTACTACTGTTCAGATCAGAGAAATTCTGCTCCTACAGTGGTAGACAGAACTCGAGTATCAAAAGAAAGTACTCGATATCAGTGAACGATACCCTACCGAAAGAATCTAATGTCGATGCGATGCGTGCATGATGCTCAAATTGAAATGATGCGTGTTCCAAACTCTGCCACAGGATACCGAAATTGGGACCTGGGCTATTCATGAACATGAGAGACCGTGGAATCTTCAAATGATGCGCTAGGGCGGTGAGATTTTTTGAATCAAATGGACCATCTGCCGGAGGTCAGATGTCAAGTACTAAGGCAAGAACATTGTTCGGGCACCAGATCAACGGTAATTTCAGGAAATTTTTGCTTCGTCCAGAACTAAAAAATCATTGTCAGGATCAGGGACAGAAATATAACTTGCTTTTCGAATCTCGGAAGGTATGTTTCTGCCATGAAAGTGCACTGCTTATCTTCAAACATGTGGATGCCCAAGAAGCGGACATTGATTCCCAGCTTGTTACAAAGGTCGTTGATACCGAGATGGAATCAAGACGTGGCCAACGATAAGAAACACTGATGAGACACACGAAACAAAACAAAACCACGTTCTGGATTGCGGGATGACGACGACAGTAAGGTACAAGCTAAGTCTACGATGCAATGAACCATAAATGATAAGTATATGAAGGTGTACGTAAGCCACCAGGCTTGCTACTCACGCATGCATTGTGCAAGGTTTTCAGGTGTTTTGCCATATCCCAAAGGCTACTAAGCATTGTCGAGTGCCCGATTAACCATTTCCCAAGGGTCTGACTTGTTGCCTAGGATCACCTCCAAACGGTGACAGGGGCTTGTCGCTTTCACTCACGGGAATACTCAGAGGTAGCAATCCCTTAACTAACTTCCGCAAGTTTTGCACAAGCTGCAGTCCGAGACCACATGATGCTGACCCATTTGTCAACACTTCTGTATTTTGAATGTTGCTGACGTTATCTTTGCAAGCGGCTTGCATATTCATAGCACTGCCATCATTAATGATTTGAATTACTTTCGGTTCTGGCCCGGGACAAGCTGCAGTCCGAAACCACATGAGGCGACTCATTTGTCAGCTCTTCTGCGTCAATATTGATGGCATTATCACTACACGATGATGGCAGTCGTTCGCTTGCTGTCGCAGCAGTGAATTTGGCGATTTTGGCCTCACCAGTGCCAGTTACGGGCTGCCGAGCATTACATTCAAATATTTTACATCGCTCGAGCAGTATGAAAACTCGTCCAAGACTCCAAATATAACTGTACTGATGGGCTCCGAACTAGATATTGCACCATCAACCATAATGCCAAAGCAAAAGCAGAAAAAATAATTACGTGCCGCTCAGGCTGCCGGCTCCATTTTCTAAATGGTTCAATATTAACCGCAGAGTTTCTAAGGTGTGCAGGTGAGTCATCATTGTGGTTGAATCTTGGTTGCACAGCGATCTGCTCATACTCACTACATCAGGTTCACAAGACAAGTCCAAGTTGGGGCAACAGTCGGCAGTTGTAGCGCAAGTTTCGCCATACCACGAACACGCATCGACAAACATAGATGCTGTCAAAGCAACAACAACAGCGGGGATTGATAAACGCATTTTCTGTGCGAGGCAATATACAATTTTCTGAGAGGGATTTCGAATGATATCTCTGAGGATGGGGGAACACTGTAGGATGACGATCAGCTTATATATCCTGCACGTACTCATGTGCATGACTTTGATTGATTGGGCGATTGCTGTGGGATGGCAGAATTTTGGCAGAACCTGCAGTGCCAGCAGCCATAATCGACGATCCTCTTCTTCGTAAGCACAGAAAGTTCGCTTAACCCCTCGGCCTCATCCTGAATCCTGATCTCTCATTCGTCGTTTGAACCTGCAGTGACCCTGCCAGCGCAGCGACAAAGTTAAGAAGTTGATACTCGTCATTTTTCTCTCACTCACTCCACTTTCTCAAAGGCAGGAGCCTATTGCGGCACCTGGGGAGACCTTCCCGGGGACGGTCTTTCAACTTAACATCGAAACCGGCTTCGAAAGACCATGGGAATGTCTTGGAAGTGGTGCCAAGAGTGCTGTTTGTTGTACTATGATGACTGATTCTACAGTTACTGGTGCTTTACATTGTACACAAATATATTCATGGTGCTGATGTCCAGATCAGAGAATTTCTGCCCCTACAGTGGTAGACAAACCCAAGTATCCAAGAAAGTGCTCGATATCAGTGGACTCAAAAGAGTCTAATGTCGATGCGATGCTCGCACGATGCTCAAATCGAAATGATGCGTGTTCCAAACTCTGACACAGGATACCGAAAATTGGGACCTGGGCTATTCATGAACATGAGAGACTGCGGAATCTTCAAATGATGCGCTAGGGCGGTGAGATTTTTTGGATCAAATTGACCCTCAGTGAACATCTGCCGGAGGTCGGATGTCAAGCACTAGGCAAGAACATTGTTCGTGCACCAGATCAACGTGTGCTCCATGTGTCCGATCATCAAATTTCGATGGTTTGAAGGTATAGGTCCCTTATCAGTAGAAATAACAAGTATATACACTATCTCAAAACTCCGGCCTATTTTGAACTGATCCTGGACATAAAAATCATCCATATGCACACTGCTAATGTATGAGCAGAGTGGACAATGTGTGAAAGGGTAAAATACTGAAAAATATCAAAACTGTCAAAAATGCGATTCTGTGTGCTTTGTTCCTGTAGAAGGACCATGGTGATATTCCGGAGTAGCTAGGTGACAGATATACTCTAGATACACATAGTAATAGACTCCCTACCATCCTGAAGGTCCGGTCCCACAGTAAAATTTCACAGGGGGCAAACCACCAGGAGAGGGGGGTGTACTATGCAACAAGGTGTTTTCATATAGTAATGGGCCCCTGATACATTCTTCCTATTGTTTAACAGATCCTGGAAATCATTTTTCTAAGTCTATCCACCTGGAAATAATCACATGGGAACATATTTTGTGTTTTCATGTATATATGCTATATCTATTGATGCAGGGCGCCTCAAGGGACCAAATAAAGTTTGGAATCCCTTCATATATCCTTTTAAATGAGTTCTGAATACAATAGAGCACTTCCATATTAAAGGGACAAAGTTGCGAAAGTGTTCTGTACCCTAGGCTATTTTGAATACCCCCTGGGGGAGCAGGCACACAAATAGACAAAAAAGCGGTCTATTATATTATACCATAGATATATATACTAAACTACTACTTATATATGTAAGGGGAGCTATTGTGGTGTGGTGTGGGGATAATTATAATTGTGGGGCATACTATATTTGGGCGATGTTTTGGGTGTTCCCACACTCACTGCGGAAACAAGATTTTAGGCAGATCTGATTAGTGTAGGGATAGACCATATATGCGGAATATAAACAGATGTCGCATACAACGCAAATCCCGAAGCGCTAGGCTCGTGAGAGGTACACAGGGAAGACTCTAACCCAACACTGAATACACAAGCTGTGCGGAGGTAGATTAGTTATCTGTGTATCTAATCCGACATCAGTATCATATCTGAAAACACGTTGTGTACATCTGCATTCTGTCTGCATACATATACAAAACAGATCTGATTAGACTTTGCAAAGAATAATATACATGTGGTCTGTATGCTTCCTAGGATTTACTATTTGCTTTGGAGCCCCATGGCTTCTTGCTCGCTATTCCCCTCGTTCTCTACACCCCAATGGGTCCCAATGTCCAGAGACGCCCAAGCGGCGCCCCCATGTATCCTAGCCAACAAGGCACTAGTCAAGAGTGCCAGTCTCAAATGAGTGGTACCCACCAATTTGGCCAGCCTCATTCTGGGCCATCCCCACTCAACTTGCCTAACAAGGACTTGCTGCAGCATGATGAATACTTCAGCGGACCACGGGTACTCAATCCCGCAATGGTAAACAATCAGAATTAACTCGATGTGAACACAGAAACTCACGTATTATTAGCTGGGGGAGATGGTGTAAATGAGAATAGTGGAAGAGTGTCAGGTAATAACAACCTACCAGACATGCCATTCATCCCTAGGCACAATATTAATGAACAGCACCAGATGATCATTCACTCCATGTTTCCGGACCTGTGCAGTATCTCTCAGTCCTGGTATTGTAGATGGCGAAGTTAATGCAGCGTTCATTCAAGAAGTCATTGATCAAGTCTGGGACGACAGAAGGGTGAGGGTGAACAATCGAAAAATATAACTTATGGACTTACTAAGTCAACATAACATCTGCGTGAAGATCCAAACTCGAAATTTGAGATACTAGATGTCGAATATATGCTATTCAGCAACGCAAAAGAAGTCAACCAAAAAAACTCCAGCAGTCAGCTAACTCAGGTTCAGTCAAACTATCATTTACTACTGGAGGATCTGCCCTAGCAGCGCCCAATAAGAATGATTGATATTCCTTGAAATCTAGTAAGTAACATAGGTCAATAGAACTAAGCAAGACCTTACAGCTTTCTGTGACTCCAGCCAATTGTTAAGCACTCCCTGTGTCTCAGTGTGCACGTCGCTGGTGTCAGGATCTCCCATAGTACCTGATGATGAGCTTAGCCACCGGACAGGCTTGCGGATAGATATTTCAATGTCCTACATAAAAAATCAGTTGACATCAGTTTAGCTGTACAAGGGACTTACTATGGGCCCTGGCGTTCTGCACTCAAAAGTTAATTTAAATGTTTTCACTCCATGGGGAGCTCGAGCTTGATTGCATCGCGGACTGCCATAGCGTGAGTAGTAGGAACAAGCTGTAACGCGGGACTTGAGAGAATTTTTCGAAAACTCACTTTGCTCTAAGCATAACCTAAACAGACGTCAAAAGATTGAATTTGCAAGGTTGGTTAGTGGTGGAATAGCAAGTATTTGAAGAGAAGAAACGGGGGTCTGAAAAGACATGTCGGCGTGGTCGGAAGTGTCTGTTTAGATGTGTTACCTCGGATCGAACGACCAAATTGTGCGTCCCATCGAATTTGCGTCTGATTACAAGGGTACCTACGTTTAGAGTCGGGTTACACACGTCGCCTTCCTCTGATTAGGGTCTGACTAAAATCTCGTTTCCGCAGTGAGGGGTCTAAAATTTTAGACGTGTCGACGAAGTTGGATGTTTAAGTGTGTTGCTTCGGACCGAACGACCAAATTTTGCGACCCATCGGATTTGAAGGGTATCTACGTTTAGAGTCGGTTTACACACGTCGTCTTCCTCTGATTAGGGCATGACTAAAATCTCGTTTCCGCAGTGTTAATGTTTGTCGACGTCAATGTTTGTTCCTATTTTGAACCAGCATGTGAATAAGCGAGCACCTCATAGTAATATGCTTATGACTGTCATGCCTGGGCTTGCCTCCAGATCTATCAGAGCCCTGTCCAGCGCGCGCTCTGCCTCAAACCGCACAATCGAATCTGCTGTTCGGTCCTGGACAAGAACAATTTCATCCACACCTGTACGCGCAGCCGTGCATCGCGGACCCACACTTGCAACTGCCTCAGGTATTCACGCCCCGAAAGCTGCACCATTGTTCAGCATAGCATCTCCACAATGTACGTCCCATTTTTTGTCTCTGATATGTTCCTGTAAATTATTGATGTATGTCCAGGTCGATCCATGTTCATACAGACAGAGATCACACCCAACGACGATTCTCTTAAATTCATACCTGGTGTAGGTGTCATGGGCGAAGGAACTGCTGAGTTCCTTGACACGCGATCAGCATTAAAATCTCCACTTGCTATCCGTCTTATGGGCATCGAGGGTGTCAAAGCCATTTTTTATGGACCAGATTTCGTCACCGTGTCGAAGGACAGCGAAAACCCATGGGCAGTCCTCAAGCCAGAGATTTACTCAATACTTATGGAGCATTTCTCTTCTGGTATGCCACTTTTCCGGTCGGAAGAGGACAGAGAAGCCGCTGGCCCTCAGGACACTCAGATTCTTGACACAGACTCTGAGACGGTAGCAATGATCAAAGAGCTACTTGAAACTCGTGTCCGACCAGCGATAATGGAGGACGGTGGTGATATAGAATACCGAGGGTTCAGTGACGAAGGATTTGTAAAAGTTAAATTGAAGGGAAGCTGTAGAGGGTGCTCATCCAGCGCCGTAACGTTGAAGTCGGGAATTGAGAGGATGTTAATGCATTATATCCCGGAGGTGAAGGGTGTAGAGCAGGTATGCTCAAACTTCTCTGCAGTGTTTGACTCTAGCTGATGACGAACCAGATCTTGGATGAAGAGGAGGTCATTGCATTGGATGAATTTGCCAAGCTTGAGGAACGGCTAGCGAAGAATGGAAAGAATAAAAATTCCAAGTGAGTTACTTCTGGCATCAGTGGTGACTTAACGAGTTTACTCGCACAGGATGGCGCAATATATGTCCGTATGAGAGCCTACTACCTTACGCTACTGAATTTGACTTTATACTCCTCGATGCCTTCGAATGGTGGCTCAGCTCTCCCATCTCTGCTGTAGATCGTACAAGTAATCCACGATTCAGGCCTTACGAGGATAATGTTAGGATTAGAGATATCCCCTCTCACAAAATGATGACTAGGGAACCGACATTGTGAGCAACAACCTGGCTTGCTACAAAAATCGCGACATCATCTAGGGTCGTACAAAGGACGAAGTTTGCAAAAGCACACGGCAGAATCGTGAGAGATGTCATGCAGGACTTAGTGAAGGCGAACCCGAGTTTGGGTGAACGCCCAGTGTAAAGGTAAATGTTTGCATGTGGTAGTTGTAACGTGGAAGACTGGAAGTCAAAGTTAATCACAAAAGTCCTGGTGGTGAGAAACACAGTAAAATGCATGTCTTATCGAGAGTTGGCAACTTTGAGATGACAAACACGTTTGAAGAGGAATCGGCTAGGGAGACCTAGATCTGAAGGCCTGAAGCTGTCACTAAATAGTGCGACGAAATTATTCAGGTGTCTCCTTTATGTAAATCTAAACAAAATAACTAATGCTATCACGAAAGTGTGAATAAACAAAAGCAAATTACTCTGCTCCTCGCAGAGTACTACATAAACAACTGTTAAACTGTATTTTTATGTAGCACAGCATGTTATCACTCCCACCTTGCACCGCAAGGTAACTATACAGCAATGTACTTGTGCTATTCGTTTCTATCCAATACTCACTGGCTATATACTGAGTTGATAAGTGGTGGTACAGCATTGTTTTCTGGACCCTCGAATCGTAAACTTTTATCCTGTCACTCGACAAGGAGCATTCTTCTATTTGTGTCATTACCTTCGAGCTTTATTGCATAGCACTGAATAGTCAACGCCACAGCGTACCCGAACTCCCAGTAGACTCAACTCTCGTGTCTTGGTACCAACATATCGAGACTGCCCAGGAAACATATCGTCGTAAGTGACAGTGATAGTTTGGACTTCATTAGATGATAGCTGAGACGGAGCTCCTCCCAATAGTTAATCATGTCCGAGTCTTCATTCATCCAGGAGTCACCAACGATAACTCCCCACCAGAAATTTGAAGGACACACTGATCGGGTCACTGGGGCCATACATCTGCCAGACGGACAACGATTGATGACTTGTTCAAGAGACGGCTCGCTGCGGGTATGGAACTTGAAGAGTGGGAAACAGATAGGAGACGACTGGCGGGATGGAGAGAGTGGAGTATGCACAATGTCGTTGTCTCCAAATAGGAAGAGAGTGGTTAGCGGAAGTGTGGATGGTGGAGTGAGGTTGTGGGACATCGACACAGGCAAAGTCATCGCAAAATGGATGGGACATACAAATTGGGTGGTGTCTGTCTGTTGGAGTCGGGATGGTCGGCGGGTGGTTAGCGGATCCTACGATGGGACTGCAAGGCAATGGGACGTGGAGGACGGAGAGACAATCCTGGGTCTAATCGAGATTGAATGCGTGTACGCAGTTGTCTACTCGCTAGACATGACCATGATTGCGACTAGTGGACGCGACAAGCCGATTCCTGGATTAATGGCATGGCCATATTCCGCAGTCAAAATATGGGATGCAAAAACAGGCGAGCTTGTCGCCAGTCTCGAAGGACACATACATTGCACGGTGCAGTTCCTAGCTTGGACCCCAGATGGAAAAACACTTGTCTCCAGGTCAGCCGATTGCTCGTTTAGGAAATGGAATACCAACACATGGAAGGAGATCATTGGGCTGGATGGGTCCAGAGACGCTGTTTATGCCACTGCAATATCTGAGAATGGTCGCGTCCTCGCAAGCGCATCTTCTGACAAAACAGCTCGATCATGGAACCTCGACAACGCCCGGTCCATCAGTTACACCCTCCACCACTCGAATTTCATGAACTGCGTGACTTTTTCGTCAGATGGAAAGCTACTAGCCACTGGCTGCGATGACCACAATACGTATATATGTGATGTTTCCACTATCGACGACGACGTTCTTGTGGACCAGCGCGACAAGGAGTCGCTTCTCGTTGTACGTGATACTTTCATCAATAACCCTCTTTGCATCTAAGATAATGCATTCTAGACTGATGCTATACCATGTTCTGTCCGTCCGATAACCGTGGCGTGCTCTCGGTCACCCCGAGATTTTGTCAATGACACACTTCACGTACGTCGTCAATGATGTCTCACCCATTGGTCCTGTTTTCACCGTCTTGATGTTCTCAGTTGCCTATACAATACCCCTCCCACCCTCAATCATCACCACCGCATAGAAGCACCCTACGTAATCGTTTCTTATCTTTATTCCGCCCCAGACACCCAGAACTGAAAGTAGTTCACGTGACTTGTCTACCCCGGCGTGTATGTCACTTTCTCCCTCTCGGATCCAACTCCTCCTGATATCGGTTTTCCCTCCAAAATCTATCTCACGTCACGTAGAGAAATCCTTCAGCAGGAGAGATGCAGAGGCCAATCCCGAGACTAATCCGGAAAAATTCTACTGCGAGCAGCTCATGCCCTTCCAATAGCATCGTCACGCTACATTCGTTAGATGAAAAGCCACTAACCACTGGCTGCGATGGCCACAATGCGTATATGTGGGATACTTCTGCTATCGACGACCTTCTTTTGGACAAGCACGACAAGTCGCCACTCGCTGTACGTGACACTTCCATCGAGAGTTCTCTTTGTATCTAAGATAATGCATTCTAGACTGATGCTGCACCACGTCCTGTCCGTCAGCCAATCATGGAGTTCCCTCGGGTACTTCGAGATTTTATCAATGACACATTTCACGTACGTCGTTAATGATGTCTCCTCCATTGGCCCTGTTTTCACCGTATTAATGTTCTCAGTTGTCTGCACAACACAGTTCCTACCCTCGATCATCACCATCGCATAGAAGCACCCTACGCAATCGTTTTTTTTATCTCTATTCCGCGCCAGACACCCAGAACCACCAGTAGTCGACGTGCCAGTGAATCGTTATTGCCGACGTGTATGTCACTTTATCCCTTTTGTATTTCCAACTCCTCCTGATATCATTTTCTCCCTCGAACTCCACGTAGAGGGCCAATCTAGAGATCAATCCGGAAAGATCCTACCGTGAGCAGCTCGCACCTTCCCAATAGCACCGTCACGCAGCAATCCAACGGCGCAACTCAAATCCAGCCGTCTTCGCAACCGCATGTTGCCATTCCCATCTCCACTGCACCTCCCGTTGTCGCTGATACACCTTCGAACACTAATCGTTATGCAACACGCCGGTCACTGGGCTCGTTTCGGACACTTCATCTAAGTATACCGACGCCATCATTAATCTTTACGACAATCTTTCACGTCCTCATCCGTCGAGTACATACAATGGAGGCATAACGTTGTCTATCACATACTGGGTGTAGGTATTAGGACTTTATGTAGAGCCCCGCACGTGGATACTTTCACAGAACGTTTCTCCTTGTATATGGCTCATGGTAGATGTCTGGTCTCTAAACTTCATTGTTGATAGGATTACTTGTCGTGTAACGTGTTTTCGTAAGGACATGATGCACGAGGTCCAATCTCAATTGGACTCGAACATTTTTTGTAAGTGAGCTGCTCGGTCTCCCCAGGAGCCAGCTTAGTACTGATGTCGTGACGGACTCCGGTATTTATTTTCAGTGTCCCTGCTCCCTCAGAGGCATCCCATAAGTGACATCGACATACGCATATCCGCGCCATAAAATAAATTATCACTGCACTATTAAGACAAAAATATGACCTATTTACGAATGGTAGGTAAGTTTGTAAACAGACGTGTCCTGAGGATGGTATCATTAAATCCATTAAATCAAACAGTGTTTCATAACCGGACACGACGCCCATTCACTGGCACGTTGACGCTCAATACTGAGGCCTATTCATAGCGTACTCGTCTTGATACGAATCCGGAGACTTGTAATCTTCGTTGAGGGGCAGTACGATACCTGCGACACAATAGATGATCACGACGGCATACTCCATGAGCATATCCATCACGAGGTAAATTTGCCATTCGCCCGTGAACAAGTTGAATTTTGATAGGTCGTTAGTGCTGGTGGTTGAAGTCGTGGTCGTCGAGAATGAGCTTGAAGAGAACGTAGACAGGATGCTGTAGAGCGTTCGCACAGCTAGGAATGGAAGTGCGACGGAGATGGCTTTTAAGAGCTGAAGATGATGCGTCAGAAAATGAGTCGGATAGATGATGGTGCTTCGCAGAGCTCACCTGCTTGCGGTATCTCATGACAAAGCGGATTTGTGTCCATAGGTGGAGGCAAATGCCGACAAGGATAATGTATAGGACGGCAAAGAGGATGACACCGACTCTGCGAAAGGTGTTCCCCTCCGAATCGGAGCTTGAGCTGGAACCTACTTCATCGGAGATACCGACGATAGTAAGGATGAGAGCGACCATGCCGAGCAGTTGAAGAAGGCGGAATTGTCTTTGATACACGGGAAATCCATCAGGAGTCCGGAATCTGTGGTAATGATTAGCGCATTCCATCAAAAATGGGAATTAGATGAACGCACATTGCGTGCAGCAGACCCAGCGTGCAAAGCAACAGTGGGGATAGGCCAGATGCTTCTAGGGCGTAACCACCGATGTATAATGAAGTATTCACTGGCGTAATATCCTCAGCTGCGACAAGTAAACAGCCACCCAATACTCGGACTGAAGGTGTGATAGGGTCAAAATTATAACTTAAAACAAGTCAAACGACTTACTGATGCAGAATACCAACAACAAGACCCACCCATCACCTCGTGATATGCCATATTTTGATACCACCTTGAGGGAAACAAGCAGGAAGGGAACATACATTGCGATTGTCACCGCTGCAAGGATGCCCTGAGTGTTAAGAGCCATTTTTGCTGAGAAACTAGAGTCGAGGGAGGACGAGGGAGGACGAGGGATAAAATTATGGAGAATGATGGGATAGGTGCCTGCCTTTTGTAGGAAATGATTGATGACGGCTAACAAGGGCAGTGCGTGCTGCACTGCGCTGCCTCATTGCGTAAAATGAGGAGGCTACTGACTGCGCCCGAGAGGCTGTGACGGGAGCGAGCATGAATCGGATGCAGATGTTGAAAATAACTCGGTCGGTCCTCCAATCAGCTGGCAGGACAACCAGGTACGATCCGCAACATACAAAGTTGCTTTAGGAAATTTTTTTGTTGATCAATCGAAATGATGTTTGACAAGCAGCAGCCTCTCAGTGCTTGTGTGCCCATATGTATGACGTTCAAAGTTCAAACGCCAAATGTCAAATGTTAACGCACACAAACACAACCCTTGATCAATTTCTCGCCTCGTGCACGGCCACTCGCTAGAAGCCTCATGCACATGACCGGCCCACCTATGTCAATCGGAGTTCTGAACCTACCGCCACAGCCATCACCGCAAACTAGGGGTTTTGGAGATAGACATAGGGCGCAGGGACTTGAAGGAGACGATTCGGAGACGCGCCGCGTGGTATCAGAGAACCGATATGATAGGGTGCGTTTCGTTGATTGCGGGATCTTTATATCGTATGATTTCGACGAGAACTTGAGAACTGTTTTGATGTGGCGGCAGTGGCTCCATAAGCTACTTGTAGCACAAGTCGTTGTGGTCGGGCGCGACTCGCAAGCAACTTGGGTTGGGTGTTCGGTAGATCATCACGTGTAGCGTGGTACTAACTCATGATATCATCGTGGATATTGCGGCCTGACCGCTCTCAGAGGATGCTTTGGAATTGTTACTAGGCTTCAGTTGTCGGTCACTCATCATGATCAGTCGAAGACAGGCAGCTAACGGCCATATTTTCAACTAACATCGTTCTTACCTGCACAGCCAGCCTGAGGAGTGTATTTTCATCCTGTTAGTTTCCATCGAGTTGGTGGGGCATATGTTCATCGATGGAGCCAACAAGCGCTCCTGGATCTCGCACGCAAACTGGACCCACTCAAATTGGCGCGAAAGGAAATTCAGCGTAATGCCAATGACCGCTTTTAGGGGGCTAAGAATCATATGATCTCGGGCGGTCGAATCCCAGCGCCTTGGTCTACTATCATCGCCCCGTTCTCCAAAAGGCCATTTATGAAGATGCGATTGCCGGAGGTAGTGGGATGATAAAGTATAAGTTTGAGATTGGCATGATGGGGTCTTTGAGAAGTTTGATTAAGTCAAATGTTGGCTGATGCATCCGGGTACTTGAGATACGCATGGCACTAGCCTCAAAGCATCGGCCCTTCTCAAATGTAAAGCGGTAGGTTTTAACACACCCACCAACCCTTCCATCCAGAGACAGCTATGCTAGCTGCCAAAATGCTTCAATTCCCTACAGGATAATGACGATAAGCTTGCATTTTGCCGAGTACGGGTTTAGTAAAACTTAAAGATAGACAAGTCCACGTTAGCCGAGTGGAGTCTAAAGCCGCCTCACTCAGCGAATCGCGCATCTAAAACGGCCGAGGGGACTGGCTAGGCATGCCGCACGTCCTAGGCCAGGGCATTCGCGGATTCAGAGGCGCATTCAGGGCACTGGGAGCCATTAGGCTAGATCGTACTGTCCTCCATAGAGTACTCTCTCAATAGGACATTTTTAGAAAAAGCTTGCATTTTGGCAAACAAAGAAAGATATACATACTTCGGTTGGCTGAACTCTCTAATGCCCACATGCTCTGGGACGGCATCGCGCAGAAGACGAGCGTTGCATCTAAGCGAGTTTTATGTCAGACTGGGTAGAACAGAGGATAATGATGGGACCATATCTTCCAATCCAAAGTGGATCATAGAACGTAGATCCGACGGATCTACTCAGATAGACATTGCATGCACAGGGTATATACTGATATTTGTATTTTGGGACGACTCGCCATAGCTTAGCAATAACCATATTATTGCTGAGACCCATCTGTCCACCCGAGTAGCCTTGTAAGTTGTGGTCCGATGCCTCCGGAAAGAAGAATCCGAGTTAAGAAGTTGAAAATTTCTTGTGCTAGCATCCACATTGTATGAGAGCGTTACCGATTTGAGAGTCATTTGCATAGACCCCCAAAGTCGCAAGATGTGGCGCCTCAAGAGAAAGTACTGTTCAAAGAGACTGCGGGCCGCGAATGATAATAGGCTCGTAAGCTTGAATATTTAGACAAATAAAAAGATCTGGTGTGAATCTTATCGTGGATGAAGCCATAAGGTTAACCGTCGTTGTAGCCTTGCAGTACTTGCGTTTATGTGACATCTCCAAGTACCTCTCGTATGTTAAGGAGTCAGCTGGAGGATTGACTGGAGCCCAAGTTGCACGTTAGCGTGAGAACTAGTAAATGTATTACTAATCCGTTCGACGACGATCTCAAACTTGAAATAGGCTGTCAGTATACCAAGCCATTGGAAATCATTGGTATACTTAGTCTTCTGTGATTTCTCCCTTCAAATAGTTTGACCTCCAAACAGTTTGAAGGGAGGACTCACCCACTTGTTTCCCTGTATAGGAGATACTAACGAACTGATCTCTTAACTACCGGGTTAGAGACTTAGATTCCTAAATATGGTGAGCTAGTCGCATGGGAGTCCTCATTTTTAACCCCTTTTCAACCAGATAATACTAGACTAATTGTAGAATCTACCCAGCGCGCAAGTAGAACTCGCGCTGACTTAATAGATTCGGATACTGAGAAGTCAAAGTGAGTCCCGCATGGCGCCCCAGGGTCTCTGTGTCTGGATAGAGTCTAGTCATAGTTTCACTCATTGCAGGAGATGCATACCCATTCTATAATCGTTCATTCTGCGTCATGCCCTTGCGTCGTCTCACGTTTCTTCAAGGGGCTCTGACAAACTCTCAATGTTCTATTATGATTATCTGACGTTCCGACCATACAGGAACCACATATGTTATCCTCATCGTCAGAAGCTAATGACCCATTTTGTTGCACTCACGAGACAACTGATCACGCGTACTCGGGGTGTCTTAAGGTTTTGATTCTGGTTGGGGCTTTTACACCCTTATAAATCGCGGCTGATTCTTCTGAATAGGTAGCTGCTTCCTGCACGAGTTTAAACTTTTGTTCACCTTCTATCTCTGAGCTCATGTTACATCTATACCTTGCCCTGACGGCTGCGATAGCAGCCTTCGCGTGCTTCGGAGAGGTCGCCTCTGTATCTCTTGAGGAGATGCTGAAAGTCCTAACTCCGAAAGCGAGCAATATTTTGAAGCGTGCTACCCCAGTAGCTCCTCATTTCGTTTTGTACAGTGACGCGTATGTTTCGAGTGAACCAACTGTGTCAGATATTTCGGTGAGATTTCACTTCCTCTACTTGCAATTGCTATCCTGATCATTAACTGGTACAAAAATCAGGGCTTTAATGTGTTTGCATTGGCTTTCCTCGAGGTATATGGCGCAGCAGATCAAGCTCAAGAATGGGAAGAGCTTACAGCATCTCAACGTTCTTCGATTCTTGCCGAGTACGACGCCGTAGGTATCTCACTCATCGTGTCCCTTTTCGGATCCACCGAGACCCCCACTTCATCTGGATACAACCCCATCGATACTGCGAATACCATGGCAGCTCGGGTTGTTGAATATGGCCTCCAGGGTGTAGACGTTGACTATGAGGCATGTTGCACGATGTCTGGTAAGGCTTGACGAGAACTGATTTTCCCAGGATTTCGCTGCATTCGATGCTGGTACTGGCTCTGCTGAGCAGTGGCTCGGCAACTTCACCACTCAGCTGCGTACACAGCTTCCACAAGGGCAATATATATTGACTCATGCTCGTGAGTGACATATTCAGAAAGCATCATTATCACTCTTAATTTTTTCGCACAGCCGTTGCACCTTGGTGAATATACTATGGTCAAGTCGATAATTACTGACTGGAACCAAAAAGTTTTCTCCTGATATATGGGGTGGTGGAGGATACCTCTGGGTAAACTCTGTGGTCGGCAGTATGATTGATTGGTATAATGTGCAGGTGCGGCGGATGTCTTATCATTTTAAAACTCTTGTTCTGATTTTCTGACACCTCAGTTTTACAACCGTGAGTCTCTCTCTTATGCGTTCCCTTTGTCCCCAGTAACAACAAGTAGAGGGCACAACGGAGTACACAACTTGCGATGGCCTTCTGTATCACTCTTCGACTACTTGGCCACAATCTGCACTCTTCCAAATCGCTAGTAACGGTGTTCCTCTGGATAAGCTTGTGATTGGCAAACCTGCTACTCCAGCACAAGCCACTAACGGGTATATGGACCCGTCTCTCTTAGCATCATGTGTTTCCTTGGCCTATGGTGCTGGATGGAGTAAGTCTGTCCCATTTAGCTGGTTTTACCTCTTTGATAATTACGGGGAATTCTAGATGCCGGTGTCATGGTTTGGGAGGTACGTGAGAATCCGAGTGATCTGCAAGGTTTCTGAGCATGTCGATATTAGTATCCTTACGCTAATTCCTTATGGATCGCGACTGTGCGCGGGGACACCTGGCCAATTACATCCACGTCTGCGACACCGACGAGTACCAGTACCTCAGCACCTGGGACCATTTGCGCAGGTGTTGCTGCATGGTCCGCTAGTGTGGCCGTGAGTCTGTTTCCATTTTTTCCCTTCATTCAACACTAAACCTTGTACAGTACACTGGAGGTACTGCAGTGACCTACAGGTGCGTACTTTCTCTGATTTATTGCTGTCCATATACTAACCAATAACTTAGTGGGTACCTGTGGACTGCGAGCTATTGGACGGAGAACGACGTCCCTGGAGGTGATTTGAACTCAATATTTCTAGAAAAAAACTTGACACTCCCACCACAGGTGCCGCGGGTGTCTGGGTTAACAATGGAGCTTGCACCTCTACGAGCACTAGTACCACACAAGCACGACACGAGTACCTCATCCGGGACCACTTGCGCAGGTGTTGCTGCATGGACCACTGGTGTGCCGGTGAGTATGTTTCTATTTTTCCTCCGTCCAACACTGAACCTCATACAGTATACGGAGGTGCTGAAGTGACTTACAAGTGCATATTTTCTGATTTTCTCTTGTCCGAATCTACTAACCCATAACTTAGTGGGTACCTATGGACCGCGAGCTATTGGACGGAGAACGATACCCATGGAGGTAATTGAACTGAGTTTTTCCAGAAAAAAATTGTCACGCCTACCACAGGTACCGCAGGTGTCTGGATTAATAACGGAGCTTGCACCTCTACAGCCACCACCCCACCTAAGCATAGGGCTCTGCTAACCTCCATCATCACACCTGCGCCTGCTTTGTAAAGGCATTAAGGAGCACCCCACCCTGGCTACCCGCGCAGTAGGGGGGCTCCGCAATATGAAGCGTGGTGCACGATGGAACGATACATCACGATGGCAATGTATTATTATTGTATTCCGGTACTGTTTTTGATATTCAAATTTATTGTTCTTTGGAGTCGAAGACCCTATGTTGGACATAGCTTTGTTCGCAGGAGACTTAATCCATCGTACGTATGTGTGTGCTGGCGTGGTATCAGTGGAAGACATGCACTTCGCCAGCTGCTCATTATCGTGCTCCAGTACTGTTTTTTACTGGACAAATCATGGGATAGTTTCTCGCGATACCCGCCATATTTATAATGGTCGTTTGTGTTCGGTCGTGATTTGATTCCAGACTACTTATAAGGATTCATTACACTCGATGAAACAACCACACCAACACAAAGCTTCAAGCTTTTTTTTAACTTTATTCCGTCCCACACACTCCGCAGTAGTTGAGGTGTCAGGTTGCTGCGTCACCCATATGTCACTTCACTTCATTGGTCTTGGATGTCCGAATGATTACATAGACACCAACCCTGTGAAGGATGTTCCCATTCGAGCTTGGGTTGGAATCTGCCTCAATGAATATACCGGCGATGGTAAGGAAAGCTTACTCCCTCGGAGGCATCTATAAGTGACATGATCAACCTGTGCATATGTTTATTGTCCGGGTCATAAAAATAAATTACCGCTACATTATTGAGCCAGAATTATAACAACCTATTTACGAGTGGTAAGTAAGCATGCAAACAGATGTATCCTGAGAAATAGTATCATCAAATCCATCAAATTGAATTCACCGCATACGAGTCCCATACACTGGCACCTTGACACTCACTATTGAGGCCTATTCATAGGGTACTCGTCTTGACGCGAGTCCGTAGTCTTGTAATCTTCATCGAGGGGCAACACGACGGCTGCAACACAATATATGATCACAACGGCATACTCCATGAGCATCTCCATTACGAGATAAATTTGCCATTCCCCCGTGAATAAGTTGAATTTTGCCAAGTCGCCAGTGTTGGGTTGGGTGGTCGTGGTTATAGAAAATGTGCTCGAAGAGAACGTGGACAAGATGCTGTAGATCGTCCGAACAGCCAGAAATGGAAATGCGACTGTGATGGCCTTCAGGAGCTGAAGATAATGCATAAGAAAATGAGTCAGGTAGATGATAGTGCTTCACAAGAGCTCACCTCCTTGCGGTATTTCATGACATAGCGGATTTTGATCCATAGGTGGAGGCAGATGCCCACAAGGATGATATATAGGACAGCAAAGAGGATGACACCAATCCTGCGCATGATGTTCCCATCCGAGCCTGGGTTGGAACCTGCCTCAATAGATATAGATATACCAGCAATGGTGAGGGCGAGAGCGGCCGTGCCGAGGAGTTGAAGAAGGCGGAAATGTATCTGATATCTCATAAAGCCATCAGGAGTTTGGAATCTATAATAATTTAGTAATTCCATCCAAAATGGTAATTAGATGAACACACATTGAGTGCAACAGACCCAACGTGCAAAGCAACAGTGGGGATAGGCCAGATGCTTCTAGAGCGTAACCGCCGATGTATAGTGAAATGTTCGCCGGCGTGACTTCCTCAGCTGCGACAAGCAAAGAACCACCCAATACTCGGACTGAAGGTGTAACAAGGGTTAAAACTATAACTTAAATAAGTCAAACGACTTACTGATGCAGAATATCAACAACAAGATCCATCCATTACCTCGTGATATGCCATATTTGGATACCACTTTGATGGAAACAAGCAGGAAGGGAACATACATTGCGATCGTCACCGCTGCAAGGATACCCTGAGTGTCAAGAGCCATTTCCCTGAAAAATTGCAGTCGAGGGAGGATGATGGATAACAGTATAGGATGGGTGCCTGCCTTTTGTATGAAATCATGGCAGTGCGTGCTGCCCTGTGTTACCTGAACCATCTGTATTTGACAGAAGGCTCACAACTGCGAGAGGCTGTGACGGGAGAAAACGTGTGTAACACGACTCTAAAAGTACGCCAGTGGCTGCTCTTCACTCATAAGATTTGATTACCAGGGAAGGTTATACAGTACTACCACTGACTGCCACTATGAAATTTGTTGATGTGCACATAGTCTGGGGTGGAGGGTGAACGAGAGCTAGTGAGTCGACAGAGTGGGCCCGAATGGTAGGGGAAAGTCATATTGGGTGGCAAGTTCTACGCTAGGAGTCGGTGTACGTGTAGTTCATCTTTGCCTCAGATGCAAACCCGGAAAGGTTAATTCTGAAAAGTGCTGCTAGGTCCATGCACAATAAATCTAGCATCTGCACAATTTATCAGCTACGGTGTCTGTTTAGACCTAGTAGAAACGATAACCTCTCTAGTCTGGATTCTGAATCACATGGTATGTTTGTATCCCGCATATCAGAATTCTGGCCCTACCTGACTTGTTTCTGCGGCGCAGTCGCTGTGTAAAGTACTGCATACTGTACGGTGATCGGTGTGGCTGGGACAACCAGGTACGTATGAATTCGAATTAGGAAATCAATTGATGCCGAAATCACATGCACACCTTATAGCACCCGCAACTTTGTAAATGTGCCTGTGCAGCGCAGCTCATGCACGCATATGATCATTGGCTAAAGGCCTCATGGCACGCGATCTGAACCTACGACACGTTCAGCACAGCCATCACTGTAAAACCTCACTAGGCTTTTGGAGATATGACGAACCGTAGGGTGCAGATTTATCGGCAGGGACAAGGACAAGGAACCGATTCAGAGACTCGCTACATATGGTTATCCAGGGTATCAGAGAACCGATGTGACGATTAATTTAAGGTGTGTTTTGTTGATTTCAGGACCTTTGCATCGTAATATTTCGACGAAAACAGAGGGCTGCCATCTGATGTGGCGGCAATGGTTTGACAAGCTACTAGTATAAGCCGTTGTGATCAGGCACGAGCGAGGACCTTCAGGTATTGGGCAAGCCTACTTGATTATCATGGTACTGACTCGTGATATCATCGTGAATACTCCCCTTAAGTTGCCTGACTGACGCTCTGCCTGTAGGTGATGCTTAGGATTGTGAGTCAAGGTTACAGTTATCGCCCACTCATCATGATCAGCCGAAGACAAGCAACCAATGACCATATTTTCAACTAACCTCATTTGCACAGCCAGTCACGTCAGTCAACGCCGGTGTCGCCTAGGCACTTAGGAGCTCAACTCTCCAGACAACCACACGTGTATCTTTAACTTACATGTTTTACGTGCCAATGTCAGTTTGTGAGTAAGTTTTTTCTGTAGCACTCTTGCAGGTAGACATAACTGTGTCTGTGTGTGGGTATGCGACTGTATGTATAGGTCTATTACCTATGTATGGGTGTATAATAATAGGCACTTGAGCGGATTAAAAGTGACCGTTGAACTGGTCATGATGATCACGGCAGCTTGGTTTGACGCAGCCAACTTCTCAGCGACAAGCACTTTCGAAGAGCACTCGGCTGGGGAGACAGATGTACGTTCTAAGGTGCAATTTATGGTCAGGCAGTGAAAGCGGGAACTAAGAGTTCACCGATGGAATGCAAGCTATGTTTTAGTGGGAGCTTCAGTTGCACAGCCTAAGCTACGATACAAGGTGTAATATTCACGAAGATGTCGCACGTGAAATGTAACTTCTAGTAGATACTAGACTTAACTCTGCCCTTGACCCACACACCCACTCTCTGTGTCGGTGGCAAGGAGTCGAGACCGGCTGAGAAACATATCATCGTAAGTGATGGTTTGGACTTAGTTGAATGAAAACTGACATGGACCTGTGCCCGATAGTTGATTATGTCTTATTGGAAGGCAGGAGACATCAACGATAAAGCCCCACCAGAAGTTTGAAAGGACACACCAAGCCGATCGAAGGCGCCATACATGTTCCAGACAGACAACGGATGTCGACTTATTCATTGGACAGCTCGCCGCGAGTATGGAACTTGAAGAGCGGGAAACAGATAGGAGACAACTGGCAGAATAGATATAGTGTATTAGAGCTGGAGAATGGTGCTGCATCAAGTGTCTACGACATGGCGGGAGACGAGAAAGAGAAGAAAGTCTACGACGTAGGACACGTAGTCGGGACTATCTGAGCAGCAAACGATGACGAAGGGTGAAATTTTGAAATACCAAACTCTAACATAGTGGAGTGTGAACGATAGCGTTGTCTTCAGACAAGAAGAAAGTGGTTAGTGGAAGTATGGGTGGCGAAGTCAGGTTGTTGGACGTCGACACAGGCACGGCAACACGCCAGACTACTTGCTGGAATCGAGATGATGATCTGAGGGTGGTGGGCAGATCACACAATGGAATTGCAAAGCAATGGGATGCAGAGAACAGAGAAATAATCCTCGGCTCAATCAAGACTGGATACGCATTGTGGCCCATCTAAAAGAAACCTCGAGTTGAAAAGTTGTCTGAGACAACACAAATATAGTATAGTCAAGACAGGTAGTTCGTAATCCATATTATACTGCTTTTTCCACATTAGCAGCGTCGGAAGCTCACCGTAAGCATCAAACTTCTTTTTGACAAGCGAAAATTACGGGTCTTTTGCTGATCAGTGCTTCCCTTCTAAGTCCACGCTCATTGAACTGTATTACATCATCATCATGATGGCTAAATACCAGCAGCTGCATCCTCGGCAGAAGGGTCGTTGTCTCAATGAAAGTCAGGGTTATCTTCAAGACATCACACCCCCCGATCCATACAGGCTACACAGCCTTCGCCACTGCAACAATATTCACAACGTGATGCTGTTATGCCAAGAAAGATGGCATCATGGAACATCAAGGGAACTATTATCATCGATTGCAAAAGTTCTGGTGGTGAAAGACACATGTACATCTTACGCACCAGGTGGGTATCGAGTGTTGGCGACGCAGCGATAACGAGGACATCCGAGGAATAGTTGATCGAGGAGAGGTAAATGTATGATCTATCTGTCGTATAGCATCAGGGGGCGTGATGCGGCGGAATGATATCGGACACTTTTGCTGCATATTATATGCTGTCAGATTGTGAAGTGAACACGAGGATAATAAAAACGTACCAACTCAGACTTGCAATGACCTCTTGACCTATACCCCAATCGTGTCCTTGGTGAAGACCTGCTAAGGAACATACATATCGTCGTAAGTGATAATTTTGGACATTGTTGGGTAAAAGCTGACATGGAGGTGTGGCCTATAGTTAATTATGTCTTCATCCATCGTTAGAAGGCAGGAGACATCAACAATAAAGCCCTGCCAGAAATTTGAAGGACATACCAATTGGGTCACTGGGGCCATACATCTGCCAGATAGACAACGGATGATGACTTGTTCTTTGGATGGCTCGCTGCGGGTATGGAACCTAAAGAGTGGGAAACAGATAGGAGACGACTGGAGGGATGGAGATAGCAGGGTGTGGACGATAGCATTGTCTCCCAATGGGAAGAAAGTGGTTAGCGGAAGTAAGGACGGTGGAGTGAGGTTGTGGGACATCGACACAGGCGAAATCATCATGAAATGGATGGGACATACACACCCAGTGGTGTCTGTCTGTTGGAGTCGAAATGGTCGGCGGGTGGTTAGCGGATCACACGATGGCACTGCAAGGGTGTGGAACGTGGAGAACGGAGAGACAATCCTCGGTCCAATCAAGACTGGGCACGAACATGTGTATGCAGTTGTCTACTCGCCAGATGCGACCATGTTCGCCACCGCTGGACACGATGAGCTGAGTCCTGGATCGCTGACATACGAGTCCGCAATAAAAATTTGGGATGAGAAGACGGGCGAGCTTGTTGCCACTCTCAAAGGACACACAAATTGGGTGTGGTGTCTGGCTTGGACCGCAGATGGGAAAACGCTTATCTCCGGGTCAGTCGATTGCTTGATTAGGACATGGAATACCCAAACATGGAAGGAGATCGCCGTCTTGGATGGGCACACCGATGCTGTCTATGCCATTGCAATATCTCCGAATGGGCGCATCCTCGCGAGCGCGTCATGGGACAATACAGCGCGATTATGGAATCTCGACAACGACCAGCCCATCAGCTCGCCCCTTCATCATACTAATTTCCCGACTCGTTGCGTGTCCTTTTCGGCAGATGGAAAACTACTAGCTACTGGCTGCTTTGACCGTAATGCATACATGTGGGATGTTATCGCGATATTGAATGAAACTGGCCTCGACGGCCTTTTGGACAAGCCCGACAAGTCGCTACCGGCTGTATGTGAAACTTTCCTAAACACCGTTTCTCAAAGCTTACGCATTCTAGGCTGGTGCTACACAACCCAAGGCTGTTCGTCAGCTAATCAAGGTTCCTAATCGGATACCCCAAGGTTTTTTCAACGATATACCAAATCGTGCTCAGGTATGTCGTTGATTTTGTTTCACTCAATCCTGTTTTCATCACAATACTCTCAGTTACCTGAACACCCTCTGTCATCGCCATCGCATAGACGCACCCTCCATAGCCGTTTTCTATCGTTTTTTCGCCTCACATCCAGATGTACATGATGCGCCATCCAGACCTCGTCCTTTCCATTGGGTTCGAAGTCGTCTCCATTCCAGACAAAGCGGCGTGGATATCGAGTTGGACGAGCCTCCCTCAACAGTAGTCGACGTCCCGCATTGCCAGGCTAAACGTGCATGTAATTTTATCCTTCTCGAATATTCAATTCTTCCTGATATCTTCTTCTTCAATTTCTTTCTCACGTAGAGAAACGCTTCAGGAAGAGAGAGACGGAGGCCAATCCCGAGGCCAATGCGGACAAATGCTACCGCAGGAAGCTCACGCCCTCCTAATAGCACTCTCGCGCAGCAATCTGGCGGTACGGCTCAAGCCAAATCCCCGCAGTCGCATACTGCCGTCTCTACAGCGCCTCCAGTCGTCGGAAATACAGCTTCGAGCACTACCCCTCATGTTACGATAAAATACCCTACACTCTGGATTCGTTTCTGGCTTTGCATCTGTTGTGCCTCTCCCGAGTATACACATGGTTAGCATTAACTTCGTCATTTACGAAGATATGTCATTACGTTTGCCTCAAATATATACGATGTAGATATGAAGTTTACCGCACGCGTCACATACCCAGTCAGTTGACAGGGTCACTTATTTGGAAAGGTGACTCTTGCAAGTCTCCCTAATAAACGTGCCTGCAGGCCGGCAATGTACGTCTCGAAAGGACAGCCTTCTCCCTAAGTTCAGTACACACATGTGAACAATGAGATCGCGTTTCACGCTCAATACCGTGACTCGCCCACCAGTTGTCATCAAACATGCGGCAGACACGTCTCTGTTACAGCGCAAGATCTAGGAACGAACCGATTTGAAGCTCTGGATTCTCTATAGAACTTCTAACCCGGGATGCAGAAAACGATACTTACCAGTATAGATTTTTGCGGGAAGCTACCGGCGGAATACAGCACTTGACCGGTCGCTCTGTAGTACAATCAGCCTCCACGGAACTTCAAACTGCAAGGGATATACTCAGTGTGTAGGGAGTCGATTTTGCCGAAATGGATTGCCATCAAAGATCCAGCATTTTGTCTTTGGTATACAGTTGAAATGGTCATGATGCATACTGATGGGCCACCAAAATGTTAGGGACCGGTAGCTTCCACGATTGTAACTACTAGTAATCTGCACAACGAACCCAAATTCCATGGATCGTATATAATCATCGAGAACATACAGACAAATATCAGACATGAGTGGGAAAAAAATGGAGTAGCTATGAGTGTGAGCACCATGATCCTGGGGATGCTACATTCCGAATCCTGTGAACAGTAAATATAAGAGCGACATGAAAGAAAATCATGAATACGTGATAACAAGACATCATCCAGTACATAAAATTGAGATTTTCAGACTCGTGACCCTGCGTCTTCAATGAGACGATGTTCCTGTGTGCACAGGTGAGGCGTTTCAACATAATAATCATTGAAGGTCAGCATACCTTTGCAATTTTCTGCCCTTCGGATAAAACGGCGAGGCAAGACTGTAGACCCTTCAAACACCACTGGCGTTCGAGCCAAGCAAGGAGATGTTGATTCCAGAATGACTTGAAGATATGTTCAAGCGCATCGTTCCATGGTGTAGGAGCTCGCGAGAGATGGACGGCCCAATTTTGGCATGCATACTTGAGAGCATCGGAGGTTAATTGACTTCGCTCCCGTGCTTCGGTTGCGAAAATCGTGAACGTGGTCATAGCATGGATGACTTCGATGTCTGGAAAATCTTGTATTGATGCAAGAATAGAATGATCCTGGGGCCTTAACGCCAGGAACGCCGGGAACATCAAGAAATCTGGTAAGCTCTTAAACTCCTGGATTGCTTGAAAAGCTGGTGGTAAATGCCATGATGGAATATCTGCGCACTTGCTGATTGTTTCCAACGTGTTCGAGAAGTCTTCCAACATGTTCGAGAAGTCTTCCAACGTGTTCGAGAAGTCTTCCAACGTGTTCGAGAAGTCTTCCAACGTGTTCGAGAAGTCTTCCATCGTCACCCAGATAGATGCTGCAGGGGTCAACTGCCATGCTTGTCCATGGGATGTCTTAAGCCACCCTCGTCCGCTCTGGGTATGTAGCCACTCTCGTCCGCCCACCGTCTGCAGCCACTCTTGTCCGCCCGAAGTCTGCAACCATTTTTGTCCTTCAGGGGTTAGGAGCCAATCTTGTGCGCTCTGGATCAGTAACCACTCTTGCCCATTGTGGGTCAGTAGCCACTCTCGCCCGTAAAAGGTGTCTAGCCATGCATACCCAATGGGAGTCTGCATGTCGCGCTGCCACTCTCTTCCGCTCTGTGTTCGCAGCCATTCATTCCCATCCTGTGTCTCCAGCCACTCTTGCCCGCCCTTGGTGTGGAGCCACTTTCGCCCACTCTCGGTGTCTAGCCACTTTCACCCGCTCTCGGTGTGCAGCCACTTTCGCCCGCTCTCGGTGTCCACACACTTTTTCCCACTCTGGGTATTCAGCCGCCATCGCCCGCTCTGTGTGCAGGCTATACTGTTAAAATTAAGCATAATACTCACTGATTAGAAATGGTATGGTTTTGTAAGTTTGTTTGTAAACCATCAATCCCCTACAATTAAGCTTAACGGCTTTGGTGATTCTCAGGCTTCCAATAATAGCACTACCACCGGAAAAATCACCAATTTGGGATATTCCAATAATCTCACTATTCCCACATACCTCCCTAGCTCTACTGCTGCACCAGAGCTTTCCACTTGCTCACTCATGTATATAAGTAGTAGAATGGCATGTACATACATAAAATGATACAATAGACCGCCTTTTTCATTGTCTGAGAGCTTGTACAGCAGTCTACAGTGCTGACTACAATATGTGCATCCCAGGACAAAAACATATTCGATATTTTGCCCCTTCAGGCGGGGAGCAATTCTGACTATATATATCATATATTAGAGTGTTAATGAATATATTACACCGCTTGTTTGAGCCTCTGGAGTGTCCTACATCAGTAGATATGTTAAATTCATGAATACCTCCAAAAAACATAAACCAGTTCGCATTTTTTAGTGTTTAGGTATATAGACTGGTAAAAATTATTTCTAACATCTCTTCACTAGTATATACAATATATCAAGAGTATAGGTCAGTAGTTGGGGTCATATGTATTGTCATCTTCCTGGTGGTTCACCCTCTGAGAAACATTTTCCTGCAGCTCGGCCCTCTAGGATGGTAGGTAGTTTGTTAATATGAACATATAAAATATATTTATCATATAGATATACCAGAACAATACCAGGATTCTTGTCTACAATCCAAAGTCACTTCCTGCCTACATTGTACCATCATTTCGCATTTTTGCGGTTTTTCACTACATTCTCACTACATAGACTACACCAGCTATTAATATATCCCTTATAGTACATATATGAAGCCCTCCCAAGGCCATTATCAGGCAGAAATATGTCAGTAATGATATCAAGCACATATCTCCTATTCTCACTGATAAGAATTCCCAGACATAAATATAGTAAAATATTATAATCAGACTATCATGGAGTACACTATATATACCAAGTAATACAGTCCTCGACTACCAGAAGGATCTATGAATAATTGATAGCAGGGGAATCTAATAGATAAGAAAAAGGTCGTGGGAAAGTCAAAAAAGTATTATGTATCCTATTATATGTTAAATGGTCCCTGGAGGAAAAGCAGGCACACAAATGAGCACAAAAAGCGGTCTATTATACTGTATTACACATATATATTCTAAACTACTAC